>WJXW01000014.1:0-1200000 GCA_015832175.1 Paraphaeosphaeria minitans
CCCTAACCCTAACCCTAACCCTAACCCTAACCCTAACCCTAACCCTAACCCTAACCCTAACCCTAACCCTAACCCTAACCCTAACCCTAACCCTAACCCTAACCCTACGCACCAGCGGTTCTTCCCATCCCGACGGGCCCACCCACCCCACCTCTCCCTTGCACTCACGAACGGGTTTCCTATCCTACCTCTCCTATACACTTATAAACGGGTTTCCTATTCTACCTCAAGATTTTTCCCTACTTTAACTCCCTTTAACTTATATTAGTATACTCCTTATCTAGTTATAATATTATATCTCTTTTCTAAAAAAGTCCTAACTTTTCTCTACTATATAAAGTTTTATAATAAGAAGCTTATTCTTCTCTCCTTACTAAGTTTGTTTTATAGTATAACTAATAACTTTAAACAACATTTAATAAGTCCATCCTATATTACTCTACATAACTTTATTTTACTTTATATAGCTTTATACCACTTTATATAACATTTAATAACTTCACCTTACATCCCTTTATAGAAAGTTATGTTACTTTATATCACTTTATACAACTTAACACTACTTTATAAACCTTTATAAAATATTTAATAACTGTACCTTATACTATTTTATAGAAAGTTATATAGTATTATATAGCTTTATATTACTTTATTACAATTTATATCACTTTATATAACTTTATTAAATATCTAATAACTTTACCATATATCACTTTATATAGCTTTATAGTAATTTATATCACTTTATATAACTTAATACAACCTTATATAACTTTACTTTATATTACTTTATATACCTTTATATTACTTTATAATAATTTATATCCCTTTATATAACTTAATACAACCTTATATAACTTTATAAAATATTTAATAACTTTACTACATATTACTTTATATAGCTTTATGTCCCTTTATAATAATTTATATCCTTTTATATAACTTAACACGACCTTATATACCTGTATAGAATAGTTAATAACTTTACCTTATATTACTTTTTAAAAAGTTATATTACTTTATATTTTCTATAACTTTAGAAATATATATTTTCCCTTTAATAAAAAATAACCCTTTAGTTTTTTTTTCTTAATTTTATAATAACTAGAAATTATTTATTATCTACTACATAGTTTAGTAATTTAGTTTTATTATTTATAAGTCCTACTTCTACTTATAAATACTACTACTTTAATAATTTCTTTTATATTCTCTTTTTAATAGAAATATAAATTATTAATATAAAATTAAATTTAGTTTCACTCTAGTAGTTATATAATACTATTAGTATAAACTATTTAAAGTAAAACTTATGATTACTAAATAAGTAAAAATTATTATAAGTATATAAAAAAGTATACTACTATTTAATAACTAGTGGTAAAGTTTATAAAAAAGTAGAAATATAGTTTAATTATAATTTTATTAAATTCTAATAAGTTATAAGATAGTATCAATACTAGTACTTAGGTTTTTAGAAATTTACTTATTTTATACAATTCCTAAACTCTTCTAGAAGACTCTAGTTTCTATTTTTTCTATAATTTCTAAAACTTACATCCTATTATACTAATATATAGTAAAGTAAAATAAAATCTATAATAGATAGGCTAACTCTACTATAATATGTACAAAGTGAGATTTTTTAAAAAATAGAAGTAAAGTACTATATTCTAGGCCTAATTCTTCTCTTTAAGTTTTATAATAACTCTTATAGCTACTACCATTGCATTACTAAGAAATTCGCCCCAGATACGTTCACAATGGCGCTGTCCAAGCCATACCTGGTACGCCTGGCACGAAACCTCGCACTCGCCCTGGAACCCGCACTGCCGAATGATCTCAAGCCCATCCGCAATCCCCGTTGCTGCCCTGGCCACAGGAATCACAATGTTCGGCCACTGGCACGAGTTCGCGACGTCCTGCCCTGTCGCGCACCACTTCTGGCTCACCCAGCACCTTCGACAGCTGTGGCAGTTCCCAGCGTCGCGCACCCCTCGCCGGAACTCGTCCATGTCCCTCCCCATCATCATGGGCTGCGCCGTGCACAGCATCGTTCTGTGCTCTTGCCAGCCTGCCCGCCCCAGCACCCAGCATATCGCACACCCGGCCCGCAGCTCGTCCATGCTTGCCTCCACCTCTTGCCACTCACTCGCCGCGAGCGACTGGGCCTGCTGCCACTCGATCCGGCCCTCACCGCATCGATCGCACCCAGCCGAGTCCATGTCACTGCACACTACCCGCTGCCCATCCATGTACTCGCTCATCTTCCCGCGCCGGCAGCCTTCGCTCTCGATGAACATGCCCATCGCGCACACGTCCACCGACGCTCCACCCTCCCGGATTCGCCTCTCCACCTCACCTGGCTCGACGATGATGACCGAGTCCGCCACCTCGCCGCTACGCCCCGCACGCCCACTCTCCTGGCAGTAGTCGATCATGCTCCATGGCATGCCTACGTGCAAGACGAACACGATGCTGGGAAAGTTAACCCCAGTACCGAGCGCTGATGTTGCCACGATGAGCCCGCCTTCGTCCAGCCAGCTGGCGAGGATCTCGGTTCGATCCAACTCGCCAGCGTGGTAGTGCTTGCAGCCCAGCGCCCCTGCCAGCATTTCGCATGCAGTCCTGCTGTGGCAGTAGATGACGCCTTTCTGGCCACCCCGCAGCTGTTCCTGCCGCCGTCGACACATGGCCAGTGCTGCCTCCATGGCCTTACCTCGCCCACACCACGACACGTAATACCGGATGTTGGGCCGCACCGTGCTGGCCCGGATGTAGGTGGCAGCTTGAATCAACATGCTTCTACCCAACACCCCCTCCAGCACGGGCGGTAGCGTCGCCGTCAGCAGTACGATCGGGCATGCAAGCACGCGCAGATTCCGCAGCTTCGCCAGCTTCGGCCGCCAATGGCTGGAGGTGATGATGAGATGGCACTCGTCAATCACCACCCGCTGCAGCTGCTTCTTATCCTTCAGCGAGCTGGCATACTTCAGGAACCCCGCGCCGCCGGCGACATCAGCACCAACCAGCATGACGGAGGCCGGGTTCGTCTCGTGGTTAACCCATTCCACGCAGTCGATACCGCGCGCGCGGATACGCGTTGCCAGGTCCTCGATCAGCGCGCGGAACGGCACCACAACCACGGTCACGCCAGCATGGTCGAGGCAGGCCGGCACCATGAACAGCAGACTCTTGCCTCCACCTGTGGGGAGCACGACCACCAGCGGTGTCTGACCGTTCACCATAGCGAACATGGCCTGTTCCTGCTCGTCCGACTTGAACGATGCAGTAGCCTGGCCAAGTGCCTGCTGCATCGCTCTAGACATCGCACTCGCAGTGACACCCCCTGGTTTGGTTTTCTTCTGCGGCACGACCACGGCGAGATCATCTCTCCCTTTGTCTTGACCGTCTCCTTCTTCTTCCCATCGCCGCTTCCTGGCTGCACTGGGTCGTACCTCGTGCCCATCCACACCTAGAAACTCGTGCCAGCGCCGACTGAGCGGCCGGAAGGTCTCGATCGAACGCATGCTGAGATGCTTCACAATATCGATGGGCACGCTGTAGTTGGCCAGGCCGATCTTGGTCGTCCGCGCGCTCTGCAGCTCCAACGGGCTCTCACCGTCCTCGTCGACCTCGGGCTCTTCAATCTCACCCACCTCGTCTTGGTAACCCCGCCCAAACACATCCCCAACCACCTCCCGCCCAATCCCCACCGCCGTGTGTCGGTAGTCGAGCGTGTTCAGCGCCACCCCCAGGTGCTTGCCCGTCTCGCGCTTCAGCACCCGCGTCAGGTGATCCGTGTGCCACGGACCCTGCTCGTTGGCCCACAGGTAGTCGGTGAAGCTGCCGCCCAGCACCTCCACGGTCAGGTACTCTTCGAACGGCTGCACGTACGCCAGGTACACAACGAGCACCTGCGAGAGCCGCGAGGGCAGGAACCTTGGGATGACCTTGGGCTTGTCGAACTGCGACTGCGACTTGTAGTAACGGACCACCGTCATGATCTGTCCGTCCATCACGAAGAGGTTGCGGTCCTGCAGTGCTCCGTTGCGGAACCGCATCGACGTGATCTCGGTGCCCCGACCTGGCATTCCCTCGTCAATGTGGAGATTGGCAAGCTCCAGCTCCTTGAAGCGCTTGACACTGCGCAGGTACAGCTTCACGCGTGCAACGTTCCAAGTCCCATCTCCGGAGCGGAGCTTCCGACCCTGCTCGTCCTGCATCATCCGTTCGAGCATCCATCGCAAGCCATTCTCCAGGCCGTTGTTCCCGTGCGTGACAAAGGACATGCCGCGTCGTGTGCACGCGACATCGTCCTGAATCAGGTCGAGCCGGATCGGGAAACGCTGACCGGGACTGCGGACCCAGAGCAGCTCACCCCAGAGCAGGTCCTCCAGCTCGGTCAACAGTTCTTGGGCCATCAGCTGGAAATGGTGTATAACGATGGGTCTACCGTTGAGGTAGAAGATCTTCTTATCCTCTGACCAGAAGGCGTTGCCCGCGTTGCCGGTATTCATGCCGATGAACTTGCCATAGGCCAGCAGACTAAGCAGCTGGCTCGTCGGGCTGAAGGACCCGTCCGCTAGGAAGCGCTTTCTCAGGTCAAGATAGTGGTCACGTTCCACCAAGCCCTGCTGTTCCCGTTGCGCGGGCGGAAGTAGGTGTTCGACACTGATCACCCGAACGCAGTACACCATCCCAGCCACTAGATACGAATAGTTCTTCGCGGTGCGCAGTCGACGTGTCTCTGAATCGAACCCAAGCACAGCAGCAAAGTGAACGAGCCCGCTCTCAAACGGACTGCGGATGTAGGTCGTCATGATGAACGTACTAAGCATCCGGCGCACTAGGACGATGTGGCCGGCTTCGTCGTTGCTGTCCAGGGCCTCCCAGAGCATGGTGGCCAGCAGCTTTTGGTCCTCTTTCCATGGGAACATCTCCCGCGCGTCCTTCATGGGATCAACTTTGACTCGGCGACCTGTGTGGGCCTCGGGCGGGCTCTCATCACTGCAGTCGCTGCTGCTGCCGTCGCCGTCGCTGCTGTCGTCGGTGCTGCTGCCCTCGCTACTCTCCGTGTCCTCGCTCTCCTTGTCCGCTTCTTCGGCGGCGACGATACGTAGGACATAGCACACGAACATCACAATGTACCCAGCATAGCGCGCCTGGCTCTCTGGGTTCTGCAGTCGGGCTATCGGCTGCTGGTGGATCTCGTTGGCCTGCGCACTCTTCACCCATCGTCGGGTCTCACGTGGTAGCGAGGACAGCCCTCGGACGCTCTGCTCCACCAGCTGCTCCACAGCCCGCGCGGCCTTCTGCAGCTTGGGCTCGTCCCGGCGCGGCAGCCGGATCGCGTGGGCAAGGTGCACGCAGTTGCGGTTCGCAAAGTGCTCTGGCCACTCTGTAAACTTCCACCAGCCTGTCTTGTCTGTCTTTGCGACTTCTGCATCCATCACCTGCTCTTGCCGCTTCCTCTCCTCCTGCGTTCGCGCGTACTCTGCCAGAATGTCTTCCACCTCTTCTTTATGCGCCCTAGCGTCTGCTCCGCTGTCCGCTACATCGGGGACGCAAACTACAAAGTACCGCTGCCGTCCTGAAGCGGGGAAGAAAGACTGCATCTTTACCTTCTGGTAGAGCGCATCTGATCCCGTCTTGAACGCTAACCCATGACTGTTGCAGTGTAGTCGTATCTGGCCCTTGTTTCGCGTAAGATAGCTGCATGCTGGCTGCTTGCATTGGAAGCCGTCCAACGGCGCTCCTAGGACCTGGATTGGCGGTCCGCCAGCGTCTGGTAGCGTAACGCTGCCCAGCCCTTGTCTTCTCAAAAGAGCGCAGCTTTCAATGAATTTCCTCCGTTCGTTAACTGGTACACTATGCTTTTGACGGAGATGTACATCGAGATTTTCTATGCCGGCTTTGTGCTCGCTGCAGCAAAGCACGCCGTACTCCTTAACAAAATGAATATACTTTTGTATATTAGCTTGCGCTAAGTTTTCTCCTGCTAGTTGCTGTTGCTGCTGAGAGTTCTGTTGATGTGGTGATGTTAGTACTCTGTTAGCTGGGCTTGACGCGGAAGCTCGAGCGTCCCAGCAGAACTCCATCGCGAATTAGTAGTAAAAAGTAATGGCTAAACCCTGCGCCACCACCATCCTATTTTGTGAATAAGAGATGGTAGATTAGTATAAGAGGTTACGTTGAGATGAATTAGAATGAGAAAGAAATAGAAATAGCTGGGGAATAGGATTGTTTCTGCCCCTAGTCTAACGCGTTTCTGGTATCAAATCCTACCTAATTCGTTAACTCTAACCCTAACGCTAAGCCAATCTTAGCGCGTCTGTGACCACCGACGCCTCTTCCTCTTGGGTAGGTAGAGCGCATCTGATCCCGTCTTGAACGCTAACCCATGACTGTTGCAGTGTAGTCGTATCTGGCCCTTGTTTCGCGTAAGATAGCTGCATGCTGGCTGCTTGCATTGGAAGCCGTCCAACGGCGCTCCTAGGACCTGGATTGGCGGTCCGCCAGCGTCTGGTAGCGTAACGCTGCCCAGCCCTTGTCTTCTCAAAAGAGCGCAGCTTTCAATGAATTTCCTCCGTTCGTTAACTGGTACACTATGCTTTTGACGGAGATGTACATCGAGATTTTCTATGCCGGCTTTGTGCTCGCTGCAGCAAAGCACGCCGTACTCCTTAACAAAATGAATATACTTTTGTATATTAGCTTGCGCTAAGTTTTCTCCTGCTAGTTGCTGTTGCTGCTGAGAGTTCTGTTGATGTGGTGATGTTAGTACTCTGTTAGCTGGGCTTGACGCGGAAGCTCGAGCGTCCCAGCAGAACTCCATCGCGAATTAGTAGTAAAAAGTAATGGCTAAACCCTGCGCCACCACCATCCTATTTTGTGAATAAGAGATGGTAGATTAGTATAAGAGGTTACGTTGAGATGAATTAGAATGAGAAAGAAATAGAAATAGCTGGGGAATAGGATTGTTTCTGCCCCTAGTCTAACGCGTTTCTGGTATCAAATCCTACCTAATTCGTTAACTCTAACCCTAACGCTAAGCCAATCTTAGCGCGTCTGTGACCACCGACGCCTCTTCCTCTTGGGTAGGTAAAGTTTATAAAAAAGTAGAAATATAGTTTAATTATAATTTTATTAAATTCTAATAAGTTATAAGATAGTATCAATACTAGTACTTAGGTTTTTAGAAATTTACTTATTTTATACAATTCCTAAACTCTTCTAGAAGACTCTAGTTTCTATTTTTTCTATAATTTCTAAAACTTACATCCTATTATACTAATATATAGTAAAGTAAAATAAAATCTATAATAGATAGGCTAACTCTACTATAATATGTACAAAGTGAGATTTTTTAAAAAATAGAAGTAAAGTACTATATTCTAGGCCTAATTCTTCTCTTTAAGTTTTATAATAACTCTTATAGCTACTACCATTGCATTACTAAGAAATTCGCCCCAGATACGTTCACAATGGCGCTGTCCAAGCCATACCTGGTACGCCTGGCACGAAACCTCGCACTCGCCCTGGAACCCGCACTGCCGAATGATCTCAAGCCCATCCGCAATCCCCGTTGCTGCCCTGGCCACAGGAATCACAATGTTCGGCCACTGGCACGAGTTCGCGACGTCCTGCCCTGTCGCGCACCACTTCTGGCTCACCCAGCACCTTCGACAGCTGTGGCAGTTCCCAGCGTCGCGCACCCCTCGCCGGAACTCGTCCATGTCCCTCCCCATCATCATGGGCTGCGCCGTGCACAGCATCGTTCTGTGCTCTTGCCAGCCTGCCCGCCCCAGCACCCAGCATATCGCACACCCGGCCCGCAGCTCGTCCATGCTTGCCTCCACCTCTTGCCACTCACTCGCCGCGAGCGACTGGGCCTGCTGCCACTCGATCCGGCCCTCACCGCATCGATCGCACCCAGCCGAGTCCATGTCACTGCACACTACCCGCTGCCCATCCATGTACTCGCTCATCTTCCCGCGCCGGCAGCCTTCGCTCTCGATGAACATGCCCATCGCGCACACGTCCACCGACGCTCCACCCTCCCGGATTCGCCTCTCCACCTCACCTGGCTCGACGATGATGACCGAGTCCGCCACCTCGCCGCTACGCCCCGCACGCCCACTCTCCTGGCAGTAGTCGATCATGCTCCATGGCATGCCTACGTGCAAGACGAACACGATGCTGGGAAAGTTAACCCCAGTACCGAGCGCTGATGTTGCCACGATGAGCCCGCCTTCGTCCAGCCAGCTGGCGAGGATCTCGGTTCGATCCAACTCGCCAGCGTGGTAGTGCTTGCAGCCCAGCGCCCCTGCCAGCATTTCGCATGCAGTCCTGCTGTGGCAGTAGATGACGCCTTTCTGGCCACCCCGCAGCTGTTCCTGCCGCCGTCGACACATGGCCAGTGCTGCCTCCATGGCCTTACCTCGCCCACACCACGACACGTAATACCGGATGTTGGGCCGCACCGTGCTGGCCCGGATGTAGGTGGCAGCTTGAATCAACATGCTTCTACCCAACACCCCCTCCAGCACGGGCGGTAGCGTCGCCGTCAGCAGTACGATCGGGCATGCAAGCACGCGCAGATTCCGCAGCTTCGCCAGCTTCGGCCGCCAATGGCTGGAGGTGATGATGAGATGGCACTCGTCAATCACCACCCGCTGCAGCTGCTTCTTATCCTTCAGCGAGCTGGCATACTTCAGGAACCCCGCGCCGCCGGCGACATCAGCACCAACCAGCATGACGGAGGCCGGGTTCGTCTCGTGGTTAACCCATTCCACGCAGTCGATACCGCGCGCGCGGATACGCGTTGCCAGGTCCTCGATCAGCGCGCGGAACGGCACCACAACCACGGTCACGCCAGCATGGTCGAGGCAGGCCGGCACCATGAACAGCAGACTCTTGCCTCCACCTGTGGGGAGCACGACCACCAGCGGTGTCTGACCGTTCACCATAGCGAACATGGCCTGTTCCTGCTCGTCCGACTTGAACGATGCAGTAGCCTGGCCAAGTGCCTGCTGCATCGCTCTAGACATCGCACTCGCAGTGACACCCCCTGGTTTGGTTTTCTTCTGCGGCACGACCACGGCGAGATCATCTCTCCCTTTGTCTTGACCGTCTCCTTCTTCTTCCCATCGCCGCTTCCTGGCTGCACTGGGTCGTACCTCGTGCCCATCCACACCTAGAAACTCGTGCCAGCGCCGACTGAGCGGCCGGAAGGTCTCGATCGAACGCATGCTGAGATGCTTCACAATATCGATGGGCACGCTGTAGTTGGCCAGGCCGATCTTGGTCGTCCGCGCGCTCTGCAGCTCCAACGGGCTCTCACCGTCCTCGTCGACCTCGGGCTCTTCAATCTCACCCACCTCGTCTTGGTAACCCCGCCCAAACACATCCCCAACCACCTCCCGCCCAATCCCCACCGCCGTGTGTCGGTAGTCGAGCGTGTTCAGCGCCACCCCCAGGTGCTTGCCCGTCTCGCGCTTCAGCACCCGCGTCAGGTGATCCGTGTGCCACGGACCCTGCTCGTTGGCCCACAGGTAGTCGGTGAAGCTGCCGCCCAGCACCTCCACGGTCAGGTACTCTTCGAACGGCTGCACGTACGCCAGGTACACAACGAGCACCTGCGAGAGCCGCGAGGGCAGGAACCTTGGGATGACCTTGGGCTTGTCGAACTGCGACTGCGACTTGTAGTAACGGACCACCGTCATGATCTGTCCGTCCATCACGAAGAGGTTGCGGTCCTGCAGTGCTCCGTTGCGGAACCGCATCGACGTGATCTCGGTGCCCCGACCTGGCATTCCCTCGTCAATGTGGAGATTGGCAAGCTCCAGCTCCTTGAAGCGCTTGACACTGCGCAGGTACAGCTTCACGCGTGCAACGTTCCAAGTCCCATCTCCGGAGCGGAGCTTCCGACCCTGCTCGTCCTGCATCATCCGTTCGAGCATCCATCGCAAGCCATTCTCCAGGCCGTTGTTCCCGTGCGTGACAAAGGACATGCCGCGTCGTGTGCACGCGACATCGTCCTGAATCAGGTCGAGCCGGATCGGGAAACGCTGACCGGGACTGCGGACCCAGAGCAGCTCACCCCAGAGCAGGTCCTCCAGCTCGGTCAACAGTTCTTGGGCCATCAGCTGGAAATGGTGTATAACGATGGGTCTACCGTTGAGGTAGAAGATCTTCTTATCCTCTGACCAGAAGGCGTTGCCCGCGTTGCCGGTATTCATGCCGATGAACTTGCCATAGGCCAGCAGACTAAGCAGCTGGCTCGTCGGGCTGAAGGACCCGTCCGCTAGGAAGCGCTTTCTCAGGTCAAGATAGTGGTCACGTTCCACCAAGCCCTGCTGTTCCCGTTGCGCGGGCGGAAGTAGGTGTTCGACACTGATCACCCGAACGCAGTACACCATCCCAGCCACTAGATACGAATAGTTCTTCGCGGTGCGCAGTCGACGTGTCTCTGAATCGAACCCAAGCACAGCAGCAAAGTGAACGAGCCCGCTCTCAAACGGACTGCGGATGTAGGTCGTCATGATGAACGTACTAAGCATCCGGCGCACTAGGACGATGTGGCCGGCTTCGTCGTTGCTGTCCAGGGCCTCCCAGAGCATGGTGGCCAGCAGCTTTTGGTCCTCTTTCCATGGGAACATCTCCCGCGCGTCCTTCATGGGATCAACTTTGACTCGGCGACCTGTGTGGGCCTCGGGCGGGCTCTCATCACTGCAGTCGCTGCTGCTGCCGTCGCCGTCGCTGCTGTCGTCGGTGCTGCTGCCCTCGCTACTCTCCGTGTCCTCGCTCTCCTTGTCCGCTTCTTCGGCGGCGACGATACGTAGGACATAGCACACGAACATCACAATGTACCCAGCATAGCGCGCCTGGCTCTCTGGGTTCTGCAGTCGGGCTATCGGCTGCTGGTGGATCTCGTTGGCCTGCGCACTCTTCACCCATCGTCGGGTCTCACGTGGTAGCGAGGACAGCCCTCGGACGCTCTGCTCCACCAGCTGCTCCACAGCCCGCGCGGCCTTCTGCAGCTTGGGCTCGTCCCGGCGCGGCAGCCGGATCGCGTGGGCAAGGTGCACGCAGTTGCGGTTCGCAAAGTGCTCTGGCCACTCTGTAAACTTCCACCAGCCTGTCTTGTCTGTCTTTGCGACTTCTGCATCCATCACCTGCTCTTGCCGCTTCCTCTCCTCCTGCGTTCGCGCGTACTCTGCCAGAATGTCTTCCACCTCTTCTTTATGCGCCCTAGCGTCTGCTCCGCTGTCCGCTACATCGGGGACGCAAACTACAAAGTACCGCTGCCGTCCTGAAGCGGGGAAGAAAGACTGCATCTTTACCTTCTGGTAGAGCGCATCTGATCCCGTCTTGAACGCTAACCCATGACTGTTGCAGTGTAGTCGTATCTGGCCCTTGTTTCGCGTAAGATAGCTGCATGCTGGCTGCTTGCATTGGAAGCCGTCCAACGGCGCTCCTAGGACCTGGATTGGCGGTCCGCCAGCGTCTGGCAGCGTAACGCTGCCCAGCCCTTGTCTTCTCAAAAGAGCGCAGCTTTCAATGAATTTCCTCCGTTCGTTAACTGGTACACTATGCTTTTGACGGAGATGTACATCGAGATTTTCTATGCCGGCTTTGTGCTCGCTGCAGCAAAGCACGCCGTACTCCTTAACAAAATGAATATACTTTTGTATATTAGCTTGCGCTAAGTTTTCTCCTGCTAGTTGCTGTTGCTGCTGAGAGTTCTGTTGATGTGGTGATGTTAGTACTCTGTTAGCTGGGCTTGACGCGGAAGCTCGAGCGTCCCAGCAGAACTCCATCGCGAATTAGTAGTAAAAAGTAATGGCTAAACCCTGCGCCACCACCATCCTATTTTGTGAATAAGAGATGGTAGATTAGTATAAGAGGTTACGTTGAGATGAATTAGAATGAGAAAGAAATAGAAATAGCTGGGGAATAGGATTGTTTCTGCCCCTAGTCTAACGCGTTTCTGGTATCAAATCCTACCTAATTCGTTAACTCTAACCCTAACGCTAAGCCAATCTTAGCGCGTCTGTGACCACCGACGCCTCTTCCTCTTGGGTAGGTGTATACCTTAATAAAATGTTCTAATTACATAGAAAATGGCCCATGCTTACGCCTACTCTTAGGGTGTTACACTCTATCTAGTCTACTTCTACTGCCTTACTAATAAATAGGTAGTATATAAGGGATAGAACTATACTCTTTTATAGATTTCTAAGTATAGGCATTATTCTTTTATAACGTCTTACTGTGTAGTTATTTTTTTAATATCTAGAGTAGTAAATCTGGCCTCTAAAAAAAACTAAGCACACTAAGCTTTAAATCTATTATATAGACTTACTTTCTTAAAGGTACTTATTACAGGAGGCTATAGAAGACTCTATTCTACTTATAGGCTAACTGTAATAGTGCGTAAGGCGGAGTAGGTATAGTATTAAGGTTTTTATAGGCACGTGCATAGTTGTTCCCTATAGGCTCTAAAGTTTAAGCTGCCAGCCCTAGAGAGCTCTATATAAACTATTTCCTTTTAATTTGCTATACATAGCGCCAGTTTATATTAATCTAGGCCTTTGCTTATATAGCCCTCTTTTTTACCTAATCCTGTATAGTAAAGTAGTAGTATGTTCACATCCTTACTATCTATAAGTTAATATAGTGGTAATTTGCGCTACTTCCTCTTTATTAGCGTTAATTTGTATAAACTGGCGTTAATGTCCCTAATTTGCATAATTAGGAGGTCTTACTACCTATACTAGCTCTATTAATTATATTATAATACAGCCCCTACAGCTATACTATATCCTTATCCTGTAGACAATAACTTCCTGTTTGTAAGGCATGGCTAAACGTTCTTAGATGAGAAATAAGCAGTATATCTAGATTTTTACTATCTGTGGGATATGCCTGCAAGTCCTCTAATAAAGAATAGGCAGCTTATCTAGGTGCTTACTATATATTAGGGTTAGTATAGACTTAGTGCCAATTTACGCTACTTCTTATTAATTCGCGTTAATTCGCGTTAATTTAAGGAATAAGCGGCTTATCTATATTTTTTCTATCTATAGGGCATGCCTGTAAGTCCTCTAATAAAGAATAGGCAGCTTATCTAGGTACTTACTATGTATTAGGGTTAGTATTAACTTAGTACTAATGCACCCTACTTCGCGTTAGTTTACATAAACTTACGTTAAGATAGCCTATTTACCTAAGTGTAAGATACTTGTTTATGTCTTCCTTATCTATAATCTAAAGTATAGTCTCTAGGTAGAATAGTTTTAATATTTCTATATAGATCCTTATAATTTGCAAGTTAACATAGTGGCAATTTACGCTACTTTCTGTTAATTCGCGTTAATTAGCGTTAATTCACGTTAATTCGCGTTAATTCGCGTTACTGAAACCTTTGCTTATAAAGCCCTCTTTCTTATATAATATAGTATGGTGAAGCAGCAGCTTATTTGTATCTATAAGTCTATATAGTGGCAATTTGCGCTGCTTCTTGGTAATTGGCGTTAATTACTATTAAGTTAAGGAATAAGTGGCTTATCTAGATCCTTTCTATCTATAGGGTATGCCTGCAAGTCCTAGTAAGTTATAAGTGGCCTATTTAGGTCCTTACCTTCTATATAATTGCTATAGAATTAGTGCCAATCTATACTACTTTCTATTAATTCGCGTTAATTTGCATTAGTTCGTGTATATTAGTCCTATCTATGCTAGCTTTGGCCACACAGGTTAGTAGGGAGCTGGCTATAAGTTAATAAACATAGTAGCGTGTTTTAGAGATATACCTAGCTCCGCGTTTATATACTTCTTTTCTTATGTGCTACGCTAAGTAGCTGCGCTTAATATAAGAGGAAGTACACTTACTTATAAATAACTATTTAAACTAGACACAATTTGTGTATAGTTTAAATAGTTAGTCTAATGTAAGTATATAGATTGGCGCTTTATAGTACTATATCTTAGAGATTCGCACCCTACTACCTCGCCTAAATTATTATAAATTGCTATTACTTAATACTAGCTTACGTTAAGTTAATTTACCTTAGTTCACGTGTTTACTATTAGTTTAAATACTTTAGTAGTATTATAAGCGTTAATTATAACAGCGCGTAGGTTATAAATGTGTAGTAGAGTATAAGTATAGGTGCTTAGTGCGTTACTATATCTTTCCTACCTACTACTTTCTATTCTACCTCTTTCTATCTTACCTGCTACTTCCTACTTAAACATGTATTAGATAGCTGTCCTTAAGAATACTACCACTTACTATAATAGTGGCCCCTACAGCTTTCTTCTAGCTGCTAAAGGTTGCGTCCTTTATAACTTTAGTTATAACCCCCCTAATAAAGCGTATAAACAGCTCTTTGCACGCCAGCTTACTGTCCTACTACACTAGTAAAGCTTATAAACCCCCTATTATAGCGCTAGATAGTTACTTCCTAACAACGCCAGCCACTGTAAGCTAGTCCTAATTACTCTGTTACTCCTATCTACTGTTAGTCTAATTTACTAGATACTTCCCCCTAACACACTGCCTAATAATGTGTAGTAATATCTTGTTACTGCTACCTAGTAACTTACTATAGATCCTAACTGTTAGGACACTAATAATAATAATATTAAAGACCTAAGTAGGGTGCCTCTTTTAGCCTAAAAGCCCTTTTTAAGGTATACGCAGTAGCCCTTTATCTTTACTTCTACCTCTCTACCTACTAAGCAGGTCCACTCCTAACCGCTATCCTGTCTCTCTTCCACGTAGAGCTAGGCGTCCTAGGCGTTGCCCGCCTATATTAGGGCAATAACCTATAATAACCACTGCGCGGAATAGGACTGCTAATGTAGGTAGGTAGCCCGCTAGTAGCGTAGAAAGGTAGTTAAGCTAGGTCTGCTTTGCCCTCCCCTAAACGCCAGCTAGGTAGAAGTTAATACTTATAACAGTATTACGCTAGAAAATAAGCCTAACGTTGCCTAGATCCTTAAGCAAAACATTAGGAAGGAAGATAATAAAGGTAAAAGGCGTAACTTAATAACTATAGCTGCTAGCCCCTATGTAACTGCTACCTATATACTAAATTACGCACAGTTACTTAGTAATAAGACTATATAGTAACACGCTACTACTTTCCTCTCTATTTAGCGCTTTTATAGTAGCCCCTTTCCTATCTTTAGCCAGCTAGGGGTATTGCCAGTAGATAAAGTAAGTACTATATAGGTAACACAGGCTATGTCCCACGCACTTAGGAGTGTAGTAGATAAAACCTTTACTACTACGTACTATTTAGTTAAGTACTATAAGTACTGCGTGGCAGCTATATATATTAAGTACTACTAGGTAATAGCCTTCTATAGGCGTGCCTACGCTAATAAGATAGCTAAGCTAGCAGTAGAGGGGGTACTACTTAAGTAATATAATAGTAAGGCTATTACTACACTTATCTAAATAGTTATACCTCCTAGCTATAAGCTACCTACGTTAGCGTAGAATGCGTAGAAGCTACGCCTAAACTAAGCTACTTAGTAGTATAATACTACTAAAACCCTTAACTAGGGCTTTCTATGCCTAATCCCTAGTAACGTTGCCTATAAGTAGGTAGAGCAGACGCTGCGTGTTAGGGAGTAGAACCTCTAGCTAAAGGTAGTAAAGAAAGTTAACCTAAAAGTATACTAGGTAAGCCAGAGGCTAAGTGCGTAGTTAGGCGTAGATAAGTTAGTAGGTAAGCCTATTAGTAATAAGAATACGCTGCTTATTAAGGCAGTTGCACCTACGCTACCTACGTAGATAGAGGAGGCTGCTAATAGCAAAGAGGAGAGTAAGGAGGGTAAGGAGGGTAAGGAGGGTAAGGAGGGCAAGGAAGGCGAAGGCAAGGGCAAAGGTAAGGAGGGTAAGAATAGTAGGGATAATAAGGGTAAAGGTAACACTAAGCTTATACTAGTTTACTTACTATAGCTAAGTCTAGTAAATATATTTACACCTTAAGAGTAGTCTTTCTAGCTTAGCATTACTTCCTTTTATAACGTATTTAATTACTATTACTAGAGGTTGTAAATACACTCTTGCTTACGCTAGACGCGTACCCTACACTTTTCTATTTTATTTTAAACCCTAATATATTTATAAGACAGCCTCTCCCCCTAATTTACCTTACTTATACCCTATGTAATAGATATAGATTCTTGTGTTTCTCTTAGTCCTATAGTATATGTCACCCGCTTTAAACCTTCTATTATTGTGTCTATATTACATTTAAATTAGTATCGCGGAAGGGGTTCCACCAGCTCCCTAGCTAGGGTAGTCCTACTATAACTCTATATAGCGCTTAGATATATAGTAGGTCCGCGTTAGCCAGTTAAAGCCAAGAATAATTCTTCCCGCCTTATAGTTATTACTAAAATTAACAACACTAATAAAGTGTTACTAGAATGTATTAGTATTCTTAGGATCCTAGTCCTTACCCTTAATTACTTTAATATTACAACTCTACAGCTCTTTTACCTTTAGGCACTTATCCTACAGGATCGCCTACGTATCTTAAATAGCGAATTTGTTAATACATAAAGCGTCTTTTAATAGTCCTGTTTAAACCTGGTTAGATTCTAGTATAAGCTACCTAGGGCAGTAATTTACTAGGAGAAGGTAGGTCTAGTAGTTACTTTTACCCTATTTATTTCCTATCCAAACGCGATAGGACATAATAGTATTCCCTAAGTAGGTTATTTTTTGTCTAGTAACAATGACACATTAATCCTAGCTATAGTTAAAGGGCTTCTATTTAACAAAGTAAGCCACATAGTAAAGTCTCTAGTATTTAAGATAAGCTAGTATCTCTTCTCTAAAGATCCTACCTCTTCTCTTCCCAGCCTCTTCTATTTTATATTAAAAGAAGTCCAGCTCCCTCTCTTAGTAGGCTACTCTAAAAGGCGTGGCTAGTGCCTTCTAATGTGGGTTTACTGTGTATACAATTAGTATAGTAACTAGGGAGCTAGAGAAAAACTAACTAGGGGTAAATAAATATTTGGTAGGGGAACCTAACGTGGTTCCTATATATATTAGAAGGAGACCTAGATCTGTCTATAGGCTGGCTAGCCTAGTTAATTAACTAGGTGTTAGAGATAGTAGGCGTTTTCTAGATAATAGAATATAATAGTCACTACTCTAGGTACCTATTATATAGGCTAGTAAGGAGTTTGCATTATACCTAGCCTAAATAGGCGTTAAAGGCACGTTTTACAGTAGCCCCCTTACTATACCTTAGAGTCTTCCTAGTATAATTAATAAACTTTGCACGTAGGGTAAATTAGATAGGGAGTAAATTAAGTCTAAGTATATATTATAAGCCTACTTAGATACTTTGTATATCTTTCTTATCTTATTACTATTAAGATAATAATTAATAATGCTGCGATAGTAGACTAGTTAGTAGGTAGAGTCCTATACGTAGGCTAGCACAGCCAGCTAAGCATCCTAACTAGCTTTATTAAAGTGTGTATTTAGAACTTACTTACTAAGCACCAGGTATACAGTGCCTAGTTCCTAGTCCTAGGCAACCCTGCCAAATTCTTATATAAGGCTAATTAGACTGGCTAGTAGAGCGAACCTAATAACTGCCTAAATATCTAGGATATAGAGGCCTTTTGTTAATGCGCTAGTCGTAATTATGGCGCCTTCTAATTATTATAGGAATAGGTCTAAGCTTATTCCCTTCTTACCCTCTTCTATTTGGCTGTGGTATCTTAAGCAGTCTAGGCCCTAGGCTAGGGCATTTACTATTAAAATAAGGTTAATATAGATAAGAACCTTCTTAAATTTTTATAGAGCCTATTATATATACTCTACTATGTCTATTATTATAGTGCTTATTAAGAGTGGGACGCTGCAGACCTTGTATTAAATATTACTATAAGGTGTAAATTCCCTGTAAGGGTTTATGTCTATAGGGAGGCCTAGTAATTAAAACGCTTATTGCTAATTGTCTAGAGGTAGGGTTATAGTAAGTAAAGTTAGAGGGACTTTGTACTGTGTTAACTAATATAGGTTGTAGAGATAAGGGCGGTATGCCATGTTAGGGAGAATAATATAGTGAAATTTATCTACCACTATTTGCTCTAGTACGCCTAACAACTTCTACCTACGTATGTAAGCCTAGAAACTATTACTGGCTATATTCTCTAGAGTTGTAAGTATAATGGCCACCTACTTATTATATAAGCCCTGCTTCTACACTGTAGCACGTATGCGTAGGGTTGCACAGCGTTAAAGTATATTTATATATAAAACTGTAAGTGGCACTATTATAAGACTCTGCCTATAGCCTAGACAGTAGGCTGGTAGTATAAAGAGGAGACTTTTACTAGCTCTAGTGCTTACAATGTACACTACTACACTTTTGCCTATAAGAATAGCTAATAGGGCGGCCTTCTATATACCTCTAAATTAGGCGTCGTATCTAAAGTTCTCTTATAATAGTTATAGAAGATTAATGTTACTTCTCTTAGTATTCTACTGTTAAGTAGTAGCTATAATACTCTTATAATAGTTAAGACTTAGCTGCGCTTTTACTAAGCTAAAATAAATAGCGTAATACTATTTCTATAACGTTTTAAAGTGTGCCTCTATATTATTAAATAAGTAGGTAAATATCTTTAATATATTAAGTGCGTATACTGCGTGGGCTGTTTTAGGTAGGTGCCTAGCCTATATTTCTTATACTTTAGCCTCCACCTTATTTATAATATTATCTACATTCTCTTTAGTAAGTTCCTAAATAAGCATCTTAGAGCTAGCGAACTAGCGGGCGAAAGTAATTATAAGGTAACGCAAGGTGCTAATATTAATCTCCTACCTAATCTAATAAAGACTAGCACTCTAGATAGCTAAACTAAGAATATATAATGTAGTGTGTTGTTTTCCTACTACGTCCAGCTATAGGAGCACACTTTACGCCTACTTGTAATAGTGGTTATAAAGGTCTGTCCCTATTTATCCTTAAATAACTAGATAGAATAGTTAGACCAGCTAAATGTACCACACTAAGAGACTACCCACCTCTGCTAGGAGGAATCTATATATGGTCTTTACAGTCTTATCGCAGTTATACCCTTTATAGTATCGTAGGACTACCGCGACAAAACTATTATATAGAAAGATATTATATATGCCTATAGTATAACTGTTTTTAAGTTAAACGCTAAGCACTTCTATTCCGCAGCTAGGTTAGCCGCTAGTAAAGTAAATTAGGTAAAGAAGATACTTTAGAAATTTCTATACTAGGTTATAGTATTACTGCACCTGGGTGAAGTTATATAGGTTTATAAGGGGGGTAGTTAAAAAACTTTCTTAACCTACCCCCTTTATTAGGTTTTTAACGACGAAGTCGGCTCTGTGCACAAGGTTACTATTATTAGGGCTAAATATAAAGAAGCCTAGTGTAATATTTTTTAGTTCCTCTACTAGAAGTTCCTATAGAATATTTAGAAGGTCTAAATAAGTAGACATAAAGGTTAGCTAGTATAGGATCTTCGAGGTCTCCTTATACTCGTTCCTGGCCATTATTACAAATAAGGCCAGGGTTGTTCTTATATTGCGCACAGTAACCGTATCCCTATTCTAGTGCACGAAGGTATCTAGGTTCTCACTGTATTAGAACTTGCTAATAAACCGTGCTGTGTTTATAAGCTAGCTTATACTTGTAGGATACTTTGTAGTAAAGTAGTTATATACCCACGCCTTAAACGTGTCTATAAGATTGCAGTTCTCTACCTCTATAGACATATTACTATCTTACTTAGTAATAAGAAGGGAAGCCTTATTAAGTAAAATAGTAGTTTACATGCTATTTATAGTAGCCTAGGGCTAGATATTATTTAAATAGACAAGGTTATCCTGTAGTTTCTAAAGGCCTGCAAAACGGCAGAACTTCTTTATAGCTAATATATTTATTGCGAAGTTATACGCCTCTTAAAAACCCTTTTTATTGTAGGAGAGTATTAGGAACGCCATAAGTATTAGTAGGGCAAGTTTAAAATACTTAGTTTAACTAGTTTATTTAATAAGGGATAGCTAAAAGCGATAGTAGTGCTCTTTAAATAATATAAATTAAGTTCTAGTGTAGTGCTCTTAGACTTCTAGGATGTTATCTATTAAATCTAAGTACTTTATAATGTCCTGCTAGGTCTGCTTCTAGTAAGACTATAAATAAAGTGTTAGTGGCTTCTCTATATTGTTAACTAATACGTAGTAGAAGAAGATAAATATCTTCTAGAGCAGTCCTACGTGGCGGAGGCGAGGGTCCTAGTATAGCTCTAGCGGAGTAAAGGGAACATTAGTTTTATATTCCTACATTACTCTTATGTGGGCGTAGTAGAAGGCTTTACTAGTAATATTCTGCTAAGTTCTAGCTATGCTTTTTATAGTTACGTAGAGATAATATAGCTTTAAATTACCTATAGTAGTTAGTATAGCCACATATTGTAAAGCCTCTGCCTATGTAGACGTGTTACTAAACACTTATAGGACACCTATATAGGCAACCTAAGGATTTGTAAAGATAGAGGGTGTACTAGGTATAGCTGCCAACTGCTCCTACTTTACTTTCTTAGCCTATTGTAACACTTCTTAGAGCTAATCTATAAATTTACTACTAGTAGGGGTAGAAATAGGTATAGGGACTACGCTAGGTTTAGTTAGGTTTTTAACGCTATTAGTAGTGGCTTTAGAGCTATGCGAGTTTATAGATAGTTTAACTACAAATTTATAAGTAAGATAAAGGTTTTGGAATAGGGATAGTATAGAGGGGAAAAACTATTAGTAATCTACGCCCTTTACTTACTTACTATACTAGAGCTGCCTTCTTTCTTTAGCTATGTTTAGAATATAGAGTTTATATTCCTAGCGTAGGTGTCCTTGCATGTTATGCCTTATAGAAATCCTAGTAGTAATATAGGTATAGTAATAACAGTAATAACTGTTAGGGATAACACGTAGGCTAAAGAAGGCTAGTACTAAGGTATTAGGGACTGTAAATTCTTTATATTTCTCTTATAGTAGTAGGTAAAAGTTTCTAAGCTTATTAACACATTCTTAAATAACGCGCCTCTCTTTACTAGTTATCTCTTATCTATATTCCTTATTAAAATAGGAAAACACCTTGCTTGGGAGTATTACATATCTATATAGTACACAGGTAATAAAGTAATAGGTCTTATTATAGTAAATATATTTAGGAGTCTCTATAGTTAGTAGTAGTGTAATTAATTTCAATCCACGTCTATAGTTAAAATAAGTTAGCTAAACTTTAGTGCTAAGAGGAGATAAGAAACACTAGGTAATATTTATTATCCTAGGTTATATAAACACTATATTACACTATAGCCTACTATTCTTTAATCTTGCTAGCTAAGGTGCTTTAGGATAATAGTAGTCTAATTCCCTCCCTTATATAAGACGCATATAAATAAGTTTATAATTAGAAGCCTATATAGTATTTAGTTCTATAGAGAAGAAGTTCTCCTACTAAGGCATTTCTATGCAGCTCACCTAAGTCTGCAGTGCAATAGATATGTAAATAAGTAGAAAAGGAAGAATTTTTTTACTTCTTGCACTCTGTCTATAGGGACTAAGCGCGCCAAAGTGATAGTAAGGAAGAGTTAGGTAAGGAAGAAGATACTTAAGTAGAGGCCCTAAAAGCGCCTCTAAAACGAAATCGCACGTTAAAAGTGACTGGCTGTTTAGTAGAGGATAGAAATTAAAAGCTAAAGCGTTAGCTAGTAGACATAATAATAGAAGTTGTGCTATATATATAATACATAGAGGAGGCGGAGTTATTAGAAGATAATAAAAAAGAGGTATATTACTATACATTTACGAAAAAACTACTAAGAGTAGGCGCTACTATTAAGGAAGGGATAATAAGCTAAGTAGTTACTATAGGTGTGGCTAAGTGTCTACGTGATTAGAAAATAGTGTTATAGGTATAGAGGACAAAGCACATACAGGGCCTATAGTTATTTAGAGAAAAGGTAGAGAGACTACTAGATATAGTTAAATATAAAGAGGGTAATAGTACTATAGCTAACACTATACTAGAGAGTAGTATAGTATTATTACAACGCTCTAGTGCTAGTTTTACAGAATATAGTTTTATATAGTTTAAAACTAAGAGGTTCTATTTACTATATAAGAGTGTAAGATAGGGATAGGCGGTTAGTATTATAAGTAAAATATAGTAGCGCTAGATATAGGCAGCGCTATAGTTAGAGTTTAAATTATTAGAGGGCCTAGTATAAAAAAGAAAGATGCCATCTAGTAAAAGAGGGAAAGAATACGCGTCTATTATAAAAAAACTTTTATTTACTTAAGAATTTAGCATAATAAAAGAGGAGGAACTAACTAAAAAAACGCATTCTATAGCGTGGAGAGAATTTGGTTAGTGCTTAGATGTAGGGAGACGATAGTGTCTACTTAAGGTAAGATTTAGTATAGGCGTGTTTATAATACTACTAAAGAACTCTATGTTTAACACCTACATTAAATAAGGTATAATAGTTACGCAGCTCTAGTAATAGATAGATATAGTTACGTAATATAATAATACTGTCTTTAAAAGCGCAATAGCTATAGTGGAAACGTATAAGGCGTGTATATTAGATCTAGAGCTGCTAGAGCCCTTACTCCTAAAGATGCTTTTAGATAAGAATCTGGCGTATTGTGATTTAATCACAGGTTTCTAACTAGTAAGTAGTTAGCGGCTCCTAGGGGATGTTAACGATTCGTACGATAGCTAGGTAACACTTAAGAGGGTTATATTTACTAATTAGGGGTACTTAAGAAAGGTTTACATAATCTATAATTCTGCGTTGTGCTAATTTTAGTCCTAGTATAAGGTTGAAATTGTTTAGTGGCTTAGTATAACCTATAGATAGTGCGATTCCTTAGGGCTTTTTAATAAAGTTTTTGCCCTAATAATAATAGTGCTATAAACTTTTGTAACTACCCCCTAGTGGTGCTGCGAGGAGTCCTTACAGCCTACACGCATAAAGGTCCCCTATATAGGTGAAAGGGTAGGCTTATAGTTTATAGGTAAAGTTGTGCAGTTGTGTAGTTAAAAATTACAGTTAGGATAGTTAGCTGGAAATTACACTTACTAGATAAATAGGGGTGTAAGGTTAAGATAGTAAATTATAAATTAATGCGTATAATAGTGCGTTAAGATAGTGTGTTAGTGCGTAGGATAGCGCGTTAAGATAGTGCGTTAGTGCGTAGGATAGTGCGTTAAGATAGTACATTAGTGCGTAGGATAGTGCGTTAAGATAGTGTGTTAATGCGCGAGATAGCGCGTTAGTAGGCTAGCCGTTTATAGACTAGCGCCAGTGCGCACGTACCAGCGCACGGACGATACTGGGTCCGAATCCTTAGTCCTAATAATATTAGTATAACTAATAACTTTAAATAATATTTAATAAGTCCATCCTATATTACTCTATATAACTTTATTTTACTTTATATAGCTTTATACCACTTTATATAACTTTATATAACATTTAATAACTTAAACTTACATCCCTTTATAGAAAGTTATTTTATTTTATATTACTTTTTAAACATTTAATAACTTTACCTTACATCCCTTTATAGAAAGTTATATTACTTTATATTACTTTATACAACTTAATACTACTTTATACAACTTAACACTACTTTATAAACCTTTATAAAATATTTAATAACTATACCTTATACTATTTTATAGAAAGTTATATAATATTATATAGCTTTCTATTACTTTATTACAATTTATATTACTTTATATAACTTTATAAAATATCTAATAACTTTACTATATATCACTTTATATAGCTTTATATCACTTTATATTACTTTATAATAATTTATATCCCTTTATATAACTTAATACAACCTTATATAACTTTATAAAATATTTAATAACTTTACTACATATTACTTTATATAGCTTTATGTCCCTTTATAATAATTTATATCCTTTTATATAGCTTAACACAACCTTTTATAACTGTATAGAATAGTTAATAACTTTACCTTATATTACTTTTTAAAAAGTTATATTACTTTATATTTTCTATAACTTTAGAAATATATATTTTCCCTTTAATAAAAAATAACCCTTTAGTTTTTTTTTCTTAATTTTATAATAACTAGAAATTATTTATTATCTACTACATAGTTTAGTAATTTAGTTTTATTAGTTATAAGTCCTACTTCTACTTATAAATATTACTACTTTAATAATTTCTTTTCTATTCTCTTTTTAATAGAAATATAAATTATTAATATAAAATTAAATTTAGTTTTACTCTAGTAGTTATATAGTACTATTAGTATAAGCTACTTAAAATAAATAAACTATTTAAAGTATAACTTATAATTACTAAATATATAAAAGTTTTTATAACTATATAAAAAAGTATACTACTATTTAGAATAGAATAAATTTTCTCCTATCCTACCCTCTTTTAACCTAGAAAAGTACACCTTTAGTCTAGTTATAACACTATATTTCTATTCTAATTAAACCCTAAGTTTTTTCTACTGTATAAAGTTTTATTATAAGAAGCTTATTTTTCTCTTCTTACTACGTTTGTTTTTTGGTATAACTAATAACTTTAGAGCGTATTTAATAACTCTATTCTATATTACTTTATATAGCTTTATATTACTTTATATCACTTTGTATCACTTTATATAGCTTTATATTAATTTATATAGCTTTATATAACTTTATAATAATTTATATCACTTTATAATAATTTATATCACTTTATAATAATTTATATCACTTTATATAACTTTATACATTATTTAATAACTTCATCTTACATTACTTTATAGAAAGTTATATTACTCTATATAGCTTTACATCACTTTATAGTAATATATATTACTTTATAGTAATTTATATTAGTTTATATAACTTAACACTACTTTATATAACTTTATAAAATATTTAATAACTTTACCTTATAACACTTTATAGAAAGTTATGCTACTTTATATAGCTTTATATTACTTTATAGTAATTTATATCACTTTGTACAACTTAACACAACCTTATATAACTTTATAGAATATTAATAACTTTACCCTACATTACTTTATAGAAAGTGATATTACCTTATATTACTTTATATAGCTTTATATCACTTTATATAGCTTTATATTACTTTTTATAGCTTTATATCACTTTTTATAGCTTTATATCACTTTTTATAGCTTTACATCACTTTATACAACTTAACATAACCTTATATAACTTTATATAATATTTAATACCTTCACCATATATTACTTTATAGAAAGTTATATTACTTTATATGGCTTTACATTACTTTATAGAAAGTTATATTACTTTATAGAAAGTTATATTACTTTATATAGCTTTATATCACTTTATACAACTTAATATAACCTTGTATAACTTTATAAAATATTTAATAACTTGTCTTACATCACTTTACAGAAAGTTATATCACTTTATATAGCTTTATATTACTTTATAATAATTTATATTACTTTATATAACTTAACACAAGAATAATAAACATCTTTTATACTCTTTAATAACGTTATCTTACTTTATTTTATATTAATTTACATACCCTTATAAAAGACTTAACTATAGTTTATAACCTTATATTATACTAGTTTATATATATTTATAGTACTTTATACAAAGTTATATAATCTTATTTCACCCTTTATTATTATTAATATCTCTACCTTCTAGTAGTGTATACTAATATATACTACTATATATAAATCTTTATAGCTTTATATAATCTATCTTTGTATTTATTAATATAAATCTTATAAGTTTATATAACTTTTTATTAGTTTATTAAACCTATCTTATAATGCTAACCTTTTACCTTACCTTTATTTATAGAAAGGTCTAATATTTTATATAATATATTTTAATATTCTATCCCTTTACTTTACCTATGTTTATATAAATTTATATTAGCTTATATTACGCTTTTAAATTTTAGAACTTTGTTTTATATTTACTTTTATTATGTTATTATAGTTTATATAGTAAGTTTTACTCTTTTTATCCTCCCCTTTATATTTATTTACATAAATTTATAATACCTTACTTATTTTTATATTAATTAATTTCTCTAGATTTTTCGTAGCTTATAGTAGTCTATATAAGTTTATATTTCTCCTATATACCTTTATTTTATACTTTCTAATTTATCTTTATTTATACAAATTTACTATACTTTACGTAATTCCTACTAGGATAGCTATATTATTACTTACCATAGGTAGAGTTTAGTATAGTTACCCTAGTGCTATTAACTAGATATTAATTTAACTTCTACTATTATATATACCCCGTAGAAACAACTATATAATATAATAAAATCTTAGTAACTACTAAAACGTTAAGTTTCTATAGTATATTATATATTACTAAGTAGGGCCTTTTAAGTATATAGTAGATAATTTAAAGATTTATATTTACTATTACTTAGTAAAAGCTATAAATTACATTAATTACTTTCTATAGTATAACACTAACTTTTTAATATTTAGGTAGATAGATAGTATTAATAGTAATTACTATAAAACTAGTTCCCTATATAAATAGTAGCTCTACTTTAATCTTTTATAGTAGAAAATCTAGTAGTACTTAATAGAGGCGTAATATACCTATAGTATAGATAAGTAAGGCTTTCTACTTTATATTACTACCTAATTAAAGAGAATACTTAATAGGCCTCTATACTAGAGTAAAATAGTAAAGTAGGCTAGAATAGTAATTATAAGTATATATTACTTATTATAATTATATATATAGATAGATCCTATTTACATCTATATCTTATATAAATAGCTATTTATTTTATATATAAACACAAAGAATATATGCACTATAGGGAGAGAGAAGATAGAATATAATCCTTATTTAGAATTCTAACTATACGAGTTAGTTAGTAGTGTTTAGGGGCTAGCTTACTACTATACTGCCCTATAACACTACCTATAAGGAGTCTACTATATATTATAGGAGTCTGTTAGATATTATTACTAGGATTCTCCTAGGTATTACTACTAGCTATCTCCCGCTCCGCTAGAAACCTCCTACTTAGTATTAGCCTGGCCGCTGTTGGATCCCCTGCCAATAGATATACTATTGTCGTTATTACTAAAGCTAACGTCCACACTGCTACTATTTAATCTATACAGCTCTTTAATAAAGTCTAGAACTAGTAAACTATTATTCTTAGCATCTCTAAAAGTATAGGGCTAGTTGTTAGTACTGTTTATTACGTAAACGCTAGTAAGCTTCTTATCTAGTCTAATTAGTAGGGTAATCTTTGTCTAGCGCTCCTTATGCCTTAAGCTGTTAATGTTAATAAAGCATTTTTACTCTTAGTAATAATACACTATCTTATAGTAAGCGGTCTTTTAGTGCGCCTTCTTATTATAGGCTTTATTATAGTAGGCGCTGCTGTCTCTAATAATAATAAGACTAACGCAAGAATAAGAGATAGCTAAGAGGATATAGCTAGTGTCTTATATAAATCCAAGCTTACTAGTAACTATAGTGTCTAGTAGTATTACATCCCTCTACGCACCCTAAAGGCTATCTATAGTAGAGATAGTAACTTTTAAGAGCTTCTTAGTAATACGCTTCTTTAAATTAGTGTTCTGCTTATCTATAGCCTAGAGGTGGTTAGTAACTATGTAAACGCCTATAATGTATAGGTCGCGTTGCGCTGTGTAGGGAATAATAATACCTATATCTTCGCCCTTAAACCCTTAGTAGAGAAGCTAGAGTATAATAGTAATATAGTGCGTTGCAAAGAAAATATTATATATAGACTTTATAATTATATTTAAGCTAGTCTAGCCTTACACCTATAGGAAGTAAATAGTCTAAGGAATACTAAGCTTATTATAGAAGAACTAGTAAGCGCGGTTAAAATTAGGCAGATTAGTAACCCTAGGGTTAGTCTATAGCTTCTCGCCTAGTAGGATTACGTTTACTATAGCTACTATATCTAGAATAAACTAATGCTAGAGATCTAACTAGTGCTAAGAGGCGCCACTAAGGACAAAGCGGAAGAAGAGCGACATCTTAGTCTACTTATAGAAGTAATAGGTCTCTATAGGCCTAGCTAGTCCCACTACTAGAGTAGGCTAGAACGTGTCCTTAAATAGGACGTAGAAGGCGTCTAGCTATAACTAGATAAAGGAGTAGAGGGTAGTGCGCTTAGTAGTCTTACTAGCTTTATTCTAGAGTGTAGTAAATGCTTTACTCTTAGAGTAGGTGTAGTACTTAAATAGTGTGTATAGTGTTATAAAGATAGCATATGTAAGTAGAGCTAGATTAGCTGCTAGTGTATTTACAGCGGCTTAGAGCGACCCTATATTCTTTACTACTATAACGTAACTACTTACATACTACTCTATTAAGTTATAGAACTGCAAGTACTTCCTAGGGTTTAGGTTAGTAATAGGGTAGAGCTGCCTACCTTCTATAAGTATACTAGTAAGGTGTAGCATCTACTATTCTTTTGTAATACTAACCTATTTAAGCTAATTATTACTAAGGCTCTTACTATACCAGTTAAACGCGGTGCGTAGGAGGTACTTAATAGATAGGTTTTCTAGGATAGTATTATTATCCTCGTTCTTGCTAGTAGAGGCACCGCCAATGTTAGGCGTATAATTAGGGCTAGTGTTAATGTTATACGCCTAGCGTAAGGCGAGTGCATCTTTTTACTAGACTTTCTTCTCTATCTCCTATATGTGCTGGCGAATAACAATAGGGTAAAAGATAGTTGTGTTAGTAAATTAGGTACTAAGCATAGTGTACTAAGCTATTAGCTAGTTATATGCTTATAGGCATAGGTCGTCTAACTACGCGTTAATAGGTAACATAACCTAGAGCTAACTGGCGTTACTGCCACACGTAAATAGCTTATAGTAGTAAAGAATAACAGCTAAGATTAACCTTAATTTGCCTATACTACTAGGGCCCTAAATAAGGCTAACGCCGGCGTATAAGCGCTAAAGGAAAAAGAAGAAACCTTACTACTTATCCTTTAGCCTAGTAAGCTTAGTAGCCTTAGCAATAGCAGCTTATATAGTATTAAGTCTAAACGCTAAAATGTGCTGTTTAAAGTAGCTATAATTAGAAAGATTAAGCATGTTATTATTAAGTAATAAATTAAGCTTTAGTTTATACTTATTCTACTACTAGAATAGTATACATAGCGTATTAATTTCCCACTTAATCTGGTTCTGGGGTTACTTAATGCGAATGTAGACTTTAATATCTAAGTGGTTATTTAGCGCAGCCTATAGCTAGTTAATATTATTAAAGTTATTAGCCTTAATAACATGGTCCTTAGAGAACTTAGGGTCCTACTAGAAACCAGACCTACTATTATAGGGTCGCTAGATAAAGGCAGAGTGCTTAAGGCTATTGGTAATACCTACTAGCGGTACCACACGCCCTCTCTATGCCATACTATCGCTTACGTTATTGCTAAGGAACTAGATATTAAATAGGGCGTTAACGCGAAGGTTTATATTTTTGTCTATTATAATAAGCGCAAAGTAGGCGCGCTAGTCCAGGTTACTACCTATCTTAACTAGGCGCACCTTTATAGGCACAAATATAGCGTTAGGGATAGCCTTATACTCTATAATAGCTAAATAGAAATGCACTGTAAAATACTCCTTATAATAGTTAAACTACTTACGTGCTAGGATAGAGTACTTAGGTCGCTTATCTAGTAGAAGCTACATCCCTAGCTAGATATTAATAGCCTAGCACAGATACTAGGTAGCCATAGTGTTAACTTTCACCTACGTTTAAATTAATTTAGAAACCTTATTTATAGCATCCTTAAACTATAAGCCAGCTGCGGTGTAGAAGTAAATCTATACGTAGTGGCATCCCTACAGCGCGTCTTAAAGCGCGTGTATTATAGCTATGTATAGGCTATAGGTACTATTAGAGAACAGCGTAAGCCCTAGGAAATCTTAGGGCTATCTGTCTAGGCTAGTATCTACCTTAATCTCCTAGGATATATAGAGTAGACAGGCCGTAGCGCCATTTCTAGAGATAAGCTATATTAGCTTTTCGCGACTATAGGCACTAAAATAGTTAAGATTACGCTAGTTAGATTCTATAGGCAAATTAACTAACATCTTATAAGTCTTAATTAGGCTAACAGCGTTAAAGGTAAAGGTCTAGAGAATAGCTTCCTTAGTAAACTGGCCACTTACTATATTTTCGCTTGTGTACAAGACTAATAGGCGCAGCTAGATAGATAATAAATAGTGCTCTATAGTTATAGTATATAGCTTAACTTCTATCTTATCTAATTCTAGGGCCTTAAACTAACTAAGAGGTAGACTATAATCTTCTACTAGTTCTAAGTTAGTAAAAGCTTTGCCAGCCGTAGGCGTAATAGTAGTGTTAGTAGGGACGCCTAATACTTTAGTAGGTATAGCTATAAAACCTATAAGTATAGCTTTATCTTTAGTAGGGGCTACGCTCTTAGTAGAGGTGGCTATAGCTTAACTAGCTTAAGTAAGTGTAGGTACGCAGTTAATTACGTAGTAGTTAGCAGTAATATAGCCTTTTATTAGGTAGTAAGGGTAAACGTTCTAATAGTCTTTACGCTTATGTCCTACGTTACTATAGGTATAGTAGGTGTTTTAAAGTTGGCAACCTAACGCTAGATAGCTAGGGTTACTACACTTATAGCAGAGTTAGCTAGGGTATCTAGCTTAAAAGTGGCCTGGCTGTCCGTACTTATTATAAAGCTGCTAAGACGTTACCTAGCTATTACTAGCCTAGTTATCTAACGTGGCAAATGGCTACTCTTTTACAAAGATATAGCCTACAAAGATGCGTCTAGGACCTAGGTTCACAGCATCCTTATATATAATATTAAAGACTACGACGCCTTTAGAGAACTTAGGCTTAGGCTTTAGGTAGCTAGTGTTATAGGTAGTAAAGTGCTTTGCCTAGGCGTCTATAATAACAGCTAGACTAGGTATAGTGGTTAGCACTAAAACTAGGTATACTTATACATAGAAAGTATACCTTAATGTAAGTATCTATAAGACAGTTTCTAATATTTATAGGCGTAGGCGGAAGCGTTTAGGAAAGGCGCTTATAAAGGTGTGCTTATATATAGAGGTATACGTTAGTATTAACGGGGTAATAGTAAGCGGGGCAATAGTAACTACTTAACGCGCCTAACTTAACGTAGCGGTATAGTATAAGAGTAGTAGAAGGAATAAGAGTTAAGAGGGCTAGATACTAGGTAAAGTTAGGAGTAAAAGAGAAGAAGTAAGGGACTACCTAGGCGACTATAGTAAGAGGAGTAGGCGACAGCGAAGGTTTTGTTTAGCCTAGGTAAGCTATAATAGGAAGGTACGCAATTAGCCATTTGCCCTACTTATTATAGTTTATAAAGTAAAGCTGTAAGCGCATATATAAGGCGTATTAAAAACGCTCCTACGTATAATAGACTTAATAATAGCTTAACGCTCTACGCGTAAGCCTAGTAATAAAGTAAGTTTTTACTTAGTGGGATATATTGTCTACTATCTACAGTACACTAACAGATTATGGCCAGGATATTAGTTCGCCTAGCTAGACTAGGTAGTCCCCTTCTCTTCTACTCCTCTGCGCGATAATACAACGCCTACTAGTCTCCCTAGTCTTAACTAGACTTCTTGTTACGCTTCTAGGTAGTCCCCTTACACCTTTTTATTATAATAGTTACAGCCTGCACACATTCTTATCGCTAACGTGGTTTACTATTTACATTTACCTAGGCAATAATAAATACGCAATCTTTCTATTTACTACTACTTAACGTTAATTTATAACCTTAACTCTACACCCTATAAGTCTTTGCAAATTAATATAAACTTATAACTACACCCATTCTACCCCTAGCGTACGCCTATAACTAACAAACCTTTCTTATATGGCGCAGGATAGCGCGCGCACTAGATCTATAATAGCTCTACTATAGTTATCTTTAAAGGCGTTAAAATCTATAGTAATATCCTTACTTAGTAATAACAAATATATAGAAGCGTTTAGCCTAGACCTAATAGGCTTTAGCTATATTAAAGAGTAGTTAAAAATAATATTACTAATTGTAAACCTAGAAAACTAACATTACAAAGGCAACTGCCTTATCCTAAAGGAGTTATATGCGGCGTAGATTGTTAAGAAGATCCCTAAGCTAGATATTAATATTACTAATAAAGTATAGAAGGTGAGCGCCCTCTACGCAATGCTAAATAGGTATAGTAGGCATTAATTAAAGGATAAAGCGCCAGCACGTAAGTCTAAGCTATTACCTACGCTAGCACGTAAGCCTAAGCCATTACTAATACTAGATATTAATACTAAGTTATTAGGAACTACTGTCCGCGATATAATTAAAAACTAGAATATATAGTATCTTACTTTTTTCTTTAAACAATCTATATTGGTGTAAGGCTAGGGACTTATTACTTACCTACCTAAACTATATTTAGACCATATTAATCTCCGCTTTATAGAATACTTGGCAATAGGCGATAAGACCATACTTAGCGAAGTGAACACCTCTACTATATACGATAGTTCTAGACGTGTTTAGTAGGATAACTTCCTAGACAAGGCAATAGATCTCTTTAGGTTAGCCTAGTTAGGTATTGTGTACCTGCTAGATTGTGTTAAAGGCCATATATAGATTAGAACACGCGCAGGCCTGTAGACTACACTCTAGAATATTATATCTAATAGGGTACACACTACTATTATTATAACTACTCCCTGCCTAGCCTTAAGTTATAGTTATGCTAGTAGTAGTGGATTAGAACAACACAAACGTCTAACTAGACACTATAGAAGTAAATCCTAATATAGTAAACGCTACAGGATTAGTAGTAGCAATAATAAGAATAACATAAGCGAGCTTAGCCCTAAGCGTAGGAACACTAATAATAATGTTAGAGGAGTAAGGTCCTAGGTGCCTATCTAGAGTAATAGTAATGCACTCCTACTTACTACTACTATTAGTAGACTAAGCACTACTACGCCTATCTAGAGTAACAGCGATGCGCTCCCACCTATTATTACTATTAGTAAACTAAGCACCACTAGCGCTACGCAGGGTAAAGGTAAAAACAAACACCCTCCTCGCGTATATACTGGCGATAACAAATCTGCCACTAAAAGCCAGATCGCCTAGCCCAGCCACGTTAGTGTCTATAGGCAGACTACTAAGTAGGACTAGGGTAATAGAGTCCTACCTTTGTTTTATACAATTAATCCTGCGAAAATGCTTATTAAAATTAATAATAACAATAATAATAAAAGCGACAACAATAATAAAAGCGATAATAATAATAAAAGTAACAACAACTATAAAAGCGACAACGTTAATAACAATAACAATAGTAATAAGGAATATAATCTATAGCTTAAAGATAGTTAAGATGTACAGCCTATTAATCTATAGCTAGATAAGTTAATAAGGGTTAAATGCGTATATATAAGTGCTAGAGCCTTAAGCTAGGTAGTAAAGGTAATCCCTTAGCTAAATTAGGATGCGATAATGTAGACCTAAGGCATCCTATTCTAACGTTAGTGGCTGAAAGACAGTATCTATATTAAGCCCTACTAGATTATGTTAGTTATAGAGGGCTTCCTAATAGAGCGCACGATTATGGGCGGTAGTATCCTAGGTAATAAGTAGGGCGTGGGTAAAACAATCCAGCTCTTGCTTAAGGTAATTATAACTAGGCACTATAAGGCGAACTACGCAGAGGTTTAGGCAGCATAGAAGCAAGGGAACATAATAAAGTACTTACTACAGAATGCGATTAATAGTAATTACCCCTTCTATTTTTATAACCTTGTTACCTGCTAGTGCTTACTATCTAATCGCAAGAAACTCTTTCTTAACTAAGAGCCTAAGCCTGGCAGCACTTTTATTATTACCCTATATACTGCTCTAACTAGTTTCTAAGATAATATATAGAAGATACTTAAGGGTGGCACCTTTTTTAAAATATACCCTAGTTTTCGCTTTGCCTTTAAAGAGGGTAAGAACTAGGGTGCTTTACAGAACTACCTACCTCTTTCTGCGATAGAGGTTGCTAAATACAGTAAGAGGGTTAATATTAAGAACATAAGTTCTAATTAGGGCATTGTTAATAGTAACAGAACGTGGAAAGACAAATAGGGGAATGTTCTACCTGTAGAGTGGAGCTCCCAGATTAATACGTTTATGTTAAATAGTTTAGATATCCTTTCCCCTTACCTATATGTGCTAACTAGGGCCTTAGATCTTATTATTTTATTAACTCCTTACTATATTAGAAACGTCTTTAATAAGTTTAAGTTTAGCCTTATTACAATAGGGAAGAAGCATAGCACAGATAGGAAGTTTTAAGAGACTCTAATAACCTATATACGTAAAGTAGATCTCCTAGTAGTTAAGTGCGTATTATATAATAAGTGCCACTAAGCTGTAAATAGGTCTAAAATACAGACTGTAATAGAATACGCCTATATATCCCTCTAGAACGCCTATTAACGCTACCTAATCGTCTAGGGCGCATCTAGTACGCTAGAGGGGAATAACCTAGTTAACAGTTACATTTTCTGTGCTGCCGCGCTCTAACAGCCGTCCTAGGCTACTACTATAGATACCTTTAAAGGGCTTTAGCGTCTTTATAGCAGTAATAAGATAAATAACCTTAATAACCTACGCTACTATATAACTAAAAGTATTAGCGCATTTGGTGTAACTAATAAGTCCTTTTACAAGATAGCATTCTATAAGAACTTTAATAATATAGCACAAGAAGCTGCGCTATTATTTATTATAGCCTAGACGCTAAATACGTATTAGTTTAACAACTGCGTTATTATTCCTATAACTAGTGAGCTAGTAAGGCGCTCTGTATACGTAAAACCTAATAAAAGAGAGGAGAAGTAGATCTAAGACACAGAAGATAAGCTATAGGCAGAGATAAACTATAAGTATAATAAAGCCCTAGCAGAGTAGCAGGAGCGCAGAGCACCTCTAAGCTAGAAGCCTAAAAAAGGGTTAGCTAATAAGGCATATAAATATATAATAGCCCTAGCTATAGTAAGCGTGGCGCTAGTTATATAGGCTTTTAATAAGCAGAAGAAGTAAGATAATAAGACTAGGGAGTTTACTAAGAATTACGCTCTACTCTAGTATCTAGAATTCCTATGTAACACTACTATCTAGAGTTATCTAGCAACAAGGTTACAGATATCCACGTTATACGTAAAGTGGTTAACGCTAAAGGGGATACTAGACCCTATTTAAGAAACGCTGCGTGAGGATAAACAAATGCGCCAAAAGGTAGTAATTAGGATAGTATGGCCTAACTATACTAGAATCCTAATCGCTATACTATACTACACCTATAGGGATAGAAATGTCCTTAATTACACTGTAAGTATAAAAGCTAAAGACTGTAAGACCAACTTACGTAAGTTTACAAATATAAATAAAATTAATAAGGCGTAGATTATAGTGGTAACACTATAGATAGCTAGTGTGGGATTAAATCTATAGCGCGTAAATATAGTAATACTATTTAAGCCTTATATAAATCTATTAACAACAGCCTAGTTCTTCTCGTAGGTTTACTATTGTGGCCAAACTAAATTAAAGTGCTACGCAATTACACTTATTAACAACGCGTCTTATATTAAGAAGTGAAAGGCAAAGCAGATATAGATGGCTACTAACCTTAGGAATATAATAGAGGAGGGCGTAGATCTATAGGATAGGATGTATAACATAGACGAGGAGATCTAGCAGCAACATAATAGCAGTTAGAAGGACTAGTTTAAGCAAATTAAGGTTAAAATGCCTAAGGTACCTATAGCAGGTTAAATATTAACACGCTGGGCTATAGGTAGAATTTCTAATTAGGACAACTAAAGCAGTTTATAAATAAAAAGTTACCCTTCCTAATATATATATAGCTGTTTATAGTATTACTACTGCAACTGTAAGTAATCTTAATACTACTCTTTCTAGAGTAAGTGTAGGTTATAAGCCTATAAGCGCACTTCCCGCCTTTATTCCCTTTGCCGCTAGGATGCTTTCCCTTAACCTGTTTAAACAAAAGTCTTCCTTTACATGTAATTTAGCGCCACTTAACGTTAATTTGCACTATTTCCTATTAGTTCGCATCTGTTTGCGTGTTCTTAGTTAGTTTTAGTGCGCTAATAACCCTATAATTAATGCTAGCCTTCACTACACTAGTAGATAGTAAGCTGGCTTTAAGTTAATACGCGTAACACTATATCTTAGAGATACGCCCTTAACTCTACGTTAATAGATCGCCTTACCCTTCTAGACCAAGCACAACCTTAATAATAGTAAGGTCCTAATTACGCCTTAGTTATCTTCTAATTTAACCTAGACTTCGCTAAGCTTATAACTTACAACTTTCCTATAGGTAACTAGGGATGCGTTTGTTAATAGGTCTCCCTAAAGCTAACCTATTACTAAACTATTATAAATAGCCACTACTTAGTGTTAGTTCGCGCTGCTTCCTATTAACTTACGTTAGTGTCTACTTGCCCTAGCTTAGAGGTGCTATCCTTATATATAATCTAAAGCTTAACCTTTGTATAAAAGATTACTCTTGTAATTCTAGCTTATAATAATGTGTACTTATAGTACTATAGTGTTTCTGTAAAGCTTAATAAGGTTAGGTGCTAACTACTTAGTATATAGCTACCTGTAACTCCTATAGCTATTATTAACAATAATACTTAGAACGCTACCTACGCTAGTAGACATAATACTTAAAACGCTATCTGCGTATAGCAGTTATTACTATAACTTTTTAATGTGTAGTATTACGTCTAGCTTTTAAATTTTAAAAATAGCTATATTATAGTGGTTTGTCTACTTACTGCGTATGCTAGGTTAGGACTTTATATAGGGTTATATATTACACTACTACTCTATTTACTACTTCTTTACAGCCTAGTGCTGCGTATACACCTCTCTTACCTTACACTTATTACGCTTATACGCTACCACCTTCTCCTCTAGCGTAGATTTAGGGCGCCCCCCTTTACCTGCATAGCTACTAGGTATATACCTAAATAGGCCCTGCGCTTTACGCGAGGGCGTTGTTACTAAAGCCTTATACTAATCTATAATACTATAATCCCTACTACTTAGCTAATATCTTATATATTAGAAACTAAGCTTTTATAGGTACGCTGCACAGAGATCTGCACAGTATACCTTATAAAATCTAATAGCGTCTATAATAGTGCTTCCTACGCAATAATCACATACTATTAGATCCTTTATATCCTCTACATCCTTACTCTATATACTAATAATAAGCTCTGTGTAGATGTAACGTGTATAAGACTCTAGTAGTATATGCCGCTAGTTAGGAGTATAATAGATATTACCCTTAATAGGAGTACTAGCTAGGGCTAACATGTCTACCTTCTAACACTTACGTAATAATAGCCCCGCACGCGTTTCTACTCTAATAAGGAAATAAGTCTATAGACTAGCGTTTTTCTCCTCTTCTCCTTTTTCTTCTTCCTCCTCCTTCTTAACCTCCTCTTCTTTTTCTCCTTCTTCCTCCTCTTCTACTACCTTAGCAGCGGCGGCAGCAGCGGTAGTGTAGATAGGTAAGATAGCCCTATTATTACCCTTACTTTAGTCTTTAGCGTCTACGCGTATAATAGGCACAAAGCCTTCTACTAAAGGGTTATTAGGCACGTTAGTCTTACTAGCATAGTAAAACCTACGTAGGTATAGAGGGCGCTCCTTAACTTTAAAGACTATAGGCGTTAGCTATTATAACGTTACCCTAGGCTCCTTAGCTTCCTTAGAGACATCCCTTATTATAGGACTCTAGGGCTAGAGCTTAGGGCTAGAGAAGGCAGAGAAGTTAAACTTATTATTATTACTATAAGGCAGGGAGATGCTAAAGAGCTACACACCCTCTTCTTCTATAGTAGATAGTAGGCGCGAGATTATTAATAAGTAGTAGGTAGGGCGCAAGGGGACTTTATTAAGAATATTAACTATATACTACACGTAGCGCGTTATTATAGCTACTATAAGGTGTAGATGTAATATAATACTTACTAGACTAGTTTAAGGCATCTCTAACATTATAAATATTATAAGAGGGTATATTAGCGCACTTTATAAATTATAAAATAGGCTAAAGAGCCAGTTTCTATACGCGCGATGCGTAGCTTTACTTTCTATTTATTTATTATTAATAAAAGTACTTAGCCTATATTAGCGCTAAGGAACATTAATAAAAGAACTTAGGCAGTATCTACGCTAGTTAACTATAGAGGCGTAGTTATACACTGAGTTTTTTTATTATGTTACTAGGCCTGGCCTTGCCTAAATTATTGCGAATTACTATTTATATTCGCGCTATTACCCCTTATATTATGGTCTACTAAATCCTAGGCATAGCGCTTATAGCTATATCTAGGGTTTGGGCGCACTAGCCTTAGAAGCTCTTACTCTACTTTTTAACTCTACTACTACGCTCCTCCTTAATCTATATAGGCTAGCTAGTCCTAGCCAAAGCACGCTTAGTAATTAAAACCTATATAAACTAGTTAATATTAAAGCGTAAGGAGGTTACTCTAATATAAGTATACGCGTTAGCGCTTCGCTAGACTATATTTTCTATATATTATCCTTACCGCCTCGCCTAAATTATTATATATTACTGTTACCTAGTGCTAATTCGCGCTGTCTTTTATTACTCTATATTAATTTACTTATTTCTTCTTACTTAGCCTAGTAGAGCGCCTTCTGTTAAAGTTAATAAGAGATTACTTTATATTTAGCTCTATAGGGTAATTACCCTACTTCTGTATCCTTTAGACCCTTACTAGATATAACGTCTCTAGTGTAAATAAGCGTAGTAGTAGTAGAAGGTGTATACCTTAATAAGATGTTCTAATTACACAGAAAATAGCCCGTGCTTACGCCTACTCTTAAGGTGTTACACTCTATCTAGTCTACTTCTACTACCTTACTAATAAATAGGTGGTACGTAAGGGATAGAACTATACTCTTCTATAGATTTCTAAGTATAGGCATTATCTTTTTGTAACATTTTACTGTGTAGTTATTTTTTTAACGTCTAGAGTAGTAAATCTAGCCTCTAAAAAAAACTAAGCACGCTAAGCTTTAAATCTATTATATAGACTTACTTTCTTAAGGGTACTTATTACAGGAGGCTATAGAAGACTCTATTCTACTTATAGGCTAACTATAACAGTGCGTAAGGTAGAGCAGGTATAGTGTTAAGGTTCTTATAGGCATGTGTATAGGTGTTCCCTATAGGCTCTAAAGTTTAAGCTACTAGCCCTAGAGAGCTCTATGTAAACTATTCCCTTTTAATTTACTATATATAGCGCTAGTTTGTATTAATCTAGGCCTTTGCTTATATAGCCCTCTTTTTTACCTAATTCTATATAGTAAAGTAGTAGTGTATTTATATCCTTGCTATCTATAAGTTAATATAGTAGTAATTTGCGCTACTTCTTCTTTATTAGCGTTAATTTGTATAAACTGGCGTTAATGTCCCTAATTTACATAATTAGGAGGTTTTACTACCTATACTAGCTCTATTAATTATACTATAATATAGCCCCTACAGCTATACTGTATCCTTGTCCTATAGACAATAACTTCCTATCTATGGGGTATAGCTAAACGTTCTTAGATAAGGAATAAGCGGCATATCTAGATCTTTGCTATTTATAGGGTATGCCTGTAAGTCCTCTAATAAAGAATAGGCAGCTTATCTAGGTGCTTGCTATATATTAGGGTTAGTACAGACTTAGTGCTAATTCACGCTACTTCTTATTAATTTACGTTAATTCGCGTTAATTTAAGGAATAAGCAGCTTATCTATATTTTTTCTATCTATAGGGCATGCCTGTAAGTCCTCTAATAAAGAATAGGCAGCTTATCTAGGTGCTTACTATATATTAGGGTTAGTACTAACTTAGTGCTAATACACCCTACTTTGCGTTAGTTCGCGTAAATTCGCGTTAAGATAGCCTATTTACCTAAGTGTGAGATGCTTATCTATGTCTTCCTTATCTATAATCTAAAGTGTAGTCTCTAGGTAGAATAGTTTTAATACTTCTATACAGATCCTTACAATTTGTAAGTTAATATAGTGGTAATTTGCGCTGCTTCCTATTAATTCGCGTTAATTGGCGTTAATTTATGTTAATTCGCGTTAATTCGCGTTACTAGGACCTTTGCTTACAAAGCCCTCTTTCTTATATAATATAGTATAGTGAAGCAGCAGCTTATTTATATCCATAAGTCTACATAGTGGCAATTTACGCTGCTTCTTAGTAATTAGCGTTAATTGCTGTTAAGTTAAGGAATAAGTGACTTATCTAGATCCTTTCTATCTATAGGGTATACCTATAAGTCCTGGTGAGTTATAAGTAGCCTATCTAGGTCCTTACCTTCTATATAATTGCTATAGAATTAGTGCCAATCTACGCTGCTTCCTATTAATTTGCGTTAATTCGCATTAGTTTATGTATATTAGTCCTATCTGTGCTGGCTTTAGCCACATAGGTTGGCGGGGAGCTAGCTGTAAGTTAATAAACGTGGTAGTATATCTTAGAGATACGCCTAGCTCTACGTTTATATACTTCTTTTCTTGTGTACTACGCTGGGTAGCTGCGCTCAATATAAAAGAAAGTACGCTTACTTATAAACAACTATTTAAACTAGATATAATTTGTATATAGTTTAAATAGTTAGTCTAATATAAGTACACAGATTGGCGCTTCGCAGTACTATATCTTAGAGATTTGCACCCTACTACTTTACCTAAATTATTATAAATTACTGTTACTTAATGCCAGCTTACGTTAAGTTAATTTACCTTAGTTTACGTGTTTACTATTAGTTTAAATGCTTTAGTAGTATTATAAGCGTTAATTACACTAGCGCGTAGGTTATAAATATGTGGTAGAGTATAAGTATAGATACTTAGCGTATTACTATATCTTCCCCACCTACTACTTTCTATTCTACCTCTTTCTATCTTACCTACTACTTCCCGCTTAAACATGCATTAGATAGCTATCCTTAAGGATACTATTACTTACTATAATAGTAGCCCCTATAGCTTTCCTCTAGCTGCTAAAGGTCGCGTCCTTTACAACTTTAGTTATAACCCCCCTAATAAAGCGTATAAATAGCTCTTTGCACGCTAGCTTACTATCCTACTATACTTATAAAGCTTATAAACCCCCTATTACAGCGCTAGATAGTTACTTTCTAATAACACCAGCTACTATAAGCTAGTCCTAATTGCTTTATTACTCTTATTTACTATTAGTCTAATTTACTAGATACTCCCCCCTAACACGCTACCTAATAACACGTAGTAATATTTTATTACTGCTGCCTAGCAACTTACTATAGATCCTAACTATTAGGACACTAATAATAACAATATTAAAGACCTAAGTAGGGTACCTCTTTTAGCCTAAGAGCCCTCCTTAAGGCATACGTAGTAGCCCTTTATTTCTACTTCTACCTCTTCGCCTACTAAGTAGGTCCGCTCCTAACTACTATTCTATCTCTCTTCTACGCAGAGCCCTGCGTCCTAGGCGTTGCTTACCTATATTAGGGTAATAACCTATAATAACTACCACGCAGAACAGGACCACTAATATAGATAGGTAGTCTACTAGCAGCGTAGAAAGGTAGTTAAGCTAGGTCTACTTTGCCCTCCCCTAAACACTAGCTAGGTAGAAGTTAATGCCTATAATAGTATTATACTAAAAAACAAGCCTAACGTTGCCTAGATTCTTAAGTAAAATATTAGGAAGGAAGATAATAAAAGTAAAAGGCGTGACCTAATAACTATAGCTACTAGCCCCTATATAACTGCCACCTATATACTAAATTACGCACAGTCGCTTAGTAATAAAACTATATAGTAATACGCTACTACTTTCCTTTTCGTCTAGCGCTTTTATAGTAGCCCCTTCCCTATCTCTAGCTAGCTAGGGGTATTGCTAGTAGGTAAAGTAGGTACTATATAGGTAACGTAGGCTATATCCTACGCACCTAGAAGTGTAGTAGATAAAACTTTTACTACTACGCACTATTTAGTTAAGCACTATAAGTACTGCGTAGTAGCTATATATATTAAGTACTACTAGGTAATAGCCTTCTATAGGCGTGCCTACGCTAATAAGATAGCTAAGCTAGTAGTAAAGGGGGTGCTACCTAAGTAATATAATAGTAAGGCTATTACTACACTTATCTAAATAGTTATACCTCTTAGCTATAAGCTATCTATATTAGCGTAGAATGCGTAAAAGCTACACCTAAACTAAGCCACTTAGTAGTATAATGCTACTAAAACCCTTAACTAGGGCTTCCTGTGCCTAATCCCTAGCAACGTCGCTTATAAGTAGGTAGAGTAGACGCTGCGCGTTAGGGAGTAAAACCTCTAGCTAGAGGTAGTAAAGAAGGTTAACCTAAAGGTGTACTAGGTAAGCTAGAGGCTAAGTGCGTAGTTAGGCGTAGACAGGTTAGTAGGCAAGCCTATTAGTAATAAGAATACACTACTTATTAAGGTAGTTGCACCTACGCTGCCTACGTAAATAAAGGAGGCTACTAATAGTAAAGAGGAGAGTAAGGAGGGTAAGGAGGGTAAGAAGGGCAAGGAGAGTAAGGAAGGCAAAAGTAAAGGCAAGGGTAAAGAGAGTAAGGATAGTAGGAATAATAAGGGTAAAGGCAACACTAAGCTTATGCTAGCTTACTTACTATAGCTAAGCCTAGTAGATATATTTACACCTTAAGAGTAGTTTTTCTAGCTTAGCATTACTTCCTTTTGTGACGTATTTAATTACTATTACTAGGGGTTATAAATACACTCCTACTTACGCCAGACGCGTGTCTAACGCTCTTCTATTCTATTTTAAACCCTAATATATTTATAAGATAGCCTCTCCCCCTAATTTACCTTACTTGTGCCCTATGTAACAGATATAGATTCTTGTGTTTCCCTTAGTCCTATAGTATGCGTTACCCGCTTTAAACCTTCTGTTATTATATCTATATTACATTTAAATTAGTATTACAGAAGGGGTTCCACTAGCTCCCTGGCTAGGGTAGTCCTACTATAACTCTATATAGCGCTTAGATATATAGTAGGTCCGCATTAGCTAGTTAAGGCTAAGAATAATCTTTCCCGCCTTATAGTTATTACTAAAATTAATAACACTAATAAAGTGTTACTAGAATATATTAGTACTTTTAGAATCCTAGTCCTTACCCTTAATTACTTTAATGTTATAACTCTACAGCTCTTTCGCCTTTGGGCACTTATCCTATAGGATTGCCCACGTATCTTAAATAGTAAATTTATTAATATATAAAGTATCTTTTAATAGTCTAGTTCTAATCTAGTTAGATACTGGTATTATCCACCTAGGGCAGTAATTAGTAGGGAGAAGGCAGGACTAGCAGTTACCTTTACCCTATTTATTTCCTATTTAAACGCGATAGGACATAATAGTGTTCCCTACGTAGGTTGTTTTTTATCTAGTAACAATAGCACATTAATCCTAAAATGCTCTATTTAACTTATTTATTCTATAAAGGATAGCTAAAAGTAATAGTAGTGCTCTTTAAATAGTGTAAATTAAGTTCTAGTGTAGTTCTTTTAAACTTCTAGGATATTATCTATTAAAGCCAAGTACTCTATAATATCTTACTAGGTCTACTCCTAGTAAGGCTATAAATAAAGCGTTAGTGGCTTCTCTATATTATTAACTAATATGTGGTAGAAGAAGATAAAAATCTTCTAGAGTAGTCCTGCGTAGTAGAGGCGAGGGTTCTAGTATAGCTCTAGTAGAGTAAGGGGAACATTAGTCTTATACTCCTGTATTACTCTCCTATAGGCGTAGCGGGAGGCTTTACTAGTAACATTCTACTATATTCTAGCTATACTCTTTACAGTTACATAGAGATAATATAACTTTAGATTACCTATAGTAGTTAGTACAGCTATATAGCGTAAAGCCTCTGCCTATATAGACGTGTTGCTAAACACTTATAGGACACCTGTGTAGGCAACCTAGGGATTTATAGAGACAGAGGGTGCACTAGCTATAGCTGCTAATTACTCCTACTTTGCTTTCTTAGCCTATTGCGACGCTTCCTAAAGTTAATCTACAAATCTGCTGCTAGTAGGAGTAGATATAGGTATAGGGTCTACGCTAGATTTAGCTGCGATTTTAACTCTTTTAGTGGTGGCTTTAAAGCTATGCGAGTTAGTAGATAGTTTAACTATAAATTTATAAGTAAGACAAAGGTTTTAGAATATAAGTAGTATAGAGGGGAAAAGCTATTAGCAATCTACGCCCTTTACTTACTTACTATAACAGCGCGTTTTTAATTCTTTGCCTACGTTTGTAATATAGAGTTCATGTTCTTAGCGTAGGTGTTAGTGCACGTTATGGCTTACAGAGGACCTAGTAGTAATATAGGTATAGCAATTATAGCAATAAGCGTTAGGGATAACACATAGGCTAGGGAAGGCTAGTACTAAGGTTTTAGAGACTATAAATTCTTTATATTTCTCTTATAGTAGTAGGTAAAGGTTCCTAAGCTTATTAACACTTTCTTAGATAACGCGCCTCTCTTTACTAGTTATCTCTTATCTGTGCTCCTTGTTAAACTAAGAAAACACCTTACTTAGGAGTATTACATATCCATATAGTACATAAGTAATAAAGTAATAGGTTTTATTATAGTAAATGTGTTTAGGAGTCTCTATAGTTAGCAGTAGTGTAAAAGATTTTAATCTACATCTACAGTTTAAATAACGCGGCTTAACTTTAGTGCTAATAGAAGAGAATAAATACTAAGTAATATTTATTATCCTAGATTGCATTTACACTACACTACGCCATAGCCTACTATTCTTTAATCTTACAGGCTAAAGTGCTTTAGGATAATAGTAGTCTAATTCCCTCCCTTATATAAAACGCACATAAGCGGGTTTACAATTAAAAGCCTTTATAGTGTTCTATTCTATAAATAATAGGTCGTCCTACTAAGGCATTTATAAGTAGCTCACTAGAGTCTACAGTGCGATAGATATGTAAATAAGTAAAAAAGAGAGAATTTTTACGCTTCTTACACTCTATCTATAGGGACTAAGCGCAACAAAGTGACAGTGAAGAAGAGTTAGATAAAAAGGAAAACACTAAAGTAACTACCATAAAACCACCTCTAAAATAAAAACAAACATTAAATGCGACTAGCTGTTTAGTAAAGGATAGAAATTAAGACCTAAAGTGTTAGCTAGTGGACACAATAGTAGAGGTCGTGCCATATATATAAGATATAGACGCGGGGTTATCGCAAGATAATAGAGAAGAGGAACGTTATTATGTATTTATATATAAACTACTAGGGGTAGGCGTTAATATTACAGAAGGGATAATAAGCTAAGTAATTACTATAGGTGTAGCTAAGTGTCTACAAGATTAGAAGATAGTATTATAGGTCTAGAGGACAAAACACACATAGGGCCTACAGTTATTTAGGGAAAAGGTGGAAAGACTCCTAGACATAGTTAATAGTACTAGACATAACACTATACCTAAGAGTAGTATAGTATTATCGCAAAGCTCTAGTGCTAGTTTCACAGAAAATAGTTTTACAGAAAATAGTTTTACATAATTTAAGACAAAGAGGTTCTATTCGCTGTATAAGAGCGTAAGGTAGAGATAGGCAGTTAGTATAGTAAGTAAAATACAGTAGCGCTAGATATAGGCAGCACTTTAGTTAGAGTTTAAATTGTTAGAGGCCCTAGTACAGAAAAGGAAGATGCTATCTAGTAGAAGAGAAAAAGAATACACATCTATAGCAAAAAAGCTTCTATTTGCTTAAGAATTTAGGACAATAGAAGAGGAAGAACTAAGCGAGGGAATACATTCTACAGCGTAGAGGGAATTTAGTTAGTGCCTAGATATAGGAAGAAGATAGTGTCTACTTAAGATAAGATTTAGTGTAGGCGTATTTATAATACTACTACAGAACTCTATATCTAACACCTATATTAAATAAGGCATAACAGTTACGCAGCTCTAATAGTGGATAGACATAGTTATATAATATAATAATACTGTCTTTAACAGCGCAATAGCTATAGCGGAAATATATAAGGCGTGTATATTAGATCTAGAGCTGCTAGAGCCCTTATTCCTAGAAATACTTTCTAATAAGGACCTGGCAGATTATAATTTGCTTATAGGATTTTAACTAGTAAGTAGTTAAAGGCTCCTTAAGGATCTTAGCGATAGGTACGTTATATAGGGAGAGACTTAGTATGATTATTATTCCTTAGCATTACATGTATAGGGGTTATTGCGCCTTTTCTCCCCTATATCTTCTATTCTATTTTAAACCCTAATCTGTTTATAAGACAACCTCTTTTCCTAATTTAGTTGGCCTTACTATCCTATTTTATGTACCCTACCTTATATAGTTGTGCTTTGTCTCGCTCGCTAATAGCTAAGAGAAATGTTAGATATATAGGTTTTGTGGCTAGTCTAGGGTAGTAAGCTTTACTATTATAGAAAACGTATTACTAACTTACATATACGCTTTACTTCTATTTACATTTTATCTTTAATATCTATATTACTACAACTATTCTTTTATATAATTTTCCCTCCTTGTCTATTAGCAAGTCTTATTCTAGCGAATAGTTGCTTATATGCCCTATACGCTGTATATAGGGTTAGCAGTTCTTATATTTCCCTTAGTTCCTATAGTGTGCGTAACTTGCTAGCGTAGGTTAAATCTTATGTTATTATGTCTATATTATATTTAAATATATATTATTTTATAGCCTTACTATCCTAGCGTATAATTATTTATTCTATTAACCTAGAAGTTATCTCTACTAAATTAATAGAACGCGTAATTATACACTTCTTATGTCTACTACGTCCTGCTTATGGCGTAAGTAATATAGATTTTAGAGTAGTTGCAGCTAGTAGGTTACCTCTTAGTTCTACCTTAGTATCTAGTTACTGTTGTTATTTAGCGAAGCTAGGTAATTATCCTTTAGGTTTAACACTTAGTAGGTAGTAAGCGGAGCCTATAGCATAACTACTTATAGGGGTATGTGTACGACTGCTAGTTAAAGAAATAGACAGCACTTATAGAGTAGATACGTTTACTCTGTCTAGTGTTATTACATAATTATGTTAGGTAGTTTTAGCTAATACCTATTAACCCGCTTATCTTATAGTGTAAGGAAAGTGCGTAGAGATATTTCGTAAAGGGCTTAAATTATAATTTAGTAATAGTAGGGGCGTAGGCTCTACTAGTAATTTAGGAATTATTCTAAGCTCTTAGTTTTGTGTAATTATAGATAGCGAATTACTTACACATTGTCTTCTTTATTAGGAAGGTCTCTATCCTATAATATTGTTAAATCCAAGAGGGTAGCTAGTCCTAAAGGGTTAAGGTTAGTTCTCGGGCAGGAGTACTTACGGAAGGTGGAAGGTCTTGTTAATACAATAGTATCTTGCGAAGTATAACAAGTTAATAATTTGGTCTGCTAGAATCTAAACAATAGATTAATAAATAGATTAAACACGAGTATAGAGGTCCATCCTTATGTTCCTATATAATAGGGCTGCTCTAATACTTAGTGTTACTAAGTAACTAAGTATATTATGTAACCTACTCTGCTGCTTAGTGCTACTAAGTAACTAAGTATATTACGTAACCTAATCTAAGTTACTTAGCGTCTCTTTATTACGTTCGTAACCCTATTACTGTTCTATTACACCTTTATAAGCGCCTAAGTCCTATATTGTTATCTAGTACGTAATATTATCCCCTCCCTTTCTATTCTTTGTTCTAAAGAATTATACCTACTAACCGTAATTCTACAAAGCGTTATTACGACCTTATCTTTACTATTAAAAACTATAGAGTAGTTATGGTGTTAAAGTGCTCCTTTTGTAAGTCGCACTCCTACGTTTGTAAAGTCCATGTTAGCTTAGGAAAGTGTAGTGAGTGTTAGAAACAAGGCTTAAAGTATAATATAGCTGTTACTAAAAATAAGTTCTCGCGGTTAATTACTAAGAAGAAGAAGTTAGAGGCGCAAATATTAGAGGCGCGAAAGGAATAAAATATAGTGTTTAAGGCCCTACGCGTAGCACGCGCGAAAGAGGATTAGTTAGTGAAATAGTTAGCGCAGAATAAGAAGCGTACTAGCGAGGTTATTATAATAGAGAGTGCTACTCTGGCGGAGCTAGAGTTAGAGAAGGATCTAGCTTATCCTACTTAGCCTACTGGTCTGGCTGAACTCAGCACGTCTATATAGTTAGTAATAGACAACCTGCCTCCTAAGTTCTAGGATAATTCTTTAGTATTACTATCTTAGGTAAGTCTATTAATAGAATTCTTTAATCTTTTGTTAACAGTTTCCTAAGTAGTTCCTTAGTTCCTAAGTATTTTCGCTGTATAGGTATCCTTTCTATTTAATAAGGTACATGTTGCTATGCTAATTGTATTCTAGAATTCTTTTAACCTCAAATTTATTTTCTTCCTTAGTTCTGTGGTAGAAGGTGGTTCCAACTAGTGTATTAGGGTCTGCTAGTTCTAGTAGTAATATGTGGAATACTAGGTGTATTTTTGCATCTAGCGGTAGTTCCAACTTATAGTTTACTAGTAATATTTGCTTAGAAATATAAAATGGTCTAACCTTAATGTAATCTAGTTTCTTGTGTTTTTTCTTTTAAGTTTAAAGGTTCTTTGTAAGTAGATATGCTTTATCCCCCTTCTTTAGCTAAGGTGCTATTTTTCGTTTTTTGTTTTAATATGAAATTAATTACTGCTGAGCTTTCTTAAGATTCTCTTAGAGTTGTTAGTGTATTTTCTTTATGTTTTCTGCCATATTAATGGCTTCTTTTGCTTTAATTGTCGTAGGAAATTGTTAATTAAAGAGATATAGGTGTCTTCTGTGGTTTATATAGAACAGTGTATGTCCTAATACTACTAATACTTTATTATTATAGGCCAACTATGCCATAGGTAGTAATAAAACCTAGTTATTCTTCTAACTGTTGTAGTAGATGCGTAGGTACGTTTCTATAGTTTGGTTTATACGTTCTGTCTATCTGTCTATTTGTGGATAGTAAGCTGTTAATAGCTTTTATTTCGTTCTAAGTAGTGCTATAAGCGTTGTCTAATAATTTAACATAAAGAGCTTGTCTCTGTCGCTAATAATTGTTTTTAGAATTCTGTGGTATCTAATTAGTTGGTCTAGGATAAGAAAAGTAAGTTCCTTTGCCGTTATTCTTTTAAGACATGGAATGAGCTTAACATACTTAGTTAGTTAGTAGACTATTACTAGTATACTGTCGTATTTAATTCCTGTTGTTAGATTCTTAAAGTTTAGAATTCCTGTAACAAAATCCATAGTAATGTCTTCCTATAGTGCTGTTAGTATTCTAATTGCTTGCATCTCTCTATATTTAAGATGTATGCTGTGTTTATTTCTCTAGTATTCTATATATTTGCGGATGTAAGTTATTATAGCTTCCTTGATTCCTTTAAAGGTGTAATTCCTTTAGATAAGTTCTATTGTTTTTGTAATACCTAGGTGTCCGTACATAGGGTTATCGTGGTATTGTTGGATAATCTTAGTCTATAGATGTTTTGGAACTTTTTGGTTAATTACTAAAAGTTAATTTAGTTTCGCTGTTGGCTCTAGAGATCTATCTTTGGCTTTGCGAAGAATTACGAAGAAGGTTTTTATTTTTTCTCTTGCTAGATTACTTTGTTAGCTAAGAGCGTCTGCTCTGCCATTTTCTTTCCTAGCTATATGGATGATTTTAAACTTATACTGCCTAGTGGTTTGCAACTATCTTTATTGTTATGGCGTAAGTTCTTTTATTATCGTGAACCTTAGAAGGTTCTTGTAATCTGTGTAGATTTCTAGCGTTAAGTAACTAAGCGCGTAAATCCTCTAGTGCTTTAAGGCTTTAATAATAGCGTAGAGTTCCTTATTGTGTACGTTGTATTGTGTTTTGGCGTTATTAAATTTACATGAGTAATAGGTAATTGGGTGCTATTTACTGTTACATTCTTATTTGGCGTAGGCGCCTAGCGTAAGATCGCTAGCGTCTATTTTAAAGCGCAGTAGTTTATTGCTTCTAAAATAAATAAGGATAGGTTCCATAATATATGCTGTCTTAAGGAGTTGGAATAATATTCTACACTTATCTATTTATTTAAAGGGTACGTCCTTCTTTGTAAGATTTGTTAAAGGTATTATAACCTTTACGTAATCTTGGATGAATTATTAGTTAAATCTATAGAATCCTAAGAATTCTTAGATATTCTTGGCTATTTTTAGTATTAGCCAGTTCTTAATACATTTAACTTTACTTAGTGCCATCTTAATTCCTTCTGTAGTAATAATATGTCCTAGGAATTCGAGTTGTTTAACGTTAAACTTGTATTTCTTAAGTTTAATGCAAAGGTATGCTTTGTTTAGTGCTTCTAGTACTGTCTATATATGCTTGGTGTGGTCTGATTCGTTTTTAGAAAAGACGAGGATATTGTCTATATACGCGATAATAAATATGTCTAGATATTTATAGAGTACGTTGTTAATAAGTGCTATAAAAGCTGCTGGTGCGTTTGTAAGTCTAAAAGGCATAACCTTATATTTAAATAGTCTATAGCGTAATTAAAACGCTGTTTTCTATTCTTTACCTTTCTTAATTTGTATAAGGTGGTAACTGTCTCTTAGATCTATTATTATAAATATCTTGGCTTAAGATAGTTAATCTCGTAACTCTACAATGTTTAGTAGTGGATATTAGTTTTTTATTATTATATTGTTAAGTTATTAGTAGTTAACGCATAGTCTGTCTAATCTATCCTTTTTCTTAACAAATATAAAAGGGCTTACTGCTAGTAACTTTAATAGTTATATATATCCTTTCTTAAGGTTTGTCTTAATGAAATTACGTTCCTTAAGGAGTTCTTCTCCTATCTTACTATATAGTAGTTTAAAGGGTGGCGTCTTCCTTTCTTCTAGGTCTATTATAAGATCCTAGGGTTAATGTTCTAGTAGGTTTGCTTTTCCTTCTTTTTCTGTAAATATGTGTGTCTATTTCCTATACTCTCTTAGTAAGGTAAGGGGTGTACTGTTGTCCTCCTTCTTACACTTCTTAACCTAGTGGTTCCTACTAGCGTTTACTAAGGTGTATTTCTGTTTTTTAACTATTTGTCGCAGTATTATATTGTTAATAACTCCCTTATCTACTATTATTTTTGGTTAATGTGTAGGCTTTGCTTGCAATACACAATTGCAGCGTTTAAATAATATTTTCTTTATACCCTAGTTAATCTATAGGTTGTGTATTGTTAACTAAGGTAATTCTAAGACTAACTTATACTTAGATTCTAGTAAGACATCTAAGGTAAGTTCCTCTCTATATCCTTAGACTGTTATCGTGGTAGTGACCTCCTAGTATATTTAAGGTGTCTTGGGCATTAGGGATCTATTCGCGATATAGATAATGTAGGGTACTTCTTTCTCTAACATTATAAGTCCTGCTTATCTTGCTATTTAATAAGATATAAAGTTCCTTCCTACTTCTAAGTCTATAAGAGCTTGAGCCTATATTCCTTTAAGCTGTACTAGTAGCTTAACTAATGCTATGCTTACTATAGCATTTAATTTAATAAAGGCGTTTTCTTATCTAAGTTTAGGCCTAAAAAAGACATCTATTCGTGTAGGTCGTAGTTAAGTTCTGGTGCCTAGTATGCGTTTCTAAGTATCCGCTTCTATTATTATTCTTAAGTACGTGGCTTGTGTAGATTATTTTCTTCTTCTTCCTATAAGGATGTTCTTCTGTTTTTCCTCTCGCGGTCTTTACTATTCCTGTGTACTAGTTAAATTAGTAGCTCTGTTATTACTTCTTACGTAGGGCAGTTTATAAAGCTGTTTAAACGTTTAGCTATATAGTGGTATTTGTAGTCTTGGTTTAGACATATGTACTAGTACAGTTGCATACAGTCTCTGTTAATAAGTATATTGCAGCATTTATTACCCTTTGGCGTGAGGTAAGGAAAGTATTTTACTTATTATTTATCCTAGAGGTGTTTATTGTAAGCTGCGATAGGGTAGTCTGTCTACATCTATCTGTAGCGTAGTTTTCTTCTAGGTTATTTCTTATTCTCCTCTTTCTCTACCTTATGTTATGCGTATGTTGGTTCTTCGCAATGCGTCTATATATAGAATTAGTGTGTAGGATTTTAGTGGTCTAGGTAGTACTTTAGTACGTAGTCTAACTTCTTATTTTTATAGGGTTGTATTCCTTTTGGTGCCTAGTGGGGTTCTATGTAGTCCTAAACATTTAGTTTGTACTTAGGTGACATAGGGTTGTCTTCTTTCCGCCTACTTTGTGGGTGAGGAGTAGGAGATTTTAGTATTTCTTCTATATCTTCTGTGTTGTGGTATACGTTGGAGTCGTCTTCTGGATCTTTATATAGTTGTGAGTTAGGTAAATCTAATTACTTACTTTGCTCTGGTGTAACGCGTTGGTAACTAAATAGCGTTGTAATAACTTCCTATTCCTTATTAGGTTCTTAGTCCTTAATGGTTAGTATATTTAACTTAGTTTAATAGACTTTGTTCTTTAATCTACAGTTTCTGGCTATGTGGCCTAGTTTGCTACATATAAAGCATTTACGGGTCTTGGTTATTAGTTGTTAACTTCTATTAGAGACGCGTTTGTTAGGCTACTTAGGGCCTATCCTTCCTCCTTTTCTTTTACCTATGTAGTTAAACTGAATATCTTCTATTAGTTTGTATTTCTAGTAGTTTCTTGGCTGTTGCTTTTAGACGATTCTAATGGGGTTCTTATAAACCACTTTTGCTAGTTGTCTAAAGCTTATTACCCTAGGGTTTTAGTAGAGCTCCTGTTGTAATGAAAACTACTTTCTATTAATTCTAATAGTTTCTTTGTATAGTTCTTTAAGATTGGCGATTTGTGCACTACTACGTAAGAGTTCTTTACGTAGTTTCTGTTTAAGTCCTTGTTTGTACATGTCCTAAAGAGATTTATTGTCCTAGTTAAGTTGCACAGCGTATCTGCGAAACTTGGCTATATACTTAGCTACTAATTGTTTCTGAATTATAGTCTGAATTTTTGCTTTTATAATAGAGTCCTTGTTGGCGATCCTAAAGAGTTGTTTAAGGCATTTCTTAAAGTTATTATAATCTTTAATAATGTTAACTATATTAGCATAGTTGTCTGCGTAGTTGTCGTTGTTATTATTGTGGTCTATTCCTAGGTACTTTTTAAGGTAGGGATGGATCTATAATCCTACATCTCCTCGTATGTATATTACTGCGAAGATAACTTTCTTTTTATCTTTGAGAGGTTTGTTTAAGTTGAAGAAGTAGAGGTCTAACTAAAGAATCTAGACGTTGGTTTAAAATTATTTACTAAAGTAGAGATTAGGTTTATGCGCCTTACTGCTATCCTTTATGAAAGTAATCTTGGCGGCACCTAAAGCTGTGGAAGAGGTAGGAGTTTGTGAAGTACTTATGTTAAGGGTGTTTAAGATGTTAAATTTAAGAGGGTAGCTAGTCCTAAAGGGTTAAGGTTAGTTCTTAGGCAGGAGTACTTACGGAAGGTGGAAGGTCTTGTTAATACAATAGTATTTTACGAAGTGTAATAAGTTAATAATTTAGTCTACTAGAATCTAAACAATAGATTAATAAATAGATTAAACACGAGTATAGAGGTCCATCCTTATGTTTCTATATAATGGGGCTGCTCTAATGCTTAGTGTTACTAAGTAACTAAGTATATTACGTGACCTACTCTACTACTTAGTGCTACTAAGTAACTGAGCACATTACGTGACCTAATCTAAGTTGCTTGGCGTTTCTTTGTTACGTTTATAACCCTGTTACTGTTCCATCACACCTTTATAAGCGCCTAAGTTCCACATTGTTATCTGGTACGTAATAAATATCTGTTTAGCATTTACTTGCCTTTTGAATATACCTATATAATGGCGGGTGTCTAGAGATGTATTAATTAAATACTTGCTTAATAGGAATAAGGGTTCTCTATACGCATTTATTAGTGTGGCCAGTAATAGTTTATGGCACTTAGTTTTAGTAACCTTCCTTATCTAAGGTTTAAATTTAGGCTTTCTAACTTGGCTGCTATTAGATAATCATGGTGACATGTTTGTTAGTTTAATAGATATGGGTGTTAGGTTAATAGAACTATACCTAGTGTTGTAGGGTAAGGAAAGACGCAACTTAATTGTGACTAATTAGTAAGTATTCCTTAGCAGCTACGCAGCCTAATATAGAAATATAAGAGGATTAAATTTAAAAGCGCACATCTGTACTTACATGCCTATAATTTAATCTATAGATTGCCTATAATTAACTGTATCTAAGCATATAAATAAGAGCGGGAAATAGGGTTTATATCTTCTGTGTTTATTTTTTCAATAAGTAGAGAAGATGTGGTAAGATAGAGAAAAGATTACTAGAGAAACCTTTAAATATATATTAATAGTACATAACTAATATGCCGTTGCTACCTGTCTATAGACTCTTAAGATTAGATAAATCGCTTGCCTCTTCACTTTCTAATATAATAAATCCACTAGTAGCTGTGTGCACAGGTTAAGCTGGCCAGTTACTATCCTTATCTTTATTTTTACTTAGGTTATCCTGCCATTCACTAAATTTAGTGTTAAACTTGTTAATATAAATAAATAGGGTTAGTAAAGACCCTATTTTGTCTAAACTGCCTAGCAGGTATAGGTGTTCTAAGACATCTCCTTTATTATAAAAGGTGAAAATGTGACATCGCTTAAGGACCTCTCTAACTTTGGATACTAATAACTATTATTAAGTAGTATAGATATAATAAAATGTTAATTAGTCCTTAGGTGTAATACGTGGAAACATCTATTTTGTCTACTCTAAGTTACTTGGCAGTTGGTGTTAAATTATTATACTTAATTACCTAATAGACTTGCTATTGCTACCTAGTATAGATGCTATTTTCCTAGAGTATAGGAGGATCTCCTAAATATAAACACAAGCAATTTATAAAATATACATTTTATACAAAGCGCATATTTCGTCCACAGCATGTCCTAGTAGTACTGTTTTAAAGGCTTCTAGGTGTAATAGTATTGCTTATATCTATAGCGCTTTCTTTAGCTAGGGAGGGTTATTATCATCTAATATAAACAAGGGAGCTACCCTGCCCTACTATGTCCTATAACTAAAGGTTAAGAAAAAGGTAGTCTTATAGTTGTGTTGCTTCGCAATTTCTAGGTAGCTTAGTCTAAGTCGCGCTCTAATAATCTTAGAAACACTAGAGAAAGAAAGTATATCTGTTCCCCTGTTTACTAGGTGCTCTATGTGGGCTTACTAGAAGAAAGGTTCTAGGTTTTTCTAATTGCTAACTTTATTATGGGTTAGCTAGCGTTGCCCTATAATTTCCTATACAAAGAGATTGTATGCTCTTATTGCCTACATAGATAGTAAAAAGAATAGCTTCTGCCATACTTTTAAATTAGTTACACCTTAACTAATTAAAAGAGTAGATTTTATTAAGTGGCAAATGAATTTAAACTAATAGGACTCTAAAGTTCGCATCCTATAGAGGTAGAGGCGGCGCTTCGACTTTCGTAGAACATGGTAGTAGATATCTAGATAGGGATATTTACTAAGTTAGAATTTTAGTATAAGTTTATTCTATATGCCTAAGCGAAAGGGAATCTAAACAATGCTAAATTGCTTTATAAATTTAGCATATTTAAGGCCTTAGCGTCGCTTAGGCTTACATCTCCGCATATGTTTTAGTATAATAGTACCACCTAGTAAGGGTTTCTAGTGTTTAAAAACACAGGGTCTTTAGTACTCCTTACTAGAGCTAAGGGAAGGAAAACTACTCAAATCTTCACAGTTTAACACAAAGTAAAGAGTGTGAGCAAATGCAGTTATAGCTATGTAGTTAAGTTCTTAATCTTTAGTTAGTAGGTTAAGATAGTAAGCTATAGTAGTAATTAATTCTAGAGCTACTAGCAAACAATTATATTCTACTACACAGAAGTGATTAACTTTATGTGTTAGCAGAATCCAGAATTCATAATAAGTATTAGTATCTACCTAGTGTATATGCTCTGTGTTGTTAATATTAAGAGGCGCTAACGCAGTTCTAGACTAGTGCAGCTATATACAAATTTCTTAGTGATTAAAATAGAATATCTAGCAGGACTTAGGTAATAGAATTACGCGTATATAGGCCTTATAGAGCTTAATTTAATTTAGAAGTTGCTTAACATAAATAATGCTCTACTTATTACGTCTAGTGTTACTAAATTTTATCTTGTTTAAGAATTCCTAAGTGGCACTAATAACTTCCAGATTAGGATTTAAAAATAAACTATACCCACAAATAGGTACATATGTGGTCTCCTTAATAGTATTGTAGACTTTCACATGTCAAATTCTGGCTTAGTAAAATTTATTGCTATAGCGAAGCTCTAATTTAGTAGATCCAGCATTAGTACTAGTAAAGGTATAGAAACGCGGCTTTAAACGTAATCCTTACTCACTATAATTAAAGAAGGATATCTATTATTTAAGGCAATAGGATTTTCGCAATATAGTTGTGCCAGCAACATTTAATCTAGTTTGAATGCCAAGATCCTAATAGAAGCGATGTGGGTCTAGAAAGTTTATATTCTAGTAAGACTGAATAAATTCTTCTAAAGATGTTTAATAGGTAGACAAGGAAGAATAACTACTAAGTTTAGACAGTTTAAGGTTGTAATAAGATATAATAAGTACAGGATCACTAAAGGCGTTATTAGGAATGTTGTAGTCTAGGAAAGTGACATCTTGTGCTAAATCCACAATAGTATTCTAAAAAGATTTAAGAATTTGTTTTAGGATATCCTGTTAAGTGTTAATATAACAATTACCTAGTGTCTATATATAACTTTATTTAAGACGCACTTTAGAGTTCGCTTTTAGCTGCGTATAGCTAATAGGATAATGCCTAGCACTACTTAGATCGCATACACTGCGCAGAGTAGGGAGAATAACATACTCTAGCTATTAAGCTAAGGCATAGTCTAGAAGGTGTTAGGTTTATCTAGTAATAGCCTTCCCTTTGGCTAAGGTAAACTGTAGAAGAAAACATGGCTAGAATATGTAACACTTAAACCTATTACATAGTCTAAGAAGAACGTTCTTATATTATAAAAGATTTATAAGTGAAAAGAATACATGTTAATTACTAGTAAAACCCTTAGTAAAGCTAGATAAGAAGGAGAAGGACAGGTTATACTAGAAGATACTAAGACTAGTTAGAGAGAAAATAATACTGTCATAATTAAATTGTTAAACGAGATAATGTACCCCATTTTGTTATAATAGAAAGTGCGCTTCTGTGCGATCTATGCTTAGTAATAGAATATTATATAGGTTTAGATTAGGAACACCTATAAGTGGTTCCACCTAGGCACGAAAGTTTTAGGTATTATTACGTAGATAGCGGGCTAATACCTTTAGCAGCATTAACGACTGTAAATAAAAAGAGATAGTAGGAATAAAAGCTAGTATATATTTGTTTATCCACTATATCTAGGTATAGAGTCGCGAGCCGCTTAATTAAGGTGGTATAGTGTAGTTATATAGTGTACTAATGCAGTTCTAAACAGCATTTAATAGTAGACAATAGAACTTGCTTAGGCTTAGCGATAAATATACTATAATTACTGTTAGATACTGTTTAGATTAGTAGGGGAGAAAGGGAAGGGGACTAAAGACCCTTAGGGGGATCTTCTAGCCCCTAGCCTCTATAACATTAATAGGTTAAGTTGGCGTACCTAGTGTTACACTTTTATAATTATAAGAGTGGTTTTTATCTAATCTGTTGTTAGAGGCGTAGATTAAGGGCCTAGGTGATATGTCTGTAGGCGTAACATTGTTATTATTTAGGCAGAGTTCTACTAATAATAAATTAATGTCTAAGTTAATCTATAGCGAGAAATTAACTAAATCTATTAGTAGTAAGTCTTATATAGTAACTCCTGTAGAGGAAGCTGTAACTGCTAGACTAGAAACACTAGGTAGAGGATCTAAATGTCCTATAAGGTATTTATTTGTGGTACTAGAGCGGGTATTACTAAAGAGATACTTAAGATCTACTGTAAGGTTATCTAGATTAGTAAGGGCTAGTCTATTAACATCTAGCATTAGTAGGTTTTTGTTTAGTTGTTCTAATACTAGGATAACTCTAGGAGACATTATTAGCTGCCTATAAGTAGTATGCTATGTGGCTAGTAAGCTAGTCTCTAGTTTATTATATTAAAGGTGTACTAAGCAATGCTTAACATCCTAAGTTCGCGCCCTATTAGTTAATGTTAGTTGTGCTACTGTGCTTATAGTAGGTATAGGTAGAGGTATAGGTGTAGGCAATTATTACGTTAAACTTAGTATAATTAGCTAAGTCTTTAGCTAAAGTGCAACTTAAGAGGTGGTTACTAGTAATAGGTGTATAATTAGGAGGGTTTTATTGCTACTAAGTGTAGAATGCGATGCCTTACTAATAAATATTAGTTTTAAAATAGTTTAGTAAATAGAGATAAATAGCTTATCTTATCCTAATGTTTAAGGTGCTATTAAAGGCCTAGAAGGCCTTATAGGCTTTGTTTAACTTTGCCTTTAACGCCTTTTACTAAGCTAGTTGCTCTTCTAGTGTAAGGTTAAGTTTTGGTGGTATAGTGTTAGTGGTATAATACCCTAGTTAGGGATATCGCAAAGAATAAGGATAAAGGTATATAGAGAGGAGCTAGTGCGTAGAGATAGGTAAAAATTTAGAATAAGTGCTATCTATAAAATAGCAGCCCTATAAGCCCTATAGCTCTAAGTGGCCAGTATCTGTCTGTGCGTCCTTAGAAATAAGCAGCCCTATAAGCCCTATAGCTCTAAGTAGCTAGCGCCTAGTAGCGCTATCTATAAAATAGGCAGCCCTATAAGCCCTATAGCTCTAAGTAGCCAGCGCCTAGTGGCGCTATCTATAAAATAGGTAGCCTTATAAGCCCTATAGCTCTAAGTAGCTAGCGTCTGTCTATACGTTTTTAGAAATTAGTAGCCCTATAAGCCCTATAGCTTTAAGTGGCTAGCGCCTAGTAGCGCTATCTATAAAATAGGTAGCCCTATAAGCCCTATAGCTCTAAGTGGCCAGCGCCTAGTAGCGCTATCTATAAAATAGGCAGCCCTATAAGCCCTATAGCTCTAAGTAGCTAGCGTCTGTCTGTGCGTCTTTAGAAATTAGTAGCCCTATAAGCCCTATAGCTCTAAGTAGCTAGCGCCTGTCTGTGCTGTCTAGGAAATTAATAGCCCTATAAGCCCTATAGCTCTAAGTAGCTAGCTAAATATTAGCATAAATGCCGCCATTGCAGCAGCCTGTTTGTTATAGGTAATAAGGGGCTTAAAGACCCCTATTTTCTCTATATTAAGCTAAGTTGCGAGTAAGACTAAGGCCGCAACGTATACTACTTTGCCTATAACCTATATATCTACTATAATAGGAACATAACAGCGGTCCACATTAAGACGTGTTAGGCCGCAGCCCTTCTAGGCCGCGCCTATAAGAGGATAAGAGCGTAGATTTAGCATAAGGACTTAGTCTCTAGCAATAACTAATTATAGAACTACTATAGAAAGGGTAAAGTTAGCTCTAAGGCTATCTAGGCGCTTATAGAGTTAACTAGTGCTAAAGAGACTAAGGACGCCTTTATACAGTGGCTAAACCACAGTACGCGCTAGTACCTCCTCGCCTAGGAGCTAGGTTAGGGCATCCTCATACTAATACCGTACACTAAGATTAGTTAAATCTAGATTAAGCGCACCCTTCGCAAAGATAAGCTACCTATTTAGGTAGACCTTATTAAGAAGGTGTAGTAGGATATATTTAACCTTAGTAAGTAGCTAGAGCACAAGTTAGGGCCTAAGGGGATTAATAGTAGGCCTATTAATAGGGACTAGGCGCTAAGCATTAAAGTAGGTACACCGCCTACTATCTATAAGATTAAAGAGGTAAGAGATAGTAAGGACGAGGGGATAGATAATAAGGCTAGTAGTAGTAGTAAGGGTAGTAGTAGTAAAGAGAGTGTTAATAAATAGGGTAATTCGCGCTAGGTACTTTAATATTACTATAGTTACTATAATAAATAGCGCCTTCTTTCTTAACTACACCCTTAGTAGTATTGCCAGCCTCTGCCATTATAAGATCTAAGCTGTTATATAAGCCTATAAGGCTAACATCCCAATTACCTTACGCTATAAGTACACTATTATCTCTAAGACTATAACTAATTCTAGTACAAAGCTTATTAGCAGCCGCAGCTTGTCTACAGTTACCTCTGCCCCTATTGTAATAGTAGCCAACTCTTCTCTAGTTTATAGGATTATGGACTGCAGTAGAAGTTCTCTATTCTACAAAATATTAGTATACTTTTAGACAGACCTAAACTAGATCTAAATTAAATATAGTACTATGCGCTTTTAACTTTTACTTCTTTAACTTTATGCTAGACACGCGACGCGCGCCTATAATAATAGCTATATTACTTTCTACAATATAAATAGTACTATAGGTGTAGGATAACTACCTAAGTATTTTATATTTTTTTTAGGATGCAGATCGCGTTTATAGTAGTGTTTAAAAGCTTGTCTATAGTTGTGTAGGCGTGTATATAACTTTTGCATTTCTAACTTCTTTAACTTTAGTGCTAGACATATAATATATACCTATAATAATAACTACCACAAGTTTTATAATATAAATTATACTATAGGTGCAGAATAGTCTCCTAAGTATTCTATGTCTTTTTTAGAATAGAGACTGTATTTGTGGTAGCGTAGTTACCTATTCCTACTCTTATATACCTGCCTATATGGTGTTCGCGTACCTGCCTACATAGACGTGTTAAAAGAGGTTTAGCGCCCCTAGCGCTATACTATTCTTGTTACGTATGTGGCCACATACGCGGCTTCCTCTTAGATAGGTCCGCGTTAGCTAGTTAAGGCCAAGAATAATCCTTCCCGCCTTGTGGTCGTTACCAAAATTAACAACACTAATAAAGTGTTACTAGCATGCATTAGTACTCTTAGGATCCTAGTCCTTACCCTTAATCGCTTTAATGTTATAACTCTACAGCTCTTTCGCCTTTAGGCACTTATTCTATAGGATCGCCCACGTATCTTAAATAGCGAATTTGTTAATACATGAAGCGTCTTTTAATAGTCCTATTTAAACCTAGTTAGATCTTAGTATAAGCTACCTAGGGCAGCAATTTGCTAGGAGAAGGCAGGCCTAGTAGTTACCTTTACCCTATTTGTTTCCTATCTAAACGCAATAGGACATAATAGTGTTCCCTAAGTAGGTTGTCTTTTGTCTAGTAACAATAGCACATTAATCCTAGCTATAGTTAAAGGGCTTCTGTTTAATAAAGTAAGCTATATAGTAAAGTCTCTAGTATTTAAGATAAGCTAGTATCTCTTCCTTAAAGATCCTGCCTCTTCTCTTCCTAGCCTCTTCTATCCTATATTAAAAGAAGTCTAGCTCCCTCTCTTAGTAGGCTGCTCTAAAAGGCGTGGCTAGTGCCTTCTAATATAGGTTTACTATGTATACAATTAGCACAGCGACTAGGGAGCTAGAGAAAAACTAACTAGGGGTAAATAAATGTTTAGCAGGGAAACCTAACGTGGTTCCTATATATGTTAGGAGGAGACCTAGATCTGTCTATAGGCTGGCTAGCCTAGTTAATCAACTAGGTGTTGGAGATAGTAGGCGTTTTCTAGATAATGAAACATAATAGTCACTACTCTAGGTACCTATTATATAGGCTAGTGAGGAGTTTGCATTGTATCTAGCCTAAATAGGCGTTAAAGGCACGTTTTGCAGTAGCCCCCTTACTGCACCTTAGAGTCTTCCTAGTATAATTAATAAACTTTATATATGGGGTAAATTAGATAGGGAGTAAATTAAGTCTAAGTATATATTATAAGTCTACTTAGATACTTTATACATCTTCCTTATCTTATTACTATTAAAATAACAATTAATAATGCTGCGACAGTAGACTAGTTAGTAAGTAGGGTCCTATATGTAGGCTAGTACAGCTAGCTAAGCATTCTAACTAGCTTTGTTAAAGTGTGTATTTAGGACTTACTTACTAAGCACTAGGCGTACAGTGTCTAGTTTCTAGTCCTAGGCAACCCTGCCAAATTCTTATATAAGGCTAATTAGACTAGCTAGTAGAGCGAACCTAATAACTACCTAGATGTCTAGGATATAGAGGCCTTCTGTTAATGCGCTAGTCGCAATTATAGCGCCTTCTAATTATTATAAGAATAGGTCTAAGCTTATTCCCTTTTTGCCCTCTTCTATTTAGCTGTAGTATCTTAAGCAGTCTAGGCCCTAGGCTAAGGTATTTACTATTAAAATAAAGTTAATATAGATAAAAACCTTTTTAAATTTTTATAGAGCCTATTATATATACTCTACTATGTCTATTATTATAGTGCTTATTAAGAGTGGGACGCTGCAGACCTTATATTAGACATTACTATAAGGTGTAGATTCCCTGTAAGGGTTTATATCTATAGGGAGGCCTAGCAATTAAAACGCTTAGTGCTAATTGTTTAGAGGTAGGATTATAGTAAGTAAAGTTAGAGGGACTTTGTACTGTGTTAACTAATATAGGTTATAGAGATAAGGGTAGTATGCTATGTTAGGGAGAATGATATAGTGAAATTTGTCCACTACTATTCGCTCTAGTACGCCTAATAACTTCTGCCTACGTACGTAAGCCTAGAAACTATTACTAGCCATATTCTCTAGAGTTGCAAGTATAATAGCCGCCTACTTATTATATAAGCCCTACTTCCACACTGTAGCACGTATGCGTAGGGTTATACAGCGTTAAAGTATATCTATACGCAAGGCTGCGAGTAGCACTATTATAAGGCTCTACCTATAGCCTAGACAGTAAGCTAGTAGTATAAAGAGGAGACTTTTACTAGCTCTAGTGCTTATAATATACACTACTACACTTTCGCCTATAAAGATAGCTAATAGGGCGGCCTTCTATATACCTCTAAATTAGGCGTCGCATCTAAAGTTCTCTTATAACAGTTATAGGAGATTAATATTACTTCTCTTAGTATTCTACTATTAAGTAGTAGCTATAATACTCTTATAATAGTTAAGACTTAGCTACGCTTCTACTAAGCCAAAATAAATAGCGTAATACTATTTCTGTAATGTCTTAAAGTGTGCCTCTATATTATTAAATAAGTAGGTAAATATTTTTAATATATCAAGTGCGTATACTGCGTAGGCTATTTTAGGTAGGTACCTAGCCTATATTTCTTATGTTTTAGCCTCCACTTTATTTATAATGTTATTCACATCCTCTTTAGTGAGTTCCTGAATAAGCATTTTAGAGCTAACAAACTAGTAGGCGAAAGCAATTATAAAGTGACGTAAGGTGCTAATATTAATCTCCTGCCTAATCTAATAAAGACTGGCACTCTAGATAGCTAAACTAAGAATATATAATATAGTATATTATTTTTCTACTGCGTCTAGCCACAAAAGCACACTTTACGCCTACTTATAATAGTAGTTGCGAAGGTCTATCCCTATTTATCCTTAGATAACTAGATAGAATAGTTAGACTAGCTAAATATATTACACTAAGAGACTGCCCACCTCCGCTGGGAGGAATCTATATATGGTCTTTATAGTCTTATTGCAGTTATACCCTTTATAGTATTATAGGACTACTATAATAAGACTATTATATAGGAAGATGTTATGTATGCCTATAGCATAACTATTCTTAAGTTAAACGCTAAGCACTTCTGTTTTATAGCTAGGTTAGCTGCTAGTAAAGTGAATTAGGTAAAGAAGATGCTTTAGAAATTTCTATACTAGGTTATAGTATTGCTGCACCTAGGTAAAGTTACGTAGGTTTATAAAGGGGGTAGTTAAAAAACTTTCTTAACCTACCCCCTTTATTAGGTTTTTAACAACGAAGTTGGCTCTGTGCACAAGGTTACTATTATTAGGGCTAAATATAGAGAAGTCTAGTGTGATATTTTTTAGTTCCTCTACTAGAAGTTCCTATAGAATATTTAGAAGGTCTAAACAAGCAGACATAAAGGTTAGCTAGTATAGGATCTTTAAGGTCTCCTTATACTTATTCCTGGCCATTATTATAAATAAGGCTAGGGTTATTCTTATATTATGTATAGTAACTATATCCTTGTTCTAGTGCACGAAGGCATCTAGGTTCTTACTATATTAGAACTTACTAATAAACTGTGCTGTGTTTATAAGCTAGCTTATACTTATAGGATACTCTATAGTAAGGTAGTTATATACCTACGCCTTAAACGTGTCTGTAAGATTACAGTTCTCTACCTCTATAGACATATTGCTATCTTGCTTAGCGATAAGAAAGGAAGCCTTATTAAGCGAAATAGTAGTCTATATGCTATTTATAGTAGCCTAGGGCTAGACGTTATTTAAATAGACAAGGTTGTCCTATAGTTTCTAAAGGCCTATAAAACAGCAGAACTTCTTTATAGCTAATATATTTATTGCGAAGTTATACGCCTTTTAAAAACCCTTTCTATTGTAGGAGAGTGTTAGGAACGCTATAGGTGTTAGTAGGGTAAGTTTAAAATGCTTAGTTTAACTAGTTTATTTAATAAAGGATAGCTAAAAGTAATAGTAGTGCTCTTTAAATAATATAAATTAAGTTCTAGTGTGGTGCTCTTAGACTTCTAGAATATTATCTGTTAAATCTAAGTACTCTGTAATGTCCTACTAGGTCTACTCCTAGTAAGACTATAAATAAAGTGTTAGTGGCTTCTCTATATTATTAACTAATACGTGGTAGAAGAAGATAAATATCTTCTAGAGCAGTCCTACGTAGTAGAGGCAAAGGTTCTAGTATAGCTCTAGTAGAGTAAGGAGAACATTAGTCTTATATTCTTATATTACTCTTATGTAGGCGTAGCGGGAGGCTTTACTAGTAATATTCTACTAAGTTCTAGCTATACTCTTTATAGTTACGTAGAGATAATATAGCTTTAGATTACCTACAGTAGTTAGTATAGCTATATATTATAAAGCCTCTGCCTATGTAGATGTGTTGCTAAACACTTACAGGACACCTATATAGGCAACCTAAGGATTTGTAGAGATAGAGGGTATACTAGGTATAGCTACTAACTGCTCCTACTTTACTTTCTTAGCCTATTACAACGCTTCCTAGAGCTAATCTGCAAATTTACTACTAGTAGGGGCAGAAATAGGTATAGGGACTGCGCTAGGTTTAGTTAGGTTTTTAACACTATTAGTAGTGGCTTTAGAGCTATATAAGTTTATAGATAATTTAACTGCAAATTTGTGAGTAAGACAAAGGTTTTAGAATAGGGGTAGTATAGAGGGGAAAAACTATTAGCAATCTACGCCCTTTACTTACTTACTATACTAGAGCTGCCTTCTTTTTTTAGCTATGTTTAGAACGTAGAGTTTATATTCCTAGCGTAGGTGTCCTCGCATGTTATACTTTATAGAAATCCTAGTAGTAATATAGGTACAGTAATAATAGTAATAACTGTTAGGGATAATATATAGGCTAAGAAAGGCTAGTACTAAGGTGTTAAGGACTGTGAATTCTTTGTATTTCTCTTATAGTAGTGGGTAAAGGTTCCTAAGCTTATTAATACATTCTTAGATAACACGGTTTTTTTTACTAGTTGTCTTTTATTTATATTCCTTATTAAAATAGGAAAACACCTTACTTAGGAGTATTACATATCCATGTAGTACGTAGGTAATAAAGTAATAGGTCTTATTATAGTAAATGTGTTTAGGAGTCTCTATAGTTAGCGGTAGTGTAATTAATTTCAATCTATGTTTGTGGTTAAAATAAGTCAGCTAAACTTTAGTGCTAAGGGGCGATAAGAAACACTAGGCAACGTTTATTATTCTAGGTTATATAAACACTATATTACACTATAGCCTACTGTTCTTTAATCTTACTAGCTAAGGTGCTTTAGGATAACAGCAGTCTAATTCCCTCCCTTATATAAGACGCACATAAATAAGTTCATAATTAGAAGCCTATATAGTGTTTAGTTCTATAGAGAAGAGGTCCTCCTACTAAGGCATTTCTGTGCAGCTTACCTAAGTCTGTAGTATAATAAATATGTAAATAAGTAAAAAAGAAAGAATTTTTTCACTTCTTACACTCTATTTATAGGGACTAAGCGCGCTAAAGTAATAGTAAGGAAGAGTTAGGTAAAGAGGAAGACACTTAAGTAAAGGCCCTAAAAGCGCCTCTAAAATAAAATCGCACGTTAAAAGCGACCAGCTATTTAGTAGAGAATAGAAATTAAAAGCTAAAGCGTTAGCTAGTAGACATAATAATAGAAGTTATACTATATACATAATATATAGAGGAGGCGGAGTTATTAGAAGATAATAGAGAAGAGGCACGTTACTATATATTTGTAAAAAAACTACTAAAAGTAGGCGCTACTATTAGGGAAAGAATAATAAGCTAAGTAGTTACTATAGGTGCAGCTAAGTATCTACGTAATTAGAAAATAGTGTTACAGGTATAGAGGATAAAGCACACACAGGGCCTATAGTTATTTAGAGAAAAGGTGGAGAGACTACTAGACATAGTTAAATATAAAGAGGGTAACAGTACTATAGCTAACACTATACTAGAGAGTAGCATAGTATTATTACAACGCTCTAGTGCTAGTTTTACAGAATATAGTTTTACATAGTTTAAAACTAAAAGGTTCTATTTGCTATATAAGAGCGTAAGATAGGGATAGGTAGTTAGTATTATAAATAAAATATAGCAGCGCTAGATATAGGCAGTGCTATAGTTAGAGTTTAAATTGTTAGAGGGCCTAGTACAAAAAAGAAAGATACTATCTAGTAAAAGAGGGAAAGGATACGCGTCTATTATAAAAAAACTTTTATTTACTTAAGAATTTAGTATAATAGAAGAGGAGGAACTAACTAAAGAAACGCATTCTATAGTATAGAGAGAATTTGGTTAGTGCTTAGATGCGGGGAGATAATAGTGTCTACTTAAGGTAAGGTTTAGTATAGGCGTGTTTATAATACTGCTCAGGAACTCTGTGTCTAACATCTATATTAAATAAGGCATAATAGTTACGTAGCTCTAGTAATAGATAGATATAGTTACGTAATATAATAATACTATCTTTAAAAGCGTAATAGCTGTGGCGGAAATGTATAAGGCGTGTATATTAGATCTAGAGCCACTAGAGCCCTTACTCCTAGAGATACTTTTAGATAAGAATCTGGTGTATTATAATTTAATTATAGGTTTCTAACTAGTAAGTAGTTAGCAGCTCTTAGGGGATGTTAACGATTTGTATAATAGCTAGGTAACACTTAAGAGGATTGTATTTACTAATTAGAGGTACTTAAGAAAGGTTTACGTAATCTATAATTCTATGTTGTGCTAATTTTAGTCCTAGTATAGGGTTAAAATTGTTTAGTAGCTTAGTATAACCTATAAATAGTGCGATTTCTTAGGGCTTCTTAATAAAGTTTTCGCCCTAATAATAATAGTGCTATAAACTTTTGTAACTACCCCCTAGTGGTGCTGCGAGGAGTCCTCGCAGCCTATACGCATAAAGGTTCCCTATATAGGTGAAAGGGTAGGCTTGTGGTTTATAGGTAAAGTCGTGTAGTTATGTAGTTAAAAGTTGCGGTTAGGATAGTTAGCTAGAAATTACACTCACTAGATAGATAGGGGTGTAAGGTTAAAATAGTAAATTGTGAATTAATGTACATAATAGTGCGTTAAGATAGTGCGTTAGTGCGTGGGATAGTGTGTTAGTGCGTAGGATAGTGTATTAAAATAGTACGTTAGTGCGCAGGATAGTGCGTTAAGATAGTGTGTTAATGCGCGAGATAGCGCGTTAGTAGGCTAGCTGTTTACAGACTAGCGCCAGTGCGCACGTACTAGCGCACGGACGATACTAGGTCTGAATTCTTAGTCCTAATAATATTAGGAGTCTCTATAGTTAGTAGTAGTGCAATTAATTTTAATCCACGTTTATGGTTAAAATAAGTTGGCTAAACTTTAGTGCTAAGGGGAGATAAGAAACACTAGGCAATATTTATTATCCTAGGTTACATAAACACTATATTACACTATAGCCTACTATTCTTTAATCTTACTAGCTAAGGTGCTTTAGGATAATAATAGTCTAATTTCCTCCCTTATATAAGACGCATATAAACAAGTTTATAATTAGAAGCCTATATAGTGTTTAGTTCTGCAGAGAAGAAGTCCTCTTGCTAAGGCATTTCTATGCAGCTTACCTAAGTGTACAGTATAATAAATATATAAATAAGTAGAAAAGGAAGAATTTTTTCACTTTTTATACTCTATCTATAGGGACTAAGCGCGCCAAAGTAATAGTAAGGAAGAGTTAGGTAAGAAGAAAGATACTTAAGTAGAGGCCCTAAAAGCGCCTCTAAAATAAAATTGCACATTAAAAGTAACTAGCCGTTTAGTAAAGAATAGAAATTAAAAGCTAAAGCGTTAGCTAGTAGATATAATAATAGAAGTTGTGCCATGTATATAATATATAGAGGAGGCGGAGTTATTAGAAGATAATAGAAAAGAGGCATATTACTATATATTTATAAAAAAACTACTAAGAGTGGGCGCTACTATTAGGGAAGGGATAATAAGCTAAGTAGTTACTATAGGTGCAGCTAAGTGTCTGCGTAATTAGAAAATAGTGTTATAGGTATAGAGAATAAAGCACACATAGGGCCTATAGTTATTTAGAGAAAAGGTGGAGAGACTACTAAATATAGTTAAATATAAAGAGGGTAATAGTACTATAGCTAACACTATACTAGAGAGCAGTATAGTATTATTGTAACGCTCTAGTGCTAGTTTTACAGAATATAGTTTTACATAGTTTAAGACTAAAAGGTTCTATTTACTATATAAGAGCGTAAGATAGGGATAGGTAGTTAGTATTATAAGTAAGATATAGTAGCGCTAGATATAGGTAGCGCTATAGTTAGAGTTTAAATTATTAGAAGGCCTAGTATAAAAAAGAAAGATGCTATCTAGTAAAAAAGGGAAAAGATACGCGTTTATTATAAAAAAACTTTTATTTACTTAAGAATTTAGTATAATAAAAAAAAAGAAACTAACTAAGGAAACGCATCCTATAGCGTAGAGAGAATTTAGTTAGTGCTTAGATATAGGGAGATAATAGTATCTACTTAAGGTAAGATTTAGTATAGGCGTGTTTATAATACTACTAAGGAACTCTATATCTAACACCTATATTAAACAAGGCATAATAGTTACGCAGCTCTAGTAATGGATAGATATAGTTATATAATATAATAATACTATCTTTAAAAGCGCGATAGCTATAGTAGAAATGTATAAGGCGTGTATATTAGATCTAGAGCTGCTAGAGCCCTTACTCCTAGAGATGCTTTTAGATAAGAATCTAGCGTATTATAATTTAATTATAGGTTTCTAACTAGTAAGTAGTTAGCAGCTCCTAGGGGATGTTAACAATTTGAATAATAGCTAGGTAACACTTAAGAGGGTTATATTTACTAATTAAGAGTACTTAAGAAAAGTTTACGTAATCTATAATTCTACGTTGTGCTAATTTTAGTCCTAGTATAGGGTTAAAATTGTTTAGTGGCTTAGCATAACCTATAGATAGTGCGATTCTTTAGGGCTTCTTAATAAAGTTTTCGCCCTAATAATAATAGTGCTATAAACTTTTATAACTACCCCCTAGTAGTGCTGCGAGGAGTCCTCGCAGCCTATATATATAAAGGTCCCCTATATAGGTAAAAGGGTAGGCTTGTGGTTTATAGGTAAAGTTGTGCAGTTATGCAGTTAAAAGTTATAGTTAGGATAGTTAGCTAGAAATTACACTTACTAGATAGATAGGGGTGTAAGGTTAAGATAGTGAATTATAAATTAATATGCATAATAGTGCGTTAAGATAGTGTGTTAGTGCGTAGGATAGCGCATTAAGATAGTACGTTAGTGCGTAGGATAGTACGTTAAGATAGTGCGTTAATGCGCGAGATAGCGCGTTAGTGGGCTAGCTGTTTATAGACTAGCGCCAGTGCGCACGTACTAGCGCACGGATAATACTGGGTCCAAATCCTTAGTCCTAATAATATTAGCTTTATATTACTTTATATAGCTTTATAGTAATTTATGTCACTTTATATAACTTAATACAACCTTATATAACTTTACTTTATATTACTTTATATAGCTTTATATTACTTTATAATAATTTATATCCCTTTATTTAACTTAATACAACCTTATATAACTTTATAAAATATTTAATAACTTTACTACATATTACTTTATATAGCTTTATATCCCTTTATAATAATTTATATCCTTTTATATAACTTAACACAACCTTATATAACTGTATAGAATAGTTAATAACTTTACCTTATATTACTTTTTAGAAAGTTATATTACTTTCTATTTTCTATAACTTTAGAAATATATATTTTCCCTTAAATAAAAAATAACCCTTTAGTTTTTTTTTCTTAATTATATAATAACCAGAAATTATTTATTATCTACTACATAGCTTAGTAATTTAGTTTTATTAGTTATAAGCCCTACTTCTACTTATAAATACTACTACTCTAATAATTTCTTTTATATTCTCTTTTTAATAGAAATATAAATTATTAATATAAAATTAAATTTAGTTTCACTCTAGTAGTTTTATAATACTATTAGTATAAACTATTTAAAGTAAAACCTATAATTACTAAATAAGTAAAAATTATTATAAGTATATAAAAAATATACTACTATTTAATAACTAGTAGTAAAGTTTATAAAAAAGTAGAAATATAGTTTAATTATAATTTAATTAAATTCTAATAAGTTATAAGATAGTATAAATACTAGTACTTAGGTTTTTAGAAATTTACTTATTTTATATAATTCCTAAACTCTTCTAGAAGACTCTAGTTTCTATTTTTTTCTATAATTTCTAAAACTTACATCCTATTATACTAATATATAGTAAAGTAAAATAAAATCTATAATAGATAGGCTAACTCTACTATAATATATACAAAGTGAGATTTTTTAAAAAATAGAAGTAAAGTACTATATTCTAGGCCTAATTGTTCTTTTTAAGTTTTATAATAACTCTTATAGCTACTACTATTGCATTACTAAGAAATTCGCCCTAGATATATTTACAATAGCGCTGTCTAAGCTATATCTAGTATACCTAGCACGAAACCTTACACTCGCCCTAGAACCTACACTACTAAATAATCTTAAGCCTATTTATAATCTTTATTACTGCCCTAGCTACAGGAATTATAATATTTAGCTACTAGTATAAGTTTATAACGTCCTACCCTATTACGCACTACTTCTAGCTTACCTAGCACCTTTAATAGCTGTAGTAGTTCCTAGCGTTACGTACCCCTTACTAGAACTTGTCTATATCCCTCTTTATTATTATAGGCTGCGCTATGCACAGTATTATTCTATACTCTTACTAGCCTACTTACCCTAGCACCTAGTATATCGCACACCTAGCCCGCAGCTTATTTATACTTACCTCTACTTCTTGCCACTTACTTACTGTAAGCGACTAGGCCTACTACTACTTAATCTAGCCTTTACTATATTAATCGCACCTAGCTAAGTCTATATTACTACACACTACCTACTACCTATTTATATACTTACTTATCTTTCTACGCTAGCAGCCTTTACTCTTAATAAATATACCTATTATATATATATCTACTAACACTCTACCCTCCTAGATTCGCCTCTCTACCTTACTTAGCTTAATAATAATAACTAAGTCTACTACCTTACTGCTACGCCCCGCACGCCTACTCTTTTAGTAGTAGTTAATTATGCTCTATAGTATACCTACGTGTAAGATAAACATAATACTAGGAAAGTTAACCCTAGTACTAAGTGCTAATATTGCTATAATAAGCCTACCTTTATCTAGCTAGCTAGTAAGGATTTTAGTTTAATCTAACTTACTAGCGTAGTAGTGCTTATAGCCTAGCGCTTTTACTAGCATTTTATATATAGTTTCACTATAGTAGTAAATAACGCCTTTCTAGCCACTCTATAGCTATTCCTACTGCTATTAATATATAGCTAGTGCTACCTCTATAGCCTTACCTTACCTATACTATAACACGTAATACTAGATGTTAGGCCGCACTATACTAGCCTAGATATAGGTAATAGCTTAAATTAATATGCTTCTACCTAATACCCCCTCTAGTATAGGTAGTAGCGTCGCTATTAGTAGTATAATTAGGCATATAAGTACACGTAGATTCTATAGCTTTACTAGCTTTAGCTGCTAATAGCTAGAGGTAATAATAAGATAGTACTTATTAATTACTACCTACTATAGTTACTTCTTATCCTTTAGCGAGCTAGTATACTTTAAGAACCTTACGCTGCTAGCGATATTAGCACTAACTAGTATAATAGAGGCTAGGTTTGTCTTATAGTTAATCTATTCTACGTAGTTAATACTGCGCGCGTAGATATATGTTACTAGGTCTTTAATTAGCGCGCGGAACAGCACTATAACTACAGTCACGCTAGTATAGTTAAGGTAGGCTAGTACTATAAACAGCAGACTCTTGCCTTTACCTATAGGGAGTATAACCACTAGCAGTGTCTAACTATTTACTATAGTGAATATAGCCTATTCTTACTTATCTAACTTAAATAATATAGTAGCCTAGCTAAGTGCCTACTATATTACTCTAGATATTATACTTATAGTAATACCCTCTAGTTTAGTTTTCTTCTATAGTATAACTATAGTAAGATTATCTCTTTTTTTATTTTAACTATCTCTTTCTTCTTTTTATTACTACTTCCTAGCTGCACTAGGTTATACCTTATACCTATCTACACCTAGAAACTTATGCTAGCGCTAACTAAGTAGCTAGAAGGTCTTAATTAAACGCATACTAAGATGCTTTATAATATTAATAGGCACACTATAGTTAGCTAGACTAATTTTAGTTATTTATACGCTCTATAGCTCTAATAGGCTCTTACTATCCTTATTAACTTTAGACTCTTTAATCTTACCTACCTTGTCTTAGTAACTCTGCCTAAACACGTCCCTAACTACCTCCTGCCTAATCCCTACTACTATATATTAGTAGTTAAGCGTGTTTAGCGCTATCTCTAAGTGCTTACCTATTTTACGCTTTAGCACCTGCGTTAGGTAATCTATATACTATAGACTCTACTTATTAGCCTATAAGTAGTTAGTAAAGCTGCTGTCTAGCACCTCTGTAGTTAGGTACTCTTTAAATAGCTATACGTACGCTAGATATATAATAAGCACCTATAAGAGCTATAAGGGCAGGAACTTTAGAATAACCTTAGGCTTATTAAACTATAACTGCGATTTATAGTAATAGACTACTGTTATAATCTATCTATCTATTATAAAGAGGTTGCAGTCTTATAGTGCTCTGTTATAGAACTATATTACTATAATCTTAGTGCCCTAACCTAGTATTTCTTTATTAATATAGAGATTAGTAAGCTCTAGCTCCTTAAAGCGCTTAACACTACGTAGGTATAGCTTTATATATATAATGTTCTAAGTCCTATCTCTAGAGTAGAGCTTCTAACCCTACTTATTCTATATTATCTATTTAAGTATCTATCGTAAGCTATTCTCTAGGCTGTTATTTCTATGCGTAATAAAGAATATACTGTATTATATATACGCGATATTCTCCTAAATTAGGTTAAGCTAAATTAGGAAACACTAACTAGGACTGCGGACCTAGAGTAGCTTACCCTAGAGTAGGTCCTCTAGCTTAGTTAATAGTTCTTAGGCTATTAGCTAGAAATAGTATATAACAATAGATCTACTATTAAGATAGAAGATCTTCTTATTTTCTAACTAGAAGGCGTTGCCTACGTTACTAGTATTTATGCTAATAAACTTACTATAGGCTAGTAGACTAAGTAGCTAGCTTATTAGGCTAAAGGACCTATCTGCTAGGAAGCGCTTTTTTAGGTTAAGATAGTAGTTACGTTTTACTAAGCCCTACTATTCCTATTGCGCAGGTAGAAGTAGGTGTTTAATACTAATTACTTAAATGTAGTACACTATTCTAGCTACTAGATATAAATAGTTCTTTATAGTGCGTAGTTAACATGTCTCTAAATTAAACCTAAGCATAGTAGTAAAGTAAATAAGCCCGCTCTTAAATAGACTATAGATATAGGTTATTATAATAAACGTACTAAGTATCTAGTGCACTAGGATAATGTGGCTAGCTTTATTATTACTGTCTAGGGTCTTCTAGAGTATAGTAGCTAGTAGCTTTTAGTCCTCTTTCTATAGGAACATCTCCTGCGCGTTCTTTATAGGATTAACTTTAACTTAGTAACCTATATAGGCCTTAGGTAGGCTCTTATTACTGTAGTTACTACTACTACTACTATTACTATTACTACTATTATTAGTACTACTGCCCTTGCTACTCTTTATATTCTTACTCTCTTTGTCTACTTTTTTAGTAGTAATAATACGTAGGATATAGTATATAAATATTATAATATATCTAGTATAGTGCGCCTAGCTCTTTAGGTTCTATAGTTAGGCTATTAGCTACTAGTAGATCTTATTAGCCTACGCACTTTTTACCTATTATTAGGTCTTATATAGTAGCGAGGACAGCCCTTAGATGCTCTACTCTACTAGCTGCTCTATAGCCTACGCGGCTTTTTATAGCTTAGGCTTATCTTAGCGCGGTAGCTAGATTGCATAGGTAAAATGTATATAGTTATAGTTTATAAAGTGCTTTAGCTACTCTATAAACTTCTACTAGCCTATCTTATTTATCTTTATAACTTCTATATCTATTACCTACTCTTACTGCTTCCTCTCTTCCTACGTTTATACATACTCTACTAGAATGTTTTCTACTTTTTCTTTATATGCCCTAGCGTCTACTCTACTATCTACTATATTAGGGATGTAAACTATAAAGTACTACTACTATCCTAAAGTAGGGAAGAGAGTGTTAGGATCTGAAATCCACATAATGGCGGGAAGCCGGTTTTGTACCTAGTGGGCGCGTAGTAAGGATTAAGCGGGGATTTGAGGCCAGCTACGCCTTAAACAAAGGAGTCACGTAACTACTCTTTATAGAGCGCTTAATTGCTTTATACTAGAGTATAACACACGTGACCGCTCTCTATAGAGCGCTCCCTATAGAGCGGACTTTACTTAGTATATAGGAACGCGAAGATAGACTCTCTATACTTATATTTAATTTATTTATTAATCTATTGTTTGGATTTAAGTAGACTAAATTATTAACTTATTACACTTTATAAAATACTATTATATTAATAAGACCTTCTACCTTCTGTAAGTACTCCTACCTAAGAACTAACCTTAACCCTTTAGGACTAGCTACCTTCTTAGATTTAACATCTTAAACACCCTTAATATAAGTACTTTATAAACTCCTACCTTTTCTATAGCTTTAGGTACTACTAAGATTACTCCTATAAAGGATAGCAGTAAGGCGCATAAACCTAATCTCTACTTTAGTAAATAATTTTAAACTAACGTCTAGATTCTCTAGTTAGACCTCTACTTCTTTAACTTAGATAAACCCCTTAAAGATAAAAAAAAGGTTATCTTCGTAGTAATATATATATAAGGAGATGTAGAATTATAGATCTATCCCTACCTTAAAAAGTACCTAGGAATAGACCACAATAATAATAACAACAATTACGCAAATAAGCACACTAATATAGTTAATTGTTGTGGTAAAAAGGGCTCGAACTATTACAGGATATTCAGGAGCAGAGTTGTAAAGAATACAAAGAGCTAATTGTAGGAAAGGATACTAAAAGGGCAGACTATATATAAAAGAAACGAGCCTCTTAGCAAGAATCCCGTGATATGAATTAGTGGATCTAGAAAGAATCACGAAAGTAAGTGTTTTACTTTAATATACCCCCTAGGTGATCGCTTAAAGCGGATTACCTATCCTAAGAAGTAATCTATAATTGTCTAAATTCTTCTTAATCTTAAGAACAGCGATTCTATTACCCCCTATTTATTGTGATAGTAAAACAATCGCTGTTTATCTTTTAAATCACAAATCCTATTATGAATTGTGTCTAGAATCTCTTCTTCTGGTGGGTTAGGAGCTTATAAGCGTGGCATAAAGGCCTAGAGCGTAAACGCTTCTATTCTGCTACTCTTTTCGCTCACTTCCTATTAACTATAAGGTAATTTCCCTGCTCTTACTAGCTAGTAAGTATAATAGGCAGGCGCGTTTTAATTAGGAAGGAGCAGTAGTAAGAGAAATAAGCAGTAAGAAAGGAGCGTATTTGGCGCTTAATAATTAGATAGGTAGTAGAGTATATAAGCCCTTTACTAGCGCTTAATCTTTTCTCTTTAATCCTTCACTTTTAACGCTTTAACCTCCTATCTAATTTAAGCCTACTAGTTTAAGCCTTTAAATCCCACTACCTTATAGTAGGTTATTTTCTTCTAATTATTGCCTTACGCTCTTTTTGTTATTTAGAGCTTTACTAACTCTTTTAGATATCTAATAACCTAGCTAAAGCACACGTAGTAAAGGCTGCAAAAGCTACTAAACAAAGCTTCTAATCCTCCCGCCAAGATCCTTCTACTCTACTAGCTCCTTCTACCCTAGCTCTAGACTCCTAGCAATCACTTAGTGCTCTTAGATAAGTAAGCTACTTAGGCTACTTAAAGGGAGCTCTAGCAGGAAAAAGCGATAGACGCTGCTATAATAACGCTTTAAGCTTAGGTAGGCGCTACTATACCTACTTTACCCACTCTTGCACTATTATATATAGGATTGTCCTATTACTTTAGCTAATTTTGCTAATTATTTCTGTAGCTAGCCGTATATTCAGACTCTAGCTATAGATTTTATCCACTATTAACTATTAAATAGTGCTAATGTGAGCTTTTGTTCTAAGATTCTTTCTAGGTTTAGCTAATACTTTTTGTAGGAGAGGCTAATCACTAAGCTGCGTAAGAGAGTTAAGGTGGCCTTATAAAATTCTCTTCCTACTAGTAGTTAGGAGGAGTAAGCTTAGCACGTAACTACTATCCTACTCCCTCCCTCCTAGCTAATCCTTAGTAGAGGATAGGGTAATTACCCTCTTGCCCTACCTATTAAGGAGCAGCGCGGTCGCAGCTAATACCCTAATTAAAATAGCTAAATAAGCGGCCTATTAGCTCTAAAGTAGAGTAGAGGCTAGGTAAGTGCTTCTCCTCCTGCTAATTAAAGGAGGGGAGGCTAGGGTGAGCTATTACCTACTACTAATTAAAGGAGAGGTGGAGGAGGTAGATAGGGTAAGGAATTACCTACTATAGAGAGAAGGAGAGGAGGAGGATAGGGAGAATCTTCTACTACTAATTATAAGGGAGATTCTCGCACCCCTATAATTAAGTAGAGGAGGAAGAGGGTCTATATGCTTATGGATAAGCTCTTTAATCTCCTCTTCCTCTAATTCCTATTCTCTTTCTAATCTTTTCTTTCTTTTCTTTTTCTTTTCTTATTTCCTAGCTCTAAATTAATAATTCTAGGTAGTTAACAGATTATTTCTCTACTTACCTACTCTTATTCTATAATTGTTATACTTATATCTTACAGATTTAATAGCCTTTTAAATCTATTAAACTGCTAATAAGTAAGAGCCTTTGTGAGGCCATTTACTAGCATTTTACTAGTTAAAAGATATTCCACTTAAAACGATCCTTTTGTATACTCTTGCCGCAACCACATGTTCTAAATATCTATATAGCGCAGTTAAGTAGTAATTCTTTTGTTCTTTCTAATTACTAAATAAATGGTTTAAAGATTGTCGCAATAGACCTTTTATAAAGGTCCTAGATCTAGAGTAAGCTTAGTAAAGAATCTCTTAATCGCTATAGCTTCTTTACTTATATATTTAAGCGCTAGAAGCTCTACTTTTATTATTAAAGTGGTAATTATATTCTGTTAAGTTGCTTTCTATACGATAGCTTCTCTAAACAATAGGATAATATATCTATAGGAAGAGCGCTGTAATATTAGATTATTAGCAAATAAGGCATCTCCACATATTAGCAGATTAGGTCTGTTGTAGCCTCTAAAGACTATAGCCTGCTATTTAGTTTAATAGAGGTAAAGAATCACATAATTAATAGCAGCAAAGTGTTCTTTACTTAGATTTGTTAGAAAGTGTGATAGCTTTAACACTACAAAGGCTATATCTAGGCGTAGCATAATTGCTGTGTAGAGAGCTAATCCCACCTCTTCTTAAAAGAGCTTTATTTATTAAGGAGTGGCTTCTTCTGTGCTTGGAATAAGATCTTCTACTAATAGAGGTATAGGAGGGAAGCTCCTAGAGTTTAAAAGGTTAAACTTTTTTGTAATCTTATTAATGTAGGTATTATGGACTAGAGAAATTAATCTTGCTTCTCTGTTCCTAATTACTTAAACACCTAGGAACCACTCTACTAGTCCTTTTAATTTAATTTTGTATTTGTTTACGATCTTTTTCTAAAAATCTAGGGCTTCTTTCTCTTTACTCTTGTGATAGAGAAGAAGAATGTTATTAATATAAAATAGAATAATAATACTTTAATCACTATTAAAGAAAAGGCATAGCTTTTCTAGCGAAGCTAAGAGTTTATAAGATTAAAGTAATCCTGCAAATTCTTTATACTAAAGAAGTGGTGAATCTCTTAAGCTATACAAAGCTCGATTTAATCTCACACACTTTCCTGGCTTTTTAAAACTATTAGGTAATTTATAAGTTACTAGATTGGCGGCTGTAATAAGAGTATTCAGAAACGCTCCTACTATATTAAATTATAAAATTTCTAGATTAAATTCTGCTGCTAGAGCTACAGCTGATTAAAAAGATCTTACTACTAGGGTAGTAGTATAGGTAGAGTAGAGAGTATTCTTTTTCTAAAGATCTCCTCTTATAATAATTTAAGCTTTGCACTTTTTAAAGTATCTGTTTTAATTAAACTTATAGGTAAAGACCTACTTTAAAGGGAGTAGTCGCTCTAACACCTCTAATTATTTAATCTCTATCTAGGTACCTTTATCTTACAAAGTTAAGATCTCCTTATAAGTGGTAAGGAGAAATAGCTTTCTATATAGATAATTATAAAGGTGTTTCTATAGGGTTGGCTCTAGTGTAAGCTTGTCTCTGTAAGTCTAAGCTGTATAAGACGCTCTAGGCGCCTTTCTAAGCATAGAAGCGAATACTATCGTATTTAGTGTGATATATTTTTTTTACTTAGACTAGGCCTCTGCTACTCCTAGTATAAACGTGTGCTCTAATATTGCATTAAGATTACTTTAAAGATAATTAGTAATTAGTGTATAAGCACCTAGCTTCTACCTACCCCCTAGCTAATTATCCTAATTATTTTACTTCCTTAATCTTCGTAATAGCAGATAGTAATTTATTAGTTAGTTAATTTCTAGTGCTTTACTACAATTTTGCCTACTTATTCTACTTGCCTCTAAATAGATCTGCCTTCGCCTTTAGTGTGCTAGTAGGTTATCTGCTTTGTCTAGCGTAATTAAGTTATCTGCGCTAGGTTAATTAGTAACCTAATTAGTTTCTACTAATAAATAGGGTATTAAATCCCTAGATTCTGGCGGGCTAGCTCTCCTAGTAGTGTTCTAGTGGCTACCAGATATCTCTTAATCGCTTAACAGATTACCCCTAAGATTACCTAGCTCTAGTGTCTAATTAGGGGTTATAAGTCCTATGCTTCCTTTCCTACTTAAGCAAATTCTTAGCTGCTAGCTAGCTAAGCCTACAGCTCGCTTAGTAGTAGGTACTTTAGGTTCCTAATTACTTAGCTAGCCTACTTTACTTTTAATTACCTAAGGGTCACCTATAGGTCTAGTAGCGGTTCTCGTATACTTATTTATTTTAGGAAGAATATTAAGCGCGTCTTTATACGCTTCTCCTAGATTGTTTAGCTCTCCTTCTTAGAGGCTTTCTACTATTTTTAACACTTCTATTTTTAGAATAGATTGTTCCTCTAATCCTTTATAGAATAAGGACTTATTAAACCTTACGTTTCGTGTAGTAATTACCTAATTAAGCTAGGGAATCTATATTTAGTAGATATTAGAAGCTTTATAGCCTACTAGGTATCTAATATAGCCCCTAGGATTTACTTTAAATCCTCTTCTGTCTCGCCTAGCTGTACGCTCCTAATCTAAAGGGTAAGCTTAGTAGCTATAGGCGTAGACAGCACTCTAGTTTAGACAAAGATTAGCTGTCCTATATTATGTTTTTACTAGTTTAAAATAACGAAAATATTGTCTAAACTAAGCATCTAACGTTTTATTAAGTGATTAATAGCCTAATGCTAGGCTAGGAATTATTTCTTAGAGCTAGCATACCGCTTATATAATCTTAGGCTAGAGATTTAATAGTAGATTTGCGCTTATTCGCATTTTAATTACTTTTGTTATAAGCTCTTGGCCTACTCTTTCTACAGCGCCATTAGGCTTATGCGTATAGGGCGGTAGTCTACTAATTGTTATTCCTTCCTAATTAGCCCAAAATTCGTACTAGGATTTCCCTCTCTATAGAAGTGTTGCTGTATTATTATTCTAGTAGATTTTTGTAATTTGAAGCTTATATTTTGTATTAATAAGAGCTAAGAAATCCTGCTACACTCTTATTATTTTAGAAAGCGTCTTTGTTCTAAGATTAAAAACATAAGGTTTCTTACTAAAATCTTCTTTAATTAGTAAAACCTAGTTTTCTCTATTTTAAGCAGTAGGCATATTGAATAGATCCTAGGATAATAAGTGAAATAGCCTAGGTAATTATTCTCTAGGTCTCCTAGAGATTACCTAGGTTATGTATATAGTAGTATAGTGCTCGTAATCCTTTCTTAACATTCTAGTAATCTTTACACCTTAGGCTACAGTTACTAGAGCTTATAGGGCTCTACTTCCTGTATGCCCTACTTAAAGGTGCTAGAGGTCCTTAGAATCTAATCTCTTAATATTAACCTAGGATAATCCTTTAGTAGTCACACTTATTATAATTAGATAAGAGCGAATTAGCTTATATTAAATCCAAGAGGGTAGCTAGTCCTAAAGGGTTAAGGTTAGTTCTTGGGTAGGAGTACTTACAGAAGGTGGAAGGTCTTATTAATATAATAGTATCTTACGAAGTGTAATAAGTCAACAATTTAGTCTACTAGAATCTAAACAATAGATTAATAAACAGATTGAATATAAGTATAGAGAGCCTATCCTCACGTTTCTATATACTAAGGCTACTCTACTGCTTAGTGCCACTAAGTAACTAAGCACTTTACGTAACTAGCTCTACTACTTAGTGCCGCTAAGTAACTAAGCACATTATATAACCTAATCTAAGTTACTTAGCGTCTCTTTGTTACGTTTGTAACCCTATCGCCGCTTTATTACACCTTTATAAGCGCCTAAGTTCTACGTTATTATCTAGTACGTAATATTATCCCCTCCCTTTCTATTCTTCGTCCTAAAGAATTATGCCTACTAACTATAATTCTACAAAGCGTTATTACAGCCTTATCTCTACTATTAAAAACTACAGAGTAGTTATAGTGTTAAAGTACTCCTTCTGCAAGTTGTATTCCTATATTTACAAAGTCTATATTAGCTTAGGGAAGTGTAGTAAGTGTTAGAAACAAGGCTTAAAGTGTGATATAGCTGTTACTAAGAATAAGTTCTTATAGTTAATTACTAAGAAGAAGAAATTAGAGGCGCAAATGTTAAAGGCGCAAAAAAAATAAGACGTAGCGTTTAAAGCCCTACGCGTAGCACACATAAAAGAGAATTAGTTATTAAAACAATTAGCGTAGAATAAAAAGCGTGCTAGCAAGGTTATCGCAGTAGAGAGTACTACACTAATAGAGTTAGAGTTAGAGGAGGACCTAGCCTATCCTACTTAGCCCGCTAGTCTAGCTAAAATTAGCACGTCTATATAGTCTACAATAGATAACCTGCCTCTAGAGTTCTAGAACAATTCCTTAGCGTTACTGTCTTAAGTAAGTCTGTTAATAGAATTCTTTAATCTTTTATTAATAGTTTCCTAGGTAGTTCTTTAGTTCCTAAGTGTTTTCGCTGTGTGGGTAACCTTTCCACTTAATAAGGTACGCGTTATTATACTAATTATATTCTAGAATTCTTTTAACCTTAAGTTCGTTTTCTTCCTTAGTCTAGTGGTAGAAGGTAGTTTTAACTAGTGTATTAGGGTCTGCTAGTTCTAGTAGTGATACGTAGAATACTAGGTGTATCTTTATATCTGGCGGTAGTTCCAACTTATAGTTCACTAGTAATATTTGCTTGGAAATGTAAAATGGTCTAACCTTAATATAATCTAGTTTCTTATGTTTCTTCTTCTAAGTTTAAAGGTTTTTTGTAAGTAGATATGCTTTATCCCCCTTTTTTAGCTAAGGTGCTATTTTTCGTTTTTAATTTTAATATAAAATTAATTACTGCTAAGCTTTCTTAAGATTCTCTTAGAGTTATTAGTGTATTTTCTTTATATTTTCTACTATATCTATGGCTTCTTTTGCTTTAATTGTCGTAGGAAATTGTTAGTTAAAGAGATGTAGGTGTCTTCTATAGTTTATATAGAATGGTGTATGTCCTAATACTACTAATACTTTGTTATTATAGGCCAACTGTGCTATAGGTAGTAATAAAACCTAGTTATTCTTCTAACTGTTGTAGTAGATGCGTAGGTACGTTTCTATAGTTTAGTTCGTACGTTCTAGCTATCTGTCTATTTATAGATAGTAAGCTGTTAACAGCTTTTGTTTTGTTCTAAGCAGTGCTATAAGCGTTGTCTAATAATTTAACGTAAAGAGCTTGTCTCTGTTGCTAATAATTGTTTTTAGGATTCTGTAATATCTAATTAGTTAGTCTAAGATAAGAAAAGCGAGTTCCTTTGCCATTATTCTTTTAAGACATAAAATAAGCTTAATATACTTAGTTAGTTAGTAGACTACTACTAGTATGCTGTTGTATTTAATTCCTGTTGTTAAATCCTTAGAGTTTAGAATTTCTGTGATAAAATCTATAGCGATGTCTTTCTATAGTGCTATTAGTATTCTAATTACTTACATCTCTCTATGATTAAAATGTGTGTTATATTTGTTTCTCTAGTATTCTGCACATTTATAGATGTAAGTTGTTACAGCTTCCTTAATTCCTTTAAAGGTGTAATTCCTTTAGATAAGTTCTATTATTTTTGTAATGCCTAGGTGTCTGTACATAGGGTTATTGTGGTATTATTGGATAATCTTAGTCTGTAGATGTTCTAGAACTTCTTAGTTAATTACTAAAAGTTAATTTAGTTCTGCTGTTAGCTCTAGAAATCTGTCTTTAGCTTTGCAAAGGATTGCGGAGAAGGTTTTTACTTTTTCTCTTACTAGATTACTTTATTAGCTAAGAGCGTCTACTCTACTATTTTCTTTCCCAGCTATATAGATGATTTTAAACTTGTACTGCCTAGTGGTTTGCGACTATCTTTATTATTATAGCGTAAGTTCTTTTGTTGTTGTAAACCTTAGAAGGTTCTTATAATCTGTGTAGATTTCTAGCGTTAAGTAACTAAGCGCGTAAATCCTCTAGTGCTTTAAAGCTTTAATAATAGCGTAGAGTTCTTTATTATACATGTTGTATTATGTTTCGGCGTTATTAAATTTGCATAAGTAATAGGCAATTAGGTGCTATTTACTGTTACGTTTTTATTTAGCGTAGGCGCCTAGCGTAAGATCACTAGCGTCTATTTTAAAGCGTAGTAGTTTATCACTTCTAAAATAAATAAGGATAGGTTCTATAATACATACTATCTTAAGGAGTTAGAATGACATTTTACACTTATCTGTCTATTTAAAGGGTACATCCTTTTTTATAAAATTTATTAAGGGTATTATAATCTTTACGTAATTTTAGATAAATTGTTAATTAAATCTATATAATCCTAAAAATTCTTGGATATTCTTGGCCATCTTTAGTATTGGCTAGTTCTTAATGCATTTAACTTTACTTAGTGCTATCTTAATTCCTTTTGTAGTAATAATGTGTCCTAGGAATTTAAGTTATTTAACGTTAAACTTACATTTCTTAAGTTTAATGTAAAGGCATACTCTGTCTAGTGCTTCTAGTACTGTCTATACATGCTTAGTGTGGTCTAATTCGTTTTTAGAAAAGACAAGGATATTATCTATATACGCGATAACAAATATGTCTAAATATTCGCAGAGTACGTTGTTAATAAGTGCTATAAAAGCTGCTGGTGCGTTTGTAAGTCCAAAAGGCATAACCTTATATTTAAATAGTCTGTAGCGTGATTAAAACGCTGTTTTCTATTCTTTACCTTTTTTAATTTGTATAAGGTGGTAACCGTCTCTTAGATCTATTATTGTGAATATCTTAGCTTAAGATAGTTAATCTTGTAACTCTATAATGTTTAGTAGTAGATATTAGTTTTTTATTATTATGTTATTAAGTCGTTAGTAGTTAACGCATAGTCTGTCTAATCCATCCTTTTTCTTAACAAATATAAAAGGGCTTACTACTAGTAACTTTAATAGTTATATATATCCTTTCTTAAAGTTTATTTTAATAAAATCACGTTCTTTAAGGAGTTCTTCTCCTGTCTTACTATATAGTAGTCTAAAGGGTGGCGTCTTCCCTTCTTCTAGGTCTATTGTAAGATCCTAGGGTTAATGTTCTAGTAGGTTTGCTTTTCCTTTCTTTTCTATAAATATATGTATCCATTTCCTATACTCTCTTAGTAAGGTAAGGGGTGTACTATTATCCTCCTTCTTGCGCTTCTTAATCTAGTAGTTCCTACCAGCGTCTACTAAGGTGTGCTTCTGTTTTGTAACTATCTATCGCGGTATTATATTGTTAATAACTCCCTTATCTACTATTATTTTTAGTTAATACATAGGCTTTGCTTACAATACATAATTACAGCGTTTAAATAATATTTTCTTTATACCCTAGTTAATCTGCAGGTTGTGTATTATTAACTAAAGTAATCCTAAAACTAACTTATGCTTAGATTCTAGTAAGACATCTAAGGTAAGTTCCTCTCTATGTCCTTAGACTGTTATCGTGGTAGTGACTTCCTAGTATATTTAAGGTGTCTTAGGCATTAGGGATCTATTCGCGATATAGATAATATAGGGTACTTCTTTCTCTAATATTATAAGTCCTGCTTGTCTTGCTATCTAATAAGATATAAAGTTCTTTCCTACTCCTAAGTCTATAAGAGCTTAAGCCTATATTCCTTTAAGTTATACTAGTAGCTTAATTAATACTATACTTACTGTAGCATTTAATTTAATAAAGGCGTTTTCTTATCTAAGTTTAGGCCTAAAAAAGACATCTATTTATGTAAGTTATAGTTAAGTTCTAGTGCCTAGTATGCGTTTCTAAGCATCCGCTTCTATTATTATTCTTAAGTATATGGCTTATGTAGATTGTCTTCTTCTTCTTCCTATAAAGATGTTTTTCTATTTTTCCTCCTATAGTCTTTACTATTCCTATATACTAGTTAAATTAGTAGCTCTGTTATTACTTCTTACGTAGGGCAGTTTACAAAGCCGTCTAAGTGTTTGGCCACGTAGTGGTATTTACAGTCTTAGTTTAGACATGTATACTAGTATAGTTGTATATAGTCTCTATTAATAAGTATATTACAGTATTTATTGCCCTTTAGCGTAAGGTAAGGAAAGTATTTTACTTATTATTTATCCTAGAGGTGTTCGTCGTAAGCTGCGATAGGGTAGTCTGTTTATATCTATCTATAGCGCAGTTTCCTTCTAGGTTATTTCTTATTCTCCTTTTTCTCTACCTTATATTGTGCGCATATTGGTTCTTCGCAATACGTCCACATATAGAATTAGTGTGTAGGATTTTAGTGGTCTAGGTAGTACTTTAGTATATAGTCTAACTTCTTATTTTCGTAGGGTTGCATTCCTTTTAGTACCTAGTAGGGTTCTATATAGTCCTAAACATTTAGTTTGTACTTAGGTAACATAAGGTTATCTTCTTCCTGCCTACTTTGTAGGTAAGGAGTAGAAGATCTTAGTATCTCTTCTACGTCTTCTACGTTGTAGTATACATTAGAGTTATCTTCTAGATCTTTATATAGTTGTAAGTTAGGTAAATCTAATCGCTTACTTTATTCTAGTGTAACGCGTTAGTAACTAAATAGCGTTATAATAACTTCCTATTCCTTATTAGGTTCTTAGTCCTTAATAGTTAGTACATTTAACTTAGTTTAATAGACTTTGTTCTTTAATCTATAGTTCCTGGCTATATAGCCCAGTTTGCCACATGTAAAGCATTTACGGGTCTTAGTTATTAGTTATTAACTTCTATTAGAGACGCGTTTATTAGGCTGCTTAGGGCCTATCCTTCCTCCTTTTCCTTTGCCTATATAGTTAAACTAGATATCTTCTATTAGTTTGTATCTCTAGTAGTTCCTTAGCTGTTGCCTTTAGACAATTCTAATAGGGTTCTTATAAACTATTTTTACTAGTTGTCTAAAGCTTATTGCCCTAGGGTTTTAGTAGAGCTCCTATTATAATAAAAACCACTCTCTATTAATCTTAATAGTTTCTTTATACAGTTTTTTAAAGTTAGTAATTTGTGCACTACTACGCAAGAGTTCCTTACATAGTTTCTATTTAAGTTCTTATTTATACATATCCTAAAGAGATTAATTGTCCTAGTTAAGTTGCACAGCGTATTTACAAAACTCAGCTATATACTTAGCTACTAATTATTTCTAAGTTATAGTTTAAATCTTTACTTTTACAATAAAGTTCTTATTAGTAATTCTAAAGAGTTGTTTAAGGCATTTCTTAAAGTTATTATAATTTTTAATAATGTTAACTACATTAGCGTGTTTATTTACGTAATTATTGTTATTGTTATTATAGTCTATTCCTAAGTACTTTTTGAGGTAAAGATAGATCTATAATCCTACATCTCCTCGCATATATGTCGCTGCAAAGATAACCTTCTTCTTATCTTTAAGGGGTTTATCTAAGTCAAAGAAGTAGAGGTCTAACTAGAGAATCTAGACGTTAGTTTAAGATTGTTTACTAAAGTAGAAATTAGGTTTGTGCGCCTTACTACTATCCTTTATAGGAGTAATTTTAGCAGCACCTAAAGCTATAGAAGAGGTAGGAGTTTATAAAGTACTTATGTTAAGGGTGTTTAAGATGTTAAATCTAAGAAGGTAGCTAGTCCTAAAGGGTTAAGATTAGTTCTTAGGCAGGAGTACTTATAGAAGGTAGAAAGTCTTGTTAATACAATAGTATCTTGCGAAGTGTAATAAGTTAACAATTTAGTCTACTAGAATCTAAATAATAGATTAATAAACAGATTAAACATAAGTATAGAGAGCCCATTCTTATGTTCCTATATACTAAGGCTGCTCCGCTGCTTAGTGCCACTAAGTAACTAAGCACTTCACGTAACCAGCTCTACTACTTAGTGCCGCTAAGCAACTAAGCACATTATGTGACCTAATCTAAGTTACTTGGCGTCTCTTTGTTACGTTTGTAACCCTATCGCCGCTTTATTACACCTTCATAAGCGCCCAAGTCCCACGTTGTTATCTGGTACGTAACACTTATATTATAGGAAAGTAAGGTTATGCTTACATTTTAGGTCTGCTAAAATAACGCTTTATTCTAGGCTTCTAATCCTAAGAGTGTAATCTAAACTAAGGTACTAAATCTTTACTTTCTTTAAAAGAGCTTCTAATATAATATTTACATAAAAGCCTTCTACTACTCTTACTCCTTAGAGTAGTAGATCTTTTATAAATCTCTTATTTTTCCTATACAAAGCGTTCTTAATTAGTCTATTACTAATTCCTAAGATTAGGAGGCTTTGTGTACCTGCCTCTACACTCTTGTTTAATAATTAAAACGTCCTAGGAATAAGTCTTTCGCAATTGTTAACTAGGTAAACTGCTATAGCACTGTCTAGTATTATACATTCTAACAGAGGATAAGCGTTAGAATATAGAGTAGAGTAGACACCTAATGCTCTATTGTCTGTAGGCAGATTAAATAGGTTTAGTAGAGTAGCAGTAATACTACTAGGATACTTAATAGTCTTAGTAGAGGATTATTTCTTGTTCTATTCTGCCTTTGTAATCGCATTATAAAGGTTTAACCACTTAGGCTACTTAAGTTAATTAAGAATCTCTAATTTTTCTTTATTAGTGAGATTAAATAACGATATTCTATTCTAGGGTAATCTAGCTATCGTAGTTTAAAGTCTTCAGCACTCTATTAGTTTCTACCTATAAGTATAGGGCTTATAGGGACAGTTTGGTTGTTTCTTTGTCTAATTAGACGAACTAGAACTATTAGAGTTAGTAGATTATTTTAATAATCCATTAAAAGTGGCGAATACCCTACTTGTTTTATTAGAACTAGATTAGATTAAATGCTCCTAGACAAGCGCCAAAAATACCTTCCCTAGATTGTCTAGCGTAATCTAATTCTGTCCTAGCGTCTTATCTTGGATTAGCTGTTAGTTTATTAATTAGGCCTAATCTAGTGCTATACGCGCGGCGATTACATCTAGGAAATCTTAGGTAGTAAGCGGTCTACTAATTTCGCTAATTAAGTAGGTCTTCGCTTTTTAATAGAGGAGCTGCCACTCTTTAAACTAGGTCTTAGGACTTTGTCTTACCTACTTGGCCTTCTTAAGATAAGCGTAGTATAAAGCTTAAATATTATTCTGTGTAGCTCCTTTATTTAGTGCGAGATCTTCCTTTAAGAGTTAAATTAGAGACTAAAGCGTAGTTTGGCGTGTATTAACTAGAGTGATTATGGCAGGAGCAAGCAGATTAGGCGATACTATAGTGTTTACCTAAGTCTAGAGATTCTGTATCTTAGTATAGTCTGCTTACTAGTCTAAAACTACTACTCTATATTCCGCTATTTGTAAAGGAAAGCTCTCCTTATCTATTTTATACTTAGTAAGCTCTACTTTATATAATTAAATACTCGCTATAAAGGCTGTATCCGCAATTAGTGATAGTTTCTATAAGAGCGGAGGTTATTCTAGCTTTACGTAATTAATTGCTAGAGCGTTAATCGCCTCTAGATTATTTTAGTTCTAGATTCCTTTTAAGTTTGCTTAGAATTAAAGCTAGACAAACTAGTAGGGCTAGCTAGCGCGATTAATAAGCTATACTTCTGCCATTTTAACAATTTTTGTAATTAGAAATAGAGGGGTTGTATCGTAGAGAGGTTCTAAATAGAGTGTTATATAATAATTTAAGCGTTGCCAAGTAGGCAGGGAGAATTATCCTACGTTCTAAGCACTAGGCTTATAACTGTTGTGGTAAAAAGGGCTTAAACTATTATAGGATATTTAGGAGCAGAGTTGTAAAGAATACAAAGAGCTAATTATAGGAAAGGATGCCAAAAGGGCAGACTATATACAAAAGAAACAAGCCTCTTGGCAAGAATCCTGTGATATGAATTAGTGGATCCAGAAAGAATTACGGAAGTGAGTGTTTTACTTTAATATTAATATTATTAAGAATTATAATAACTTTAAGAAATGCCTCAAATAACTCTTTAAAATTACTAATAAGAACTCTATTACAAAAGGAAAGATTTAGACTATAACTTAGAAATAATTAGTAGCTAAGTATATAGCTAAGTTTCGCAGGTACACTATGTAACTTAACTAGGATAATAAATCTCTTTAGGACATGTATAAATAAGGACTTAAATAGAAACTACGTAAGGAACTCTTACGTAGTAGTACACAAATCGCTAACTTTAAGAAACTATACAAAGAAACTATTAAGATTAATAGAGAGTGGTTTTTATTATAATAGGAGCTCTACTAAAACCCTAGGGCAATAAGCTTTAGATAACTAGTAAAAGTGGTTTATATAAGCTTTAGATAACTAGTAAAAGTGGTTTATAAGAACCCTATTAGAATCGTCTAAAAGTAATAAGTAAGGAACTACTAGAGATATAAACTAATAGAAAATGTCTAGTTTAACTACTTAGGCAAAGAAAAAGGAGGAAAAATAGGCCCTAAGCAGCCTAACAAATACGTCTCTAATAGAAGTTAATAACTAATAACTAAGACCCGTAAATACTTTATATATAGTAAACTAGGCTATATAGCCAGGAACTGTAAATTAAAGAATAAAGTCTATTAAACTAAGTTAAATGTACTAACTATTAAGGACTAAGAACCTAATAAGGAATAAGAGGTTATTACAACGCTATTTAGTTACTAACGCGTTACACTAGAATAAAGTAAGTGACTAGATTTACCTAACTTATAACTATACAAAGATCTGGAAGACAACTCTAATATATACTATAACGCAGAAGACGTAGAAGAGATACTAAGATCTTCTACTCTTTACCTATAAAGTAGGTAGAAAGAAGATAACCCTATGTCACCTAAGTACAAACCAAATGTTTAGGACTACATAGAACCCCACTAGGCACTAAAAGGGATACAACCCTATAAAAATAAGGAATTAGACTACGTACTAAAGTACTACCTAGATTACTAAAATCCTACACACTAATTCTGTATATAGATATATTACAAAGAACTAATATACACACAACACAAGGTAGAGAAAGAGAAGAATAACAAATAACCTAGAAGAAAACTGCGCTATAGGTAGATATAGATAGACTACCCTATCGCAGCTTGCGACGAACACTTCTAGGATAAATAATAAGTAAAATACTTTCCTTACCTTACGCTAAAGGGTAATAAATGCTGCAATATACTTATTAACAGAGACTATATATAACTATACTAGTATATATGTCTAAACTAAAACTGTAAATACTACTACATAGCTAAATATTTAAACAGCTTTGTAAACTGCCTTACGTAAGAAGTAATAATAAAGCTACTAATTTAACTAGTACATAGGAATAGTAAAGACTATAGGAGGAAAAATAGAAGAACATCCTTATAGGAAGAAGAAAAAGATAATCTATATAAGCCACGTACTTAAGAATAATAATAGAAGCGGATACTTAGAAACGCATACTAGGCACTAGAACTAAACTATAATCTATATAAATAGATGTCTTTTTTAGGCCTAAACTTAGATAAGAAAACGTCTTTATTAAATTAAATACCACAGTAAGCATAGTATTAGTTAAGCTACTAGTATAGCTTAAAGGAATATAGGCTTAAGCTTTTATAGACTTAGGAGTAGAAAGGAACTTTATATTTTATTAGATAGTAAGATAAGCAGGATTTATAATGTTAAAGAAAGAAGTACCCTATATTATCTATATTACGAATAGATCCCTAATGCCTAAAACACCTTAAATATACTAGGAGGTTACTACTATAATAATAGTCCAAGAATATAGAGAGAAACTTACCTTAGATATCTTACTAGGATCTAAGTATAAGTTAGTCTTAGGATTACCTTAGTTAATAATACACAACCTATAGATTAACTAGGGTATAAAGAAAATATTGTTTAAACGCTATAATTATGTATTATAAGTAAAGCCTACGTATTAACTAAAAATAATAGTAGATAAGGGAGTTATTAATAATATAATACTGTAATAGATAGTTAAAAAATGGAAATACACCTTAGTAGACGCTAGCAGGAACCACTAGGTTAAGAAGTATAAGAAGGAGGATAATAGTACACCTTTTACCTTACTAAAAGAGTACAGGAAATAGATACACATATTTACAGAAAAGAAAGGAAAAGTAAACCTACTAGAATATTAACCCTAGGATCTTATAATAGACCTAAAAGAAGGGAAAACACTACCCTTTAGACTACTATATAGTAAGATAGGAGAAGAACTCCTTAAAGAACGTGATTTTATTAAGATAAACCTTAAGAAAGGATATATATAACTATTAAAGTTACTAGCAGTAAGCCCTTTTATGTTTATTAAGAAAAAGGATAGATTAGATAGTGTTGGTTTGGCTTAATCTGTAATTAAGCATTTAAGGGTTAATAGTATACTATTGTGTAAAGGGTAAGAAGTAGGTTTAATTAATTACGTCTAGTCTATCGTACAAAAGGACACTAAGGACCTTATGAAGTCTCTGCCTCTTAGCGCTAACCTAAGTAGTGGGTCCTTATGCGGGTCCCTATAGGTAGGTAGGTCCCTACTTTACCTAGTGCTACTTGTACGATAAACTGTATAGACACTAGTAACTTTTCTTTTATGTAATAGCCTATATCTATTATACACTTCCCTTTCCTGTTCTTCTCTATTTATATAGTTAGCCTTCCCCTATTAGAACAAGTTGTGGGGTTAGTGTGGTGTTACTGTGCAGTAGAGGTCCTGTTTACACCTACTCTTATATAAATAGGTAGTAATAGCTAACCTGCTTAGTTTTTATCTTACCCCCTTATATAGTAGCAGAGCCGCATTACACAATAAGGCTTTTTCTAGGTATATGTCTTGTGCGCAAATAGAAGGTAGGGTGTTAAGTAATATAATACTTAGCGCTAGGTTTTAGTAAGTAGGTATAAAAGGATGTCTCCTAGTTCCCCTAAACCCTCTCTCCTTTATTTTACTTTAACATACATGTACCTTCCTCCCTTCTTGTCTTGTTCTTTTTAGTGTTCTAGTGTCTAGTGGCTAGTGCTCTATTACTAGTAAATGTGTATAGCTTTTTTGTATAATACTGATTTTTAACAAGATATATACACATATATACACTTACTATTGTATAATAGCTAATAACACTATTAGTCTATTAGGCGCTAGTACCCTTACTACTAGTGTCTTTGTGCTAGTTATTATAGGCTAGACTAGATTGCGCATTTAGGTTAACCTCTCTACTAGTTTACCTAGTATAAGGGCCTTTATGCAGAGTCTAGTAGTGGATGTATAACAAATTCTCTAGAGTATCTTTGTTTTTATTGTATAATGCTAATAGGTGTAGGACGAAGAGGCTAGGGTGGCCTAGATACCCTTCTAGGACATTGTTATATGAATCCTAGTTAGTATAAACCTCTAGTAGTAGGCTGCTTACGTTATATAATATAAGAGATATTAGTAAGTCGTGCTTATCTAGTCGCACAGCTAAGTTTAAAATAAGTCTTATACTTACTTATATAGCACTACTAATACTAGTAATTAGGTATTTCTAGATTATTATGCAATCCTAGGTTATAAGTCTAGATTATGCGGCGCCTATGTATAGAAGTCGCATAGTGCTTGTTGTAAGCGTTGTGTATAGGGGGGGGTAAATGTCTTTGTTGTATAAAGGGGTAGGTAGGTCTAGTCTTAAGATATCTAAATTATTAATGTAGAAAATATGTTCTTTAATGTCTTTGTATAATCTCCTATAATGTGTTCCCTCTCTTGTAATAAAACTATAATGTTAAATTAGTAGTAGGGCTTATATAGCCTAAAAATAAATGTGTCTGTGCGAAGTTATAGTAAGTTAGATAAAAAAGAATTTTTTTTTTTTTTTAAAAATAGTAAGTAAAATAACAAAAGAAATATTGTGCAGTAGAGTAGTTACTCTGTTGTACAGTCCTTATTAATTCTGTCTACTAAAGCCTTAACAGCAATGTGTAGTTTATTTGTTAAGATTAGTGTTTAGAGTGCCTAGTTAGGTGCTTTCTTTGTATAAGCATTAGCAGGATTGTCTTTGCCATTAATCCACCTAATTTCTATAATTTCCTATTTTTCGTACGACTCCCTAATTAACATAATGTTAATTATAAGGCGTTTTTTGTTTATAGTGCCTAGTCGTACGAGGCATTTATATAGGGATTTCGAGTTAGTATAGACTATAATAGGAATTAGGGGGATCTGAAGTGTTTATATAATCTATTAGAGTATTGTGCTTAATATAATTGCATTATTAAAACTGCCTACTAGACTGTATAATTCGCTTACTAGAATACTTCTAATTACTCTTTTGTACTTTACTAAGTTCTAGTAAATAATGTTACTATAGATCTTAAAGTCCTAAGTTGTTGTGCGATGTTCCTCTGCTAGTATAATAATAAAGCCAAGCTGTGAGCTTAGGTCTCTGTTATTAGTAAAAGAGTTATCTATAAAGATAAATAGCTTTATGCGACCTAGGTTAAGTGGAATAAATTTTAGTCCTCTTTGTGTATTCTAAATTTGCTAGTTTAAACGTATATTTAGTGCTTTAATATCTTCTTCTGTTAGTATTATTATTTGCGCGGTAATAGACAGGTTAAATATTACTTCTAGTTAGTAAACTGAAGAGATATATGCACCTCTTGCTTATTATATAATATATTAGTGTGTAGTGTCTTTGTCCTAAGGATTAATTATGCGAAGGCTTTTAGCCTGTCCTTTCTATTCTAGGGTGACAACACCCTAGATAAGTTGGATTTTGCCTCTATTAAACTTAATTACCCTATCTTATATTAAGACGCTTTTATTCTTTGTATAAAACTTTGTAGCATAGAGCTACTCCTCTTCTTATTATATAAAGCTTTCTGTGACTATACTAAGGGTGTTATTAGTCTAGAGTCTAGTAATGCCAAACATCTTAGGTCCCTTATCTATGATAAGTAAGCATAGGTCGTACGTTAACACATGTATCCTTAGTTTCTCTTTATAGTAGTTGTAGTATGTCTTAAACTAGTAGAGACCTAATTCTACTGCGCCATATAGAGGTTGTACAACTTATAGAATTATGTTTAGTAGGAAGAAATCGCGCATTTCTACTAGTAGTTAGGTGTATAATGTGCGAAGAAGTTTATTAGTGGACTACATATAGGCCTAGGTAATGTCCCTAAGCTTAATATATATATTGTACAACTAAATTAGTGTTACAAAAAGAGCTAACAGTAATCTCTAGCTTATACGCTAAATAGTAGGGGATTGTGTAAGGATCTCCTCTTTTTCTTTGTCTAAATAGCTAGTAAAGATAAGTCTTAATTTCTTATATAGTTGGGTTATCTTGCCTTTAATCTCTCGTACGAGACGTAGGTTAAAGATATAGCTAGATTATTTGTTAGGGTTATATAACAAGATTTTAAAAGTGTTATTAGTAATAAGGGTATTTATTTCTACTATATCTAATTCTTTAAAGGGCTAGCTAGGTATAGTGATAACGCTATCTATACAAAGCTTTAGTGTAAGCTTAAAGTTATCTTTTTCTTTTTAGGTAATAAACTAGGTGTTTAGTCTTCCTAATCTTTGTTAAGCTTCACCTAATTGTGCGACTATAGTAGTTTAGTCCTTCCTAGGTCTTCCCCTTAGCCTTAGCTTTAGAGCTTTAATTCGTGCGGCTATAGGAGTATCTATATCCTATAGTTCCTATGTGCTGTCTTTAGTTGTGTAATAGTATAGTTTAACCTGTGTACAGCGTAGTTTTAGAGGTCTATTTTTAAGCTCTAGGATAATATCTCTTCCTTTAATGCTCTTAATTTTATATAGTCTTTGCTATCCCTTCTTTTCTCTCTAGGCTATAACTTTAGAGCCTAGTGGGAGTGTAAGGGTTCTGTGTAATAATGGGCTGTTTCTAGTGTTAATTATATAAGTAACTTTAACTTTAGCTCTATCCTTTTTAAGCATTTTTATTACTTTCTAAACTGTATTAGCTTAGGCGATTAGTTCTAGTAAGGGTAGAGAGTCCTTATTAATCCTTAGGTAGGCACTAAAGACTAGGAGGGTAGGTACTATACTATTAGGCCTAGCTGTGTTATTTAGTGCCTTTACTACTATCTATAGCACTGTCTTATTATTTGTATAACTGTTAATCTTAGCTCTTAAAATATTATACGCTTAGCATAGTAGTATATGTGCTCTTTTAATCTTACCTATAGCCTAGTGTGCCTTCACTAGTATTTGCCTATATTCTGCCCTAACTATCTTTATATAATTCTGAAACTTGTTAGAAGCGAAGTTGGTTCCTAGGTTATAGACAATATAATCTAGTAGGCCTTAGTATATATTAATCTAGTATTTTATTAAGGTATCCTAGGTGTCTTGTGTAGTTATTAATCTTAGGAATTAGGCTGCCTAAAAGGATGTGTCCGCATTAATAATATACAGGATATTCCTTTTACTAATTTATACAACATTAATAATAATTTTATAGTTAAAGTATAAGTTATTTTAGATAGAGAACTTAAAGCGTCTTGGCGCTTAGTTATATAACTAGTAGTAGTAATAGAACTTCTTTACTTCTTTTAGTATAGAGCTCTCTACTTTATGCCCTACCTAAGTAAGAAGCTTATATAGTCTTTCTATCTAGGGGTGTCTAAAATAGTAGTGTAGGCGTTAGAGTTCTGTCTCTGTAAAGAAGAGAGCTAATTCCTTATTACTAAAGTTAAAGAAGGGGTAACCCTACTTTTATATAACTAGGACTATTATACTGTCCCTTTGTACAATAACATCTAGGATGTTATTAAAGTATACCCTAAGTCTATTAGTATCTGCTAGCGATAGTAGGAATAGTGTTAGGGAGTTAAGAATATAGTAGGTTACTATTCCTATAGGGTTAGTGATTTATATAGTGCCTAGAGATGTCTAGGAACCCTGTCCTCTAAAGCTAATATTAGTAGATCCTAGTAACTAGTCTACTCTAGTAGTTAGGTTTTTATATAAGTAGGTAGTAAGCTAGTCCTTTCCTACTATAGACACTTGTACGGCGCCTATATCCTAGAGTTCTCCTTAGTACTTTATACGATACTAACTAGCTAGAGTAAATAGTTATGTAGGTTCCTCTATATTCTTATTATCCTTACTATGTTAGATGTCTTCGCCAGTTATGCGATAAAGGTAGGTAGTAGAAGTAAAGTATAAGGTAGCTTTCTGTGCTTCTTCTTTATTACTCTATTAGTCTTATTTATCTTTCTTCTCTTTCGTGCGATAGTCTTCTTCCTCTAGCTCTCCTTTAAAGTTAAGGATGTATACTTATACATCTATAGTAGAGGGTTTATGTTTATAGAAGTTAGCGTATAATAATATATATTGCCTTCTAGCTTGCTAGGTATCTCTTAGTAGATAGTTAGTAGACTAGTATCCTTCTTTATAGTATATAAAGCATTTCTACTTTGTATAAGAGCTTAAACTTTTAAAGTTACCTCTTTCTTTTAGTCTAAAGGTTAATCTGCCTCTAGAGGGGCTAGATCCTCTTATGTAATTAGAATTATTATATTATTAATTAGTGTAGTACACCTCTTTACTATCTTAGAGGAACTATAACTTCTTTTTATTTTTAGTAACTTAGAGTAACGCATAAAGGTCGCTAAGTAAGCCTTCTACTATGTTTTTAGGGTTAAATATAGCTTGTTTAAGGTTAGAATAGCCGCAGTATGCTTATATAATAGTAGTGTGTAGTTGTAGTTTACTACTAAAACTTTGTCTAAGAGCCCTTTAGGCTAAGGTAAGCTTATTAATTATTACTTCTAGGGCCTTATGTGATATAGCAGCTAGATTATCCCTTTTATAGCGTTTAAAGGTAAGAGTGGTCTAGTCTATCTAGTACTAATTATAATTAACACTAGTGTTAAAGTGCCTGTTTAGTCTGTTGTATAATTTATCCTATAGAAGTCCTGGTCTAATATTATGTAGGTAGTAGGTACTCGCACGATTAGAAAGGATTCCTAGAAAAATGTTTGTATACTAGTCCTATAGTATGTCTAGCCTATAGTATAGTTCTCTAAAGACTTTTACCTTATCTGCTAGGATGTTATATAGCCTACTAGTATAGTTATTCTTTTTACTTTAAGCCTTCTAAAAGAGGATAATCTTGTCTAGCTAGATATAAGCATAATCTCCTAGTTATTAAGGAGACTAGGAGTGTTTAGCCTCTTTATACAATGTGGTTTGTTAGGTAAAAGCAGTCTAGGTTTTAGGCTACTGCCACTAGTGTGGCTCTATATATAGTGTCTCTGTCCTCGTATATATAGGGATAGGCCCTAGCTATACTCTATATATATATATATTGCCTATAGATAGTGTAGGTTATATTGTTAGGATTGTGTAAAGCAGTTTAGGTTACGGTTATAGTGTTATTGTGCGAAAAGTCTGTAGCTTATAGTTAAGCTGTAATAGTTTAAAAAGTTTCTTTACATAGGTGTCCTTTATTATAGAATTAGTAGCAATAAAGCTTTTCTTTATAAGAAAAGTAATAAGCTCTCTTTTTACTATATAACTAATTTTATTAAAGGTTCTCTCCTTCTAGTTATTAAAATCTTTAGTAAAAGAAGAGATTACCTCTTTACCTTTAAGACTACTTATGCGATATTGCGCAATTATGTACACTATATAAGTGTTTAGCTATTTTAGAGAAGGGGGTAAGTGGCTGTGTAGATCTACTCTATCTACCTAGTACTTTTGTGCAATCTCTCCTTTTAAGGTAATAGCTTTAATGTTTATTACTTCCTTTACTTATTAAAGCTATGTTACTTTGTCTTCTTACTAAAGAGGCAGTATTAATTATTACGCAACGTCCTTAGGTTATAGTTCCTCTAGGAAGTCTCCTAGTCTTAAGGCTATGTTATTATTATCTTTCTTAGTTGTGCGACGTGTCTGCGTTTAGTTGTTACTAGTTTAATTATGCGACGTGTTTTTTAGGGTTGTAAATATGCTTACTATCTCCTTTCTTTTCTGTAGAATAGTTTAGACTAGATTATGCGACTCTTTATAGATGTGCGCGCTTTGTTTCTACTTATTATATAATCCAAAATTCAATCTCTAGTAAAGGTATTATCTCCTTTCTTTTCTATAGAATAGCTTAGACTAGATTATACGACTCTTTATAGATATGCGTACTTTGTTTCTGCTTATTGTATAATCTAAAATTCGATCTCTAGTAAAGGTAATAATATAGAGCCTACATATCTAGCTTGTAGGGCGCTTTGTCTTTAGACCTTACTAGTTTGTAGTTAATTAGAATTAACTACTAATTAGTGTTAGTTTGGCTTAATCTGCAATTAAGTATTTAAGGGTTAATAGTATACTATTGTGTAAAGAGTGAGAAGTAGGTTTAATTAATTACGTCTGGTCTATTGTACAAAGGGGCACTAAGAACCTTATAAAGTCTCTGCCTCTTAGCGCTAACCTAAGTAGTAGGTCCTTGTGCAGGTCCCTATAGGTAGGCAGGCCCCCACTTTACCTAGTGCTACTTGTACGATAAACTGTACGGATAGATAGACTATATGTTAACTACTAACGACTTAACAATATAATAATAAAGAACTAATATCTACTACTAAACATTATAGAGTTATAAGATTAACTATCTTAAGCCAAGATATTTATAATAATAGATCTAAGAGACAGTTACCACCTTATATAAATTAAGAAAGGTAAAGAATAGAAAACAGCGTTTTAATTACGCTATAAACTATTTAAGTATAAGATTATGCTATTTAGACTTATAAATGCACTAGTAGCTTTTATAGTACTTATTAACAACGTACTCTATAAATATCTAGACATATTTGTTATTGTGTATATAGACGATATCCTTGTCTTTTCTAAAAACGAATTAGACTACACTAAGTATATATAGACAGTACTAGAAGCACTAGACAAAGCATGCCTTTGTATTAAACTTAAGAAATATAAGTTTAACGTTAAATAACTTAAATTCCTAGAACATATTATTAAATCCAAGAGGGTAGCTAGTCCTAAAGGGTTAAGGTTGGTTCTTGGGCAGGAGTACTTATAGAAGGTGGAAGGTCTTATTAATACGATAGTATCTTACAAAGTGTAATAAGTTAATAATTTAGTCTGCTAGAATCTAAATAATAGATTAATAAACAGATTAAACACGAGTATGGAGAGCCTATCCTTACGTTCCTATATACTAAGGCTGCTCCGCTGCTTAGTGCCACTAAGCAACTAAGCACCTCACGTAACCTACTCTGCTACTTAGTGCCGCTGAGCAACTAAGCATATTACGTGACCTAATCTAAGTTGCTTAGCGTCTCTTTGTTACGTTCGTAACCCTGTCGTCGCCTTATTACACCTTTATAAGCGCCCGAGTCCCACGTTGTTATCTGGTACGTAACAACATTATTACTATAGAAGGAATTAAGATAGCACTAAGTAAAGTTAAATACATTAAGAACTAGCCAATACTAAAGATAGCTAAGAATATCTAAGAATTCTTAGGATTCTGTGGATTTAATTAATAATTTATCCAAGATTACCTAAAGGTTACGATACCTTTAATAAATCTTATAAAGAAGAACGTACCCTTTAAATAAATAGATAAGTGTAAAATATTATTCTAACTCCTTAAGATAGTATGTATCATAGAACCTGTCCTTATTTATTTTAGAAGTGATAACCACTACGCTTTAAAACAGACGCTAGCAATCTTACGCTAGGCGTCTACGCTAAATAAGAACGTAACAGTAAATAGCACCTAATTACCTATTACTTATACAAATTTAATAACGCCAAAACACAATACAATGTACATAATAAAGAACTCTACGCTATTATTAAAGCCTTGTAGCACTAGAGGATTTACGCGCTTAGTTACTTAACACTAGAAATCTATATAGATTATAAAAACCTTCTAAGGTTTATAACAATAAAAAAACTTACGCTATAATAATAAAGATAGTCGCAAATTATAAGGTAGTATAAGTTTAAAATCATCTATATAGCTAGGAAAGAAAATGGCAGAGTAGACGCTCTTAGCTAATAAAGTAATCTAGTAGGAGAAAAGGCAAAAACCTTCTCTGTAATCCTTCGCAAAGCTAAAGATAGATCTCTAGAACTAACAGTAGAACTAAATTAACTTTTAGTAATTAACTAAGAAGTTCTAGAACATCTACAGACTAAGATTATCTAATAATACTATAATAACCCTATGTACGCACACCTAGGCATTATAAAGATAATAGAACTTATCTAAAGGAATTATACCTTTAAAGGAATTAAGGAAGCTGTAATAACTTATATCTATAAATATATAGAATACTAAAGAAACAAACACAGCACACATCTTAAATATAAAGAAATATAAGTAATTAGAATACTAACAGCACTATAGGAAGACATTACTATAGATTTTGTTACAGGAATTCTAAACTCTAAGGATCTAACAATAGGAGTTAAATACAATAGTATACTAGTAATAGTCTACTAACTAACTAAGTATGTTAAGCTTATTTTATGTCTTAAAAGAATAATAGCAAAGGAACTCGCTTTTCTTATCTTAGACTAACTAATTAGACACTATAGAATCCTAAAAATAATTATTAGCGATAGAGATAAGCTCTTTACGTTAAATTATTAGACAACGCTTATAGCACTGCTTAGAATAAAATAAAAGCTATTAACAGCTTACTATCTACAAACAGATAGATAGATAAAACGTACGAACTAAACTATAGAAACGTACCTACGCATCTACTGCAATAGTTAGAAGAATAACTAGGTTTTATTACTACCTATAGCATAGTTAGCCTATAATAACAAAGTATTAGCAGCATTAGGACATACACTATTTTATGTAAACTATAAAAGACACCCACATCTCTTTAATTAACGATTTTCTACGATAATTAAAGCAAAAGAAGCTATAGATATAGCAGAAAATAAAAAAAAAATACACTAATAACTCTAAGAGAATCTTAAAAAAGCTTAGCAGCAATTAATTTTATATTAAAACAGAAAACGAAAAATAGCACCTTAGCTAAAGAAGGGGGATAAAGCATATCTACTTATAAAGAACCTTTAAACTTAGAAGAAAAAACACAAGAAACTAGATTACATTAAGGTTAAACTATTTTATATTTCTAAGTAAATATCACTAGTAAACTATAAGTTAGAACTACCGCTAGATGTAAAGATACACCTAGTATTCTATATATTGCTACTAGAACTAGCAGATCCTAATACACTAGTTAAAACTACCTTCTACTACTAGACTAAGGAAGAAAATAAATTTAAGGTTAAAAGAATTCTAGAATATAATTAGCATAATAACACGTACCTTATTAAGTAGAAAGGTTACCTACATAGCGAAAACACCTAGGAACTAAAAAATAATCTAGGAAACTGTTAGTAAAAGATTAAAGAATTCTATTAGAAACATAAACATACCTAGGAGAATTACAGTACTAACGCTATAGTATTTACTATGTTAAGTGTTAACTATATCGCTGTAGAGTAACTAACAGTCGCTATAGCAGTAGGATAATTAATAGTATCTATATTTATATCCTTACTATCCGCAGTTATTTCTACAGCTAGACATAACGTCTTCCTATAAGCACACTCTTTAGCCTAAGCTAGTATCTTCTTATTTTGTAATAACTACACTATTAGGAGAGACAACGCCTTCTTATCCTCTTTAACCTTCTTCTTATACTCCTTGCGAGTCTTATCTAGTAATAACTAGCTTATATTTACATAAGGACAACCTAAGCGAATATATTTAAAACACTTTAAACCTAAACCTAGTATAACGTAGTAAATAGAACCTTTAAAACTACAGTTAATATAAAGGTTCTCTATAATAATATTAGCTTCTTAGATCTCGCAATATAATTAATATTTTTAAATAGTAAAGTCGCTAGGCATAATACTAACAGACATACTTATAGTAAGTGGGGTTAGTAGAATAGCTTATATAACAATAGCTAAGGTCTAAATATGTAATTTAGGACGAATCTGTAAAAGAGAGGGGATAATATTAGGATCTAAAATCTATATAATAGTAGGAAGCTAGTTTTATACCTAGTAGGCACGTAGTAAGGATTAAGCAGAGATTTAAGGCCAGCTACGCCTTAAATAAAGGAGTTACGTAACTACTCTCCACAGAGCGCTTAATTGCTCTATACTAGAGTATAACACATATAACTGCTCTCTACAGAGCGCTCCCTACAGAGCGGACTTTGCTTAGTATATAGGAACGCAAGAATAGACTCTCTATACTTATATTTAATCTGTTTATTAATCTATTGTTTGGATTTAAGCAGACTAAATTGTTAACTTATTACACTTTGTAAGATACTATTGTATTAACAAGACCTTCTACCTTCTATAAATACTCCTGCCTAAGAACCAACCTTAACCCTTTAGGACTAGCTACCCTCTTGGATTGAACAGTAAGCAGCGCCTAAACTAGATACCTAAATATATCTTTTAGTAACACTAGGACGTAGGTATGTACACTTACTATAGTAAGCCTAACTATATAGCTAGAGCCTACCCTAATATAATTTTATTCTAGGCAATTATAATCTAACCTTAGTATAATAAGATAAGCATCTAGTTAGAAAAAGAATAGCCCCTAGTCTAGTACTAACGTAGGGGCTAAGCGTAATAGTATTAATAAAGGTATAATTAGGGCGAGCTATAATAGTTAGAGTGGCTAGGGCTAAAGTAGGCATAAATAGGCCTACTTTTACCCTCTATATCTTTCTTAATAGTATATAGTATATAGAGTCCTTAATTAATATAGGGTGTAAATACTTTATAGTAATTAGCCCTAGGCTAGCAGATTTACTCTTACTATAGCATATTATAATCTTAGCCTAGGAGCTAGAATAGGCCGCTAGGTTATTACTATAGACCCTTATTATAGAGATAGTAGTAGTGCCTTATAATATATCTAGGTAGTAATAGACTCTTTACGCTTATATAATCCCTAACCTCTACTAAAATATAATTCTAGGGGCCCCCTAGCTAGCTAAGTCTAAAGTAGTAGTAAATATCTATAGTAGTAAAATTATAATTAGTGTAGCTAGGGGTCTTATCGCTCTTAATATCTAGATAGTAGAGAGGTAGGGCCTCCTTACTACGCTAGTAGATAAGAAGGATAACATAACACCCTTTAATACTCTAGATAAAGACTAGGAAGGGGTATTCTTAACTTTACTCTAGGATATTACCTAGATACTTATAATAACGCTTCCTTGTATAGTAGAACCCTTACCCCTTTATAATATAGTAGGGCTAGGCCTTACTAAAGATAGTAGGACTCTCTCTTTAGAACTAGTAGAGTACGCTACTATTTTTAATAAAACTAAGGCGTCTAGCCTTTTACTATACTAGGGTACGTTAGACTACTATATCTACTTAAAGTAGACCCTAAGCGGCTCCCTTCTAAGACTATTTTAGGGCCTACTATATAACATGTCTAGAGATTAGCTAGTAGAACTCTGGCGCTAACTTATAGAACTTATAGATAAGGGCTAGATATAAGCTAGCTCCTTTTTAGTAGGTGCTCTAGTCCTTCTAGTCCTAAAGCCTAGGGGGAAATAGCGCCTATACGTTAACTATTAAAAGATTAACGTAATCTCTAAGCTAGATTAGTACTTTTTTCTACTTATTAAAGAGACACTACGCACCTTCTCCTAGGCTACTTAGTTTATAAAAGTAGATATCTACGCTGCCTTTTATAAGCTATAAGTTATAGAGGGGGAAGAACACTATACTATATTCTATATCTAGTTTAGCCTCTTTAAGTGGTTAGTAGTCCTATTTAAACTAACTAGGCCACCTACTATATTCTAGCGCTATATTAATAGCGCTCTAAAGGATATCTTAGGTAATATATATATAACTTACCTAAATAATATCCTTATCTATATAATAGGGCCCCTACGCTAACACTAGGACTATATATAATAAGTGCTGGGACTCTTATAGGAAGCTAGACTATATATAGACCTAGGGAAATATAAATTCGTAATAATAGAGGTTAGGTACCTAGGGTATTTTATTATAGTAGGTAAGGCTATTTACCCTATTTTAGTAAAGATATAAGTAATTAATTAATAGGACGCCCCCTCTATAGTACATATAGTTTACTACTTTATTAGCTTTACTAACTTCTATTATAACTTTCTTCTCTAATTCTCTAAGTAGGCCGCACTTCTACATACCCTTACTAAGAAAGGGGTCCTGTTTTAATAAGGCTTTAGGGAATAAGAGACCTTTTAGGCCCTAAAGGACATATTTGTATAGGGCCCTATTCTAGCGCTCTAGGACCTAGAGCGCAATACGCTAGTAGAGGTAGACTACTTAGGTAGCGCTACTAGGGCCTACCTCTCTTAACGTATTAAAGGAATCTAGCACCTTATAGCCTACTACTCTACAGCCCTAACACTAGCCTAGCGGAACTATACTATTCACGATAAAGAGCTACTTATAATTATATAGGCCTTATAGGCATAAAGACTAGAGCTAATAGGAGTAGTGCGCCCTTTTAAGATTCTAATAGACTATAAAAACTTTAAATACTTTACAAAAATCTAAGAATTAAGTAAGCGCTAGCACTAGTAGTTAGAGTTACTTTCTACTTTTTACTTCTACCTCTACTACTAGCCTAGATCTTAAGTAGCTAGACTAAACGCACTAAGCTAGCGTAAGTAGGATATAGTCTAGTAAATAAGAATAAACGCCCTACTAATAGTGCCTAGGACTATTTAGGCCGCCCTAGTGTAGACGTAATTTTTAATAGCGCTAGTAGAGGCTTAGATTTTTACTAACACGTATTTATAGATACTTTAGAATATAGCTATAGTAAAGTTCCCCCCCTACTATATTAGGCTTAAGGCGGTGCGCTATAGTAACTATATATTCCTTATAGTAGCTGCTACCTCCTAATAAATTAGGGACTATATAATTAGTACGTATAGGTCCCTTTTATAGCAAGGAGTCCTTTAGGTCCTAGCTTAGAAACCTCTTACTACTACTATTATATAGTGTATATATAAGTCTCTAGTTATAGGCTATTTTAGGAAGAACTCTATATTTAAGATTATCTACTAGGACTACTACTAGGACAATATATTTAAAGACGTTACTTAATTTATATATAATTACTACTGCGTAGGAGCGTATATAGACTAGTAGAAGTAGTAAAGTCTCATATAGCTACTCCTAATTATAGACTAGTACTAGGCGCAACTTTTAATAAATTTTATAGTAGACCTCTCTTAGGCCTCTATAGCAGCACTACAATACCTACTTGTGATTACTAATAGGCTGTTAAAGTATATATAACTAGAAGCTATAACTTCTATAATAGTAGAGCACTATATAGCCTACTTCTATAATATATAGTAGTAGTTCTATAGCTTCCCTATCTTACTAATTATAAATAGAGGCTTAGACTAGCTAGGGAAGTTCTAGACTACGCTATATAAATTAACTAGAATAAAATAACTCCTCTCTATAGTATACTACCCCTAGACTAACAGCAGTATAGAGAAGGCGAACTAGAAGGTACTTTTAGTTCTCTATATTATAGTTAACTTTAAATAGATAGACTAGCTAGACTACCTCCTAGCCTACTAGTTTATATTAAATAATAGAGTATCTACTACTATAGACCTAAGCCTAAACTTTTTACTAAATAGATATTATATTAATCTCCTTAAGAGAATCCCTTTACTAGTAGAGTCTACCTATACCCCTACTAAGAGGGTAAAGCACTTCCTAGACTACCTTAAGAGAGGGATAGCTTTAGCCTAGACTACTATTATCTATAAATAGTAGCGCACTATAGAGGCTATAAACTATACCTACTACCTTATAAAGTAATTTTAAGTTAGAGATAAAGTATAGTTCTTACTATATAATATAAAAACTAACTAGCTAAAGAAGAAACTTAACTAGCTTAAAGTTAAATATACTATAATAGCTATACTATTTTTACTTATAGTAATGCTAGACTTATCTAGTAATTTCTATAAGACTATCTACGTTAACCTCTTTAAGTAAGTAGTAGATAATCCCCTACCTAGTTAAACCTAGGCTAACGCCTAGCTAGGCCTAGCCTTAGAGCTAGAAGAAGTGGACCTATACTTATATAAATAGGAAGTAGAAGAGGTCCTATATATTAAGAATACTTAGGGAAAATAATAATAGGCGCTAGTAAAGTAGACTAGATAGGTATTACTAACTTAGGTGCTAGTTAAAAATATTATAGACACTATAGCTCTAGACTACTTTAAAGCTGCCTAGGGGGACTATAGGCACAATAATAGTCCTATTTAGCCTATAGGAAAGAACACATAAATATTATAAAGGAAGCTATAATAGGTATTTAAGAATTTATTTCTCTACTAACTTAGTAGAGGCGCTATCTATCTAAAAACTACTAAAGGCTATTAGCCCTAGGGTTATAATAACTAAAGCGGCACTAAAGTAACACTAGGTAGGAATAAAAGGGGGCTATAATAACTATATTACTTTTCGCACTAGTAGTAGCAGTATCTAGAAAGGTGCACTAAGCTAGCCCTAGATAAAGGTTTAAGTAGAGTTACTTTATAAGACTCTTAATATAAGTTAAAGGGTATATACTATTAGGCTAGGGCTACTAAGAGGGTAGAGTAGTATTAGCTAGGAGCTATTCTAAGTTACTCTATAATAGTAGCGAGTAGGTTAGTAGTTTACGCTTAGGTTTAGGTTATTTTATCTAGGCGCTAGCCTATACTCTTCTTAGATTACTAGATGTAATTTTTTATATTATTTATCTACTTTGCTATATTATTAGCTAACGCTACTAGATTCTAATTATAGTTACTACTATGCTAGGCTAAAATTATCTAGAGCAAAGGTGCTACTAGGGCTATATTTATACTAGGTGGGGTAACTACTATTCTATTACTACGCTAAGGTAGAGGTATAGTAAAGGAGTCTAGCTCCTAGATTAGGCTAGAGTTTTTAAGCGCTAAGTTTAGGTACTGCTTATACTACTAGGCTAAGCGATAGAACTCTACTATAAAAGTAGATAGTGTTCTAGTTATAGGCTTCTAGGGGTTAGTGCTATATATTCTAGGATTATAAATATATAAATTACTATTAACCTAGCCTTACTTTACGTATTTAATCTAGAGGCGTAGAGCCCGCCTTAGGCCTAGGTTATTAGCAAAGGGGGCAGAATTATACTAGTAGGTGGCCTTAGTGCGATAGTAGGCGCTATAAGAGTAGCCCTAGAATAGTTAATAGCTATATAAATATTAATAATAGTCTAGAATACAAGGCTATAGACTTACTCTATATACCTAAACTATTTTAGGCGCCTAATATATTTAATATATATAAGGCCTATATTAGAGTTAGCTAGCTCTTTATCTAAACTATCTCTTTAAAGGACCGCGCTTTTTGTAACGTAAAACTGCTTTAAGGTATAAGTAGAGGTAATAGGATTAGAGTAATTAGCTAGTACACGCCTTTTAAAAGTTATAAAAAGGTAAAGGTGATTACTACTATTAGGCTCTTATATAGGCGTATTAAGGCTCTAGAGAATCTCTTCTACTTTAGTATTATTAATCTCCTCCTTAGTGTGCGTATAGCTAGGCTTAGTAAGGCGCTAGTTTAGGTTTAAAAGGTTATTACTACTACTACTACTACTAGAACTAAAGATATTTGCTAAAGCAGCGCTACTTTAAAGGCTGTTATTAATAATATTAATATTAGCTATAGCTATAAATAGAACGCTAAAAAAAAGGGCTAAGAGGCTAATAAGAGCATAGGGGCGTATAGCGTAGGAATAGAAAGGGGACTAGATTAGGGCTAGAAAGAGGTAAGGATAGAGGTAGTTATAGATAGTTAAGAAAGTTAGAATAGGCGTAGGTTAGGGTTAGTATAGGAAAGAGAGAGTAGAGAAGGGAAGAAGGAAGGTAAAGTAATATAGATATAAGGAAACTATAATAGTAACGCACTACTAAAGTAATAGATATATAATAATTATATTAGAAAAGGTAGGAGCGCTGTCCTATTACTTTATAATAATAAAGTAAATAAACAAACCGCCTAATAAGGGCCCTCGCCCTAAGGCTACTTTAGGGCCGCTTTTATACTACTACCTTACTATAGTATAATACTTCTAAGATCTCTAAAGCTTACTTTGTAACTACAAGACGTTTTAAACTAAGTAAGGTCTAGGGTATGTAATAGGCTAGGGTATAGCCCTAGCCTTTAGAAGGATTTTAAGGAAAGGAACTGCCCTAAAGAAGTAGACTTACTAAGGAAAACTCTTCTTATAAGTAGCACACCCCCCTATAGAGACTTAATACCTAGAATTTATCCTTTATATTTTGGCACTTACAGTTCTGTTCACCCTCTAAGACTAGCCTATAATAAAATCATCCAATAATACTATAATAACCCTATGTACGGACACCTAGGCATTATAAAAATAATAGAACTTATCTAAAGGAATTACACCTTTAAAAGATTTAAGGACGCTATAATAACTTATATCTGTAAATGTGTAGAATACTAGAGAAATAAATATAGTATACATCTTAAATATAGAGAGATACAAGCGATTAGAATACTAACAGCACTATAGAAAGATATTACTATAGATTTTATTCCAGGAATTCTAAACTCTAAGGATTTAATAATAGGAATTAAATATAACAGTATACTAGTAATAGTCTACTAACTAACTAAGTATATTGAGCTCATTCTATGCCTTAAAAGAATAATAGTGAAGGAACTCGCTTTTTTTATTCTAGACTAACTAATTAGACACTATAGAATCCTTAAAATAATTATTAGCGATAGAGATAAGCTTTTTACGTTAAATTACTAGACAACGCTTATAGCCCTACTTAGAATAAAATAAAAGCTATTAATAGCTTACTATCTATAAATAGATAGATAGATGGAACGTACAAACTAAACTATAGAAACGTACCTACGTATCTACTATAATAGTTAGAAGAATAACTAGGTTTTATTACTACCTATAGCATAGTTAGCCTATAATAATAAAGTATTAGCAGTATTAGGATATACACTGTTCTATGTAAACTATAGAAGACACCTACATCTCTTTAATTAATAATTTCCTACAATAATTAAAGCAAAAAAAGATATAGATATAGTAGAAGATATAAAGAAAATACACTAACAACTGTAAGAGAATCTTAAGAAAGCTTAGCAGTAATTAATTTTATACTAAAACTAAGAACGAAAAATGGCACCTTAGCTAAAGAAGGGGGATAAAGTATATCTGCTTACAAAGAACCTTTAAACTTAGAAAAGAAACATAAGAAACTAGATTATATTAAGGTTAGACTATTTTATATTTCTAAGTAAATATTACTAGTAAATTATAAGTTAGAACTACCGCTAGATGCAAAGATACACTTAGTATTTTATGTATTACTACTAGAACTAGCAGACCCTAATACACTAGTTAGAACTGCCTTCTACTACAGAACTAAGGAAGAAAATAAATTTAAGGTTAGAAAAATTCTAAAATATAATTAGCATAGCAACGCGTATCTTGTTAAGTAGAAAGGTTACCTATATAGCGAAAACACTTAGGAACTAGAGAACTACCTAGGAAACTGTTAATAAAAGATTAGAGAATTCTATTAATAACCTATATAGTATAATAATATTTATACCTAAGACAGTAAAGGCACTAGATTTTCTTAGAATTCTAATAGGAAATCCTTAAAAGCGCTCCACGTTATAGGGGACAAAAAGGGACCTAAAAAAGTCTTATTAACTACTAGATTAATAGCCTTATAAGATTTAGCCTCTTTAATATTCTTTTTCTTAACCGCTATTACATCTTTAGTATACTTATCTAGTAAGTCTATTTACTAATATAACTAATCTTCGTACGCGCATATAACCTATAATTTCTCTAATACCTCTTTATAGGCCTTAAACGCAGCCTCCTGCATTTCTTTTAACTCTTTTATTTATATACATAATTTCCCTTTCTCTGCTAATAAATACTTAAACTTAGACTCTAAAACGTACACATTATAATATTAACCTTAATAAACATATTCCCTATATTTTCTAGACTAAACGTGAACTTTATTAACACAGTTATATTTTGTGTATATTAAGCATTTCTTAACTATAACTTTACTAAAGGAGTTAATAAAAATAGTTAGGTAATAGTAATAGGTAGTGCTAGACTTAAAACGTTGTTTAGACATAATATAAGTAAGCTAACGCTACTTATAACGTAGGATAAGCTCTAGTTATAACTAGGCATAAGACACAGTTATATAATTTAAGGATAAATCCTAGCAAGGAGGAAGATAATGTTAAGATCTAAAGGCTAGACCTCCTAGAATCTTTATATATATCTATATTCGTTGTTTAAGCGGCACAGCACAAAAGGTCATGTAACCTAATTAGTGTAATAAGAGCGCTAAGACAACTAATTAAACTAAGCACTTAATATACTAAGTAACTAATTAGTGCTTAATTAGTTTAATTAGAGCGATTAGTCCACTAATCGCTTAAAGTATATAGAAACGCAAGAATAGGCTCTTTATACTTATATTTAATCTATTTATTAATCTATTATTTACATTCTAGTAGACTACATTGTTAACTTATTACACTTCGCAAGATACTATCGTATTAACAAGACATTCTACCTTCTGTAAGTACTCCTGCCTAAGAACTAACCTTAACCCTGTAGGACTAGCTACCCTCTTAGATTTAATATAAAGGTGTAATTGCTTTAAATAAGTTTTATTGTTTTTGTAATGCCTAGGTGTCCGTACATAGGGTTATTATAGTATTGTTAGATAATCTTAGTCTGTAGATGTTCTAGAACTTCTTAGTTAATTACTAAAAGTTAATTTAGTTCTACTGTTAGTTCTAGAGATCTATCTTTGACTTTGTAAAGGATTGTAGAGAAGGTTTTTACCTTTTCTCTTACTAAATTACTTTATTAGCTAAGAGTGTCTACTCTACTATTTTCTTTTCTAGCTATATAGATGATTTTAAACTTATACTATCTAGTGGTTTATAACTATCTTTATTATTATGGCGTAAGTTCTTTTGTTGTTGTAAACCTTAGAAGGTTCTTATAATCTGTATAGATTTCTAGTGTTAAGTAACTGAGCACGTAAATCCTCTAGTGCTTTAAGGCTTTAATAATAGCGTAGAGTTCTTTATTATATATATTGTATTGTGTTTTGGCGTTATTAAATTTGCATAAGTAATAGGTAATTAGGTGCTATTTACTATTACGTTCTTATTTAGCGTAGGGGCCTAGCGTAAGATTACTAGCGTCTGTCTTAAATTGTAGTAGTTTATTACTTCTAAAATAAATAAGAATAGGTTCTATAATATATACTATCTTAAGGAGTGAGAATAATATTCTGTATTTATTTGTCTATTTAAAGGGTACGTCCTTCTTTATAAGATTTATTAAAGGTATTATAACCTTTACGTAATCTTAAATAAATTATTAGTTAAATTTATAGAGTTCTAAGAATCCTTAAATATTCTTGGCTATCTTTAGTATTAGCTAGTTTTTAATGTATTTAATTTTACTTAGTGCTATCTTAATTCCTTCTGTAGTAATAATGTGTCCTAGGAATTTAAGTTATTTAACGTTAAACTTATATTTCTTAAGTTTAATATAAAGGCATACTTTGTCTAGTGCTTCTACTACTATCTATATATGCTTAGTGTGGTCTAATTTGTTTTTAGAAAAGACGAAGATATTATCTATATACGTAATAATAAATATGTCTAGATGTTTACAAAGTACGTTATTAATAACTGCTACAAAAGCTGCTAGTGCGTTTGTAAGTCTAAAAGGTATAACTTTATATTTAAATAGTCTGTAGCGTAATTAAAACGCTATTTTCTATTCTTTACCTTTCTTAATTTATATAAGGTAGTAACCGTCTCTTAGATCTATTATTATAAATATCTTAGCTTAAGATAGTTAGTCTCGTAACTCTATAATATTTAGTAGTAGATATTAGTTCTTTATTATTATATTGTTAAATTATTAGTAGTTAACGTATAGTCTGTCTAATCTATCCCTTTTCTTAATAAATATAAAAGGGCTTACTGCTAGTAACTTTAATAGTTATATATATCCTTTTTTAAGATTTGTCTTAATAAAATTACGTTCCTTAAAGAGTTCTTCTCCTATCTTACTATATAGTAGTCTAAAGGGTAGTGTCTTCTCTTTTTTTAGGTCTATTATAAGATCCTAGGGTTAATGTTTTGGTAGGTTTGCTTTTCCTTCCTTTTCTGTAAATATATGTGTCTATTTCCTATACTCTCTTAGTAAAGTAAGAGGTATACTATTGTCCTTCTTCTCGCGCTTTTTAACCTAGTAGTTCCTACTAGCGTCTACTAAGGTATACTTCTATTTTTTAACTGTCTATTATAGTATTATGTTATTAATAACTCTCTTATTTACTATTATTTTTAGTTAAAACATAGGCTTTACTTATAGTACATAATTATAGCGTTTAAATAATATTTTCTTTATACCCTAGTTAATCTGCAGGTTGTGTATTATTAACTAAAGTAATTCTAAGACTAACTTATACTTAGATTCTAGTAAGATATCTAAAGTAAGTTCCTCTCTATGTCCTTAGACTATTATTGTGGTAGTGACCTCCTAGTATATTTAAAGTGTCTTAGGCATTAGGGATCTATTCGTAATATAGATAATATAGAGTACTTTTTTCTCTAATATTATAAGTCCTGCTTATCTTACTATTTAATAAAATATAAAGTTCCTTTCTACTCCTAAGTCTATAAGAGCTTAGGCCTATATTCCTTTAAGCTATACTAGTAGCTTAACTAATACTATGCTTACTATAGCATTTAATTTAATAAAGGCGTTTTCTTGTCTAAGTTTAGGTCTAAAAAAGACATCTATTTATATAGGTTATAATTAAGTTTAGGTGCGTAGTATACGTTTCTAAGTATCTACTTCTGTTATTATTTTTAAGTACATAGCTTATATAGATTATCTTCTTCTTCTTCCTATAAAGATGTTCTTTTATTTTTCCTCCCGCAGTCTTTACTATTCCTATATACTAGTTAAATTAGTAGTTCTATTATTACTTTTTATATAAGGCAGTTTGCAAAGCTGTCTAAATATTTAGCTATATAGTAGTATTTATAGTCTTAGTTTAGACACGTGTACTAGTACAGTTATATATAGTCTCTATTAATAAGTATATTACAGCATTTGTTACCCTTTAGTGTAAGGTAAGAAAAGTATTTTACTTATTATTTATCCTAGAGGTGCTTATTATAAACTGCGATAGAGTAGTCTATCTATATCTATCTACAGCGTAGTTTTCTTCTAGATTATTCCTTATTCTCCTCTTTCTCTACCTTATATTATGCGTATATTAGTTCTTCGCAATGCGTCCACATATAGAATTAGTATGTAGGATTTTAGTAGTCTAAGTAGTACTTTATTACGTAGTCTAATTCCTTATTTTTGTAGGGTCGCATCCCTTTTAGTGCCTAGTAGGGTTCTATATAGTCCTAAACATTTAGTTTATACTTAGGTAACATAGGGTTATCTTCTTCCTGCCTACTTTATAGGTAATAAGTAGAAGATCTTAGTATCTCTTCTATATCTTTTACGTTATAGTATATATTAGAGTTGTCTTCTAGATCTTTGTATAATTGTAAGTTAGGTAAATCTAATTACTTACTTTGTTCTAGTATAACGCGTTAGTAACTAAATAGCGTTATAATAACTTTCTATTCCTTATTAGGTTCTTAGTCCTTAATAGCTAGTATATTTAACTTAGTTTAATAGACTTTGTTCTTTAATCTATAGTTCCTAGTTATATAGCCTAGTTTGCCACATATAAAGCATTTATAGGTCTTAGTTATTAGTTATTAACTTCTATTAGAGACGCGTTTATTAGGCTGCTTAGGGCCTATCCTTCCTCCTTTTCCTTTACCTATATAGTTAAACTAGACATCTTCTATTAGTTTGTATCTCTAGTAGTTCCTTAGCTATTATTTTTAGACAATTCTAACAGGGTTCTTATAAACTACTTTTACTAGTTATCTAAAGCTTATTGCCCTAGGGTTTTAGTAGAGCTCTTGTTATAGTAAAAACTATTCTTTATTAATTTTAATAGTTTCTTTATACAGTTCTTTAAAGTTAGTAATTTACGTACTACTACGTAAGAGTTCCTTACGTAGTTTCTATTTAAGTCCTTATTTATATATATCCTAAAGAGATTTATTGTTCTAGTTAAGCTATATAGCGTATCTATAAAACTTAGTTATATACTTAGCTACTAATTATTTCTAAGTTATAGTCTAAATCTTTACTTTTGTAATAGAGTCCTTATGTTAAATCTAAGAGGGTAGCTAGTCCTAAAGGGTTAAGGTTAGTTCTTAGGCAGGAGTACTTACAGAAGGTGGAAGGTCTTGTTAATACAATAGTATCTTGCGAAGTGTAACGAGTTAACAATTTAGTCTGCTAGAATCTAAACGATAGATTAATAAACAGATTAAACATAAGTATAGAGAGCCTATCCTTGCGTTTTTATATACTAAGGCTGCTCCGCTGCTTAGTGCCACTAAGTAACTAAGCACTTTACGTAACTAGCTCTACTACTTAGTGCTGCTAAGTAACTGAGTACATTACGTGACTTAATCTAAGTTGCTTAGTGTCTCTTTGTTACGTTTGTAACCCTATTGTCGCTTTATTACACCTTTATAAGCGCCTAAGTCCTACGTTGTTATCTGGTACGTAATATTATCTCCTCCCTTTCTATTCTTTGTCCTGAAGAATTATACCTGCTGACTGTAATTTTATAAAGCGTTGTTACGGCCTTATCTCTACTATTAAAAACTACAGAGTAGTTATAGTGTTAAAGTGCTCCTTCTGTAAGTCGCATTCCTACGTTTACAAAGTTTATGTTAGCTTAGAGAAGTGTAGTGAGTGTTAGAAATAAGGCTTAAAGTGTAATGTGGCTGTTACTAGGAATAAGTTCTTACAGTTAATTACTAAGAAGAAGAAATTAGAGGCGTAAATATTAGAGGCGCGAAAAGAATAGGACGCAGCGTTTAAAGCCCTACGCGTAGTGTGCGTAAAAGAGGATTAGTTGTTAAAATAATTAGCGCAGAACAAAAAGTGTGCTGGCGAGGTTATCGCAGTAAAAAGTACTGCGCTAATAGAGTTGGAGTTAGAGGAGGACCTAGCCTATTCTACTTGGCCTACTAGTCTGGCTAAACTTAGTATGTCTATATAGTCTGCGATAGACAACCTACCTCTAGAGTTCTAGGACAATTCCTTAGCGTTACTGTCTTAGGTAAGTCTATTAATGGAATTCTTTAATCTTTTATTAATAGTTTTCTAGGTAGTCTTTTAGTTCTTAAGTGTTTTCGCTGTGTAGGTAACCTTTCTACTTAATAAGGTACGCGTTATTATGCTAATTGTATTCTAGAATTCTTTTAACTTTAAATTTGTTTTCTTCCTTAGTCTAGTGGTAGAAGGTGGTTTTAACTGGTGTATTGGGGTCTACTGATTCTAGTAGTGATACGTGGAATACTAGGTGTATCTTTGCATCTAGCAGTAGTTCCAACTTATAGTTTACTAGTGATATTTACTTGGAAATGTAAAATGGTCTAATCTTAATGTGATCTAGTTTCTTATGTTTCTTTTTTTAAGTTTGAAGGTTCTTTGTAAGTAGATATACTTTATCCCCTTTCTTTAGCTAAGGTGCTATTTTTTATTTTTAGTTTTAGTATGAAATTAATTGCTGCTAAGCTTTCTTAAGATTTTCTTAGAGTTGTTAGTGTATTTTCTTTATATTTTTTGCCATATCTATAGCTTCTTTTGCTTTAATTGTCGTAGGAAATTGTTAATTAAAGAGATGTGGGTGTCTTCTGTGGTTTACATAGAACAGTGTATGTCCTAATGCTGCTAATACTTTGTTATTATAGGCTAACTGTGCTATAGGTAGTAATAAAACCTAGTTATTCTTCTAACTGTTATAGTAGATGCGTAGGTACGTTTTTATAGTTTAGTTTATACGTTCTATCTATCTGTCTATTTATGGATGGTAAGCTGTTAATAGCTTTTGTTTTGTTCTAAGTAGTGCCATGAGCGTTATCTAATAATTTGACGTGAAGAGCTTGTCTCTGTTGCTAATAATTGTTTTTGGGATTCTGTGGTGTCTAATTAGTTAGTCCAGGATAAGAAAAGCGAGTTCCTTTACTATTATTCTTTTAAGACATAGAATGAGCTTAACATACTTAGTTAGTTGGCAGACTAATACTAGTATACTATCGTATTTGATTCCTGTTATTAGATTCTTGGAGTTTGGAATTTCTGTGACAAAATCTATAGTGATGTCTTCCTATAGTACTGTTGGTATTCTAATTGCTTACATCTCTTTATATTTGAGATGTATACTGTGTTTGTTTCTCTGGCATTTTATACATTTGCAGATATAAGTTATTACAGCTTCCTTAATTCTTTTAAAGGTGTAATTCCTCTAGATAAGTTCTATTGTTTTTGTGATGCCTAGGTGTCTATACATAGGGTTATTGTGGTATTGTTGGATGATCTCGGTCTGTAGATGTTCTGGAACTTCTTAGTTAATTACTAAAAGTTAATTTAGTTCTGCTGTTAGCTCTAGAGATCTATCTTTGGCTTTGCAAAGGATTGCGGAGAAGGTTTTTGCTTTTTCTCCTACTAGATTACTTTATTGGCTAAGAGCATCTGCTTTACCATTTTCTTTTCTAGCTATATAGATAATTTTAAACTTATACTGCCTAGTGGTTTACAACTATCTTTATTGTTATAGCGTAAGTTCTTTTGTTGTTGTGAACCTTAGAAGGTTCTTATAATCTGTGTAGATTTCTAGTGTTAAGTAACTAAGCGCGTAAATCCTCTAATGCTTTAAGGCTTTAATAATAGCGTAGAGTTCTTTGTTATATATATTGTATTGTGTTTTGGCGTTATTGAATTTGCATAAGTAATAGGTAATTAGGTGCCATTTACTGTTACGTTCTTATTTGGCGTAGGCGCCTAGCGTAAAATCGCTAGCGTCTGTTTTAAAGCGCAGTGGTTTATCGCTTCTAAAATAAACAAGGATAGGTTCTATAATACATGTTGTCTTAAGGAGTTAGAATGATATTCTGCACTTATCTATCCATTTAAAGGGTACGTCTTTCTTTGTAAGATTTATTAAAGGTATTATGACCTTTGCGTAATCTTAGATGAATTATTAGTTAAATCCACAGAATTCTAAGAATTCTTAGATGTTCTTGGCTGTCTTTGGTATTAGCTAGTTTTTAATATATTTGACTTTACTTAGTGCCATCTCAATTCCTTCTATAGTAATAATGTGTCCTAGGAATTTAAGTTGTTTAACGTTAAACTTACATTTCTTAAGTTTAATGCGAAGGCATACTTTGTCTAGTGCTTCTAGTACTATTTGTATATGCTTGGTGTGGTTTAATTCGCTTTTGGAAAAGACGAGGATATCGTCTATATATGCGATAACGAATATGTCTAGATATTTACAAAGTACATTGTTAATAAGTGCCATAAAAGCTGCTGGTGCATTTGTGAGTCTAAATGGTATAACCTTGTATTTAAATAGTCTGTAGCGTGATTAAAACGCTGTTTTCTATTCTTTACCTTTTTTAATTTGTATAAGGTGGTAACCGTCTCTTAGATCTATTATTATGAATATCTTGGCTTAAGATAGTTGATCTTGTAACTCTATAATGTTTGGTAGTGGATATTAGTTCTTTATTATTATGTTGTTAAGTTGTTGGTAGTTAACGCATGGTCTGTCTAATCTATCCTTTTTCTTAATAAACATAAAAGGGCTTACTGCTGGTAACTTTAATGGTTGTATATATCCTTTCTTAAGGTTTGTCTTAATAAAATTACGTTTTTTAAGGAGTTCTTTTCCTGTTTTACTGTATAGTAGTCTAAAGGGTGGCGTCTTCCCTTTTTCCAGGTCTATTATAAGATCCTAGGGTTAATGTTCTAGTAGGTTTGCTTTTCCTTCTTTTTCTGTAAATATATGTGTCCATTTCCTGTACTCTCTTAGTAAGGTAAGGGGTGTACTATTATCCTCCTTCTTGCGCTTCTTAATCTAGTAGTTCCTACCAGCGTCTACTAAGGTGTGCTTCTGTTTTTTAACTGTCTATTGCGGTATTATGTTGTTAATGACTCCCTTATCTACTATTATTTTTAGTTAATGCGTAGGCTTTACTTATAATGTATAATTGCAGCGTTTAAACGATATTTTCTTCGTACCCTAGTTAATCTATGGGTTGTGTATTGTTAACTAAGGTAATTCTAAGACTAACTTATGCTTGGATCCTAGTAAGATATCTAAGGTAAGTTCCTCTCTATGTCCTTGGACTGTTATTATAGTAGTGACCTCCTAGTATATCTGAGGTGTCTTGGGCATTGGGGATCTATTCGCGATATAGACAATATAGGGTACTTCTTTCTCTAATATTATAAGTCCTACTTATCTTGCTATTTAATAAGATATGAAGTTTCTTTCTACTCTTAAGTTTATAAGAGCTTGAGCCTATATTCCTTTAAGCTATACTAGTAGCTTAATTAATGCTGTGCTTACTGTGGCATTTAATTTAATAAAGGCGTTTTCTTGTCTAAGTTTAGGCCTAAAAAAGACATCTATTTGTGTAGGTTGTAGTTAAGTTCTAATGCCTAGTATACGTTTCTAAGTATTTGCTTCTATTATTATTCTTAAGTACGTAGCTTATGTAGATTGTCTTCTTCTTCTTCCTGTGAGGATGTTCTTCTGTTTTTCCTCCTGCGGTCTTTACTGTTCCTGTGTACTGGTTAAATTAGTAGTTCTGTTGTTGCTTCTTACATAGGGCAGTTTATAAAGCTATCTAAACGTTTAGCCATGTAGTGGTATTCGCAGTTTTGGTTTAGACACGTGTACTAGTATAGTTGTATATAGTCTCTGTTAATAAGTATATTACAGCATTCGTTGCCCTTTAGCGTAAGATGAGGAAAGTATTTTACTTATTATTTATCCTAGAGGTGTTTGTTGTAAGCTGTAATAGGGCAGTCTGTCTATATCTATCTACAGCGCAGTTTTCTTCTAGTTTATTTCTTGTTCTCCTCTTTTTCTGTCTTGTGTTGTGCGTATGTTAGTTCTTCGCAATGCATCTACATACAGAATTAGTGTATAGGATTTTAGTGGTCTAGGTAGTACTTTAGTACGTAGTCTAATTCCTTATTTTTATAGGGTCGCATCCCTTTTAGTGCCTAGTAGGGTTCTATGTAGTCCTAAACATTTAGTTTATACTTAGGTGACATAGGGTTGTCTTCTTCCTGCCTACTTTATAGGTAAGGGGTAGGAGATCTTAGTATCTCTTCTACGTCTTCTGCGTCGTGGTATACGTTGGAGTTGTCTTCTAGATCTTTGTATAATTATAAGTTAGGTGAATCTAATTGCTTACTTTGTTCTAGTGTAATGTGTTAGTAACTAAATAGCGTTATAATAACTTCCTATTCCTTATTAGGTTCTTGGTCCTTAATAGTTAGTATATTTAACTTAGTTTAATAGACTTTGTTCTTTAATCTATAGTTCCTGGCTATATGGCCTAGTTTGCTATATGTAAAGTATTTATAGGTTTTAGTTATTAGTTATCAACTTCTATTAGAAACGTGTTTATTAGGCTGCTTAGGGCCCATTCTTCCTCCTTTTCCTTTGCCTATGTAGTTAAACTAGACATCTTCTATTAGTTTGTATCTCTAGTAGTTCCTTAGCTGTTGCTTTTAGACAATTCTAATAGGGTTCTTATAAACTACTTTTGCTAGTTGTCTAAAGCTTATTGCCCTAGGGTTTTGGTAGAGCTCCTGTTGCAATGAAAACTACTTTCTGTTAATCCTAATAGTTTCTTTATATAGTTCTTTAAGGTTAGTAATTCGTGCACTACTACGTAGGAGTTCCTTATATAGTTTCTGTTTAAGTCCTTATTTATACATGTCCTAAAGAGACTTATTGTCTTAGTTAAGTTACACAGCGTATCTACAAAACTTGGCTATATACTTAGCTGCTAATTGTTTCTAAGTTATAGTCTAAATCTTTGCTTTTGTAATAGAGTCCTTATTAGCGATCCTAAAGAGTTGTTTAAGGTATTTCTTAAAGTTATTATAATCCTTAATAATGTTAACTGTATTAGTATTATTGTTTACGTAATCGTTGTTATTGTTGTTGTGGTTTATTCTTAGGTACTTTTTAAGGTAGGGATAGATCTATAATCCTGCATCTCTTTGTATGTATATTACTGCGAAGATAACTTTCTTTTTATCTTTAAAGTGTTTGTTTAAGTTAAAGAAGTAGAGGTCTAACTAGAGAATCTAGACGTTGGTTTAAGATTATTCGCTAAAGTAGAGATTAGGTTTGTGCGCCTTACTGCTATCCTTTATAGGAGTAATCTTGGCGGCACCTAAAGCTGTGGAAGAGGTAGGAGTTTGTGAAGTACTTATGTTAAGGGTGTTTAAGATATTAAATCCAAGAGGGTAGCTAGTCCTAAAGGGTTAAAGTTGGTTCTTGGGCAGGAGTACTTATGGGAGGTGGAAGGTCTTATTAATACGATAGTATCTTGCGAAGTGTAATGAGTTAACAATTTAGTCTACTAGAATCTAAACGATAGATTAATAAATAGATTAAATACAAGTATGGAGAGCCTATCCTCGTGTTCCTATATACTAAGGCTGCTCCGCTGCTTAGTGCCACTAAGTAACTAAGCACTTTACGTGACTAGCTCTGCTACTTAGTGCTACTAAGTAACTAAGCACATTACGTGACCTAATCTAAGTTGCTTGGCGTCTCTTTGTTACGTTTATAACCCTGTTGTCGCTTTATCACACCTTTATAAGCGCCCGAGTCCCACGTTGTTATCTGGTACGTAACACCTTATTAGCAATCCTAAAGAGTTGTTTAAGGGACCTCTTAAAGTTATTATAATTCTTAATAATATTAACTACATTAGTATACTTATTTACGTAATTGTTGTTATTGTTATTATAGTCTATTCCAAGGTACTTTTTAAGGTAGAGATAGATCTATAATTCTATATCTCCTTGCATATATATTACTACAAAGATAACCTTTTTCTTATCTTTAAGAGATTTGTCTAAGTTAAAGAAGTAGAGGTCTAACTAGAGAATCTAGACGTTAGTTTAAGATTATTTACTAAAGTAGAGATTAGGTTTATGCGCCTTACTACTATCTTTTATAGAAGTAATTTTAGCGGCACCTAAAGCTATAAAAGAGGTAGGAGTTTGTAAAGTACTTATATTAAGGGTGTTTAAGATATTAAATCTAAGAGGGTAGCTAGTCCTAAAGAGTTAAGGTTAGTTCTTAGGCAGGAGTACTTATAGAAAGTAAAAAGTTTTATTAATATAATAGTATCTTGCGAAGTGTAATAAGTTAATAATATAGTCTACTAGAATCTAAATAATAGATTAATAAATAGATTAAATATAAGTATGGAGAGCCTATCCTCGCGTTCCTATATACTTTAAGTGATTAGTCTACTAATCACTCTAATTAAACTAATTAAGCACTAATTAGTTACTTAGTATATTAAGTGCTTAGTCTAATTAGTTGTCTTGGCGCTCTAATTACACTAATTAGGTCACGTGACCTCTTGTGCCGTGCCGCTTAAACAACGAATGTAGATACATATAAAGATCCTGGGAGGCCTAGCCTTTAGATCTTAACAATAACTTTAATTATAGGAACATAAGTAGCAGATAGGAGATAGGTTAGTAGGTAGGATAATTAGGTAAGAATAGCTAGCTAAGAATTAAGAAAATTATAGGTCTAGGAGGTAACTACTAATAAGGTGTTAAAAGAATAGTAAGGTAGTAGGCTTAAGGGACTAAGCCTAGAAGAGAGGGAGGAAAATGTAGTGTAAAGATTGGCCTATAATAGAGAGTTAGAGAAACATAAGGCCAGTTAGCTATTGTTTAAGATAGCTAACTAGGGAACTAACTAATAATAACTAGATAAGACACGAAGAGACCTAATAGATAATTAGAGTAGTTAAATTTATATAATAGATTTTAGATAAAATAACTTAACTTATTCTTTTATATTCCTTACTTAAGGCAAACGCACCTACAACACCACACTATAAGGGTTTATATCTATAGGGAGGCCTAGTAATTAAAACACTTAGTACTAATTATCTAGAGGTAGGGTTATAGTAAGTAAAGTTAAAGGGACTTTATACTATATTAACTAATATAAGTTATAGAGATAAGGGCGGTATACTATATTAGGGAGAATAATATAGTAAACTTTATCCACTACTATTTACTCTAGTACACCTAATAACTTCTACTTACATACGTAAGCCTAGAACCTATTTTTAGCCATATTCTCTAGAGTTATAAGTGTAAGAAATAGGTAACCTTTAAAGATTTCTAGAGTTACCTTTTCTATATTCTAGAAGTTTCTATAATAACGTTATAATAACGTTATAGCCCTATAGATACTAGGTAACGTTATAGGTAACGTTATAGATAGTAGAGAATTACTAAGTGTAAAGAGGAGGTAAAGACTAGAGGATAAAAGATAACCTTCTAGACCTTCTAGTACCTTCACTCCCCTAGTACTAGTTACCTAGAATAGTAGAGACTAGGGTAATAGAGGGCAGATCGAACGTAGTTAAAATAGAGTAATAAAACCTTAGGTATAGACTTAGAATTACTATCTAGGATAGAGAGTACACGTAGAAGGTAACTCTTCTTATATATATATAGTAGAGATTCTAGAGTATTCTACTTAGTAATTCTCTACTATCTATAACGTTACCTATAAAGTTACCTATAACGTCACCTTATAACGTTACCTATAACGTTACCTAGTATCTATAGGGCTATAACGTTATTATAATGTTATTATAACGTTATTATAGAAACTTCTAGAATATAGAAAGGTAACTCTAGAAACCTTTAAAGGTTACCTATTTCTTACACTCTTTACTACCCTACTCTCTCTACTTAAAAATTATAGTCCTCTAGAAAAGTAGTAATATTAATACTACTAAAGTTTAGTATATTACTATTACTTAGGCTTAGAGTAAACTAGACTATAGTTTTCTTTTAGGAAAAAACTCCTCTCTTTACTTCTTTATTCTTAAACTAACTTTTCTTATCTAGCTCTTTAAAAAGATAATTATTAATATCCTAGCTTACCTAACCCACACTACTCTTAGTAGGGGTAGATAGGTTTACTAGAATATTATAAAGCCTATATAAATCTATATTATCTATCCTCTTAAGTTTAAATATAATCTATTTCCTTTTTTTTTTTTCCTCTTTACAATTTAGCTTTAGGTAACTAGGTTATTATTTCGCTTAATAGAATCCTACTACTAATACCTTACTTCTTCTTTTATCCCTAACTTAGTTATTACTTAGACTATAATTATTTAGGATCTTGTCTGTACAGTTTATTGTACAAATAGCACTGAGTGAAATAGGGGCCTGCCTACCTATAGGGACCCGCACAAGGACCCACTACTTAGGTCAGCGCTAAGAGGCAGAGACTTTATAAGGTCCTTAGTGCCCCTTTGTACAATAGACCAGACGTAATTAATTAAACCTACTTCTTACCCTTTGCACAATAGTATACTATTAACCCTTAAATGCTTAATTGCAGATTGAGCCAAACCAACAGATCTATTATATTTACTCTTCCTAGGAGTCTAGTAGTTACTTAAAGGTCCTCTAGTCTATTACTTAGTTTACCTAATAGCTACTTAAAAGTCTATTAGTGTGTTATTCTATTTAGGTACTTAATAGCTACTTAAAAGTCTATTAGTCTATTATTTTATCTTTCTAGAAGCCTAGTGCCCACTTAAAGGTCCTCTAGTCTATTACTCTTTTTTACCTAATAGCTACTTAAAAGCCTTTTAGTGTGTTATTTTATTCCTAGCTATCTAATAGCTACTCTAAAACCTATAAGAGAGTTTCTATTAGTTCTCTAAATATTATTTACTCTACTTCCCTATATTCTTTTAAAAGTAGCCCTATGTCCCTCGCTATAAATTATTGTGTAGGAGCAGTGCTTCGAGTAAGGAATATAAAAGAATAAGTTAAGATATCCTATCTAAAAACCTATTATACAAAACCTCCTCTTCAATCGTCCATCGTGGTTGTTCCTTCCTTATTTGGGTGGTGTTAGGTGTGTGTCTGTCTCTCCGATCGTCTCTCGTGCACTCTTAACTGATAGGTCATCGGGTTTATACTTTCTCCGACTTCCCATCGCTGGCCAATCTTTACACCACACTACACTTAGTTCATCCCCCACGCGTCCACTTCGTCTTCAATTAGACGAAATAGCTGACATGCAATTAGGACATACTTTCTACACCTTCTGCCAGAGTTGCATCTATATCTAAGCACGGGAACAGCGAACGAATACACTTAACTCTCTGTGATCAGGCTAAAAAATTGTATAGGGAAAGCGAACGAATACACTGTATTCGTTCATAGGATAGAGGGTGGCTAGGGCACGACGCATGATAGCGATCGGTGCATCATGGGTAAGCCAAAAGGCTAGTCGGCGTCACAGGCTATAAACCCTTCGCTTCCTGCTATTGATGCTTTTCATCGTCTTCTTCACAAGCCGGACATTAGGATCGCACCTTGCATTAAGGCCTATAGGAAGGCATACGACATCTGTCAGGTGTTGCTATACATTCTGTGGTGGGTGATCCACTCTGGGAACCAATTTGGACAACCCAAGTCGAGTGTAGGACAGATGAACGTTCTCAAAACAATGTTGATGAAGCGTCCACTTCCAAGGAAACCACAGGCATTAGGATAAGCGAATGGAGAATCACGTGCGTGGACCCACGTGTGTGGACATGTTGGTATTCTGTACAGGCTACAGGGCACTGATTCCGTCCTCGTCTGGTAGACGAACCTGTGAAATCATTTCATCGTGCTTACGCTTCATTATGCCGGCTCTCTCGTTATTCAGAGCTCTCTTGTAACTCCAGTGGCGTTCCATTTCCTGCCTCTCCTTCTTCAGCATCTCCTTACGCTCACGATACTCCTCCTCGAGCGTCTTCTCCTGCTGGTCAAGCGACTCTAACTCCTCGCGCTCTTCTTCGCTGCGGATGCTAGTCAATCCCGATCGCTCGACGGCCTTGTATGCCTCTTCGAGCACCTTTGCAGCGTGCTGCTTAATCTTTGCTTCGTTCTTCTTTATGCTGTTTTCCAGCACGTCCACGAGCTCAGCTCGAAACACCGCAATATCGTCTTCGTTGTCGTGTATAGCTTGAGCTTTCCTGTCGCAGAAGCTGTTGTACAGGTCATTAAGCTCGGTTCTGGCGCTGTCGATGGTCTGATCCCGTTCGTCTTCCAAGAGCATGCGGAAATTGTGTATATCGTCTTTGAATTGGTTGTCAGCTTCGCTACGGAGGTAGCTTGCGTGATCGAGTAAGTCCTCGCCGAGCTTTTTCGCATGAGCGAGCAGGTCTGGAATATTTTCCGCGTTGGTGTTGGCGAGGGTTTCAGGCAGCGTTGTTTGAGGCGTGCTGGAGGTTTCGTTTTGTGAATCCTGACTGTCTAATTCGGACGCAGCGGGGAAAGTACGCTTCTCATCGGAAGGGAGTGTCGGAGGGGAATGTGTCTTGCGTCTTCTCCCTTCGGCCAATTTTTGTTTGGACGGGTCCTTGAACGTGGTCGTAGCTGCATGTGTAGATTAGCCATCGAACATGTGACGTGCAAGTCAAACAGTGATTCGAGTCGCACCATGGTCAAGATCTAGGCGCGACTGAAATGGGTAGCGAGCTAGACCAGCAACTTACGCTCGGTAACAGATGCCGCGGGATCCTTGTAGGGAGCTACCGCACTGTATGCGGGTGGCTGGTCTTCATTAGCCAGACACAACACTGTGTCCTCACAAGCGAGTGCAGTCCATTCCACCATGCGGGCGTGTTGTTCGTTCACAGGGGAACCATGAAGACCCGCCAAACCGTCCAGGATAAGTGAGAGTGAGACGCCGCTCGGCATCCACTTGTAGTCGAATAGTATGTGTACAGCCTTTGCTCTGGCTAGCTCGACAAACGCGCGATACGACTGATCGGAATCAGACTTGGGCGCCAAAACCCCTCGACTGGGCTTACACTGGATGGTGCAGATGCGTTTCAGGGAAAGAAACAAGTCCCTAAGATCGGGAGCATGGGACTCGTTGCGCGCAAGACGGGTAGGTGCGTTAGGTGGGAGTCGCATTGACGGCTTGCGCAAGGCTGTCTGAGGATTGAGATTGTCCGCATGATAGAGTAAGCCGTACGATTGATTTCCGTCAAACTCGAATTGTAGACGCAAGGTTAGCTCTTTCTCATTAGGAGTATATCTGATGAACAGATGGCATGGGGGAGGGACTTGTTTGCCCAGAGATACGTAAGCGACGACAGGAATGCCCTTGCGAGGGAATGACTTCATGATGATTGATGTATTACTTGTACCATGAACATACAACGGACACCCAACACAACCAGCGACCAATCCTAGCCAAACTCGAGGCGTCCACCCACTACCATCAAACGAAGCAGCACCCCACTGACGCGCAGCGACCAGCGGCGAGACCGAAGTCTGGCGGCGCCGTGAGCGCTGCGTGCAGAGGCCTTGTGAGAATCGCAAGGATGGTGCGCTTGGCAAAGATTTGTAGCAGGCAAAGGCTGCTCGATGAGAGGCAAACACGGATGCCTATGCCGACATAAAAAATTTATCAAAAGGAAGGCAGAAAGAGTGCCGTTGGGGGAGGGTTCCCGCGGGTGGTGGTGGTGGTGATGGTGGTGGTGGTTGAAGGGAGAGGTGGCGGCGTGCCGCGCAGGATGAACAAAGGGTGAGAAGGGCAACGCGGCGCGCGGCGGGGGATAGGGTAAGCGTCGGCGATACTAGGGCCGAGACTAGCGCGTGCCAAGCGTTCTGTCAGAGCAGCCAGCCACTTTTATATATTAAACGCATGAGCGTAATCAGAATCATCTCGGCGTCCGACGCTCCGGCGTGGTTGCCTGAGTGCAGCACCCGCGTCTGCAGAGGGCCATCATGAGCAACACTGGTCACGCGACAGTTGTCTTCGCAGTCCCAATCGATATCTAGTCTGTCCAACGTCTGTACGTGCGAAGATGCCTCACTGAAAGCGGCCCGCTTTGATCGTAATGCCATGACACCGTACCAACCGTGGTGTAGGCGCTGTAATTCTTGTAGCTGGAGATGATTACCACTTTCGGGTGCCTTGATTGCATGGTCAGGCGTGAAATCACATGATTATAAACCAAACCGCACGCAGGGCATCACGACTCTCGAACAGGCGCAAGACGAATGGGGCAGCGATGCAAAGGACTAGCCTGGCTTGGAAGCCATCCGGCATTCCGAGTCAGCACCGGTAAGCTGAGGGGTAACTCCTGTATATCATATCACAGTTTACGCGCTCGATACAACTCTCCCTTCTAGCCGGAGAGGGCGAATGTGATATGATTCAGTATTTAGAGTGGAAGATACAAATATACAATGATACCTCGTTAAATATCAAGGCACTAATACCCTGCAGTCCAATCCCGAGCTGCAAGACGCGGGACCGGCTAACATTCGAGAACGCTTCAACAGCTAGGACAAGACGTTGGAGGACGATGATTTAACGCTGTTCGACGAGCGGGGAACCACTTCTGTGTTGCTGGTGTCACATGACAAGGACCAAGGCGAATTTTGCGTTGGCGTTTCGTATCTATTTCCGTTTGTGGCGTATCTGATTCAGATGGATGGCGATGAAGGATCGGGTCGGGATGCAGTGGCTGTGACCCATGGTCAGGTCGCAACGCCCTCATAGGCTATGTAACGCATCTTGAACCATATGTATTGGTGGAATTAGGCACAATCTAGGAGATGGGGCAGGTAGAAACCGCTGTTTCTAAGGATGAACTGCCGGCTCGATCAAGTGTGCTCTACAGCTCATTTCGAAAGTCTACACATGTGGACTTCACCCCTCGTCTTTTCTATGATCGGTCAATCTGGCTTCTGTCCAGGTCTCTTACTTTGCGCAACTTGGCCTTGTCCCTTCGCCGTCCGAGACGTTTTAAGCCACGCCACAATCTTTGCCGCCTACATATCGTTAGCATAGTTCACAATATTCAGTGCGATCACTCTGGATGCGGACGCCCACTCACATCAAGATCAGTATCATCACCGAGGTGACCGGTATGCAAAGCCACCAGAAGTATGCATCGCTGTTCTTCAGTGTGGGAAATTCTTCGAAGTTCATGCCAAAGTAGCCCACCAAGAACGTCATAGGAAGAAACAATATCGTCACAAAGGTTAGTTGCTTCATACTCTCATTCTGATATGCGCCCATTGTATTGAAGATCAAAGAGATCATACGATCCGCCGAGCGGCGCATCCGCTCCAAGGATTCTAATACCATGATACAGTGGTCTTCAACATCGCTGAAGTAGGTATGGGCCAGCGTGGTTATGGTAATAGATCCCGTGGATGGATCCTTCGGGGACAAAGGAGGCGGTGAATTGGCGATGGGAGAGGAGGACGATTCTCGAGATGAATCAACTGAATTGATGAGTGCATTGGAGTTGTGTTGTCGCAAGGCGTTGACTAAGCCTGATATTGGAGCAATCTGCGATCGGAGGAGAGAGAGCTCGGAGGTGAGAATGTATCTGCATGGCGCATCAGTAACTACTCAATAACTGGACTGCCCTTGGGGAGGACTAACAGGGCTTTTGAATGGGAAATGTGCGGTTCCATCAAAACTTCCAGCTCCAGCTCTGCGATGCTTTCCTCGTATGCGGTCGCAATAGGAATAGTGAGGTCCACAATACCGTCGATGATGGCATGCATGACCATACTAGCATCGCCGCTCCTTCGCAAGACCGTCTCAGATGACCGCAGGCGTTTTAGGATTGGCTCCTCAATCACATCGGCAGAATGTTCAAAGAAGGAGACAACTGTATTGTCGCTTTGGAGAAAGATCGATACTTGCTCGACAGAGACCATGAAGCCTTTCGGCGCGAGCGTGGAATGGGCTTCCATGTACTTTGTTCTTTCGTCTTCCATATCATGCCGAAAAGCTTGCAGTGTTTTCACAGAGCCTTGATACTCAGCGGGGACTTGCTGTTCCCGAGAGGCGGGACCGCGGTTCCTGGCATCTTCAGGGCGGAGTTGTGGTGATTTGCTTGCATCTTCCGACGTTCGAATCAGCCGTTGTAAAGTCAACAGAACTAATCTTGGTTAGCCTAATTTCCTAAAGTAATAGAGTGAGCTCCTACCAAAAACATGCTCCGGGAACCAGTCAGCCTTTGTCCGGTTTCTGGTATGCAACAGATCTTCGATCGCAAGACTGTGTAATTTCTGCTTCTCCCCAATCATGCGCACTACATCCCAGCTAAGACCATTCACGGAATACCTTTTGTTGGAAGCATGTAGTCAGCGTGTGTCTCCGGAACGGTTTCTTCAGAAAAACATCATACCAGCGACAAGCGACCCAGTCTTCGCGGGGTTTCGCGAGAAATTCTGCTAGGGTCGAGTTCGTGAGCTCGTACGTCTCTATACGATCGGCCGAAAAGTCCACAACCGTTATCTGTGACTAAAGTATTCTCATCAGGGTGCCGTTCAATGACAAGTGGTCGGATATAATGTTGTGGCAAGGATAAGAATAGCGCTTTTACACACCTGCACTTTCTTCTGCCTCCACTCCGGCCATGCATCCTCGTTTTGGATGTTGATACCAGGTTCACTCCCTGCCACAGGCTCACGTGGAGCTTTGAGGCTATCAGATATTGAATGTTGTTGATGTGTCTCTGGACCCGTGTATCTCCTCTCCCTGGTACGTTCCTGCGGTTTGGAGGCCCTACTGGGAGCTATAAATCGTCGTACCAAGGAGGGATAGCTCTGGACAATAGGGAACGCGGCCGCATTGCCTGGAGCTTTGCAGGGATTCCAGATTGATCCCAGAGAACGCGCCACACGCCACGAACACGGTGCCAAAATCATCACAATTTATTGATACAAGGCCAGCATCATCAATACAGATGATGTTGCAGCCAAGTACGCGACGGGCGATGGGTTGCCTGAAGCCAGGCAGCGTGGCTTTCAGTTGGCGGTGGCTGGCGATGACGATCGCCCGCGATCGATCATGCACGTGCGCACCCGTGGGGACAGGCGTCCGAGCTCCTTCCAGTCTTACTTCACACTTGAATCATACACGTCCACACTCCACCAACCTGGCTCTCGTCCACTATCTTATTCGAAGTCTCATAAAACCTAATCGAACAAGTTTTTATTCATTGATATGCCGTTCTCTAGAGCAGCGTAGGCCTTGTGCGGGTAGGTAACGCCACGCATTGACAATTCAGCACGAACTTCCCATCTCAATTGCCGTTCTACCTAGGCCCGATTACACATGGATACTCGAAGGAAGAAGAAAACCTTTCATCCAGTAAACTACGCGGGTTAGCGATGTGAGTTCTCTCAGTCAGAAGTCTGGCATGGAGAAAGGTGGCTTCGACCTGCTGAAATAGATGCCAAATTCACATACTATCATAAAACAAGAAGACGTTGTTCCAACAATTGCGATTGCGTCAGTGGGCCTCTTAGATAAGCCTGGATGCATTTCATCATCGCCAACTTGATCTGGGCGTTTACTATTGCAGCAGCTACTACGCCGTATTCAAAGATCGCCTCCAGCAAGATGTCTTTGGCATCATACTCAATTATCAATTCGACCTTACTGTTGTGAAGAAGGACGTCATCATAGTGGGTCAGAAAAGAAGAAAAATCCAGAAGTTAAGCAATTAATGTCCGATTTGCAGTACCCTCTACATAAGGTTTCTCATTTCTACACTAACGTGTGTTGCTTCAAATGAGTGTGGTCAGTCGGAACATGATAAATGACAAGAAAACGGTCTCCCCCTCTTCCCTAACCTTCTCATCGTCCCAGTCACGTATCGGTCTTCCCAGAACTATGTAAGACTCTTAGCGCTCCGTCTCGTCTGCAAGTGGCGAATATTGAGCCCAGATTCCTTTCCCCGCGGCACAATTGCACGCCTTCTCGGCACTACATGGAGTCAAATAGTCCACGAGCTGCTGGAACTACTCCAGTGTCAAACCAGCCTACTTCAAGCACGCAGAACCTCAATTTCACATACCTCCCTTAGCGGGGATAGATGTTGCGACTTGAATAGCCTTCAGATCGTCGTGACACATATGAAGATTGAACTGGGGCATACTACACACGCCTACTTGGCATCTAGCCATGCAGTTCAGGAGGTGGCATTCACGCGCGCCTGGGTAGGCCGTTGGGATGTTGTCGCAGACGTTGACTTTTCTGCATTAGCTGGGACTGGTCTTACACTTAATGGTTTCTTTAGTAGCCGTGAGAGTGCTAATAACAAAGAGAGCGATAGCCGGAGCAGAGGCAACCGCGGTGCGAGCAGCAGCAGCAAGGAAGAGGATTGTGATGTAGTGTTTTGTTAGAATTAGGGAGGGAGGTAGGACTAAAAAATGGTTAGTGGTATTAGGCTGGTGTTACTTTGCTTAAACCCAAGAAACGCAGAAATTGTATCTCTGTTTCTAGACAATTTTTGCCCCAACTTAAGAATGCCCACATTTCAATTCAAACATAGCTTAATTCTTCTCATTTATCTTGTAGCCTAGTTCATGGTTATTTCTTTTAGACAGCATCAATCTTGGTTGGGTGGCACGCGCCCCAGGCTGGAATATTATATGATGATATAACCCTAGCTTTTTTGGTTCTTATAATTGGATTTCCAGTGCGATCACTTCTAGGTTAATCTTTCTACGCCTGAAACATCATTTACTTTCTGAAACTTAACTAATTAGCATGGCTATCGAAAGCCCAAATGAGACAGGAAGTGCTCACTTGGCCCTAAAAGCATTCCCTGGCGCAACGATAAATCCTTTGCTGCGATCTCGAGTCACTGGCTACCTTGGATTAGATTTGAACCCTACTGTGCATATAGGACTTCTAGACCCTATTCAGCGAATTGTTTGTTGCTAGCGAAAGTATTTTCTTCACTAGGTCTCAGCAGGATGACCAGAAGAGGTTATTCTTCGCCGTCTTACAGTATTAACTTTTACTTCTTTTCTCTCAGACCATCTATCTTCACCAGTTTCCAGTAGAAGTAGAGCTGGTTACCTTCCTCTATGCATGGTAATGTTCACACTTTAGAGATTCTCCTGTTCAATAAGCAAAGCCTCAAACTTCCGTCATCTTCAGTAGTCGCGTCCGTCACGACAATCACATTCCTGTTGGAAGATTTTCGCCCACTACGCTCTTGTCATCAAGGCAAAACATTTAAGACCAGACAAATCCACTTATGATAATCGCCTCCGTTTCGGCACCAAACAGACTGTCTGGGCACTGCTGCTCCTACTCTCTAACCGCACGGTGACTTAGCCTCCTCTTCATCCTTGAATGCTTAACCTTAGCATTATACCTTGCAACTTTTCGCGCGTCAAACCAGGCCTTCTGCCAGCCTTCAAGAAGGAAGATTACATGCTTCGCAGCGTCCTAGCAACACGCTAAACGGTAAAGAGATATGCGCTCCTTACTGCCGCACATGATCCTTCATCCTTGCGACTACGTCCTTGTTTTGGGTTACAATAGTACTTGCGGATGGGCCTCGCTCTTCGGGTGCTTGGGGGAAGCCTACCACCGAGGCACTTCTGGGGCTCCTTCTGGCACCGCCTGCACGTTGTGCTAGTTTTACAGTTTAGACTTTTAATTCTGAATCGCTGGATAGAGAAAATATGGAACGGTACTGTACCGCTATAATCAAGTGTTATAAATCGGGTCATAACATTCCGTTTCTAGGAAGCTGGTCCCACATCTACTGCAATAAACAGGCACAGCGAGCAGCCTCCTCTCTATCCTAGCCAGGCGTTAACTTTTTCCCTCACGTGCAAATATATGCATACTCAACGCCGTAACTCCTCACCCTTGCAGTAAACATGCAAACTTCTCTTCCCTGACTTCCACACACGAGCTCAGCACCGACCTGACACGATACCCCAGCGCTGTGGAAACCACACCTTTAATAAACGATAAATAGCTCCACTGAAATCCCAGAGGCAGCTACCTATGGATTCGTCGATGCAGCCGAGCAGTTGTCTTCACCCCCAAGACCCCCGGCCCTTCCCAAGAGTGCGTGTTCGTACACGACAGCAGGCTTCAAGCCCGTCGAACCCGGCTTCTGGCATTCGAGGGTGTTCGAAATGCGGAGGCATCACTGGCATTGTGTTTGGCCCGGACGAGCACTCCGCTTCTTCTCGCACCAAGGAAGCTGACCGCAACGACAATAATGCTTACCACGCGGTGGGGGCGACACGATTGTCTTAGCGCCGATGGGTCTGCAAGGTTACACACCCTCGCTCCGGCCCGCAGACTAAGCGTTACAATCGTACGATACTTGCAGCAATTGTATACGTCCCGCGTACGTTCCATATAAGAACCCGGCAGCCTGCCGCATTGCATTCAAACTACATCCGAGTCCGCACATACCCACCATATCATATAGTCATCAAGTAGCGTAACTTTAGGATGCCTTTCGAAAATCTACACATACACCAATTTTGATCGTCTCTAGTGTCGGTCCCCGTGGAGTTATGTCGCCGCGAGCTCAATCGCCCCTGCGTGCGCACGCCGGAACATTGACCCATCTAGTCAAAACGCCAACGCAATGAGGGTTCAGTGCAGTGGCTCACTTAACAAGCTTGCAGACAAGGTCGCCAGAGTCGACCGAATCGCCCTCGCGGACCGAGAGTCCGTCGATCTTGCCGGAATGGGGCGCAGAGATGACCATTTCCTGGGATTTTGTTAGCCTCTAAACGATTCAAGTATCCCGTCGAATGACTTACCATCTTCATGGCGCTGAGAACAGCGATAGGGTCGCCCTTCATGACATCGCTGCCATCCTTGACACGGACCTCAACTAGCACACCAGACATGGGCGAGCCGACCTGGCTAGTGTCGGTGGGGTCGGCCTTGGGTCTCCGGACGTTCTCAATGGCGGCGTGCTCGTCCTCGACAGTAACGACACGGGTCTCGCCGTTCATCTCGTAGAAGACCTCACGGAGACCAGTCTGCTCGGAGAGCGGACCGATGGCAAGGAGCTTCAGGATGAGCACCTTACCCTTCTCGAGCTCGACGTGGAACTCCTCACCCACCTCGGGACGAGCGAGGAAGTAGCGGGTGGGCAGAACGGAGAGATCGCCGTACTTGGAGGTCCACTTCTTGTAGTCGTCGAAGACCTTGGGGTACATGGCGTACGATGCAACGTCGCACTCGGTGGCATCACCCCACTTCGCCTTGAGGTCGGCCTTGATCTTAGCGAGGTCAATGGGCTCCATGTAGAGACCGGGGCGCTTGTCCATCTTCCTGCGGTCACGAAGAGCCTGGGAGCGGAGAGGCTCGGGGAAACCACCGTAGGGCTGGCCCATCAGACCCTCGAAGAATTCAAGGACCGAAGATGGGAAGTCGAGCTGACTAGCCTTGTCAAGGACATCTTGGTAGGACAAGCTGTTAGAGACCATGAACTGGGCCAAGTCACCGACAACCTTGGATGTGGGGGTAACCTTGACGATGTCGCCAAGCAGGTCATTGGCATGCTCGTACGCCTTCTTGGTCTGTGCCCACTGCTCACCGAGACCTTGCTGCGAGGCCTGGAAGATGAGGTTGGTGAGCTGGCCACCGGGGATCTCGTGCTCGTACACCTCGGGGTCGGGGCCGGTAAGACCAGCTTCGAAGGGAGAGTAGAGCAGACGGAGCTGAGCCCAGTAGGAGTCAAGGCTGCGGATCTGGTGAGCATCGAGTCCAGTCTCAAAGTCGGTTCCCTCGAGGGAGGCGAGAATGGCGCCAACGCTGGGCTGGGAGGTCATGCCAGACATGCTGTCGATGGCTGCATCAACCGCATCGGCACCGGCTTGGGCGCAAGCAACCATGGAGGCTACACCAGTCCCGGCAGAGTCGTGGGTGTGCACGTGGATGGGCAGGTCGGGGTACTTCTTGCGGATGGCACCAACAAGAAGGGTGGCAGCGCGAGGCTTGAGCACACCAGCCACTGGAACAAGTTAGCTCTGGCGTTCTACTACACGGTAGGGAGGGATGACAAACTATCTTTCAGGCCCAAAATATGTGCGCCCATGCCCACGATCTTGTCTACAACACCGAGATAGTACTCGAGGTTGTACTTCTTCTTGGGGTTCAGCATGTCACCGCTGTAGCAGACGGTACCCTCGGCAACACCACCGGCCTTGAGGACAGCCTTGATACCGACCTCGAGCTGCTCAACATCGTTGAGCGCATCGAAGACACGGAAGATATCCATGCCGTTCTTCTTTGCCTGCTCGCAGAAGTGGTAGATGGCGTTATCGGGAAGCGATGAGTAGGCGACACCGTTGGCTCCACGGAGAAGCATCTGGAACGGAATGTTGGGCACGAGCTTCCTCATCTTGCGGAGCCTCTCCCACGGGTCTTCGTACAGGAAGCGCATGGCAACATCGAAAGTTGCTCCACCCCAGCACTCGAGAGCCCAGGCGTTGGCGTAGGCGTGGCTGGTCTCCTTGGCAATGCCGAGTAGGTCAACAGTTCGAACACGGGTAGCGAGGAGAGACTGGTGAGCATCGCGCCATGTGGTGTCCATGATGAGGCAGCCCTTGTTCGCGCGGACAGCCTTGGCAAAGCCCTCCGGACCCTGCTCAAGGATGATGCTGCGCCAACCCTTGGTCGCGGGCGCAGAGGTGTCCACCACTTGGCCGTTCTTGTCGGTGATGACGGGAACCTTGATCTCACCCTTGAACTTGGGCTCGCCGATCTGGCCCTTGACCTGGCTGCCGTTGACGGCAAGCTCTCCGAGGTACGCAAGCAGCTTCTGAGCACGGTTCTGGGAACCGATGAGGTTGAAGAGCGCGGGGGTGTCGTCGATGAAGGTAGTCCAGCACGCTCCATCTATGAATGTGGGATGCGTGAGGAGCTTCAGCAGGAAGGGGATGTTGGTCTTTACACCACGAATACGGAACTCGACAAGCGCACGAAGCATCTTTCGGCGGACGATCTCGTATGTGGAACCACGGCACGAGCACTTGACCAACATGGAGTCGTAGTCTAATCGCCAGGTTAGCGGACAATCAAGGTGCAAGGCCAAATCAGCACAAGCGGTTTGGATACGCTGTTCTACCCCAGGATGGTTTATTCACGGGCCCGAAGCGCTCAAGCTCATCCTCAGCAACTCAATAGAAATGCACAACTTACGAGGAGTGATGATGGCACCGGCGAAACCGTTGCCTCCATCGAGACGAACACCGTTTCCTCCGGCACTCCGGTACACCTCTCTTGGATGGGGGTCAGCTCTGTGCCGAGCACAATGGGCGGGCATACTCACATCTTGCCGGTATCGGGAGAGAAGCCATTGGCTGGATCTTCCGTGGTGATACGGCATTGGAAGGCAAAGCCACGAGTGGAGATGTGGTCCTGGGTCAAGCCAAGCTGTTCGAGCGAGGCACCCGCGGCAATCTGGATCTGTGCAGCAACAATATCGATGCCAGTGACCTCCTCGGTGATGGTGTGCTCGACTTGACTGTTCGGGAAGGTCAGCGGAGCAATTGTCCGTCTTGGCTCAAACGACTTACATTCGAGGGTTAATCTCGATAAAGTAGTACCGGTTCTGCTGGTCTACCAAGAACTCGGCAGTACCGGCATTGCGGTAGTTGACCGACTGGGCAAGACGGACGGCATCGTTCAGGATGGCATCACGCGTCTTCTCCGGGAGGTCCTTGGCCGGGGCAATCTCGACGACCTTCTGGTGGCGACGCTGGACAGAGCAGTCACGCTCGTAGAGATGCACGACGTTGCCGTAGTTGTCGCCAAGCAGCTGGACCTCGATGTGCTTGGGCTTGTCGAGGAAGCGCTCGACAAAGACGGTGCCGTTGCCGAAGGCAGACTTGGCCTCGGACGTGGCTCGCTCAAAAGCATCCTTCAGCGAGGCCTGCTCGCGGACGACACGCATACCGCGGCCGCCACCGCCAAAGGCGGCCTTGATGATGATGGGGAAGCCAAACTCATCGGTGAAGTGCTTCACGTCTTCGTACTTTTCGACGGGGTCGGGGGTGCCGGGCACGACGGGCACATTGCACTTGATGGCGAGCCGGCGGGCGGAGACCTTGTCGCCGAGGGCATCAATGGTGTCTGGCGACGGGCCAACGAACTATGCAACACACGTCAGCCTAGGTCCGCGTAATCGGCGTTGCAGCCATCAGCAAGTGTTGTTGGGGGGTCGCCCGTCATGGCCGTGGGCGGGCTGCTTGCCGCGGGCTGCGGGCTGCGGGCTGCGGGCTGCGGCAAGAGCACGGTCGCGGCTGCCCCTGCCCCCTGCCCCTGCCCCGCCAGCGCTCACCGTCCCAACAAATGAGCGGCCACAGCGGCGCATCCCCCGCAGGCCTTCGTCATGGCATCAACAAAGTCAAGTTACTCACGATAACGCCGGCGGCCTCGACCTTGCGCGCAAACTCTGCGTTCTCGGACAGAAAGCCGTAGCCCGGGTGGATCATGTTGACCTGGTGCTCGACGGCGATGCTGACGATCTCGTCAGCAGCCAGGTACGCGCCGACGGGCGTGTACTGGCCACGGGCGCCGATCTCGTAGGCCTCGTCGGCCTTTTGTCGGTGCATGCTCAGGCGGTCCTCGTGGCTGTAGATGGCCACCGTGTGCAGCGACAGCTCGTGAGCTGTTCGAAAGATGCGGATGGGGATCTCTCCTCTGTTGGCGACTGGGCGTGCTGTTAGATGGGTGCTGGCGGGCAATTGGCGTGGACCTTGGCCTTACCCATGAGCTTCTTGAGCTGCATGATGGAACTGGTCGCCCGCAACCGGTGGTGCACCGAGTTGCGGTGCGGGTGGTGCTCGCCATGCTCGTCGTCGAACTCGCTCTCGTCAATGGCCGACGCCGCCGCGTTCTTGTCGACGGCCAGCGTAGTCATGGCGGGCGGCTGTGTGTGTGTGTGTGTGTGTGAGGAAGTGGGGGTGGGGAGGGACGGAAGGAAAGGGAAGGTGACGTGACGTGACGTGACGTGAGGGAGAGAGAGAGAGAGAGAGGGAGGGAGAGAGGGGAGAGAGGGAGAGAAAGAGGAATTGTTGATCGGGTCGACGGCGGCGGGCACGCGGTGATATATAGTGGGCGGTATCGGTGTCGGTGTCGGTGTCGGTATCGCCAGTGCCAGTGCCAGGTCCTCGACGGTAGACTATCGGGCCAGTCGGTCAGTGGTGAGTCTGAAGAGGCAGCGTGCAAGACTAGCAGGTATTCTAGGTAGACTACCTATCTAGGGCACTGAGTGCAATTGGATTGGGTCCAGTGCCAACAACACCAAGCCGACTCAAAGCTGGTGACGCCGGGCTCGTCGGACAAAAGCAACAGAGCAACCGCGCGGGCGGCCCTGCCGTGGCTGGAGCTCGCGCTCCTCCTCCTCTCCTCCTCCCTTCGCTGCCCCTCGATGAACAAATCGATAAGCCGCGTGCTCCACTCCCCGCGCCGCCCACTCCCCCATGCGTCGCAGCACAGCGTCCAACAGAGCCCCCCAGAACATGCTCACGCTGCACACCTGGCTAAATCATATTGCTCACCCAGAGACGCCGTGAGCCAAGGTCCGCGAAACATCCCCCCCACGTTGCTGCCGCCATCTCTGGCCTGCGACGCCCCGTGCGGCAATCTCTGCCCGCCGTGTGCATCACTGATTCACATTCCCCGGACGCGCGCTGCTCACCGCCCCGCGCGAAGCTACCCCGGGGCCTCCTGTTTTCCGCCTCATGCTCCCCAGACGGCCATGGCTCCCTGTTTTCCGCCTCATGTTCCCCCAGTTGTCCATTTCTCCTTGCTTTTCGCGACACATGCCTCTAGCCGCGGGACAGCGGAGGGCGCTTTGCTTCGGCTGCCCGTCTCACGATGCTGCACTTTGCACCCAGCCATAGCCATAGCCGACCGACGGGCACAATCGCTGCGCATCTCCGGCTTCTTTTCGTCGCCTTCTTGGACAGGCACATGTGATCCTTTTCCAGACAATCCGACCCCAGATCCACGGGCTACTACTCACGCCTTTGGGGCTCGCCTCGGAGAAATCGTGGGGGACGCGAGATGTCGCCGACGCTTGTACCTAAGCTCCAAAGCTCCACAGTGCCCTGTATGCCTCTAGATACCTATCTAGACTGGGTACCTACCTACGTACCTAGGCTACCTACCGTACGGTACTCAGATGCTGTCTGCACTCGATATCCAAGTAGGTAGTCCCCCAGGAGGTAGACTGACCTGGGACGAGTCCATGGTCCGCACGAGTCCGACCTTTTACCTAAGCTAGGTAGGACTCCTTCGGCCAACGGAGGAGAGGATGGAATCGCAAGCATTTTGGGGACCTTTTCGGCTTAGGTCGTGAGATTGCTCACTGGGTCTCTGAATAGCACTAGTCTACCCCGACCCTCAAAACCTTCGCATGCGCACTCACATGTCGTATTTCACCACGCAGCAATCCGCTCATGGTTTCGTAGCTTGATCAGATGTCGCCGTTGGTCACGTGGAGAATAATCCTAGCCTGTTGTTGGCAGCCACTGTGCGTCTTTGGCCCACCACTAACAACATCGCACATGCACCTCACTCACTCACTCACTCACTCACTCACGCACACCCCCGAGGATCAAAACAAGTAGAAAAAGCCAGACACAGGTACACTCTCAAACTCAAAAAAAAAATTACTCTTAGAATACATTCCTCTCCAAGAAATTCCCTCAAGCTCGCCCCATTGCACATGCATGCTCAAGAGCAACCCCAAAACGCCGTGTACAGGTACAACCCGCTTACCGTTCCTTAGCCTCCAAACCTATGCACCCGTTCCACATGGCTTCGCCTTTGCATGCCAAAACATCAAACTATGTAGATGAAGCCCATGAGCACCCGATAACCCTCTGATCCAGACTTTCAGGAGCCGCCTAGAATCCCCGGAAACCAGTCGGCTGCGGCGCAATGCCGTTGGGCTGCTGGTACGGGCCGGGCGACGGTGCGTTTCCAACGGGGCCTTGGGTCAGCATCAGACGCGAGCCGAGGATCGGTGTGTCCTCATCCTTCTTCTGCTGCGAAGCCTCACGCTGCTTGCGCTCTTCGTTGTCCTTCTTCAGCATCTCGATCGTTGCTGCCTGCTGAGCGAGGAAGTTGATCATGTAGGGCTGTCGTCAGGTTAGCACAGGAACAGCGGACGGGAAGAAAATACATACCATGGTGAAGTCGTTGAGGTTGTTGCGCCACGAGATCTCGACGATGACATCGGGGCGAATGAGATCGTAGCACGCATAGAGCATGCCGACATAGCACTCGCGGCTGCCGATGTCTACGAAGTAGCGCAGCAGATCCTCCACCACATCGGTCTTGCCAGACAATGCGGCAGTCTCGATGCCGTCCTTGAACAGCTTGTCCTGCTTCGATAGAGCGATTGACTTCTCCCACCGCTTGTTCTTGCGGTAGATGTTGGCTGCGATCTGGCGGAAGAAGACCAGATCGTGTCGCTCGAGACGCTGAGCTAGCTCCATCGCGTCGTAATTGTCGTAGTTGGTGACTGAGTCGCGAAGGGTCTTGTAATCCTCCTCTTCAATCAAGAGGTCGTTGAGCGCGTTGTTCACCTCGCGCTTGTTCTGAGACTGGACGCTGAGCAGGAAGGGCTTGATCAGAGGGATGTTGTCCGACTTGAGGAACATGCGGACGACACGGTTGACATCAATACGAGCAGTGAGCGCTTGTAAGAGATCGGTCAGAAGGGTGGGCTGCTCCTCAAGGTAGAACCCAAGCGCGCGGTAGTAGATCTCGACGTTGGACGCCTTGGTGATGGTGTCCTTGAATGACTGGTGCTCCCAGGCGTCCGCTGCACGCTCCATCATAGCGAGGGCCTGCTTGTCATCAGTGGTGTCCCATAAGTGATTTATCGAGTTCACTTACCGCATTGTCTGGCTCATCGTAGTGGACATACAAGAAGATCAGCTCCGGCCACAAATGGGCTTCCTCGGTGGCACGGATCATCTTGGGGATGTTGATGCGGTCTAAAACCGGTTAGTCAGGTATCGCGCACCGTGTGAATAGAATTACTCACTCCAAAAGAGGCGAATGTGCTCCATGACACGTTCCGAGTGGTACTTGGTGAGGGCAATGCCGAGCTCGGTGAACATTCCCATGTGGACTGAGGGGTAGCAGTTAGCGAGTGTTAAAATAGAGGAAACAAAGAGTAGAAGAGCAGTGACAGAGCAGTGAAGGAGCAGCGAGAGGGCAATAAAAGAGCAGTGAAAGTCTGATGGGTAGCAACACAGGCCTGTACCACCAAGGACCTTGGTGGTAGAGGCCTGTGTTGCAGAATAAGGAAGAAAAGACGCTGGAACAAACACAGATTAGAACTTACCACGCTCCAGTCCAAGACCAGCCTCCAACAGAGCAATGAGCTCATCGAAGTAGCCGTTGCGCTCATACTGCTTGACGAGATCGGCCAACTCTTCGGCGTGAACAACGAGGTTAAGACCGCAAATCTGAGCAAGTCGGAACTCCTTCTTGGCAACGCAGGCCTCGTTGACCTGGCGCCAGACTTTTACGCTGTTTGCTTTGCGGGCGCATTCTACAGCAGCCTGGTAGTCCTCAAGGTGGACCAGGGTGGTGGCAAGCTTGGCCCAGTTTGAGATGCTGCTGTAGAAGATCTTGGCAGCTTCATGGTAACCCTCCTCATACGCCTTGTCACCGGAAGCTTCAACATCGGCAACGTTCGTGGCGCGGAGGAAATCCTCAAGCTCGGGCAGCTGGTTGGTGCGGGCAAAGCAGAAGGCCAATGCTGTGTCGATGGGAACCTCGCGAACAGTCTTGCGGGCCATCCTCAAGAACTTAATGAGATCTTCATCCTTGCCAGCGTGCGTGGCAATCTCAATCACTTCCAAGAAGTTGGAAGGGTCGCTGGCGCGAATGTAAGATTCGATGGAGTCTGTTACACGCAGACCATCAAGCTGAGCCTTGGCTACCCGGCTCCAAACCTCGGGAAGGTCGACACGATCAGCATATTCTTGCGCGCGGTCAATGCTGACAATGTGCTCAATAAGAACACCCACAGCATCGACGTGCTGCTCGTGCTTCTTGTAGATCTCAAACGCCTCTTCGTACATGCCGACCTCGATACATTGCTGAGCAATGTCCTCGGGGGTGTATTGCTCGAGCTGGTGGATGTAACCCATCATGCGCCCACGGTCGGACTTGGCGGCCGTAAGCATCAAAAGGTTCTGGAGCGAAGGGTTGTCCGAGAAGGTCGAAGGTTCCAAGATAATCTTTTCAAGGAGATCGATGAGCTCAGCAGGCATGTCGCCAGTGATGAAGGCCTTGACAGCAATGCTGACCTTGTCTGGGTCAGTCGACTCAGGGACGGCAGTAGAGGTGACCTGGTCGACCAGAGAACGGCGGTGCATGTTGTTGGGGCTCAGTACATAGTCCCAGACTTCGCCGTCAGCACGCTCAAGCAGGTAGCGGGCTTGTGCTTTGAACATGGAGTTCTCGTTGGTGACGTTGATCAAGTCGAGATCGTTCTGGCCCTTGCTGTAGGCAATGAACGCGAGGTTAGGGTCGCGCTTCTCGCAGTATGCACCAACAACCAAAGTGTCGTACTGATCGTTTTCTTGGAGAAATTTCTCGGGGTTGTTGTTGCTGTCGATATAGATCTTGGCCAGAGCGTTGTACACAGCCTGCTGCTGGTTGCCCTCCGCAAGAGTGTGCTCAAGGAATGGCAGAAGAAGCTTCAATCGGTTGCGAGACTCAACCTCGGCAACGAGCTCATCGATGGGGATGGACGAAGGGGTGACCGACGCGAGCAGACCCTTGATGATGCTCTCGTCACAATCAACATCGAGCAATCCACCAATGACAGCCGGGGTCCTGGCAGGGTTCACGCGCTGCACGTACACCTCGATCGACTTGAACTGCTGCTTCTTGTACAAGTACAGGACCAAGTCGTGAATGAAGTTAAATCGGTCGCACACGATGATGAGTGGCAGCTGCTCCGTTAGGTTGGCCTCCTTGAGGAAGTTCTTCACCTTCTCGGGGTTATAGCTGTTGGATTCACGACAGACACGCTCGACCTCGTTCAGTTGGCCCATGGTCGTAGCAGCCTCGATGTACTTGAATGTGACTTCGGGATCCTCGCTGACGTTAACGATGGAACCCAAGAAGAAGTACAGACCCTCGGCAGTGCGGTGCTTCTCGAGCAAGTCAATGATCCTAGTAGCACCGAGAAGATCGGAGTATTTTTGGGAGATGCGAATCACAGCCTGGAGGTTTTGACGAATGTTGGTTGTGAGCATGTGGTCCAAGGACTCCAGGGAAAGCTCGACAGTCAGCTGGCCGAAGTAGTTGATTAACCACTCTTCGGGAATCTTGTCGGTCTGCACGATCATGCGCTTAATAGCCGCGGGGTCATCCGTGTGCTCGAGCGCGCGTGTCAGGAGTCCAGCCTGCTCACAAAGAGTGGCAACGCGAGCGCGGTCGTAGTGGGAGAACATCTCGTTTCCGAGGATAGCGTCTGCCACCTGGGGTGCGTTGAGCAGGTTCATCTCAAGGAGCTTGGTCTGCAGATGACCCTCCTCAGGCAGGTTGTTCGATAATACGTCGAGCAAGAATGCAGTTGCCTGCTGAATCATACCCTGAGACTGGAAAATGTCGACCACACGGTCAACGCTGATGAGAGGCCCACCTTCATGCTTGGCCAAACTGGACGCGAATTCGGCTCCTTTCTCTGGACTAATCTTGATCAGGTGCTTGTAAGTAGTTAGCGGATGCGTCAAGTGGATAGGTAGAAACAAATGTCCAGAAAAGTCAAAACAGTCCAAAAACGGGTTCCCGGAATATGTGATTTGGCCGAAGCTGAAGTTTGACTTCGGCTTAGCCTCAGCAACCTTGCCGATGGGTTTCTTTGTTAGAGAATGCCTGTCCAGTATCGACTGCGTTGCGACGGGAATATCACAAGTTCCACAGTAGAATTTTCGAGACGCGACATTTGAGACGTGCTGGCTGGCTCCTTCCGATCTTTCGCCTTAGATACTCTGTTTGTTCCAGCAACCTTGTCGGTGTTTTTCTGAGTATTCTTGTGGAGATTCAGCTTTGTGGAATTGTCGAATTTGACTTTACAAATATCGCACGTGAACCTGTCAAGCTGTAAAGCCTTTGCGCTAGTCCATGTTCTTGGTTGTTGCGCGGAGTTCTTTGTCGCTATCGTCGTTATGCTTAAAGTCCAATTCTTTTTGGGTTCGGCGGTTTTGCGCTTCTCGACGTCTCTGCTTGAAGTCGAGGCTCTTCTGGTCCAGCTCTTTTTGAGTGGGACCGTCATAGCCTCCAGGAAGCCCTTCTAGGAGGACGAGGCTTTCAAGATATACCAGAGAAGTTGGAGATTCAGACTGGACAATTTTCGAGTAGGCTAGGAGCAAAAGTGAGGGAGCAATCTGAGGCGAGCTGATCGACGACGTTGAAGCGGAAAGAACGATAGCATATATTGGACGCTTGACTTTTGAAGACATCAAGCTTCGACAGGTCCAGACAGCCCATATCACGTATTCGAGAGTCGTTGAAGCTGACGAGGAATCCATGGCGGTGAGGCGGCTGGCTGATATCGCATAGCTGGATGGTGTGGGGTGAAGAATACCGTTGAGAAGCGGTGGTTCTTGATGTTTGTGGAAGACTGAGGCGTGTCCACCGAGCATTCCGGGAAGGACTGGAAAAAAGCGAAGTAATGAAGGAAAAATACAGAAGGAAATAAATACTCACATGCAGCAACACATTGTAATCTGGGTTATATCCGACCGACTGGCAGTACTGGAGAATCAGGTCGAAGTGGCCGAGCTCCGCGAGCGCAGCGACGGTCTTCTGGGGAACGTTGGCCTCCTTGTAGATCGCAAGAGCAAGGTTGAGGTCGTGCGGCTTGGCGAGATCTCCGAGCTCTTCGGAGCAGTGCAGCTTACCCTCTTTCTGCCACTTCTCGATCAGGTGTTTCCGGCCCTGTGCGAAGACTGGGCGGGCCAACTCGAGCGTCTCGTCCTTGTTCAAGCCGCCCTTGTCGAGCAGCTGGCCGAAGTACTGCAGAAGCACAGTAATTTGGCCGGGCTGGGCTGGGATTTGCCGTAACCGGTTGATCGTCTGAGGTGTACGGAGGAAGCCACGCGGCGAGTTGGCGGCGACCTTGGCGGCCTCGGTGTAGTTTGCCTGGTTCATGAGAGTCTCGAATCGCTGCTGGTACAGGTTGTCAGCGCCGGGAAGCCCGCCCTTTGACGCAAGCTTGTAGGCAATCTCTGAGCATGCAGGGTTGTCCATGATATATGGAATGAGCGCGTCTTCCCGGATGGTGGTGTGCAGAACTTGTCCACGTTTATTGATCACCACAACACCCTTGCCGTCATCATCGCGTGCCGTTGTGAAGACTGTCTCCTCTGATATCCTGTTCAAAAAAAGCGCAGTACCGGTCTCGAGATCATGCAGGTGGATGAAGCCGAACTTGGTGACTACAACTAGGATGCCGTACTTGTGCGCAATGTGAATTCCCAGAGGGAAATCGCCGGTGCCCTCGGCAGGCCAGTGAATCGGGATCAGGCGCTTCGGGAAGGCTGGGTTTGCGGCGTTGTGGTCGACCTCAACGATATTGATTTTGGCCTCTCCGGTGGTCGACTTTACGGCGAACGCAAAGAGCTTCGTGTCGGAGGTGGCGCCGTCCAAGCGGAGCGTACCAAACGTGGCAGCATGGCCCTCGAGGGGCTGGCTGACGTTGCGCGCCTTGGAGAACAGCTGCATGTTACCGCGAATGCCTCCAGTCGGGTGCGATGCGATACCAACCAAGCATGACCAGCTCTCATCGTCGTTGGTCACGTAGTTGATGATTTGATTGTTCTGTCCCTGTCAGTTCGAACCAACAAATGATCCAAGGTCTCCTACCTCCAGCTGCTCCTGGCGATCGAAGATCTTGCGCGGGGTGGGCGGGTTGCTGCCATCAAGCACATCCCAATGGTACACCGACTTTGTGCTGACAAGCGCCAGTGTGGTCTGGCTGATCCACCGCCAGAACTGGATGTCCTCGTGGTGGGTATATGTCTGCAGGCGCTGCTTGGTCTCCAGGTTGAAGAGCTGCAGCGTCTTGCCTTGCGCCTTGAGAGCAATAATGGGCTCTGTCAGATGCATGATGGCGCTGTCAGCGCGAATTGGCCGCCGGATGACATTGTTTGTGTTCTTGAGGTCGACGATGACGGTTTCGGCGGGCGTGTTCGAGTCGTTGTTCTGCTGGCGCACGCAAACGTACTTGTCCGACTCGAGCGTCTGTAGCGGGTCAGTTCCCTCCTGGGATATTTGCTATTATTGCATTGATAACGTACGCAGTTCTGCCATGATATTGATGCTGGCTGTATGCTTTGTTAGCTTGTTCTCCCTCCGCTTCCGGCGCGCTCGGTGCCTTGCGTGGCAGACGTACGAGGATGTTCAGGTTTGTGAGCTACAAAAGCCAATGTTAGCATCGCCACATGTACAGGCAAGCGCCGCAAAGCTCACCAGCGTCGGCTGCGTGACATGCAGCGGGATAGGTCGTTGAGACATGTTTGCGCCGGGGCAGCTCTGAGCTCACTCGTGGTGAGAGAGCAGACGGCGAACAGGGGTATCGAAGAGAAAAGGCACAATTAGACCCAGGATCAGGACGCCGGAAGCGCGCAATTAGGAAATGAGGGAACGTGGGGAGGCTGCGGAGGACGGTCGTGGAGATGTAGACGGTCGATGTAAAGGAGCTCGCTCTCACCAGGTGTTCGGAAGGAGCTAAGGCTTGGCTTGGGGTCCGAGCTGCCTACGCGACCACGACACCGCAACTTTAGCCTGCGTTTGCATGCGTATTGTCCTTCACCAATGATATTATTTCCGATTTATAAGGAATTAAATATAAAACTGCTGATGAATTCAAGCAAACGCTCTTGGCTCCGTCCGCGCTCTCAAAGGCCATCTGCTAGCCCTAATGAGGACATTCCATCATCATGAGGGCATATACAGTGCGTATCTAGGCGACAAAGCAAGCAATTCGGAAATGACATTAATCTTTTAACCCACGTAAGTTTCTGCAGAATCTTTGACATACCCAGTCAGACAAAGGATCGTGTAAAGGAACTGAACACGTAGACGCGAGTTTCACGTGCCAGGACTTTAGATCTGTGTGTCTAGATTGTACCGAAGCTGCAATTGTGGCGTTTCCGTCCTGTAAGTTTTATCCGATATACGGACTTGGTCAGAACTCTCTACAATTGGTGGTTGGTAGTCCTCCACAACCTCGAACAGACCATAGAAACTGAACATTTCCCCCTTCGAAGTCCTACGCTAGTGGAATTATCGATATGGTAGGGGGTTCAATCATTCCATAACTGTCTACGTTAATAAAGAATTTCTGGTTTCGACCAAGGCTGCCAAACTGTAGCGTGTTGATAATACCCGACCTGATCATTTCTTTGACTAAACTAATCGCGCCCGTTGGCGGTGTATGCGTGACATCTCGGATTGCGGGATTGTGGTGGAGCAAGCTGTTCCTTCGACATTCAGTCCTTGGGCCTGATATCCAACCATGTTACTTCGGTCTTATCAACTGGAAGCCCTCGATGTGATCAAAATGAATGTGTTTGAGCGAAATCAACCAAGCAGACGTGCTTTGTAGCACCGGCTGATCAAATGTATACACTCGTGCATGCGAATGGCTCGACTGCGCCCAGAATACAGTAGGTAGGTGGTCTTCTGCAAGCCCGGGCCCGGGCGTGAGTGGGCAGCAGCGGGGCACAGACAATTTTTCATGGGCGTCGGACGCAGTGACGCCGAGCCCAACCATTGTTCTGCGACGCGCTTTCCGGACCCTCAATTTCAGTCTTTCTCTCCCACACAACGCCCCGCACCCAAAACCTCGTGCAACCCCCACTGCACATACCCGCGCATACGCTCGCTGCACATTCTACCGACCCACATACACAACCGCAATCATGCCTCCGAGCAAATGGGGTACGTCATATCCACTCCTTGCCCCTCTGTGCGCGGGGCCACATGTCCGTATGCTTGGACACAGAACGCCAACTAATACTCCGCTACAGATGACGAGGCAGAGGAAACGCCTCCTTCATCGCCCCCCGTATCTGCCCTCCGCCGTGGAAAGTTTGACGACGAGGAAGACGACGACGATGTATGTCAGCCTAGAATCCCGTACCGACTTGCGGTCCGCTATGTCATTCTACAGCCATACTAATACGTATGAAACAGGTCCTAGAGTCATGGGATGCCGCCGAGGACTCGGAAGTCGAGCGCGAGAAGGTGAAGAAGGCTGCAGAGGCCAAGGCGAAAGCAGAGGCTGAGGCAAAGGCAAACCACAAGTCCCGCGCGCAGCGCATCAAGGAGCGACAGGAGGAGAACATGCGTAGGAGGCTGGCTGGCGAGGAGGAATCTGACGACTCGGAGGAAGATGAGGCCACGCGCCGTGCCCGGTTACGGAAGAGCGAGCAGGATGCCGACCTTGCCCACGCCGAGGACCTCTTTGGTGGCGCCGGCCTCAGCGTCGGCACCAAGCCGCGTACCGCTTCCTCCAAGGCCGTTACCCTTACTGACGAGAGCGATCCGAACAACGTCATCGACCTCAGCTCGCTGAAGATATTCAACCCGCAGACCAAGGACCAGTTCACCAACCTGCGCGAGACGCTCACGCCGCTGATTGGCAACAACTCCAAGAAGGCACAGTACTCGCTTTTCTTGCAGGAGTTCACCAAGCAGATCGCCAAGGACTTGCCGAGCGAGCAGATCAAGAAGATTGCCAGCGGCCTGACCACCCTCAGCAATGAGAAGATGAAGGAGGAGAAGGCGGCCGATAAGGGCGGCAAGAAGACCAAGGCGGCGAAGACGAAGGTGGCGCTGAACGCGTCGCGCGATGTCGCGTTCAGGGCTGACACCAACGCGTACGACGACGACTTTGGAGAGTGAGTGCACGCGATCACATCTTCCAAGATTATGTGCTGACTCGACCCAGTGACGACTTCATGTGAAGGATGATTCGCTTCCCTGTGCTTTCAAATATACCATGCCTCTCGTCTCTCGCCGGCAGAGCTACATTCGCCGCGCCGCTGCAACCTCAGCAACAGTGTCGATCCGATTTTGAGACGACCCGGGAAGTCTAGGGTAGTGGCGTTACGGCTTTGACGTTTTGCGTTTTTTCCCCAGCATAGCTTTTGCGTAGCCTGTTTTCCTTCAACTCTTTTGCAGTAGGGAGCGGCTTGGCGTGCATGGGCATACGACGGACGGCTCTACGGTTATGGATAGACGGCGGTGATGAATCAGGTCGCGAGCAGATATGAAAAATTCAGTATTCTTGCATTTGTAGCGTGTTTATGATGTAGTTTGTGATGCGGTTCGTGATGGCAGTGTTGTTCGAGGTTAGACACTGCACTCGTTTCTCCCAGCCAAGCTGATCTCAGGGCCTTGCTTCTATGAAGCGGCAGTACATCGCAGGTCATCTCACGCTGCAGGATCCCTCGGCGGCATCATGGTTGTGAGGTACGCGCAGATGCAACCCGCCGCAATGCATCAGTGCACCCCGGTGTCAGACAAGCTACCTCTCGCTTTGCTATACTGATTATGCAGTGCACTTCGAATAAGTTCCATCGCAAGCGAGGGGCAACATCTGAAGAAGATACGCGTCACCCTTCCGTGCTTCATTACCAACCTGACGAGCCTATCTCTTGAGTCCGAATACGTCGTCCTCCCCGCCGTACCGTGATGCTTTGTGCTGCAGCCCGCGCGATCGCCCAGCCGCACATCCCCGCCCAACCAAGATCCACTCTACCCTTAGCTCGCTTCAGCTCCACCCAGTCCGTACGATCAGTTTTCGCCCCCACCTTGCAGGATGACTCCCTTCGTAACAAGTTTAGAGTGCTCCAATATGTGGCATTATATATTGCCAGTTTGGAAATCATTACATCAATCAAGTAACATTAAGAAAACATCGCTTCGGTGGTCCAGTGGTAGGATAATCGCCTTCCAAGCGATTGGCAGGGGTTCGATTCCCTTCCGTAGCATATTTTTATTTTTGGCCTTTTTCTCCTCTGGGACTGGGTGTCGAAACTGCCGCACGGGACAGCCTTTTTGGGTGTACGTGACAAGCGCTGCACAGAGTTTAAGGGTCTCAAGCATGTCTTGTAGGTCGAGGTCGATTCGACACACCCACACCCTCTTCTCGCAACCATGCGAGATCCAGCCTACCTCTCCCCTCTCGTCACGCAGTCTTCAACGCTCCTTTTCCAACTTGGGGCCTGTTCGGTAGACGTGATCTGGAGGCTTGATCTCATCTCGATTACTAGATCCAGTTAGGCTCACATTAAGATCACGCCGTGTTCAGTTCGAGCGTGATCTTAACGTTATAAATAGAGGTCTAATCTAGAAGCAATTAACTAGCTAAATTAAACCCTACTAGTGCTAATAGAATCTACGTTTATACCTATTTAAGCGCGAGATTATAAGTTAAACTAAGTATAAAGTTAGGAGGTCTATCTTGCCTAATTTTAGAGCTTTTTAACGCTATAATACTTAGCAGAGAGGCCCTTATAGGTGTTGTAAGAGCGTTAATAGTAATAACTTTAGTGTTAATTAACACTGTAGAGAGGACTACAGCTCTACTTATAGGCGTAAATAAATGCGTAGAGGATATGTGCCTAGGTCCAGTTTAGCTGGCTAGGTGCCTTGTTAACAACCTATACCTATATAAGGAGACATAACTCTAGTAGAGCACCTTTAAGGCTCTTATTACTTACTATAGATAACACGTTAAAGATAGCTAATAAATTAAGGTTAAGGAGAAAGTATTTACGTTTCTATATATCTACGCGTAAGGAGCTAGGTAGCAAGAAGCTAAACACTACTATAGGCACTTACTAAGCATAATTACTATATACGTATATAGAGATTTTGCCTAACTTTTGCTAACGTTAGTAGTAACTTTTATAAAGTCCTCGCTATAGTCCTTTTACTATACCTAGAAGTTATATATTTGCCCTCTAGCGCCTACCTAGAGGCTATACGTAATAACTTAAAATATATACCTTTCTTTAAGGACTATGTAGGAGCTCTTAATAGGTTAAACTTTAAAGTCTACGTACTAGTAGACGACTCTAAACAATATAGAAATTACCATAAATACCTCTCCTAAAACGTATTAGCGGCTGTTAACTTTAATATAAACTTTATATACATCTTAGCTAGCTAAGAGGGTAGCGCTTATAACGCCTAAGTGCTCGTAGACGCTTATTAATAAGGATTTACAGCTTCTTTAGGCAAATATTACCTAGCGGACGCTAAATATACAAATAGCAATATAACACTTATACTATATTACAGCGTACGCTATTACCTTTAAAAGATAGCGCAGCTGCTAGATAGTAGGCCTTAAATAGTAAAAGAGCTGTTTAATTACTAGTATAGTAGTCTCTAAAACGTTGTTAAGCGTACGTTTAGTGTTTTTAAGCGTTATTAGAGGATTTTTAACAGGTCTTATAAGTTTAATATTATAACTTAGGTTAAGCTTATATACGCTCTTATAGCTATACACAATCTAATTAATTAAATAGGCAGCGTAGGTAAGAACTTTAAGTAACTACCTACGTACGCTAGTAAGCAGCATAAGAACTTTTTCTAAGAGGTTACTATTACGGAGGATTAACGCCTAATAAATTAGCCTTTAATAAGGGAGGAGCAGGAGTTACAGCGTAAAAAGATAGCAAAAGAGATATAGGCGTTGTATAAATAAGCGATTTAGGAAAGTAAAGTATAGAAGAGAAGGCGTAGGTTGCTAGAGCAGCGATACTATAGAGGGTAAGCAAAACACTAACTAGCGCACAGACTACTATCGCTAGTCTTAGCGCGTTGCGCTAATCTACTTTTATATACTTATTAACTTTCTATAGAAACTCTATAACTTACTCCTTTTTTTTTAACTTACTATTACCCTCCTAAGTTAGCCTAATAGCGTATAGCTACAGCTGCTTATCGCGTAGGACACCTAGCTACTTATTTACTTTATTCTTTACCTAGGTTTTCTGCACTAATTAAGGCTTAAGACTTAGATAAAGCTTAGCGATAAAAGGCAACTTAAAATACTTAGTAATTAGCATCTTTAAGTAGTAATCTAGGACGCTATATATCCTTATAAAATAATTAATTGCCTCCTACTAGGGATTTTTTAATAGAGCTTCTACTAATCCTCTAATTTCTATAGCTATATTACTAACCTGCTTACTTAACTTATTAGCTAAAGTTATCTTTTTATAAGATCTCTCTGCTATAGTTAATATCTTCGCACGCCTTTTATAAGGCCCTAAAGTCTCTATCTTATTACTATCCTCCTTGCTATTACCTTTAACTATTACTATAATTAATTAATTAATATCTTTTACCTTAGCTCTATTAGCAATTACGCTATTAAACAGTTGCTAGTGTAGGTTCTTATACGCTAGAGGCTTTATATAATATTTTTAAGCGTCTAAGTGTTTCTTAAAGTACTCTATTAGCGCCTAGCTATTTTTTATAATAACGCTAAACTTATTTATAGTAAATCTAGAGAGGTTATTTAGCTCTTACTAGACTTTTTAGTCTACCTTATAGTTATTATAGTAATTTTTACACTACTAAATAGATAACACTACGCCTAGTAGAGACACTAAGGCTATTTTTTTAGCTACCACGCGCTATACTATTACCTTATAACTAGTATTTATATATTATCTATAGTCCTCTACCTACTCTATAAGCGCTAAAAGGAGCGTCTTAATTATATATAGCAACTATAGACTCTAACCCTAGCTCCCTCTAGGCGTTAGCGACACTGTAAACGTTAATAGAGACAACGCTAGCGTCTATAATAGAAGAAAAAGAGTTAATATTAGTAATAGAGTAGGCGTTAAGCTCTATAAGAGCTCTTGTGACGCCTTACGCGCTAGAGTACTTAGAGTTAGTATAAAGGATTAATTAATAATAACACTAAAGTTTAATAAAATAAGACTTCTAGATAGGCAGTTACTAAACACAGGTTAATCTAGGTACGTTAGAAGCGGGTCTTTAGAACGATTTGTATAGCTACACTAACAAAAAATTCTACGCTAGCGCTTTACTAAAACCGGGCGAGATCAAGCCCAGATCACGATTTGAGATCACGCCCACCGAACAGGCCCTTGGCTCATGCGTACCCACACGTGACGAGATTCGGCTCCGCCATCTCGTCACGCAGCCGAGCTCGCTCCTCGAGACAAGCTTTGACTCGTTTACCTTTACCCGAGCGGGGAAAAAAAATTTCGTATCGAGATGGCGAGATGGCGAGGTGTTGAGACGCCACAAACCAAGCGCCACACGCGACGTGGCTGGGTCCGCGTGAGCCACAGACCAGAAATCAAGCCAACGCCACAGCGGTGGCGAGGTCTAGTAGGTAGGTATCTAGGTATAGTCTCGTCACAGCTCGTCGGGGCCGTTGCTGCAAGTGGGCCGACATCCGGATGTGGCTTGCTGTGGTGAGCGAATATGGGGGCATGCTGTGTCACTCGCACGCCAAGTTGCTCCCCATGATCACAAGTCCTCTACAGAATAATAAATATCTATAGATACCTATCACAACATGACATGGAATAGCGTGCTGCAGAACGGATATCCGGCTGCTTACGGAAGGGTTCGACGGCCCAAGTGCTGACCTGCAATGGAGCGTCACGCGTGTGGCTGATATCGATAACGGCAATGTCACATGGTGGGGTCTGGCAAGCGAATCGTGAGGGTCGATGGCCTGCGGCGATGCACCGGAGTCGCTGACGCTAGACGAGGAATGCATCTGGGCTTCAGAGGTGCTCGCTGGCGTGCTGCGACCGTTTGGAACGAAGGTTGAGCAGACCAGAGCGATGGAATGCAAGCTGAGGCTGGGAAAGGTGCCGTGGTGCGGTGCCGGGGGCGGTACCTGACGATCGCGTGCCAATCAGTCGGCCTACTTGGGGCTGGATGCTGTGGGCGGCTCAAGCTGATCACACATGGCAAAGAGAAGTCGCGATTCGGGTGCCCGTTGCCGCTGGGCTGTGACGTCTCGCTCGCGTAGACAGACGGTGAGCAGAGTCTTCGCGGCAAAACCTGCTTGGTGGCATCCGGTCCGAGGCAGGATGGGCATCTGAGTGGCTTCGGCAAGCTGTGGCGCGCGAACGCATAGTAGCCACAGACGTCTGATGCGGTCGCCAGCTTCCAGCGCGAGCTGAAGAGAAGAGGGTGCGACGTCGACGGCGGTTGGAAGACATTGTGGCGTCCGTACCGTAGCCCAGCGCGCCCTAGCCCGTTGGGGGACGAGGGGCGCGGTGTGAATGGCTCGCTGCATCTGAGGTGGTCTACTATGTAGATACACAGCCTGCGTCGCCGCCCGGTAGATGGATAGGTAGATACTAGGTAGGTAGTCTACTTACTAGTCTGGACTCTAGCTAGGTAGTTTATCTAGTCGACTGGGTAGATGCTGAGAGCCCACAAGCCGCGTGCGCACTGCGAGCGAGGCTGCTCAGTGCTGCTGCTTGCCGCTCTCTCCGGCCTAGATTGCTGCCGCCGGGGCCCAGTGCACTCACCAGCGAAGGCCTGCGAGGAGGGTTGCAATTCACTGGTGAAGTGTGCGCCACGCTACAGCTGATTGACTCGCATCACGGATGTCGAGATGGATCGCAGTTCGGTTCGACTGAAACCCGTGTTGCATTCATCGGCGGCGAGCCACACATCTGGTGTCATCGGCACCAGCCTGCCTGCCTCCCTGCCTGCGCCCAAACGCCCAGCACGACCACGACCACCTCCACCACCACCACCACCACCACCCACGCTGCCTCCTCTCCTCCACTGCGCTACTCCCCCTCCAGCGCTGCTAGATAGTTGCCCTTCCAGACGTTGCCAGCGCACACCCGCAGCTGCCCGCCGTTCTTCTGCAGTGGCACCATCGCTGTTCGCCCGCCTGCCCGCCTGCCCGCCTGCCCGCCCGCTGTTTTGCCAGTGCCTTGCCTAGCGCATCCACTCCGCTAAGCGCTCGCTCGCTCGCACAGCCTCACTGCTTGGACCGCTGAGGCGTCGCACTCACCTCTACCCACCGCCCGGCCGACCTGCTGCCATCGCACGTCGCATCGCGACCCCCGACCGCGTCCCAGCTCAACACTCGCCGCCCTGCCGCCTCCACCGCCTCCACCGCCGCCGTCCAGCTGCATTGCATTCCCGCCGCGCGACATCCATCGCGACTGTCTCGCCCTGGTACCCAGCGGGTGCCTGTCTTGGCCGAGAGCAAACGGAGCCGCAACCGCACCCTGCGACGCCCGCCCTGGCCGCATCGCAAAAGCTGGCTCCATCGCGCGCCTGTTCCATCTGGAGGCTCTGCTGGCGGCGAATGCTCCCATGAGCTTCAGCTGAACTCGACCACCGAGTTTCATCCACTGCGCAGCGTGAAAACACTGCAATCCCAAGTAGGTGCCATGTCCGCCGCGCCGTGGCAATGTTTCCATCTGGCGGATAGGTTGAGTCGCTAACACCCAAGCAAGGATCAACCAAGTATCGCTCTCAACCCGCACTATAACCCATGGCTGCGTCAACGCGAGCCATCACGCCCACCCACACTGGGCCCTTTCCCGTGCCAAACAGGTCCGCCACGCCCAACTCGCACGCCGGCGCAACCTTTGGCACACATCTCACAAAGTCGCCGCGGGGCCTCTCACCAAGACGCTCACCGCAGGCGCTCACCGGAGCCGCCGCGCTCAATGACGAGCGCCAGCGACAACATCAGCTGCTGCGCCAGTCGAGTCCCCATCCTCCCCACGCCGTCGTCCAGAGCCTCATCGGCACAGCGCAGTCGGCCGTGAACAACTCAAAGGGCGCGCCAGCACACGCGACCGGCCAGATGGACAAGGCCCAGAAGCCCCTGGTCATCCCCGAGGCGGGCCAGATGACGGGTGACAACATGCAAACGAGTCCTGTAAGCCTCTCCAGTTTCGGCTCCAACGACTCGAACCACGCCTCGCACGCGCCTGCCATGGTAGCCTCCACCCCGCATATCAACATGGAAGGCGCGTTCCAGCAGCATCAGCAACCACCTCCGCCGCAACAGCATCACGAGCACATTGCACCTAATTCGAACGAAAACCCAGGAAACCGCGCCTTCACCTTCCCGGGACCGCTGGCAGAACACGACCCCCGCGCACCGACGCGCCAAATGAGCTTACCCGGTTACCAAAACAGCCCGAAGTCGCCCTCGACCAAGCGCCACAAGTGCCCGTACTGCGCGACTGACTTCACGCGACACCACAACCTGAAGAGTCATCTCCTGACCCACAGCCAAGAGAAGCCGTATGAATGCCCGACTTGCCAAGCTCGTTTCCGACGACTCCACGACCTGAAGCGCCACACAAAGCTTCACACCGGAGAACGCCCCCATACGTGCCATAAATGCGGTCGCCGATTCGCTCGTGGAGATGCACTCGCCCGACATACCAAGGGACAGGGTGGTTGCGCGGGCCGCCGGTCCAGCTTCGGAATGGACAACGAGGACATGGCCGACGGGAAGGGAGAGGACGGTATGGACGGCGTCATATACCACGATGGTGAAGGTGAAGAAGAAGACGAGGGCCGGCGTGTGAGCGAGCCGGCGCGTAAGAGGCAAAACACTGGAGGCTCTACGCAAGGTCCTTATCGCCAGCACTCAAGTACCTATCCGCCTCTCGCTGCAAACCGCGGTTCATACAGTAGTGGGAATAACCTATATCCGCCTGGTCCCGGCGGTCCTGCAGGTAACCAATCGACTGACATTTCGCCCAAACTAGCTCCCGGAAGCCTCTCGAATCTTCATTACACGGCAAGTCAAGCGAACATGTTTAGCCAGGGAGGTCCGCCAATGACAGAAAGTCCTAAGCCTCTGTCTCCAGGGCAGCAAGAACAACACCGCCTGGGGGCACACGACAACAGCATGCCGGGCACACGGTCGCCTAACATACATCCCAACTTTCAACGCGCTCGCGGGTCGCCTTCCATGGGCATGGCACCTCCACAGGCCAACAATGGCCCTCACCTACCTGCTTTGCCTGGGTTGGCTCCTAGCATGCTGCCCAAACAGGGTTCTCAGGGCGGCAGCAAAAACGGCCCAAGTATGCTCCAGCATCAACAAGTACCAGGATCTGGTTCGCAACCTGGCAGTGTCTCCAGTCACGGCGCAAGCAGCGGTGGCAGCATGCGCGAGGTGATGGGTAACCAGGGGATCGACATGTGGCAATACGTCCGCGACATGGAAGCCCGGATGGCAAAGATGGCGCAAGAGCATGAGTCCAAGATGACCACACTGCAGACGGAAGTCACCACTCTTCGGGCTCAACTTGCCCAGCAACATGCGCACAACACCCAGCAACAATAGGAAGTGCTGCATGAAACCATTTTCTCGGAAACCGGCTCGTACATCATATCGGTGGAAACAAGCTGCGACAAGACAAATTATATCACGCGGCACAACCTACTTGGGCGCGCAATCCGGCGATAGGAGTTCGGAGGAGTGACATTGGGCGACAAAGAAGCTTCGAAGAACCTTGCGGAGATAAGAGCGCCTGGCAAGGTGTCGACGTGGGCAGAGTTTTCTACAGCGCGTTCAGGCGGTTCTCCTCGAAAGTCGACCATTGCAACAACAAAACTGGGTGGACATGAGATGCAGCATCCTCGAATATCCGGTTGTAGCGCGTGAAGCGGAAAACCGATTTCTCAAAATGACTTTCCAGGGTGTTGTCGGGGCGGTCCTCTGGTTACAGGGTTTACCTGTTGTATTATTAGCGTCTCAGGAGTGTTTTCTCGGTTTACTTTTATGGAAACGAACAAGGCTAGATGCGGGACAGCGACGAGCATGTATAGTCAGCCCGAAGCGTCCTTTGTCGGTGGAATGGGAGACTGATGACGGGAGTTGTTGCTTTCTTTTTCGGGTGATACCTTTGGGCTTTGGGAGATTGGTTGGAATGACACGGGTGTAGGTAGGAATGAGATGCTCTTCATCAAGCTTCTTTGTCGTGCTGTCGGATGGATAGTGACGAGCATAGCACTGAATCCATGCATGCCGTCTGGTGGTGTAAATGCGTTGGACATGGGCTCCTCGGCGGTCGAGTGGTGGGCAGACACGACGGCGGTGGAGAGAAGGCGTAGTCTAGCGTATGGCTACCCCATCCCCTTCGACAGCGATGCATTCGTGCGACGCAGGCCATTGGCTCTCGGTGGAGCTGTCATGTAGCCCCGGGCAGATGGTGAATTGTATTCCGATGTCATGCGGATGAAATTACCGCGTCATGGTCGCGAATGCTAGGATGCACTGGTCTCCGTAGACGCGCCGTACCATAACATGGCAGCACATGGTGGACAACGGATGGTAAACACACGGTGCCCAAGCTGGCAATCCCCTCGACAGACGGCCAGCAACAATCCCTTTTGGCACATCGAAGGCCCCTGCAGCCCACTGACCAGGCCTGGCGCGCTGGTGTTGACGTCGCTTCGGACGAGTGAGAGTCGTGGTTGCTGCCGCGATATTGTTGTCGTAAACACACCACACCGCTGCCGGAGCCGAGCCCGACGTACCTCGAGCCGCTGCACCTCTCCGTGGAGCAACTTTGTGCGTCCGGGCAAATTGTGGGCGCTTGCGCTGTACCTTGGTTCACCAGCCTGTGAACCGAACTTGTCGTCGCAACAATTTTGAAGGGTGAGCTGGACTCTGTGCGTGCGGAATGCACCTCCCGCCGCGGGCGCCTGCTAACCTTCACGCCTCAGAAACGCTCTTACCGCTTCGCCACGGCCGATCCACCTAATAAACACGCACCCGCATTGCTTCCGCCCGGTCGCATGGACGGTTGAGGCTGTTTGCATCCGCGCGCCCTGCACTGCGTCTCCCGTTGCGGCTTCGTCTGCCCCGCCTACACCAACCTTGCCTTGCGACTCGACGAAGCGCACCCTGCCATCGCCCTACCCCGAACCGCGCCAGCACATACACCTCTCCACTTGACCTTCGCTGGGGCAATACGACCGAGAGCAATAGGGTGGGTCGCCATGGCCGAGGGTTTTACCGTGAGCGGTTCCGTGGACCCCACGACGCTGTACACCAAACAGCAATGCATAGGTAGGCGCACGCACAGGATAAGCTAAGCTCTGGGCCCATGCTGACAACATGCAGGCGGGGGCAGCTTCGGGAAAGTGTATAAAGGGTATGCTCAGCAAGCCGTTCTGCTGTACCGGCCCAGCGCTAATTCCCAGCAGTATCGACCGACGGACCGGCCAGCTTGTTGCCATCAAGATCATCGATGTCGAGAATGCCGAAGATGAGGTCGACGACATCATCAGCGAGATCTCCATCCTCTCCAACATGCACTCGCCGTATGTTACCAAGTACTACGGCTCGTATCTGCACAACACGGAGTTGTGGATCGTCATGGAGTTCTGCTCGGGCGGCAGCTGCGCAGATCTGATGAGGCCGGGTTCTATCGACGAGAGCGAGATTGCCGTCATACTGAAGGAGCTGCTCATGGGTCTTTGTTATCTGCATGAGGACCACAAGCTGCATCGAGATATCAAGGGTGAGTTGGACCGTCTAAATACACAGAGGCCGGACTAATGTACATCTAGCTGCCAACATCCTCGTCGGCTCCAACGGTCAGGTCAAATTGGCCGATTTCGGTGTCTCCGGCCAACTCTCTGCGACCATGACTAAGAAGAACACGTTCGTCGGCACTCCCTTCTGGATGGCCCCGGAAGTTATCAAGCAGTCTGGATACGATCATAAAGCTGACATATGGTCACTTGGCATCACCGCGCTCGAACTTGCACAGGGTGAACCTCCATATGCGGACATACATCCCATGAAAGTCCTGTTCCTGATCCCGAAGAATCCATCGCCAATACTGACTGGCAACTTCACTCCACAATTCAAAGACTTCGTGAATCTCTGCCTGAGGAAAGATCCTAGGGAGCGACCATCGGCTAAGCAATTGCTACAGTCACCCTTCATCAGAAAAGCCGGTAAACCCTCAAGGCTGCAGGAGCTGATTTTCCGTTACCAGGAGTACCAAGCTCGTCACCCTAAGCAGGCTGATTCGGAGGATGAGGATACCCCTGTAAAAAAGAGGGGACCGGTCAATGAAGAGCTGTGGGATTTTGGCACCATCCGTCCGATCAAAGATCGGGGAGGGAATGCGTTGAAACCTATGAATGAGTCCGGTGCAAATGCTCGCCAGTCTTCGCCCCAACGGAAGCCTGTCCTGAGTCAGCAGGCTGGGTATGGAGATGAGAACTACTATGGATCCGCAGACACCGTCCGACCAAGTCCACCTGCATCTCCCACGAAACGGTTAGCAAAGCTTGACATTCCACACTCACCGATGAATTCGCTGAAGACCGCGGCACGAGTACCCCTACCACCATCTCCCGAGAAGCGATCGATACCACCTCTCCCACCGCCAACGGCGCAAGAATCACGCAAATCTCCAGTACCGGCAGCCTTCTCGCCACATCCTCTGAGCCGGGGATTGGTTACGCCGACGAAACCACCAGCACAGCCCCGACGACAGACACCGCTGGGTAGGGATTATGACGAATACCTGCAGCGTTCAATCGCTAAAGACATGGCTGCGTTGGAGATGCTTCCGCGTCGCGATCCTACCCCCCCGCGGCCCGCGCGACCCGTTGTACTTCCGCAAATGTCCATCCCAGAGATTCCACCCTTCCGAGGTGGCCAATCCCAGTCATCAAATACCTCTACCGCATTCGCAAACCCTCCACAGCCGCAAAGTCCTGTCAACAACCAGAATCAGAACCCGCGACCGTCGCAACTTCAAAACCCACTTCCGCCACTTTCAGGCCAACACCCACTGCCTCAACTCACCAATCAGACGCCAATTGTATCGTCTCAAACTTCACCGAAATCTACCTCACCCCCACGCCCCGGCTCATCATCTTCGTACGACCCATTTTGTGGACCGATGATCAACAACTGGAACAATATGACTGGCGCACAAACGCCTTCCCACCCTCTCCTTGCCGCACCACAAGTTACCAAGACTTCGCCCATGTCTCGTGGCTCCTTCGGTCGGCCTAAACAACCCCTCACACCCGGCTCGCCCAACTCGGCACCCACCGAAATAACCGCCCTCTCGGGCGTCGTCCTCCCCGCGCTCGAGGCTGCCCTCTCCCGCCGCTCGTACCATCTCTCCCTCAAGAACAAGCAAGAAGCCGCCTCGACGCCACGAGATCTGCACGCGTTTGTGGAACAGAAGAAACGGAGACAGGAGTGCCATGATAGTATTAAGCGGCTGGTTGGCGAGCTGAAGAAAGGGTTCAGGGAGCTGGATGAATGGGATGAGAGAGGGGGTGTGGGGATGGGTGGGGAGGTGGCGGGATTTTTGGAGGGGTTTCTGGAGGAGGTGCTGGTTAGAGTTGAACCGGCTGACGATTAGAGGCACGTTGAGGTGGGAAGTGGATGGATAGAGAGGGCGTGGGCAGTTGTTTCGCGTTTGCATGATGGATCTGAATTTGACGGGGCATGATAAGATACTGATCGACTCTTGACGTTCTTCTACTGTGTGGCACGAGGGTGGAGTGTGGGCTGCAAAGGAATGGGATGGGATGGGATGGGATGGGATGGGATGGGATGGGATGGGATGGGATGGGATGGGATGGGATGGGATGGGATGGGATGGGATGGGATGGGATGGGATGGGATGGGATGGGATGGGATGGGATGGGATGGGATGGGATGGGATGGGATGGGATGGGATGGGATGGGATGGTGTTGGTGTTGGGTAGGAACTTGAAGCATGGTGTTTGTGGGCGTTTGTGAGGTATATTGAGTGCCCTATGTCTTTTTTTTTTTTTTTTTTTTTTTTGCTTTCCTTTGCCTGAATATCTACCACATCTCGCCCTGTCGCTCTCTCTTTTCTTCTCCACCTTTGAGAAGCGGTCCTGTGAAACTTTTTTTGCAGTTTCGATATGGTAACGGTAGGTTGGTGGGTGGATGGGTTGGTGGGTTGCAGAGGCGGAAGAGGATGAGGGATGCGGGTCGGTTTGGAAGGGAGGGCAGCGAAGGGATTAAATACAGGATCGTGGGGGTGGGAAGGTGGGGGTCGACGTCATGCACATGGACTGTCATGAATATAATCATCAGCCGTTCTGGCGGGTGTTTATGCTTTGCTGAGAGCGGGTCGAGGATTCGATGGTGGATTCGTAGAGGCGTGTAGGTACCTATCTGGCGAGGTCGGGTCTCTGCTGCAAACCTCCCCCACGAGTACCCATGCTGCCCCTAGATGGAATATTTTGGTTGTAAGGACGCTGGAGTGCGTGGGCTCACGTACCTATGTAGACGGTCTGGGTAGTTTTGCAAGAGTTAGTCTGCGCGAGGAAGGCGATGGAGAGTGTCAGTACTGGCTCGGGGTGGGATACCGACCGCAGCAGTCGAGATGCAGGTTTACTGCAATCTTTAGCACGGACGGGGCAGGTCGATGATCAGAGTCCCTGCGCACGTGGAGCGGGATAGACACTCGCGGGGAGCTCTGTGTAAGCTGGACGAAGCTGCTCTGCATGGGTAGAAAGCTGCCATCGGTCCTCAAAAGACGCATGCATTCTCCACATCTCAATGGTATATCCTCCCTCCCCCGTCCCTCTCAATACTCCCCCGTCCCTCTCAATACTCCCCCGTCCCTCTCAATACTCCCCCGTCCTTCTCAATAACCCCCACTCCCCTCCGCCTCCAAATGCGTCCTCCGATCCACCACCAGTCTATTCTGGAAGTACTCTCCGACCCCAAACTCGTCGTACTTTTCCCCGCTCTTCCTGTACCCCTCCAGCACGCTGACCGTCGCATCCTCGTCCGGGCTGAAGAAGAAGGGCATGCTGTACCGCTCCTCGCCGCCGCGATTCCGCACCCGATGCACCGTGCTCATCCACGCACCGCCCGTCACCAACTTGAGGAAGTCGGCGATGTTGACGACGAAAGAGTGCGGCTCGTGCGGCACGGGAACCCAAATGCCGTTGGCGTTGAGGACCTCGAGCGCGGGCTCCGCGGTCCGGGATTGGCTGACCAAGGTGAACCAGCAAAAGTCTGTGTGTGCACCGATGCCGACGTCGGCGTCGGAAAGCTGGGGCGGGTAATGCACGGCGCGGACGTTGGTCATGGGATGCTGGGTTATGTGGTCGAAGTGGTGCTCGGGGAGGTCGAGGGCGAGGGCGAAGATACCCAGGAGACGCCGGGAGAACGTGAGCATGGCAGCGTAGTAGGAGTAGAGGGCGGGACGGAAGAAGGCGGCGGTGGGGTGAGAGGGCCATTGGTTGCGTGGGGTGGACATGAAGGGGAGATGGTGAACAGGGAGGTTTTGTTCGGGGTCAGTGGCGTCTTCGCCCATGAGGAAGCCTTCTTTGAGGTCTGGGGAAGGTTAGATGGGAGGCAGATAATATAAAGTGGCGGGAGAGGGACGTACCGCCGCGGGTGCTGGGATCGAGCTTGCCCTCTAGGAATGCCTCGTAGCCCCTGAACTTCTCCGTCTTCTGATTGTGCACCTCCATCTTGACTTCTGTGGGAAGATGGAAGAAGCGCTTCACGGCTGTGAAAGTGTCATCGAGTATCCGCTCCTCGACACCATGATTCACTGCGTAGAAGAAGCCCACGTTCCTACATGCTTCGCCAACCTCCTTGGCCAGCTGCTCTCGATCGCCCAGGTTGTCCGAGTAAATGCGCTGCATATCAATCTTCGGCACCTCATTGAAAGTAGGCTTTGCAGCGTTCCCCGTCAAAACGCGGCGCTTGCCGAGAACGCCGCCATCATGGTAATGGACGTATGTCTTTTTCTGCGGTTGCGTTTTGGTGGTCGACATGGCGAAAGAGCGATAAGTACCTCTGACCCTCGTCTTGTCCAGCGCGGCTGTCCGCAGCTTAAGAACGGAACCACAGACCAAGCACGGCATATCAGTTGCTCTCCGCTCAGCCTTACCGTAGGCACCGTATGTCGGCGGAATTGCGCGACGCAGCTAAAGAAACGGGCCGCAACAGCGGGACCCTCAAGCTACCTACCAGTCTCCTCAGAGTCCCTCTCACCAACCGGGTATATCCGCATGTAGTTTGCTTCGCGTGGTTCCCATGCATGACCCCTCGCAAACGGCAAGGTGCGATGTGCCATCCTATGAGATTCGCCCGTTGTGCTGCGCTTCGAAAGCGCAATTTACAACCCGTTGGCAAGTGACGGACAAGGCCGCAGCTGCGAGCTAGGCCCGTAGACAGCTTGGCCGGCAGTCAATCCTCCGTCACGTCCCGGCGTCGAGCTCCGTGAACAGAGGGTGTCGTTCCTCTTTCGTTTCAGGCCTTTGCTCCGTGAACAGAGGGTGTCGTTCCTCTTTCATTCCAGGCCTTTGCTCCAATGTCGCGTGCTTTTGGGTGTGTGTGTGTGGATGGGCCTCTAAGACGAGATCGCCGGTGCCACTGTACCTAATCGGAAACCTGCCTCCTGAAGTCGGGGAAGGGCGCAATACCTAGGTATTATTTCGGACCGTTTGAATGTGGATCAAAGCCGACAACAAATGTCGGTCCGTTTGAATGTGGATCGAAGCCAACAACAAGTTACGCTCTGCAGTATCTAGAGCCGAGATGTGGTCGCCGAGTGCAGTGTATCGCGCACATGTAGGTAGATATTGCGTGGGCTGCTTGGAGGGTGCAGGTGGTGGTGGTGGTGGTGGTGGTGGTGGCGTTGGCAAAGTGGCATTGGGTCTTGGGCGAAGTCTGGGTACCCCGCCGTGTGTACCACGATGCAGTCCATTTACCCCGCCGTGTGCACCACGATGCAGTCCATCCAGGTACCCCGCTATCGCCGGTTGCGACTTCCATTAGGAGCGAGCATGAAGGCACGGTGAGGTGGCGAGCGACACGGGTGCGAGGGAGCCTTGGAGAGCGGGTGTGTCCCTGATGGCGCGAGTCATGCATCTCTGTGGTAGGCATGTTGATACCTACCTACCCCAGACTGCAGGGCGCTGACCGGTGGGTGGGTGGGTGGTTGTGATTGGTTCTTTACTTTTCCACTTTGTACTTTTTTGACCGCAAGACGAGGCTTGCTTGGGTGAGGGTATCGAAAGAGGAGGTACAATGGGGGTGTGAGCTGCGTTCTATCAATCAGACCTATACCATACCCGGGGATATCATAATCATAAACATACTTTGAGAAGTCAAAAGAAAACACGCCCAAATCCACAACCATCCAGGGTCACACCCGCACCACTTCTTTCAGACCTCCAAGGAAAACACGCCCAAATCCAGAAGCATTCAGATGCACACCACCATTCAGATGCACACCACCATTCAGATGCACACCACCATTCAGATGCACACCCCACCCTACTTCTTCGACCCTACTTCTTTCGACCCTACTTCTTTCGACCCTACTTCTTTCGACCCTACTTCTTTCGACCCTACTTCTTTCCACCCTACTTCTTTCCACCCTACTTCTTTCCACCCAGCTTCTGCAGAAGCTCCTTTCCCTTGTCCACAATCCCCTTGTCCACCCTCCCCTCGTCGCGCCGCACATCCTCACTCCTCGTCGTCTTCTCGCCCGACGACTTGTTCTCCTTTTCCTTGTCGGACCCGGTTGCCACCCTCGCCGCACGCTTCTCCTCCTCCGTCTTCGCGATGTTGGCGGCGCCGCCGCGGCCGTAGTGGTGCGGGCCCTCGGGCTCGCGGAGTGCGGGTGCTTCGACGTCCTGGGCGGCGCGGGCGACCTCTGGGCGGGAAGGGTCGTTCTTCGCCATGTTGCCGGAGCCGCCGCGGCCGGTCGTGTAGTGCTCCGACTTGAGCGTGGGCGTGACGAGGTCCTCGGGGGTCATGTGCGCGGCGGGGTCTTCTTTGCCGATGTTGCCTGGGGCCGTGTCAGCGGGCGGGAGGGTCGCGGGACGAGGGGAGGGGAGACGCACCTGCGCCGCCGCGGCCGTACGAGGCGACGCGGTCGGGGGTTGCGCGCAGGTCTGGCATGCTGGTTGCGAATGGGGTTGTGTATGCGCCGGGCCGATTTGCAGGTGTTGAGGCCGACGATGTCGGATGTCGTAGCGCGCGTCGTGGAGTCAGGGCGCAGTCCGAGTCCAAGTGCAGTCCGAGTCCAAGTGCAGTCCGAGTCCAAGTGCAGTCCGAGTCCAAGTGCAGTCCGAGTCCAAGTGCAGTCCGAGTCCAAGTGCAGTCCGAGTCCAGGTGCAAGTCGAGCAGGGTACAGCGAAAAGACAAACGGATGGACAAAGCGCAGCTCCCGAAGACGCGACCAGCAGACCGCAGGAACAAAGACGGTCACAGCAGCAGAGCAGCCGCCGCCGCCGTGTGTCTCTAATAACTCATTTCACCGCTCGCAGCCCCGACACACCAGACGCCATCAACAGAGCCTTTCCAGGGCCTTCGCGCCGGCGTGACGGGGCAGTGCGATCCATCTGCGCCTGGCACCTCTGGGCACTCGGTCTTTGCGAGCATCTAGCGAGTGCCTACCTAACGAAAATCGCCAATTACCGTACCCGTTGCCCGTTGCCCTTTTGCCCTGTCATTCGAGCTGCCGGTTACCATTAGCTAATGGATGAACAGCAGTACGGGGTTGAGTCGCTTGAGTTACCCATTACCATTAGCTAATGGATGAACAGCAGTACGGGGTTGAGTCGCTTGAGTTACCCATTACCATTAGCTAATGGATGAACAGCAGTACGGGGTTGAGTCGCTTGAGTTACCCATTACCATTAGCTAATGGATGAACAGCAGTATGGGGTTAAGTCCTCAAGTTGCCCATTACTATTAGCTAATAAATGAAACAGCAGTACAGGGTTGAGTCGCTCGAGTTACCCATTACTATTAGCTAATAGATGAACAGCAGTACAGGGTTAAGTTACTCGAGCTGCCCATCACTATTAGCTAATGAATAAAACAGCAGTACAGGGTTAAGTCCCTTAAGTTGCCTATCACTATTAGCTAGTAAATAAAACAGCAGTATAGGGTTAAGTCGCTCGAGTTACCTATTACTATTAGCTAATGGATGAACAGCAGTACGGGGTTGAGTCGCTCGAGCTGCCCATCACCATTAGCTAATGAATGAAACAGCAGGGCGGGGTTCCTGCTTGGGGTGCGCCGCGTCCGTGTCCATGGGTGCCCTGTGCCGTCGTTGTGTATTGCATCCCGCTGGACGCTGCGTGTCGATTGCTCTGGAGGCTGCAGATCCATGGCTCCCTTCGCATCTTGACGAACAAGTAAAAAAAGAAAAACGAGGCGTGCAATGCGGCTCTGCGCGTCCATCTGGCGATGCGGCCAAAGAAAACATCCCACTCCCGACGTAAGCGATCATGTGATGCCATCACTCACGCCTGCAAGTGCCAAGACGCACTACGCCCAGGACAGATGACAGCACCATGAACCTTGTTGTCGTCCCATCAACAAAGGAACACATTTCTTATCGGACCGTCCATCTTCATGATAGACTAGCGAGCCAAGCAACTAGTATTAACAGCATAGATGGTAGGCAGGCTTGTCGTCGCCAGCATGGTAACAGCATAGACGGTAGGTAGGCTTGTCGTCGCCCGCATGGTCACAGCATAGATGGTAGGTAGGCTTGTCGTCTAAACGTCAACACGTCCGCAACAAACGCTGGAGATGAAAGGCGGCGTGTTGTTCTTGTCACCGTTGTTATTATTCTTGTTATTGTTATTGTTATTGTTGTCATTGTTATTGTTGTTGTTGATGGTTACGTTCACCAAGGGCTCCCCTCCCCTCACCGCACAGCCACACCAAATATAGCCACGTGGCGCTGCTTCGACGCGCGCGTCGTCATCAGCTCTGCCGACATGCGTGTGCAATGCTGGGCAACAAAATCTTCAGAAGCCCCCATAATCCCTTCCATCGCTCTCGTATTCTTCCTACGCTCGCTTAGCACGCTCACTTCTTTTTTGTCGCGAACGCAACAGTAGCAACATGCCGCCCCTGACGAGCTCAGTCGGCGCACTAGCGCGCCGTGCCCTAATCACCGCCGGGCCTGCGACCGCTCACACACTCGCGAAGCGTGGACTTTCAGTGAACCACACCCAGGGCGTCACGCTGGGCGTGATAGCCGCGTATGTCGTTGTCATCGCGCTGTTGTGGAATTTGCCGTATGTGAGGTGGGTGTTGTGGCCGTTCAAGGTACGTCTTCCTCGCACGCTAGGTACCTAGGTACCTACACTCTCCCTAGCGTCTTTTGTTGACAACGGGACTCCAGATGCTGGTCATCGCCTTCCACGAATTCGGGCATGCGATAACGGCGTGCGGCACTGGCGGTCGCGTCGTGTCAATCTCGCTTGACCCCCATGAAGGCGGTGTCACGCACATGCGCGGTGGAAAGCAAGCCATCACACTGCCAGCCGGCTACCTGGGCTCCAGTCTCATCGGCGCGCTGTTGACCTTCTGCGGCTTCAACATCAACGCCAGCAAGATCTGTAGCATAGTTTTGGGCGTGTGCTTTCTGCTCACGCTGTGGTGGGGAAAGAGGGACTGGCTTACTATCTTGACCATCCTACTGGCGGTGGGCTTGTTGGTCGCGTGCTGGTTCATCAAGCATGCTGAGCCGCTGCGTTTCGTTGTGGTGAGTATCGACCGCAGGTGAATCACACTCCAGGCAAGCGCTAACGGGAACAAGCTCTTTATCGGCGTAATGTCAAGTCTCTACTCAGTATGGGACATCTGCGACGATCTCATCCTGAGAAAAGTCAACTCGTCCGATGCCAGCGTGTTCGCGAAGCGATATGGCGGTTCCTCCCAGTGCTGGGGCATCATCTGGTCCATGATCAGCCTGGTCTTTATGATCGGTGGTATCATCGCAGGGTTGGCGGCGTTCAAGCAAAGCTTTGCACAGCAAGAGGAGGACTCGAAGCATCTCATCCCTACCGTGCGCATGATGATGAAGATTTAGCCCGTGGACAAATCTGACAGCGGAGATGGTTTGTGAGATTGCATTTGAAAATTGAATCTAGCGAGGTTGCTCAACATACGAGGAACGGAGGATCCGGCGTTACTATTGATATACCCTTTCCTCTTTTTTGTTAATCCTACGAGTTCATGTCTATTGCGATTTCGGGCAACATTTTCTTTTTTTCTTCTTCCCTAGTCTGGGCCATGTTCACGTTCACAGAAGAAAAGTCCGACGTCTGAGAGTGCAAAGTGTCAATGGCCATTGCATATACACAGGAGCTAAACTATGAACTAGAACGAAAACATCCCAAGCAACATTACCGGATCAACACCACAGAATCTCCACGACTTCGACGGATCGGATCGGATCGGATCTACACCGACCTCTCCCCCTCGGACTCGTACTTAGAAGGCCCTTCCTTCTCGGCCTCCCGCGCAGCCACACCATCCGTTCTGCCAATCGATGCGCGACGCGTCCAGTACGCCTCATCGCGAGTATTCCTGTCCAAGTACCCCGGTGGGACCCATTTGCTGCTCCTCCAAGCAGTGAGGCCAGGTTCCTGGTACATGGTATCCACGTTCTCCAGAGACAGCGACTTTGTCTCGTACATGAAGAACCATACGATGAGCGCAGCGGCGAGGTTGCACCCGAAGAATACAAAGCCGAAGGCGTAACCGATCCCATCGTTGGCGAACGGGGTGAGGAAACCGATGAGGAAGTTGCCTGCTGTGCGTCAGACCAAGTACGGAGGTGAGCAGTGAGTGGACCGCGACGTACCGAGCCAATTCCCTGCGGTCGCGAGCGAGGCCTGCTTTGCGCGTGTGCGAAGCGGGAACGTCTCTCCAATGACTACCCAGGCGAACGGTCCCCAGGTCATGGCAAACGACGCGATGAACATGCACGCTGCTACGATCATGACGATGCCGGAGCTGGTGTGTTCGGTCGGTGGCCGCGCGACACCTACAGCAGCGAAGATGAGCAGCCAGGCAGCCTGCCACAGAGCTCCGAAGAACATGGGTGTTCGGCGACCGAGCCGCTCGACAATGTACAGTCCGGGGAAGGTCATGACGACGTTGACAGCGCCGAGGATGAGCTGCACCATGATCGGGTCCTCGATGCCGGCTGATTCGAAGATGGTCGCACCATACTGTCATTGCGTGTCAGTCAAGGGCATGTTCGGACTATGAAGGCAACGTACGTAGAAGAAGTAGTTGACACCCGTCCACTGCTGCAGGAAATGAATCGCACAACCCAACAACGTCCTGTACACGAGCTTCGGAATGAAGGACGGCTTTCCGGTAAAGCACTCCAACCACGTTCCCTGTCCCGCCTGGTTCTGCTCCTCAATCGATGCCTGCATCTCCTCAAAATCGCTCATGACGAGCTTGTTGTGCGGATCATGCTTCATGCCACGCAGCCTCGCCAGGGCTATCCTCGAGCCATCCCAATCCCCACGGCCCGCAAGCCATCGCGGCGACTCGGGCGAGAAAAGGATGCCGATACCCAGCGGGAGCGAAAATGCAATGCCCAGCCCAATCACGATGCGCCACGACGCATCGTCCTCTTGAAAAGAGCGTACGCCGTAATTGATCGCGTTGGAAACAAGTATACCGATGGTGATCATGAGCTGGTAGCTCGCCACCACAGCGCCTCGGATCTCGCGCGGGCAGCACTCGGATTGGAACATGGGTACGCCGACAGAGAGATTGCCTACGCCCAGACCAGCAACGAAACGCCCCATCATGAGATGCACCCAAGACCTCATCGAGGTGATCTGGATGATGTTTCCGATGATGAAGATGCCAACGCCGAAGCTGAGACTGCGGCGGCGCCCCCACCAGTCGGCCGTGTAAGCGCCCGAGAGCGCGCCGATGAGCGTACCGATGGACATGAGGGAGACAACGAGGGAGGAGATGATGGTATCGAATTCTTTGGAACCATCCGGTTGGGTTTGCCCGAAGCGGTCTTTGAAATCCGTGAACAAGAGTAAGCCGGATATTTGGCTACAGCGGGATTAGTTACTTTACTGCATTGCTTTTGGATATGGTCGGAGCCTACCCAGTATCGTAACCACTGATCCACGCGAAGAGTCCAAGTCAGCTTTGATCAGGCGCGCTTCAAGCTCGATCGATACGCACAATAAGAAACCGCCTATCGACGTGACCGCCCCCAGCATCACGGCTTCGATCCCGCAGTCTGCGCCATTCACTCGCACGGATCTATCCACTCGTTAGCATACAGCTGCTTTCAAGATGCTACCTACTAAACATCCAATAAAAAAATAAAAAATAAAACTCACAGCTTTCCTAGACCCATCTTTGCAATCTTCTAGGTACCTACACCACAATCTATATCGCAAAAAAGGCGTCCCCCAACCGATCCAGAAAACCTGCCTTCTTTATACCTACACAGCACCCCCTCACCAACCCACCATCCTGACGTCTCCTCGTCGCGGCATCGGTCATGCCCAGCCCCCGCCGAGCTCGCGTCGCGCTTAGCCGTACGTCATCTCCGTCTCCAAGCAGAGCCTCATCTTGGCCCGTCTACGTAGTGTCGAACCCCAAGCAAACACGCGCACGACCAGCCGTCATTCGCCCAAAGCTGTGGTGGGATAGTCTAGTGTGCGCAGCGGATGCTCGAGCGGTGTTGGCGATTGCTGGGTGGGGAGTCAGGTGGACTCGGGTGGGGCGGCTGGGGGAGCTCACTGGGCGTTTGATGATAGACTCGGTACTTACCGTACGGATGCAACGGCTTTCTGGGACGTGGGCGGAGGGCTTGGGTGTCGGGGCGTGGGGCTGTGTTGACGTGTTTGCTGGGCGCTTTTTGTGGTGGGTAAGGGCTTGGGTGGGCTTGGGTTTTTAGGTACTGAGGTAGACTATGAGTATGCATTCTCTGATGCGAATCGTGCAAATTCGATGGTTTGGCTTTGTACCCTTTCGGAAGTTTCGTCTGCCATTGTAATCATACTTCGATGAGGTACGCGCTATGTGTTCACACCCGAAGCACTGTCTTGTAGCTTCTTTTGCGAGGGCGGAACTGGCGAGTGCATCTTGCATGCAGGGCTCGAAGTATCTCGTTCTTGTGTCGATCTTTCAGCTCATGTATGAGCATTGCGTAGAGACCTTAGCACAGCTTCTCTTGTTCGGTCAGTTCTGATCTTCGCGCCATATTCTCGTCGCCCAGCTGCCTCCCCGCATCTTTCAGCTCCTGGGTCTCAAGCGTGCATTGGCGTTCAAGCTTCCAAACGAATTGGCCACAAATCTTGATCGACCATTTGCTCTGCATCCAGCTCGTCATACAGCTCTTTAAATCTTCAGCTCAAGCTCTGTCTAATCAGTATCAATCCCCCATGAACTATCCTCCTCAAGCTGTTTAACAGTCTCGCCGTGATCGTCCCACGCCATTCCAAATCCATTAAATCCATTCCGAACGTCCTTGACGCAGCCATTATCCTTCTCAAGTCCCCGTCAGCAGTTTTCTTGCGTGACTGACCGCCGAGGTTGCTTCGCCCTTCGACTGTCCAGCAGTGGGAATGCTCCATGATATTCTTCGCTCCCCGCCCGATGAAGGTGGTGTACTCGTGGACAGGCTGAGTCTATCCCATCACCGTTCGTACGACTGGTCGTAGGTGCATGGTGATGCTTTGCCAAGGAGTTGATAACAACCTTTGGGACGTTAAATACGCGCAGAAACTCTGCAAGGAAACTTATACCTTGTAATTTCTTGTGCATGGATGAGTTGGGCTCTGTTAGCACGGCTAATGTATGGTACAGTGCGGAGCGTACTTATGTACGTACAGTGAATTGATGTAGTAGTACCTATAGATTATTTTTGTTAGTGTACACAATAGAAGTACGTGACGTCTATCTTAACAAAAGTTCTTCAAGATCATTTTTAGGCTTTTTGTTTTTTTGTTCTTTAGTAACTTTACGCTGGTTACAGGAATACTATTTACCTTCTTGATAAGGTAATATGAATATATAGACCAGCACATACCACTACTATGAGTGTACAGAGCGTACTTTAGGTAATTCTTGTTGTCCTGTACGTACGTATTTTACTGTGGGACCCGTACGTACCCACATAAGGTCCGCACAGACAATGTACTGTACGTTGGCCGTGCTGGGCTCAGTCGTGGACGCTTCGCCAGCGGATGACCTTGCATAAATGCTAGCAGTGTCCATACGGCCCTGCATGGTATTTGAAGCTCCAAGAAAGCAATACTGGTTTTTTCTCTCAAGTGGTCTGGAACGGTGCATTCTTCCTACTTGCTATCTCTCATTGCCACAGGTATTTCAGTGAATGCTGACCCCTTTGACGCCCTCAAAAAGATCGTCCTCGCGCACCAACACTTCTCTGTTCAGATCCTTCTTGCTGACGCTGGGAATGCCCGCGATGTGCAGCGTCAATTCGAGGTCGCCAATTAAGCTCTTCAGCACGTGGGTCACGCCGCCTTCGCCTCCCAGCGTCAACCCATGTACGTACGGTCTTCCAACCAGCACGCAGTCTGCGCCTAGCGCAAGCGCTTTCGCGATGTCCGCTCCGCATCTTATGCTGCTGTCGAAGAAGATCTTCAACTTGTCGCCTACGGCATCGACAATGTGAGGAAGCATGCCTAAGCTGCTGTTGCCGCCATCCTGGAGAAGGTCAGTTCAATTCAGAGAAAGAGAAGGGGGAACGGCGCTAAAGTATCCTAATCCCACGTACCTGCTGGCGACCTCCATGGTTGCTAACAACAACACCCTGAACGCCAATTTTGGCGGCTTTATTTGCGTCGCCAACTGTCTGGATACCCTTGAGCACTATCGGTCCGTCCCAATGCTCTTGTAAGAACTTTACATCTTCCCAACCGAGACTGAAGCCATTAAAGATAGTGCGCATCCAGCCAGCCGCCGCTTCGCCCATCTTCTCCTCGACCTCAACACCGTGCTGCTCCTTGAATTTCTTGCGATACACCGGATCGGAGAAGCCAAGCGCGACACCGATCTGATCAGCTCGTAGGAATGGGTTGCAGCCGTTGTCCATGTCCGAGGGTCTCCAACCTAGAAGATACGTATCCAGTGTGACGAAGAGAGTAGTGTAGCCTGCCTTCTTCGCGCGCTGCAGGAGCGAAATGGTTATGTCGTCGTTTTGGCGATTGGGCCAGTACAGCTGATACCACCGCTGACCATCCTCACCGTTCGCCGCGGCAACATCCTCGATACTTGTACTGGCGGCTGTGCTGAGAATATACGGAATCGCCTCTTTGGCCGCAGCCTTTGTCGCAGCGACTTCACCTTCGGGATTGAAGATCCTCAGCACGCCGACGGGCGCCATCGCCATTGGGACCTGCAGCTTCTCGCCAAAGATCTCGGTCGTCAGGTCAGGGAATTGCCTGTGGCCTGTTAACCTCTTGGGCACGATGCTCCATTTCTTGAACGCGGATTTGTTCTTGTCATCGGTCTCGCGTGAGCCAGCGGAGCCGTAGACATAGCCTTTGGATTCTGCGGACATGCGGTCACATGCTAGAGTTTCCCACTTCGAGGCCTGGAATGTGAGAGGCGGGTGTTCATACTGGAGCCCTTTTTGGTAAGTGTCCATCTCGTAGTCGTAGGCATCTTGCTGAGGCTTGTGGTCCGAGAACCGAGCGCGGTGTTGTGCTGCTTGCTCTTGCGTCATGTTGTTTTCTTGTGGTGAAGTGGTTCCTGGTTTATGGGCTGGTCGTTACTCGAAAAATGGTTTGTTGATAACATGCCAGTGGCAAGATTCTGCCCTGGCGGCCTTTGACCTGCATATATACTGCCTTTCCCTTTGCATATGTACGTAATTCTGCGTAGAAGCCGGAACTGCCCGGGCGCTGATGACGCAGACCTACAATTCGTCTCCTTTCACCGTGTCGTATATAAGACTGATCCTCTCATGTAGGCATATTCAAAGGAGTACTCGCGACGATTATATTCCTTGCCCAGAAACGACTGCCAAGATATAAAGCCTCATGAGCGTCCCGTTTCCGTGGCTGAACGGTATGTGCAGTTAGCTTCCGTCGACGTCATTGTTTTGAAAGCCCAACCCAATGATAACGCGCTGTCAAAAGTGGACACCCGCAGCATCGTGATGGGTGTTGGGACAGCATCGCAATCACAGCTGTGTCAGGCAGCTTCTTGATCGATCTTCTCCCTCTTCGCCATAATCTCCGACCCCGTCTCTTTCAATCCAAGCCGACCCACCCATTTCATCCGTACTCCACCAACCACACCCTGGTGCTATTAGCAACCGGGGAATACTCAGGCTTTTACAGCGGGAACGGCCGCGCGATCCTCGATCATACCTAGCAACCGTTTCCTGCACTTCCAGACCCTCAAACGCCGAATCGTCCATCGAAAATGGCGGGCTCCATCCCCAGGCATCAAACAGCTGCATGTAGGATACAATGTCCTTCGGACAGTTCATGACAGATTCTCGCATCGATTGATCGAGTTCTGCATCCCCGCCGGGTATGCGGCCGTCCGCAGCGCATGCATTATCCCAGAGTCGTGCGTGGATATGGCAGGAATCCATGCATGAGGTTCGGCCTTTTTACTTTATTCGTTATGTGTAGACTGTCCTGCTAGATAGAATTGTGTCGCGCGGATGCGACAGCTTCGTAAGCGTTGGCTATGTTGTAATGTGCGGCGAGGTCGGCCAGGGCTTGAAGCTCGCTGACGATGAGCTTCTCGTCGCTGGTCGAGACGGGCAGGAACGTAGACGGAACTTGGATGATTTTTGTGCCTAGACCGAGGGCCGCATCTGTCCATTCTTGCGCCTGGTTCAGGCGTTTTGAAAGCAGGATTTTGATGTTTCCTCGGAAATTCTTCAAAGCACTTACCTACCTTTCATTAGGATAGGTACTAAGTGCTCTGTGGTGATAGAACATGTCTGTTGCGCTGACTCAATTGTTGACTGCGAATGTGATGCTGCATATCGGAGGAGCTCATTCTACATCAATTCAAAGCCCTGGAAGCCGTTTTCAGCCGCTGCCTGTGTCATGGGTTCGTGCGTGTGAGAAGGGTGCTTTCCCAACGATACCGATGCCACGGCCTACTTGATGTCCTTACTCGCTTTCATGGTGTAAACGTTCATTTATTCAAGTCTAAGCGTTAAGCGTCCTGCGTGCAAAGGCACGCCAACCGTCTATATGACTCCGGAGCAATGCGCTCATATCTGATTTCTCACCGGTGTTCGCACCCGTGCGACCCCTCCGTCGGATATCGCTGACCATTCGTAAACTAGAAACTGAGACAACCGCCATCGATCTTGAGGAAAGAACCCGTGATGAACTTTGAATCCTCATGACCTAGGAACGCGACAACACTGGAGACATCGTGCGTCTGTGCAAATCGACCCAATGGCATAGCCTGTTTGAGCTCCTCCAGTTGCTCCTCAGTCCAGGCTTCCCGGAACATGGGCGACTCGACGCCGCTGGGGTGGATCGTGTTGACTCTGATGCCGTCGGGTCCAAGCTCGTTTGCAGCGGTGAGTGCGAGACCCCGCAACGCGAATTTGGAGGCCGAGTAGACGCTGAGACCTGGTGTACCCCGGAGACCGGCGATGGAAGAAGTCAAGATGATAGAACCTCCATTGCCGAGGTCCTTCATCGCCTTGCCCACATGCTTGAGTCCTAAGAATGCTACAATATTGTGTGAGTACTATGTTGAACGCATGGTAGGATGCGAAAAAGCCACCATTTAGGTATAGCCCCCGCAGAACGTACCCGACTTAACGTTGATCCCCATCACTTCGTCGTACCGCTCCTCGTTGGTCTCCAACAGCGGGGTGGCCTGGTAACTGATACCGGCGTTCAAGAATGCAATGTCTACTCTCTTGAACATCTTCAGTGTCCGCTCGACGGCGCCAATCACGTCCTCCTCTTTTGCCGCATCGCCCACGACGGTCAGTACTCGTGATGAGGCGATCTCGCCTGTGAAGAGAGCATCCTTGAGGGTAACAAGCGCTTGTTCTAGGGCGTCGAAGCTGATGTCCATCAACGTGACATTTGCGCCCTCACGGATGAGCCGCGCCGCAGTCTCAACGCCAATCTTACCGCCTCCACCTGTGATGAAAGCGACCTTGTTGGCAAGGCGATGGGTCGCAAGCGGGACACGGAAATAGCCCGTGGGGTTCCTCTGGAGTCTGGGCGTGTTAAGCGGCTCCACGCCGATGCCTGGAGTTCCGGGGGTGTTCATGCCGGTCGCCATCGTGTGTCGTTTGTCCAGAAGTGGGTTCATAGAGCTGTAGGTCTTGCGGCGAAGCTGCGTGGGGTGTCTTTATCAATGCTGCACCTGTATTTTCGTCACGTTTTGAAGATTTTCAGTTTTGGAGGGTCCCGGGAGTAGTGGCTCCACCTAGCTGCCCACCGTCGTTCCACCGATTCGTTGCGTCACCAAACAGCGCATCTCATCTAATCATTCCAAAGGCCAATACTGGAGCTCGCATCTCACCGGTAGCATATTCCTGCGTAGCGCGGCACGCCGATTCCGTCGAGACCTGCCTGATCCGATTTCGCTCGGCAACCGGCAGGCACGTGACATCTCCGCAGTCGTGATCCTGCGCTAGGAGGACACTGAATCAAGTAGTTTGCCTGACTGTGGGGAAGAAGAAGCCGGCCCCGTGGGCAGGAAAATGTAATTTTGGGGAGAAGCTCTTCAATGACTTGATGGTTAGGATACAAAGGAAGGGCAGTATAAACAATTCTATCCGTCACGGGAAGCGCCGGCCAATCAGAGAAGTTCTGTCACTCCAGCCTAGCCTCTCATTGGTCGACGATCGGTAAGCGTTTCACGTGACGGAGAGAATCGTTGATTCTGCCCTTTGGCGGGAGCCAGCAGCGGGTGGCTGACTGTTGCCATTGCTTCTTCCAACGTCGCGATGATTGGGATCTCGCTCGAGGATAGCGATTGAAAAGGCGATCGTTGCGGTAGCACAGATGAAGACCTCTTTCGCGCTGAAGGGGGATGCATGTGTGCATTCAGACCTTCTCAAGGAAATATATGGAGCGCGGCCGTACATTCTTGCCTTTTCGGCACCATTGGCAAGTGGTTTTCATTGAGACTTTCATTCAGATTTGTCTGACAATCAATCGATCAGGCTTCAGCAATGTACGGCTATGATGGGTAGCGCGTTCATCGGCACTACCTACGCTTGCATTCCCCTCTTTCAAACACCGTTTCGGCCTGGACACCGTCTCTCCAAAGGAGCTGACCCAGCTCTCCTTCAACATAGTATCCACATTTTAAGCTGGTGCATTTTTGGCGCCATTCTCGGGGTTTCTCGCCGAGCGATGGGACCGTAAGACTACCATTACCTATGGGTGGAGGAGCGCTTTTCATAGTGGGCGCTCGATTGATGCTGCACGGCACGCTGTCTCCACGCTGAACGTGCGCTTACTGGACTAGCCGTGGGTGAACATCCACTATGATTCCGATCTACATCGCAGAATGCAGTCCTGCATCAAACAGAGGTCGCCTCGCCGGCATCTTCGAAATCATGCTGCAGATCATGCTTGTCCTCGGCTTCTGGCTCAATTAGGTAGGTATGGTGTAGCGAGAAATATTTCTGGGAAGCCCGACAAACAATGTCATAATCCATTCACAGGGCAGTTCATTACTGCTGGCCTGCTGCTCATTAGCATGCCATTCATCCTCGAGTCCCCCTGTTGGCTCGTCAGCAAGAGCCGCATCTTCCAAACGACGAAAGCCCTCTGCTGGGTGCGCAACTTGCCTGCCGAGCACATCTACATCGTGGCCGAGATAGAACATAACCTTTCGCTTGGCGGGCCGGGCATCCGCAATCCTGACCTCATTAGCGTGCTGCTCATGCTGTTGCTGCGAAACTTGACCGGAATCAATGCGACAAACTACGGTACTACAGCCCGACCATTCTGAAAGCTACCGGATACAATGGAACTTCCGTCGGTCTCCTTGCGACTGGGATCTCAAGATTACTGGCATCAATACGGCACATTCATCTTCTTCGGATCCCGCACGGCGGCCGCTTTAGTCTTTGCATACTTCATCATACTAGAGACGAAGGGTGTTGCCCTGGAAGATATGGACTGTGTGGAACTGGTGCGCCGAGTTTAGCGCGAGCTGTGAGAAAGCGTTACCATGAGGCGTGTTAGGCGGGCAGCAATAGCGTCACGATTGATCATGTGCAGGACAGGCAAAACGACGCATTGAGAGAAGCCAGTTTTTTATGGGTTGGTAAGATGGTGCTGCCACGAATATAAACACCGTAGATGTCGTGCATGCGACAGGTCAGCTTTTCCAGTCGCAGTCTTGCATCACAACCACTTCCAAGCAGAGTCATCAAGCCGAACGTTGTCACGACTCGAACACTAATGATAAAACGCGGTTTGGATTTAGCGAGAACGCTCACGGTCATATTAACCATCCGCAAACAACCACTCTATGGCCACCTAAACCGTAAGATTCTGGAACGCAATCCTCGGCGCCCAATCCAGGAAGTAGTCAAGCCCATCAGCGATCGACACAATTCCTACCGCAGAATGGTCGCTGAACGGATACTCGTGCAGCTCGACATCCCTCAACTGCGTACTGTTCTTGATTTCGTTGTACAGCGCGTTGACATTGTTGGTCATGTTGGAAAACGCAATGAACGACGACCTGACCTCAAATTCCTCTTCTGTTTCGACTCGCCTCTTCACGGGGTTCTGCTCCCGACCGCCGTAGCTGAGTGCGACGGCAGGCTTGGTGCCATTTGTGCCCGAAGGATGCTTCAAAGAGCCCAGCTGGCTGAAAATGTAATTGTCGTTCCAGTACAGAGCTGGTGACGCGATAAGGAAGGTATCGAAGAGATCCGGACGGGCGATAAGCGCGTACGTCGCGAAAAGGCCAGCCATGGAGTGCCCGTGCAGCGCATCGCGGGAAAACTCGGTGTTAGGGAAGAGCTCGTGGCGGACCCAAGGCTTGAGGATTTCATCGATCCACGCCAGGAAATTTTCTGCATTTGAAGGGACACCAGGCTGATCAGGCATAGGGCAGGTTGCGCAGACCGGAGGCTGATAGTCGTGGTATCGGCCTGTGCTGTAGGGTGAATCTGGAATGAGATCCGGATATCCTAGGCTGACGACGATGGTGTCGGGCATGGCGAACTCCACGGGTCTCCGGTTTCGGACTGCCTGCGCGGCGATATTTCCTTGCGCGTTTCCATCGAGGACGTATCTGCGACAATGGTTAGCATCCTAACGTCAAGCGACAACTCTGGTGCGTGGGACTTACAACGTCTCAACAATGGCAGTGTCCTCTCTTGAGGTCCAGTTCAATGGCCAAGCGACTTCGATCTGATATTCCCACGTGCCATTGGAAGCATTCCAGAAGCCTAAGTTCGGGAGCACCGTCGACGGGAACGATGTGACGAGTGGCGTGAACGTCCAATTACCGAGCGCCAACATCTTGACCCTTCAACTTTGAGTAACAGAATCAAATGATGTCGGAACAACTGTTTGCTGGCCCAAGGAAGTACCTCACACTGGCTTCACTCAAAGGTGTGATGAGAAAGGCAGCGCAGAACGTCTCCAGGGTTCTGTGCAGATGCTGGCAGGTTCAATTTGGCCCTGCTTATCTGTTGCACGTGGGCGAAGTGTGATCAAGCCCAGCCACGCCTCCTAGCAGGGATAGCGAACGTATTCGCTACACAGAGCCTAGCGGCCAATCCTCCCGCCCCTCTACCCAGGCTCGGCACTTTCGCTTTCATTTTCCCGAGGTGTATGAGCCGTTGTATCGGTACTGAGGGCATGAAAACTCAAGAAACTGGTAGAAATACCTAGTCCTTGTCTCTTAAGCAGGAACGTATATACGTTTTGAAACCAAGCACGCGCCTCCAGGTGAGCGGTGGAGGGCCGGATTGCACGGTACCTAGGTGGGCGGAGCCGCCTATGCCGCCAGAGCGCTGGCAGAACGCCTCTCATGCAACTGCTTCGTACGCGATGCTGCCGGTTGAGTCAGATGTAAACAGAATCGTCAAGGTTAGGGAATGGTGCCCAGCCCCCATCTTAGTAGACCCCATGTAATACGTAGTTAACCCACGCAAGCGTAGATAAATCTTACAATTACTAAGCTTAACTAGCCTTCATTATACAAGCACATCTAATTCGTTTCGAGAATGGAACAAGCGATACTTGCGTGGCCAGCGAGCGTTTACGCTGACAGAAAAGCGTTCGAAGATTGCGAAATAATTCTACAAGCCGTGTGGTTCGACGTTGCTACGGATTGCTCGGCTCGGTAGTTGAGGTCGAGGATCGCCCACTGGCAGGAGCACCGGCGATAGTAGCCGTCATTAGCAATACCCTCCGAGATGAACTTGTCAATGGGTTCTTTAGGTTCCGAGCTCAACCCAGTGCTACGTCAAGTTCTTCGAGATCCTACCTTTTATCGTTCATTAAGAATTCTTCTTTAGCCTAGCGATAAACGATGCCGGTTGCCCGTTCTAATCACAGATCTACTGATCAACCTCAATCCCTCTCACCATCTTGTAGAGAGCCACGAAAGGTATCTATAATGTGTTCTAGGGACATCTGCAAAGATAGACACACTTATTAAAGCCAAGCAATACGTGCGAGCGTAATGTATCTTTTTTGGTCGCCGATCCTTTGGTACCAAGTTCCGGTTCGCCTCTACAGTTCCACTAGAGTCTCATGCGTGGTTGATACACGCGCAAATTGAATCGTTTATGTAAGGCATTAAGTCTCGATTCACTACTCTCATAGTTTAAGTAGGAAATCACATATAAGTCATCGCAGCGTATATATAAATAACTAGAATTTGTCCACTTACAAAGTTTCTGGTTGCGTATCATTATTTGGCTGCCGCAGTACTTCTCCATGGTCTGTTTACTCAAGGGACATCACTTGATGGTTCGTGTCAACAATTAGAAGACCATGAAGGATCAATGTTCAAAGTCTCGAAAGTGCGAATGTCCACTCAAAACAATTGGCTAAGAGTAAAGGCTAAATGCCAAACGCTCAACATAATGCCAAATATTGTCTTAATAGCGACCCCACACCGGCGAACCTGTTCTGCTGCGGTGCAATCCGTACTGGTGAGTGCGCCATGCCGCAGCCCAGGACCACAATGAGATTTTGTGCGAGCTATTCCACGCTCGTGGTTTAAACGCCTCCACCTTCCTGTATTACCTCGGCACCACTACAACCCACAATTAAACAGATGCGGCAGCGAAACCGTAGGGCGAAGCTAATCAAGCCTAAGTAGAAGGTGGCAAATAGTTAGAGAAGTTGCAATGCATATTCCCGCATCAGTCGGTGCTACCCCTCCTTCTCTCTCGATTATCGATACTGTAGCGCTTAGCACTTATATGAACACCCTCGATTCCATCGACAGCCGTAGCAAAACTAAAAGTACACAGTTAGCCACAACATCGAACTCGTACGTGGAATTGTACGCCTCTGTATATAATTAAAGGTTAGCTGGACGTGCTGATTGCAGCTTACCTTGCGTCTGGCCCGTCCACGTTCGCATAACATTGCAGGCTCTTCCGGGTTCCTAATTACTTAGGAGAGGAGCACAAGGATGCGTGCTTCGCTTTTACTTTTTGCACGGAAGGCCCTACTGCGAGTGTATGCCTTAGCTAGAGACTTAGTGAGCGAACATTGCCAGTGACACGACCTTTTTCTATGTCACGAATCTAAATGTATAAAGCAGGGCGGTGATGGCAATCGAACTCATGTGGTATATTTCCTGGTCATACCAGCGATATCGTCAATCTAGCACTCGCATTGTACCTTGGGTCATGTACAAATGGCTTTAAAAAGACCCAGTACATAGATAACACGGGCAATATTCCTGCCGCCCAATCCACGTCTAAGTTTGGACACCTAGACCTGGACGTGCTCGTCGCTGGAGCTGGGTTCGCCGGTGTCTACCAGCTTAGGAATGATGGTCGAAAAGATGATAGTTAAGCAAGATCTTGCAAATGCGATATTATTTCTGGCGTTTGGTAGATTTGTATGGTTTTCTACCTCTTGACTCAACAGGATAACGAGGATAGGACGTGATGACGGTTATTAATTCATAGAACTCATCCAATGAACCTGAAAATCCCTCGAACATTTACTATAATGCACAAATACCGCACCAACAACTTTGTTAGGTAGAATAAGTAAGGCTATCGCCGTAGCCACATTTACTACAGGTCTTGTCCCTGCCTACTTACCTTGTTCTTACTTTGTGCAGCTTTGCATCTTTTAGTGTAATGTATTTGCCGCATCTCTCTTCTCTAAACATTATCCCTGCCTTAAAGCTAAAAATCGATTGCTCTTTCAATTTCCGCTTGGCACGTGCGATTAGGCAGCGCTTCATTAGGCATAATGTGAGCGCGATAGTCCTTTAACCCTTTAGCAATGTGGATTGGGTCTTGAAGCTAACTCTAAGCAGGGATCCATATGCCGTTGAAGTACCCATTGATTTCCACGAACCTGTTCTTGAATGAACCATACATGGCATTAGTGGGCATCACATCCGTAGCAAGCGTAAATGATTTCAAAATGATTTCCCTCTCAAAGCTCAACGTTTAGAAACTGACCCTTGCAGATGTTTTACTACAACTTAACAGCCATCTGGTCTTAAATAGTCACGGCGCTGTGCGAATCAAATTTCACCATGATTGGTTTGGTCTTAGGTACTCTAGGTGGTTGTAAGTGCGAAGTTTTCCACTAAGCCACTTAATGCTAATTCTTATAGCCATCGCATTTGGACAGGTCTTCGGCAGCGGCTCCATCAAGCTCGGTTGGGGTCACTGGCAGCTTCGTGCCTCATCTCTTGCGATGTGCGGCTTCATTCGCGCTATGGCAGCGACCGATGATTTCACACGCGGCTTAGCTATAAAAAGTTGCGCGCTCGAAGCTTTCGCATTCGGTACTGTAGAGGTTGTTGGTAACGTCGTTGTGCCCTTCACCATCGCACCAGAGGACCTGGGTCTCGCTAGTTGTCTCCTCAGCTTAGTACGCGCTACCTACCTACTCTAGGCTGATATCTAGTCATGGCCATGTTTCCGAGTACCTTTACCACACACAAAGCTAAAGAAATCCCTCCACGACTCACGTGCCTCGCAGCCCAAGATGGCCTTGCGCCTGTTTCTGTTAGAGCATTAGTCAAAGCTGGACTTTCGGGTACTGCCGCGACGGTCGCAAAGATTCCGGGAATCACGTTCAAGAGACTACCAGCGTACACGGTTCTCATTCGCGATGGTAATGTTAAAAGCTATCATATGGTGTTCTACTCGAGCCTGGCATTTGGGGGCATCATCGTGGTCTGCGCGCTCTGTTGCAAAGAGTTCAACAGCAATTCCACGGATCTCGTTGACCCCAAGCTGTAGCAGCTCAACATGCAGGAGACCGAGAAGGAGAAGGAGGGTTTGCCGGGTAGATAGATACCTATTAGCAGTACCTACCACAGACAGCAATAAGATAACAACCGCATCTGGCTAGCAAGCGTATAATCAACTCTCGAATTTTTACTCCAGCACGAAAGGCTTTTCACCGACAGTCTCTCAACATTACTGGAGCCTGGGCCACCAAAGCTTTGCAGTAGTTTCTGCGATGCTGTGAGAAGGGGCACGGTTCGCCACGGTCTCTAGGTATCCTGTGAGTATCCAACCGCAGGCGTACTAGATATCTTTCGACAGTCAAAAAAGACAGATGAGCCGATCTAGACGCGTATGGCCCTCGTGATGCTGGTTCTCTGCGCCTTGCATTCCCCGCTCAAGCAGTTTTAATTAGTGGGTGCGCCACAAAGAGCCCGCAAGCGACTCAATGACCACCAGGGGCTCACCCTCCACGTCATTGCGCACATGCGCGGCACGAGACAGAACATCCAGCCTTCTTGCTTAAAATTCATTTCACGTACCATGCGCCACTCTTCCTACGTTCACGTCCCGGTTGAAGGTTCTACATAACGCCGTCTTTGCTTTTTCACATCGCTCACGGAAGAGTGGAGCCTTTCATACGCGAGAGACCCCGCAATGCCTGCAGTAGCCAATCGCATTCAGGCACCCGCCGTGACCACTCCTCCGACATCGACTCTGTCTAGGGCTCAGACACTGAGCAATGTATATTTACTTGCCACGGCATTTGCGACCTGCGTGGAAGCCTTCAATCTGATCCATCCGCACAAGGATAGCGACCGCGCGCAGAAAGTCGCCCTCACCAAACTTGGTATCCAGCAAGGCCGCCTCCTCATCTTCGGCGATGCAGTCGGTATATCTGCGCCTCCAGCGACCATCGCACGACACATGGTGCCCAGCCACCCCGGACTGACGAACCCTGATCCCACATTGCCTGTAAATTTCGGCGTTAGGGATGCGCGGCTTGATGAAGATGCGATGCGAGAGAAGATGACGCGCGCCCTGGAAGAAATATATGGACGGCCAGCGCATCTGTCGCGCGATCAACTGATGGAGCAGTACGGATTGAAGCAGCCAAAGCGCTTCACCACGATTGAGCAGCCATCGCTGGATACCAACCGTCTCGAGGCCTTCCGCGAGAAGTATGCGCTGCTCAACGATCTCCTCAAGCAATCTGGGATCCGGCCCGAAATGAAGAATAGGAAGGGCAGCATGACGATGAATCACTGGACGGTCAAAGACGTTGTGCGCTTTCATGCGTTCGTCGAGACTGTGCGCATCGAGGTCGACGGGCTGATCGCCTTGATGGGCGTCAAAGAACAGGTGGACAGAGGAATGAGGTCCGACATCAAGGCCTTGGCATGGCATCCCGACCTGCAGTCTATGATTGTGCACCAGGACTGGGAAAAGCTTAGGTTGATCAAAGAGGCAGTGACGGAGGATTACCCGGAGTATGTCGAGGCTGCGGACAAGGCGTTGCAGTACCTTGTTGAAGAGCTACGCGGCACAAAGATCCACATGATAAAAGAAGCGCAAATGGCGCAGGCGGCTGCAGGAGTACGAAGGGTAAGCGACGAGGAAGGCGGTGCAAAGGCAAGAGAGCAACACCTAAAAGTCGGAGTGCACAAGGAAAAACGACCAAGCTTTTGGTCAAGAATCTCTGGATATAAGTCCAGCAAGAACAAGCACCGCACTCAAAGCGTGGCTTCTGCGCCGGACGAAACCGACGCCCAGCGCTCTCTTTCAGACGGAGGCGCAAACGCTACCTCCGAGGATGCGAACGTGCTTACAACTGTGCGCTCAAAATCCCTCTCTGCGATGTCGGACGACTCGACGCCATTCGATATTGATGCTAGAATTGCGGGCTTGTCCGTACAAGATGGGCATGATAGTTCTGATGGTGATTTGCAAAAGCTCATACCAGTGACAAGTTTCCACGACATCCCCGGCGCAGAGAAGACACATGCCAACGTACAGGCGACACTGACGCAGGTGCCGACGAGAAGTACGGCGGAGATCGACGACGTAGATCCATTGGACAAGAGCGAAAGCCATGGATACAATCTCTATCATGCGGATACGGCCAATTCGCTGATAGACAGGCACGACATGTTCAGAGGCGTAGGACGAATCCCCACGAGGGATATCAGAGACAAGAGTCATGAGGCGGCTGGATGGTAATCTGCAAACGGGTATGCAAATGTCTTCGCGCATCTTTCTTCGATACCAATTTGTATGTCCTTGATATATTTCTGCTTGTTCTTGTTGGCCAGTAAGTTCGGGAACGCATTAGGCGCAACGACTGGGGCAGTGTGATCTCGCAAGTAGATCTATAATCGTGCTTTGCACACGATGTGCACATCGCGCTATTCAATAAGCTTTGGACAAAAAAATGATTACAGTGCCATTAACCCCTTAATTTCCAAGAACTCTTATACCGCGATGAAATGCACCCTTGCCAGCTTGACCCGACTCCTCATTCATAACTTCTTATCTTTCCCTTTGCCCTCTGTCCGGCGCCTAAAGCCTCCCATAACCACACCATGCAAAAAATTCAAAACCCTACAAACCGATCTCATGCTATAGAAAAGCAGAACCAACTATAGAGCAAGAAAACAAGATAATCATACCACGGGAAAGGCTGTACATAAACTCCAAAGCTCTGAAAGACAATCTCACACTTTGGCAAAACAAGAACAAGTATATGCCGAATCCGAAGCAGAAAGGTAAATACATGGCCATCGCCACCGCTCCTACAACATATTTGATCCAAGTAAACACGACCTGGTCTGGGGCTGGATGCTAGTTCTGTTGATAATAAATGCACGATGCGTTGTTCGCGGGGTTGCCAAAACCCCAGACGGGGTGCTTTCCACCGCATTCCCAGCAGAACTCGCAATGGCATAGTTGACCTGCTTTTGGCTTAGCAACTATTCTTATCATCGACCTTCATGCTCGCAAGGTAACACTCACAGGTCATGTGATTGCACCCAGCGCTCTTCTGAATCCGCACTTTGCACCCGGGACAGCTCTTTGAGACACGCTCGATCGTGCGCTCGCTGGCGATTTCGTCTTTCGGTTTGCGGTGGGTGGCGTCGTATCTCGCGCAGGTTTGTCCCTCATGGAAAGGTACATTGTGTACGGCGCACATGCGAAAGCCGCACGCGCAGCAGATATGGAGACTTCCATGCTTTTTGGTGTAGATCTTGCCGGTGGGGCAATCGGGGCGGAGACACCATCGGAAGCGGAAGTCTCGTGTAATAGGCCTGAGGCTTTCGTTACGGTGAAGTCTAGTACCTCGTTAGAGCTTTTCCGAAGACAAAGTGCTACAGCAAAGGTGCGAATTCAGTTGACCTATGTATACACACCTGTTCAGTATGTCCGCATGACTTTTGCCTCGTAGTTCGAAAGAAGAGATGTTGCGGCTACATGGAGCTGCAGGGCATCGTATGTCGTTGAACTGGTTTTTCTACAGGGCAATAATCCAGGTTTTGAGACAAATTCTGCAAGTGTCGGCGGTGTGCTTGCATTCTTCCACCTTTGGAAAGAAGCCAAAAGGGTAGTGTGTTGCGCAAACGATGCACTCTTGTTGAAATGTGCCGCGGCTTAGGTTGTCTCGAAATGCCATCCCTGCGCAATGTAAACGATTCTAAGTTTATACTATTACCACTTATCGTGTCTGGTTGCCTACGTGTGTTTTTCCACGACAAGCGAGGTTTTTATAGCATGGTCTACATTTTATGGGACTATTTGCCAGTACCATGGTTTCTTCTGGGTCTAGACTACGCAATAACTTATATACGTCTTAAAAGAACATAAGGCTAAGTGTACGGCACGTACATCACTTATCTAAGGATCCATTAGTATCGTCTGCCCGCAGATGCGGTTAAACATAGTAAGTCGCAACGAATCTGTCTTCCCTTTCAGCGAATGCATTTGCCGCTTCAGTTTATAGGGAATCATGAGATTTTGGCGATAGCAACCCAGTTGGATGGTACTCACTAGCGTACACCCGCTCAACAACTTGTACATCACCTATCGTACTCTTACCACAGAACGACTACCCAACGATCTTTCTTTATTAATTAGTAGTTCTGTATGCTACGCGATCTACTGAGCGCTATCAACTGTGCGGCAACTTAGGAATATCTCGTGGTGATAACTCAACAAAGTATATCCGAATTAAGAAACTCAGGACTGTAAAAGGGTACCGCACGCAGCCAAGTACAATGCCTGCATGTAAAAACTGCTCAGTCAATATGACCGAGCTCTCCTGTTTCAAATTTCATACAGTTTGTACATTTGTCACTTGTCAATTAAAGACCAGCACCAGGACATCATATCTGAACGCCAAATTCTGCTCGTTCCCCCATCTCTCATCCTCCCATTCCAGCGCAAGTCATAATCATAATACTAAGTGAAAGCATTGGTCAGCGTGCTAACGCGCCAAAAGACCATCCTCTCTTAAGGATGCAGCATAGGCTCCTAAGAACGACACTTCGCGTTCTCTGTCTCTTTAGTCTTATTAGCCATATGCCTGGGATTGTCTGTACCAGCCGGGCCAACAGTGCCATAGAAAAGCATTTTCTACGTCTACCGGTGTATTCGTCTAACGTGCTTGTAAAGCCATACAGTTAATGTTAGGTACATATTTTAAGACAGTCAGGCAGTATTATTGGAGAAACGACCTCGTAACGCCTTAACCCATTACAGCGAAGGCGACTCTGACGTCACGTGTTGCGCTAGTCGCCTTCCCGGACGTGCGGCTTGTGGGTTCTACATCCCGCACCACATGTACACCTCCATATCAACTAAAGCAGCAACCATTTGATCCATCTTCTAAGTGCCACATTTCAACACCGCGTAGCTAGCTTAGGCATGGCCCGGTGTTTCGTCTTTAGAGGTTCCTCAATGTACATGTGCACGTCGGATATTCAGAGTTTTACACAAACTTGTAGCCACAAGAAACAAGCACTTCTTCAAATATGGTGGCATGGTATCTGTCTATGCCCAATGAAATCACCTTATTGGCGATGGTCGCCAACTTAAACCCCGCACCCCGTTTGGGAAGCTCTCCGTGCAGCTCTTCCCCAGGCCACTTTCAGCTCATGCAAGCAATACCCAGAGATCAAGAGTCGTTCCACGCTTTGCTGCAGATCAAAAGAGATGGATAGTTCCCCTCCGAGGGAAGCGGGAAAGCAGTATAGAAAAGAAGAAAAGGGTCTTGCAGCAGATGAGACCGTAGTAGGAAACACTGTAAATGCATGTCTACGTTGGCTACAGAAGTATACCCTATGCTGATACAGTGGTATGGATGCGTGCTTTTCGCTTGGCCAACAGCTTGTAGTTGACGCTGATCGACGTTGGAGGTACAGCAGGCTGACTACATCTGAACGCAAGGTGTACACCACGTGCTACCTCGTCCTAAACCACTGCACTGCCTTTATTCAAGCACAGACAGTGTTTTCGATGAAAGAAAAAAACCGACCCTCCTGCGTGGCAAATCTCCGCAGAGTCGCTGTTGGCGGCGTCTGGTGGACCGCGCCATGGATCGACGTCGAGGTCGGCGAGTTCTTTGTGGGCGTGCTGACGTGCGTTTTGGATGTTCTAAGGATGGAGAGAGCCAGACCAGTAGGTGTTTACCTGGGTGTGTCGATCCAATGCCCTCACGGTGCCATCGCTACGCCCTGCAAGGATCGTTCCCGCATCCGGCCACACACATGCAGACGAATTCACCGCTTCGAGCCGAGTGCTCTCCAGCGACGCGCCGCATTCGCCAACGTCAACCCACCCCATTTGGTGCTGCTGAGCATAGCGGCACAGCGGAGAGTGATTGCAGATGACATATATGGTAATTTCGCTCGGCAATGTCAGCGGGTGCTGCAGCAGCTGGTCAGTCGTCGTCAATGGAACGTTTCATCCACCATGGACCCCAAAACGAAGGTGGATACCACCTACAAGATCTATAGTCCACCGGACAACATCACTCCTTTCCAAGATAATTCCCCCAGCACGCAAGCGCCCGAGAAGCTCTTCCCCATCGACCAGGAGTGCGTTGACTGTTCCAGGTAGCCAGCTAAGCTAATAGAGTGCTTAGACCGACGTCCTCGAAAGAGGCTGTCCACGATGCACCAGAGGTAGTTCTCGAGCCTTGGCTGGTGCAGCAGCAGCGCCGACCTACATCACCCTATTCGATGGATGACACGGTTGTGGCAGGCTTCCAGCCGCTAGAATTCGACGAAAAGGGGCAACCGGTCTCACGGAGGGTCTCCGAACTACCTTCCAAGAAGGCGTCCAAGACGTGCGGAATTCCACGCCGTTATCTCTTCGGGGTGATCATCCTCATATTTGTCGTCGCCACAGCGCTGGGCCTTGGGCTGGGTCTGAGTTTGGGAAATAGGAAGAAGAGCGATACAACTTACGTCCATCACGCCCCTGGATGTGTTATTGCTAACATCATGTAGGAGCGGCCCAGGCGAGATTGATCCGTATTGCGCAGCGAATCCAAACTTCTGCATAGGAGGGGCATTGGGCTCGTCGTACTACACACGCAACGGCACCTTTAACGGCTCCGGCATCGCGCTCGCAACCGAGTTCTGGAACAACCAAGAGCGCAAGATCATGACGGTCTACTTCCAACACTGGACCGGCGAGATTCGCTCGATACAGCTCACGCCGAAAGGCGAGTGGATTGGGGGGACGGCATCTGAAGTCGTCGTCAGCGACGCAAAGAACGCCACTCCCATATCTGCCGTTTCATACTCGCTCAACGATACCTCGGTGGTGCGCACATCAGGCCAGCCACATTCACAGAGGAACCAGCTAACCCCACACGCAGTGGCACATCTTCTACATCTCCCAAGACGGCCACGTCAAGCAAAAGGTAAACAGCAACAGCACCAACATCTGGCAAGACGGCCCCCTCAACGCCCTCAACCTCACAGCCTACGGCGCCCCCAACGTCGGCCTCCAAGCCTGCTGGTACGGCAACTACTACGGCGACTCCGACGCCACCAAGTTCCCCCTCCGCGACGGCAACAACGCCACCATCCCCTTCACCAACAGCACGCCGGGCATGCACCTCTGGTACCCAACCTCGGCCTCCACCTTCCAGCAGTACGGCTGGTACCAAGGCCAACCCCAGTGGCTCGCGGAGCACACCTGGCCCGCCATGAACGCCCACGCCGGCGTCGCCTGCTACAGCTGGCAGCCCGGCCCCACCACGTACGCCATGATGGTCGACACCCACGACACCGCCACCCTCTGGTGGCGCGACACAAACACGACGCGCACCCCGACCCCGGCCCATCCCATCGACACCTGGACCAACGCCACGCGCTACGCCATCCCGCACGTGCATCCCAGCACTTCCCTCGGCTTCACGGAGTACCTGTACGCGCAGATGGCGGACGGCAGCGTCGCGGGGTACGACGTCGCGTGGGCTGCGGAGGGCACACGGGGGGTCGAGGCGAATGGGTTTACGGTGGGGAGTGCGCGGGGGCCGGTGCCAGGGCTCAGGGGTACGCACTTGAGCGTTACGGCGGTGGGGGATCGGAGTGGGGGGACGAGTTTGTATGTGTTTTACCAGACGCGGGGGGATGATTTGAGCGTGTTTACGAGGGATTTGGAGGGCGGGCAGTGGACGCAGGGGGAGCTGCCGATCCCGGATGCGTGATTTGGGGGTGTGGCTAGGTTTTGTTGTTGTTGTGGTGGTGCCATTGTTTTGGGAATGCGTCGTAGGTATTTGGTTGCTTACCGGTAGGACATATGTCCAGCCCGAGGTGTCTGCGTATATTTGGCAAGAGGTTAGGCTAGCCCTGGCGTGTTTTTCGTATCTTCGATGTGCTAGGATAAGATCAGGTAGCGAGGCAGAGAAGCAGGGAGTTTTTGATCGTGTCGGGGAAAATATAGGTACCCTGTTCGATTGATCCTCTGTTCGAGATCTACCAGTGGGCTACCGTGTAGGTAACATCCACGTCCCATCGAGCTCGCTGCAAAGCTGCAAGCCAGCTCCATGTCCGATGCCGTGCCGAACCCAAAATCCCACCACCCGCCGGGACCGAGATGCACTTGCACCTCTCCCGACCATCACACGCCATCCCCTCCTCACGGGTGCCAACCGCGGTCGTAGCTGTTGATCCAGTCGGCCGTGTAGAACGAGTGACACTGGAACTTCCGGAACAGCCGGTAATTCCCACATACGCCGAATGGTCTGCCCGTCTGCGGCCAGGACACAGGAACGCACCACCCCGCACTCTCGCCCTTCAGACCGAGCAGCTCAAACGGCCGCGACTGGGACTCCCGAGCGGTGCGACCAGGCGGGCCATGCTCGTCGGCCTTGTAGATGGCTACACGCGTCTCGTCAGCAAACCACACACCTCCCAGACCAACCCGAACCAGCTGACTTACTGTAGTGGAACTTCGGGGTGTCGGAGAGATGCATCTCCATGGCGTCGATGTTGGCGGGGTCGTTGTCGTCGCCGGCATAGCAGCCGTTGTGCTCCCTCTGGCCCCAGCTGTCGCAGCGGACGCCGATCTTGTTGCCGCTCACGTCGTCGTGGGAGTTGAACAGGCGCGTGTGAGCGGGGTCCGGGCAGCTGTTCTGGTTCGGGTCGAGGAATTGCCAGTTGATGATGCCCACGGTCCAGGGTGGTCGCGCCGGGGGTTGCCTCATCACCAGGTAGATGTCGAAGTCGGCCGCGACGAGCAGCGCGCCGATGGAGGCAAGGAGGTAGTGAAGCAACATGGTGGAGGAGGTGTCTAAAGGTAGGTAGGGGCGTGCAATGGGTGTAAATTGTATAGAAAGGGAAGGTCAGTAGAAGAAGTGAGAGCTGCGGTGTGGCAGGAGGCTGGAAAAGCGTTTGCCATCCTGTTCGGGAGCGGCTACTCTCGGTCGTAGGTAGGGAGCATTTCTGCAAGAGGTCAAAGTCGCGATCAGTGAAGCATCCGGCGGCTACTCTCGGTCATAGGTAGGCAGTATTCCTACAAGAGGTCAAAGTCGCGATCAGTGAAGCATCGGCGGCTACTCTCGGTCCTAGCGTACAATTCGACACTGCAAGAGGACAGACACTCTGCTGAGCGACGCCGACATGACATTGAAAAGGCCCATCACGTACACGCATGTATTTTGCGTGTCTCTGGATTGACGAGATGCCGCAAGCCGAATACGATGAAGACATGGTCGTATTCTTGTTTTCTACATGAACAATCCAACAAGGGACATATAGTTGAGTCACCGCAAGCTTACTAGGGTGAAGACATGATTGTGTTCTTACTTCTACTTCAAAAATTCCTCAAGGGATATATATACTTGAGTTACCACAAACTTACTGCAATAAATACATGGTTACATTCTATTCTTACTTCTACCTAAAGAATTGAATAAAGATATATGCCTGAAGTGACTACAAGCTTAGTACAATGAATGGATGATTGTATTCTTACTTCTATTCAAACAATGTAACAAGGGCATATACTTGAACTATACCCCAGATGTCGTACGCCAACAAGTCAATGCCATTCTAACCTCCCTCCCCGCCGCATTCATCGGGAATAACACTTCCAGAGCGTGAACAAGCTATCCTATGCAAACGCACGACACGCAGGAATCCCAACCCTCCACCCTCCAAACACCAAACACCAAACACCCTTCCTCCTCGCATCCAGCTATCTCTCAAACCCCACAGCTCACACCTCCTACAAATCATTCCCCTCCCCCTCTCTCCCTTTCCCCCTCCCTCTCCTCGGGCAACGCCGGCGCCTCCATAATATCCACTTTCCCCACGTTCACACTAATCTCGCACCACCCTCTCGCAGCATCCCGCACCGCCCGATCCACCAGCCGATCCACCAACCGACCCGTAGAGCCATACATGGCCAACCCATGCATGCCGCACAACTGGCGCAGCTGCATCTGGCCGTCTTCTGTGCCGCCGATGGTGGTGTAGATCCTGGCCCAGTGGGCGACGAAAGCGGTGACGCGGGGGTCCGCGAAGCCGGGAGGAGCAGAGAGGGTTGCGCGTTGGGCGGCGGGGCTCGGGCTGACCGTGGGGTAGCCGTCCGGGGTGGTGCGGAAGGGGTGGTCTGGGGGGACGGTCAGGGTAGGTTTCGGGGCGGGGATATTGTACGTGTAAATTGTGTCCGGGGTGGGGGTGAAGCCGCCCTGCCGGAAGGCAGTGGGCAGGGGCGGCGTGGACTGGGCTTGGGCTTGGGCTTGGGCTTGGGCGGCTGTGCTATTGGTGTCGAGGCCGGGGTCGGGGTTTGAGGGTAGGGCGCTCGGGGGCGGGTGGGCGGCGGAGGAGGAGGCTTCATTTAGGGACATGGATGAAGACATGGGCGCGTTGGAACTGGGTTCGGTGCTGATTTCTGAACAGAGGCGCGGTCAGTATTTGTACTTTGGCTTGATTTGTAGAAGGGTGATTGCTCACCACCGTGCCGTACATTTAGTAGACGGTCGAGATCGTCGGCGTAGCGCGTCATAGGTTTCGATATGCACCGGTGAGTCGGGTGGACCTGCGAGGTATGGATGAGTGTGGAAGAAGTCGAGCTGCAGGTGTGAGTCCCGGTGTGAGTCCCGGTGTGAGTCGCGGCGTGTGGACATTGTTATATCGAAGGGCTTGGGCTTCGAGGGTGACACGCCGCTTGGGCGCAGTGTGCAGGCCATAGCATGTGTGACGCAAGCTGGCTGGCCTGTGTGGAGATGGAAGGTCTGAGCGGAGATACAGGTGGAGAAAGCTGCACGAAGAAGTTGAGTAGACGCAACACCGTGGATGAATCAGCAACTGTTGTTTTCCGAGGTGTCAAGGCCAAGACAAACTGGTATTCATAATGGTCGTAAACAAGGCCAAGACAAACTGGTATTGATAATGTTCGTAAAAAAGTCAGCAGACTGCTGCTCTCTGAGACGTGTCAAAGACAAGATGGTTGTATCAATCATATTTGTAAACAAGTCAGCAGCCTGCTGTTCTCTGAGTCATCTCAAGGACAGGACAAACTTATATTCACAGTGTGTGTGTGCATGAATCAACAGACTGCTGTTCTGTAGGATGTCTCAAGGACAAGACAAAGTGATATGCAAGACGCGCCATATATACTCGACGGTCAGATTTGCGTCGTGGTTGACTGGAGTGAATTAGGAGACCTGTTTTGCTAAGCAGACTCAAGCCGTACCTCGGATGTACCTATCCATTGCGATGTATTCTGCAGTCTGTGTTGCTGAGCATCCAGATGCTACTCTGTTCTCTCGTACAGCGGGAATAGGTGGGTGGATGAGAAGATGAATCAAACGAGGTCCGTACTGGAGAAGGAGCTACGACGTGGTCAAGGGTAGGCAGGCAGGTAGGTGGGCGGGTGGGTAGGCATGTATGTAGGTAGGTACGGCAGGGCCCAGGCACGCACGCAGGCAGACAGGCTAGCTGTAAGAGGACAAGGGCGGATGCTTACCTAATTCTCCGAGGCACGCTCAGGCTAACCGCATTGGACAGGACGCTGAGGTCAGCAGGCTGTGGGGATGGATTCTCAAACACGTTGCTGGATGCGGGTGCTGTGGGCGGCCGAATCCTCCCGACACGCTCCGTATGCATTTGGGAGAGGAGAGGAGAGGAGAGGAGAGGAGAGGAGAGGAGAGGAGAGGAGAGAAGACCAAGAAGGAGAGGCAGGTCGTCGGCCCGTGTGCTCATGGGAGTGCGCACTACCGTGTAGACTAGCTGGAGCCGTCGGATTGCGTGTGCTAGGTATCTAAAAGGTTTCCCACTTCTGCTGCCTCGGACGTGAATGATGCGCCGCCCTGCATCCTGACCATGGCGACGCCGTCCACGACCCACAATCCCGCCAACTCGCGCCGCGTTCCCCTCGACAAGCGGAAGCGCACCGAGACGAGCTGCGACAAGTGCAAGTCGCGCAAGCAAAAGTGCCGCAAGGAGCCCGGCGGCCATGGTTGCCGATACTGCGTCCAGCACAACATCGAGTGCCAGACGACGCAACCTCGCAAGAAACGCCTGTACGGCAGCGTCGAGAGCCTGGGCAACCGCCTCGCCCTGCTCGAGTCGCTGGTCAAGGGCTTGCTACCGGACCCCGATGTCCATGTCTCCAACCTCGACGACCTGCGCCAACTGGCCACCTCACTGGGCATCGCCATCCCACCCTCGCCCACCGCCGCCACCGTCGACGCGCGCAACCAACAAGCCAGCACCAACATCAACACGCCCGCCACGGCCACCGAGACCGGGACCGAGACCGAGACCGACGAGCCGCTGTCGCTGCTGCCGGACCAGCAAGGCCAGGTGCAATACATCGGACCCGCCAGCAGCTTCTCGTTCCATCTGAAGCTTCGCGCCTTGTGCGGCCAGTCGCCCTTTCCCTCGTTTGTTCTGTTTGGCAACAACGCTGCTGCCCATCACCCACGCCCCGGGAAAGACACCCACGCCCACGCCCACGCCCACGCCCACTCCCACCCCGATGCCACCAAACACCCGCTCTCTACATCCACCTCCACCTCCACCTCCACCTCCACCCCCTCCGCCTTCAACCACCACCGCCGCCGCCGCCGCCACCACGACGACGACGACGACGACACCTCCTCCTCCTCCTCCTACTCCTCCTCCTCCTCCTCCACCTCCTCCGTCCTTGACCAGCTCGACCCCGCAACCCTCGACGCCCTGGTCGCCGCCTACTTTGACCACATCAACCCGGACTTTCCCGTGCTCTACGAACACTCCTTCCGCGAGGCCTACGACGCATGGCTCGCCACCCCGGCCAAGGCAGATCTGGCCTGGCAGTGCAGCTTCCTGTGCCTTCTCCTGCTCGCCCGCCGCGTCGCCCACGTCGAAGTGTCGGACCACCACCAACGGCTCTGGTGGAAGCGCATACAGACCCTTTTGCCCGTGGTCCTGTTCACCTCGAGCGTCACGGCCGTCCAGGCCATCATGCTGGCCGCCATCCATCTGCACAACACCAACCATCGTGACGCCTGCTGGAACCTCACCGGCACCGCGATCCGCATAGCATTCGCCATTGGCCTCCACCAGGACAAGGCAAGCACCTCCCAGCCCCCGCTCGCGAGAGAACTGCGGAAGCGCCTGTGGTGGACCCTCTACGCCTTCGAGCAGATGCAGGTCTCGTCGTACGATCGCCCGAGTGCCATCGAGCATCACGTGTCCAAGAACGCCTGCCCGGACGAGCGCATCTTGGGCGCTGCCGCCTACTCTCCGCCAGAGTACTCGCCATGGTTCGACCGTTTGATCGTCCACCTGAGCTCCACCTGTCGCGCCCCCAAACACGTCAAGCCAAACTCGGACGACGCCTACGCGGGCCCCCTTTCCCCTGCCGCAGGAGTCCTCCGTCACCTCCAACGCTGGCAGACCGACCTGCCACGTCATCTGCGCATGGAAGCCGTCGACGACACTGTGCCCGCTTTTCGCCGGCCCATTCTGCTCCTGCACAGCCTCTTCCACTACACCACCATCGTGCTGTGCAGGGCCGCATTGCTTGCGCGAGCGACCACTCTTTGTAAAAGCGACGTGGATTCTACCAACCCGGCACTCGTCGCCATGTCGACCACATGCGCCGAGTCGGGACGCGCTCTGGCCCACATAGTCCTGAAGCTGGATGCGATTGGGCGATTCGATGCCATCACTTGGTGGGACGTGTGGTACTCGTTGGCAGCCAGCTCTACACTGGTTCTGGACCTGGTCTGCCAGAGCAGGACGCGAGCGCTCGACGCTTCCGAGTCCCGCGACCTGCTTCCGCAGCTCGCAGACCTCATCCGCAAGCATCTGCAAAACACAAACGTGCCCGGCACCATCGCAAAGTTTGGCTCTCTGGTTCCGGAACTCCACGCCATGGCCGAATCGATGATCGCAGCCCAGGCCTCGCCTCAGATGTCTCAGCCGGAAGTGCCGAGCCTGGCGGAACCCGTACCGGCCAGCCATCCCCTCCCTTCGCAGACGCAGGTTGCACCATTTGCCTACTCGCATCCCAACACCAGCAACGGCGCGTACGTCTTTGCAGATACCATGCCCAACCGCTTCTACTCGCACACAGACTACGCGGCCGGCGCTCCCTACTCCAACACCAGGTACGATCGCAGTACCCAGATGCGGTTCATGGACTTTACCGTGAACAACATCCAAGATTGGCACTGGGGAGACATGGGCAACCTGCTCGGTCCCCATGGCTCGCATCCCCACCAGCCATCGCAGGCCATGCCGCAGCAGACCATGCCGCCGGGCCTGCCTCCAGGATCTGCGCCAGGACCGTACCGGTGAGCGCAGTACACGCGCGCGGTTGTGACATTCTTGGCGAATATTTTTTTTTTCATCTTAATGCTGCCGGCTTCATGGCATGTCGTTGATACCCCTACTTGGCACCCCTTTGGTAGACGTAGCGTGAATACAACACGCTTGAATAATAAACGCTGTACAAATCACGTTGCACTTGGCATCCTGCACCTTTGCCCTGCCTGTGCATCTGCGTAGCCACCTTTGAATCGTTTCGGTCGTTTGCGAAAGCTAAGTTGCGGTCGGCTAGGTACGACGTGCTTCGGACACGAGAGGGGTGCGATATGAGGGAGTTGTTACCTATCCTGAGTTTATTACTTACCTGGAGGATCTGCTGGGGGAGAGATGGCTCGTTCTGATGGTGCGGGTGCGGGTGCTTTGAGGCGGGATGAGCGTCGGCAGTGGGCGATGTGAGTTGTGCGATGTTACACAGTAGACTACTTTGTAGACCGTTGGGGCGGGGAATCGGGCGCTTCGCTCGGCTGGTTATGGTCCGATGGGGCGATGGGGCGACGAGGGTTGCGGGTGCCGTGGTGGAGGGGTTGGGATTGGGATTGGGATTGGTTGGGGGTTGTGCGTGTGGGGTAGGTGTAGGTACCTAGAGGGAGGGAGGGAGGTGGTTTAGCCTAGACTACCGTACTGTTTACGGAGGTATAGAGGCACTTTACTTTACTTTGCTTGCTTTTGTGGGTTCTTGCGGAGAGGAGGTACATACCGTGGGATAGTGGCGTTGGATGTATTGTTCACGCTGCGTTGTGTTTTTTTTTTTTGGTTTTCTATGGTACTTGCTGGCATCGTATCGTAGCTGAACTGTCGCAGTTGTTTGGAGATGGTTGGTGGCGGGGTGGCGGGAAGGAGGCGGGGCGAGGAGAGAGGGTGGACGGTGGGGTGGAGGAGAGGTACGTAGTAGTCTAATGTAACTTTGTAGTACTACTGCAAAGATTATTCCGCGATTAGGGATAGTGGTTATGGTTATGGTTATGGGGTTAGCTAGTAGTTGTACATGTACAAAAGTACTACGTTTATGTTCTGCACAAGCAAGTCGCACAGTACCTACTGCTAAGATGAACTGGAAGTTAAACACCTTATCAACAATCTTGTGCATCGCCTCAACACTCGCAGCACTGTTACCCACTGCTATAACCGCACTAGCCCCATTATTTAGGGATGGTGGGGGAGGGAGGGGGAGGGGAGGGGGAGGGGAGGGGGAGGGCGGTAAGGTAGAGAAGAGGTACCTAGTAATGTAACTTTGCAGTACTACTGCAAAGATTATTCTGTTATATGTACAATAGTACTACGTTTATACTCTGCATAAGCAAGTCGTACAATACTTCTAAGATGAGCTGGAAGTTAAACACGTTATCAACAATCTTGTGCATCGCCTCAACACTCGCAGCACCGTCACCCACTGCCACAACCGCACCAGCCCCATCATTCACATACAATGCCACGCACTTCCTCCTCAATGGCAGCCCGACCCAGATCATCGGCGGGCAGATGGACCCGCAGCGTATCCCAGCGCCGTACTGGCGCGACCGTCTGCGAAAAGCGCGCGCTCTCGGTCTGAATACCATCTTCACGTACACCTTCTGGAACCTACTAGAGCCAGCCCCAGGGCAGTGGGACCGAGAGGAAGGCAAAGGGATAGCAACGTTCTTCGCAATCGCGCAAGAGGAACACCTCCACGTCGTCCTCCGACCAGGCCCGTACGTCTGCGGCGAACGGGACTGGGGCGGATTCCCCGCGTGGCTGGCGACTGTGTCCGACATGGTCGTGCGCTCCAACAACGCCCCTTTCCTATCCGCCGCGGACAGCTACCTGAAGAATCTGGCGGCAGATCTGCGCGGCCTGCACGTCCAAGACGGCGGGCCCATCCTCATGATCCAGGTCGAGAACGAGTACGGCTCGTACGGCCAGGACCACGCCTACACCCTCGCGGTCAAATCCCTCGTCCAGGACGCTTTCGGCGGCGACAAGACCCTCTACACCAACGACGGCTCCGAACAGTGGACCCTCGAGGGGGGCGCCGTCCCCGGCGTGCTCGCAGAGGTCGACGGCGATGCTCGCGCGGGCTTCGCCGCTTTGCGGGAGTACGTCACCGATCCGAGCATGAAGGGCCCCCTGCTGGACGGCGAGTACTACACCACGACGTTCGACAGTTGGGGGTACAACCGCAGCGTGCCGAACACGCAGGCTTTTGTGGATGACGTCGAGTACGTGCTGGGGAACGAGTCCGCGTCGGTGAGTCTGTACATGGTGCACGGGGGCACCAACTTCGGGTGGGGCAACGGCGCGCTGTGGCAGGGCAAGACGAGGGCGTTCACGACGAGTTATGACTACGGGAGTCCGATTGACGAGGCGGGGAGGACGACGCCGCTGTATCACGCGCTGAGGGAGGTCATCGCGAAGTACGTCCCAGAGGGGAGCATCCCCGCTGTCTCGCCCGACGTCCCCCTCGCCGAGGTCCCGGCGTTCGAATTGAGGCCCGAGGTAGGGCTGTTCGAGACGCTGGACCCGGGCGCTGCGGTCGAGGCGAGAGAACCGCTGAGCATGGAGCAGCTGGGGCAGGACTATGGGTTCGTGCTGTACACTTACGTGCACGCGGACAACGCGTCCTCCCCCGGATCCATGTCCGGGCTTCTCTCCCCGGGGGACCGCGCAAGAGACAGAGTCGTCGTGTACGTCGACGACGTCTTCATCGGCGTGGTAGACTCGACGTACGCGCACCCGCAAAACGTCTCGGTGACGCTGGCCCCCGGCGCCAAACTCTCCCTCCTGGTCGAAAACCTCGGCCGCGTCGACTACTTCTCCCGCGGCACGCAGCTCCCGAACCACGTCGTCGATCCCCACAAGGGCATCCGCGGCGCCGTGCGCGTCGGCAACGCAACGCTGCACCGCTGGAGCCAGACGCCGGTCCCGCTGTCGTCGCTTCCCGACTTGCAGAGGGGCGGGGTTCGGCGCGCAGGGCGCAACGAAACGAGACCCGTGTTCTACGTCGGGAGTTTTGCTACGCCGGACGGCCCTGGGGCGGCGGGGTGGGATACGTATCTGGCGATTGAGGGCGGGGTTAAAGGGAATGTCTGGGTGAATGGGGTGCATCTGGGGCGGTATTGGGGCGTGGGGCCGCAGCAATCGCTGTACCTCCCAGGGACGGTGCTGCGGAGGGGAGACGGGGCGGGCGCGGGCGCGGGGGAGAAGGATCGCGTCAATGAGGTTGTGGTGCTGGAGCTGGAACCTGGACACGTGCGAGGGGGGTTGCGGGGGGTGGGGGTTGGCGAGCGAGTCTGGGAGGTTCGGGCGGATGTGGACTGTCCCGAGTGCGTGCGATGATGGAGGTCTGGGTTGGGGTGATGAGGGCGGAGTGGGGGCGATTCAGGAGCCAGATTGTTGAGGTGTTGGAGTGTCCGGGTGCAATGCACGCAGCTATAGTTATACCTACATTCTTCTGCTACCTAGCCGCGAGCTTGGGGAAGCAGTCAACAACCCCTGTCGTCTCTCTCCCAGCCGAAACCTTCTGCTGTGGGAAAACGAGGCTCATTGCGATGGCGTGTTCGCATTTTCCACGCAGGTACTTTGGGAGGAGGCAAGACAAGGACTAGGTATGTGAACAACCAGGTCAGACTACGATTCTGACATGATGAGGAAGAGGGGAGCATGCTCTGTTCCGCTCGTGATGTCGGTTCGTTGTCCAATCTCATGTCGAATCAAAGGTGATAATAGTTTGTTGTCTAATCTTATGTTAACATAAAGGGGATGTGGTTCGTTGCCCGATCTCATGTCATAGCAAAGGTAATGCCGGGTCGTTGTCCGATCTCATGTCGAAATCACAGTGATGTCGGGTCGTTGTCCGATCTCATGTCGAAATCACAGTGATGTCGGTTCGTTGTCCGACCCCATGTTGAAGCAAAGATACCTACATAAGGGCGTATCCCGCAGTTTCCCTACGGCCACGCCCGCCTACCTCCGCCGGCCACATGGCGTCCCGCGCACCGTACAAGGTACTCGGCCAGCATCGCACGATCCCTTGGCAACGGCGACACCCCTATTACCACTACTGGGCCGCAAAAGCCGGTCTGAATGGCTGCTTCCAGTAATGCAGCACTGGCGCAGAGGCGCTGATAGCGATGTCGGTGGAAGACTTCACCCAAATGGGAAAACACTCCCCCACGTAGCAAGAATCGCGCTACGGGTCCCCTTCCGACACCCCTCGGAGCACGAAGATGCACCGCGCCCTACACCCAAACACACCACACTTTTCCAGGGACACCATTAGCGACCCCGCAGACCACGCCATGGAGACGTCGCGATGGACGACATGGCCGATGGGAGCCGCACGCTGGCTGCTTGACCCCTTATAAGTCCCATTGCGTACGCCAGTCGTGCTGTGAAGAACCGCTGCGCCAATACCCAGTCAAAGGACCCGTAGTCGTCCCAATTGCCCCATCGCAGTACTGTAATGGCGTCTCTTTCATACATCATTGTCGGCGCCGGTGTCTTCGGCGTGTCCACCGCCTACACCCTCATCCGCAAGTACCCCAACGCCTCCATCACGCTCGTCGACCGCGACGCCTACGATGCCACCTCCCGCGTGGCCGCATCGTGGGACTGGAACAAAGTCGTCCGCGCCGACTACGACGACATCATCTACTGCCGGCTTGCGCTGGAGGCACAGGACATCTTCGAGCAAGATCCGCTGTACCAGCCCTTCTTCCACAAGACGGGCATCTACTGGATGTGCCGGACAGACTATGCGACCCAGGTTGTAGACAACTACAAGAAGCTGGGCCGGACAGCGGAGCTCGAGGCTATGAGCGTCAAGGACGCGAGGAAGCTCTATGGCGGGTTGTTTGAGGATGCCGACTACAGCGATGTCAAAGACGTCCTTGTGAACAGGACCAGCGGCTGGGCGAATGCGGGCGATGCGCTGCAGGCAGTGACGAAGAAGTGCATTGAGCTGGGCGTCAAGTACGTCGTCGCCGAGACCCAGTCTCTCACCTTCAACGGCGGACGATGCACGGGTATCAGGACGAAGAAGGGCGACACATTGCGCGCGGACAAGGTGATCCTCTCCACGGGCGCCTTCACAGCGAAACTCCTCGAGCAAGCCGCAAGGGCGAGCAACAAGCCAGACATCTCCGCCGGCGGGCGCATAATAGCAGGCGGCATCACGACGGGTATGACACAGCTCGATGAGGAGTCCTACAAGCGCTTCGCAAAGATGCCCGTCGCAGTGCAGAGTTACACCGCTACAGTCGGTATGTCTCCCTCCCCCCCTCTCTCCCTTCTCGCCAACCCAACACATAATTAACATCCCACAGGCCCCTTCGTCGGCAGCCTCCCGCCCACCCGCGACCGCGAGCTCAAATGGTGGGGCTCCAAAATCTTCAAAAACACTCAGTCCATCCTGGGCAAGCAAATCTCCGCACCCCCGCCGGAACCCGACTACGCGCAGTGGAAGGTCGCCGCGCCCCTCAAGCAGGACATCGACGAGGCCAACCGCATCTTCTACGGCAAAAACGGCGCAAGCTGGAAAATGGAGAAGCACCGCATCTGCTGGGACGCCTTTACCTCGTCCTCGGACTTCATCATCTCGCCCCACGCCGGCGCCGACGGGCTGTATGTCGCCACGTGTGGCAGCTTCCACGGCTACAAGTTCTTCCCCGTGCTCGGCAAGTACGTGGTGCAGATGCTGGAGGGCGAGTTGGAGGGCGAGTTGAGGGAGAAGTGGGCGTGGGATCGGGAGAGGCCGGATGAGAAGCTCAACCCTGAGTTTCCGAGGTGGGAGATGAAGGAGATTTTGGGGGCGCAGGCTAAGTTGTAGATGCTGTTTGGGAGCGAGCATCACGAAGGGGGGAGTCTGGTACGTTTGCATCGGGAATGCGTTGGGTACCTATGGTGTTTTGGCGCAGTAGGGTTCTTGGAGAGCGTCACCGTGTACATAGACGGACGAATGTGATGATCATAGACAGTACCTGCCCGCTGCAGTGCCACTGTGGGGCTGCTAAATACACGGGTCTGAAGGCACATGTTGGTGTCGTCAAGTGATGCTCACATGCAGCTTATATTTCTCAAAGAATGAACCAACGCACTTGTCTATCAGAAAAGACTCAAGCCGCCATACATGCTATGTCAGTCCCCCGCCATTGCGGTTTCCTCTGGTACTCTTCCTCCCACTTCTCTCTCCTATCTAGACATCCCACGTCTCTCTCCTATCCAGACATCCCACCCCCCTCACTGCAGCAACACCTCAAACTCAAACTCCCGCGTCTCAAGTCGATATGCCGGCAGCGTCTTCGGCCCACAACTCCCCGTCCCGAGCCCGTGATGCGCCGCATCCAGCCGCAGCACCACCTCCTCCCGCTTCTTCTTGTGCAGCTTGTACGGGTGATCCGAGCCCGCCACGTCGTCAACGCGGTAATGCGTAGCCTGGAAGTCGAACAACCGCCTCTCCTCGCCCGCGACAAACTGCGCCAGCAAAGCAACGCGACCCGCCTCGCCCTCCGCGTCGCCAGCCCGCGCCGAAAGCTCGACCCACCGCGTATCGGTGCGGTTGGACGACTCCTGCGGGACCTCGTAGTCGGTCCACAGCGCGTCGACGCTGCCCGCGCGGTGCAGCCCCGTGTGCTGCGCCGCCTTGCTGTCGCGGTACGACTCGCCCGGCCCGCGCCCGAACCACGCCACCTGCTGGAACGCGTGCGGCATCTCTAGACTGAACCCGATGCGCGGCAGGCTGTCCGGCAGGTTGAGTCCCGTCGGCGTGCCGTGGACGTGAGCGCGCACGCTGCCCGCGCTGCAGAACGTGTACACGAGCGTGACGTCGATGGACCAGGAGAGCACCGGGGGCACGATCTGCTGGGTTACTGTGACGGCGAGGGTGGAGGCGTCGGGCTGGTCGTAGGACACCTTGCGGGTGTAGGGCTGGGCGAGGTGCACGAGGCGGTCGTGCCAGTTCCAGCCATCTTGGGGCTTGTCGTTGTCGGTTTGCGCGCGGTTGATGGAGAGGGTGGGCGGCGTGGTGATGAGTTCGTGCCCGCGCTTGGTCCAGGAGGCGAGGTGGCCGTAGAGGGTGTTGAAGGTCCATTTGGAATCGCCGGCATCGATGTGCAGTTGGTTCGGGGACGGGTTGGTGACTTTTAGGTCTTTGGAGGAGGACGGCGGCGTGGTGATGGCTCTCGAGGGGTGCGCGATGACTTCGCCTGTGGCGACGGTCCAGCCTTTGGAGAGCGAGGTGGTGCTTTCTTTCAGGTTGAAGGCGAAGTGGACGACGGTCTCGGATTTTGCGCGATTGAATTTGGGGAGGTCGACGGTGAAGTCTTGACCTGGCCCGATGCCGGAGGGGATCTTGAGTTCGCCTTTGGAGGTCTCGTCGCCGTCTTCGTTGACGGCGTGCCAGTTGAGAGTCAGGTGGTCCAGGGCGACAAAGTCGTATCTGTTGATGAATGTGGCAGTGGAGCTGGTGCTGTGGAGAAGTTGTACCGGCTCGATCGCCTTGGCGTACTCGATAAGACCTGGGTTGGGAGTGTGGTCGGAGTTTAGTAGACCGTCCATCACAAAGGTGGAGTCGTGAACCTTCTCTCCAAAGTCACCACCATAGGCATAATACTCGTCGCCAGTCTCCTTGTCCTTCGTCAAGAGACCATGGTTCGCCCACTCCCATGCGAAGCCACCCTGGACCGAGGGGTACTTGTAAAACAAGTCGATGTATTCTTTGATGTTACCGGGCCCGTTGCCCATAGCGTGGATCTGGCTGCTGGTTAGTTTCTTCTTGGAACACGTTGTGGCCACTCACAAATTCGCAAAGAATGAGCGGCTTTTCCTTGCTGCCTTCTCTTCCAAACCAATCAACCCAGTCAGGATGCGAGTACATCCTCGAAAACACGTCCATAGTCTCGGCATCGTAATCCGGCTCGTAGTGTATGGGCCGGCTATCGTCGTACTCTTTGATGTGCTTGTACATCTCCTTGAAGTTCTGCCCGAAAAAGGCTTCGTTTCCGAGACTCCAGATGATGACAGATGGGTGAAGCTGGTCACGCTTGATCAAGTGTTCTGCGCGGTCGACGTAAGCATCCCTCCACTCAGGGTTATCTGTCGTCCATCTGGCGGCTCCGCCCCGAGTGAGCATCTGGCGTTCGGCGAATGGAAGCTCGCGCTCCTGCTTGTTGAGCAGTGCATCGGCAACCATCTCAAAGCCGTGGCACTCGAGATCTGCTTCGTCGATCATCCAGAAGCCCATCTCGTCAGCGAGGCCTAGCAATCGTGGATCATTCAGTTGGTGGGAAGTCCTAATGGCATTGATGTTGTGACGCTTCATGGCCAGCAAGTCGTGCTTCAGAAACTCCAAAGGCACAGCGCGACCGAACTTTGGGTGGTGTTCGTGACGGTTGGTACCCCGGAAACAGATGCGGTTGCCGTTGACCTTGAGCAGGCCGTCCTTGATCTCAACTTGGCGGAAGCCTACGCGGATGGGAATGAACTGGTTGTCATCGAGCGCGATGATCAAATGGTACAAGTAGGGCGTCTCTGCAGTCCACTTGTGGGGGTTCTGGCCGCGAATGGAAATGGTCCACTTGCTGCCACTCTCACTGGTTGCGTTGGCTGTCGCGCTGGTGACGGGTTTCTTATCGGAATCGAACAGTTTGAGGCTGACGCTGCCGAGGCCAGTGGTCTCGAGGCTGACTTTGAGCTCCGCATCTTTGTAGGACGAATCCAGCAGAGTTTGGATGTGCAGGTTCTCAACGCGGGACTTCTTCGGGAATGCGACCAAGAACACGTCCCGGAAACTGTTCAGGTTAGTACATGTACTTTGAGCAGGCTTTTGAAAACATACATGCCGCTCAGCCACCACTGGTCTTGGTCTTCGATATACGTCCCGTCGCACCACTGATAGACCCTTACCGCGAGCGTATTCTCCTTTTCCGGATCTACAAAACCTGTGATATCGAACTCGTCTGGGTTACGGCTACCTTGAGAATACCCCACCTGTTTTCCATTGACCCACACATGGTACGATGAATCTACACCCTCGAACCTCAATCGGATCTGGTCGTGCTTAAATTCTTTCGGAACGGAGAATTTCCTCACGTAGGACCCAGTCTCGTTGTCGTAGAACGGAACATTTGGAGGGTCGACGTGGATGGGATACTTGACGTTCGTGTACTGAGGGCCCTTCCCGAATCCCTGTAGATTCCACATGCCGGGCACGGCGATGTCGCTCCATGACGAGGTGTCGAAAGAGGAGACTTCAAAACCCTCAACGGCTTCGAAGGGGGAATTGGCGAAGTGGAACTTCCACGTTCCGGACAAACTTTGCGTCTTGGACTTGCTCACATCGCGAGAAAGAGCATCTGATTCTGAGGTGTAGTTGTGGAAGTACGCTCGCACAGGCAGCGTGTTCTTGTGCAGAACTTTGTGGTTGTTCCAGTCCGGAGGACTTTCCGGCTTGACGCCGCTGACTGTAGCCATATTGAGCTGCGATTCTGTAATTGAGATGTCGATGAGGTACTGCACTGCTCAATGAGGTGTTGACGTTGGCTATTAAGTGGTTTCGAAGCTACCCCTCCACCCCACAGTAGCACTAGCCCGAAGAGGTCAGCCGATCGACATAGGACTCCACGAGGCTCAGTTCGAGCATGAGGCCATGCAGTGTGTCAGGGAAACGCCGCGTAGAAACTTGGCGAGGTCGTCAGTCGTAGTGGACTTCGTCCGCGTGCATCGGACTAATGATGCCACGGCCGAGGCTCCCGGTTGTGAGCTGCCCGAAGCGGACCCGCCCCCAGTCGATATACCCCGCAATCGGTCCATGTGTGGAGCCAATATCAACTGACCATGGGGTGCACCAGTTCATTCATCTTCAACGTGCAGCAACCCAGCATTTCGTTTCACGCAGTGTGGATCAGTTGTTGAGATCGAAGATAAGTTCGTACGACTTCTCTCGAAAACCAAGCAATATTGAACCATGCAATCCCCGGCCAAAGTCCGCGTGGAAGAACCACGTCCAAACGATGATGAGCAATTGAGCTCGTGGACATATGGGTGTGTAAAAAAAGGCCCCTACTGTAGGAAATGCATACGGATCCACTCTTCGGTTGGGAGCGTTTGATCCCTAGCCAAGGAGGAGAGAGGCCAGCAAGACAAAATTGTGCCGGCATCATTTCACCGATGACTTTCCATTTCATACTTGCACATCCTCCATGATCTAGACGTGCCCATGAATCTCTTCGATGAATTTGGAAATCTCATCCAAATCTTCGACCCACCATATTATCCGCTTGCGGTTATTCCCATCGTCCGCACGACCAAGTACGTATTGTCCAAATTTCTTGTACGCATCGAAATTCAATCGTAACGTCTCGAAGCCTAACCGATCCAGCGTTTCTTTCAGCTCCTGCTGGCTGCTTCCCATCGGGTCATCCCTGACGCAGATCCCCACATCAGCTGCGTTCAAACAATCGAAATCCGTGGCCGAGTCCCCCACATACACGATAACATCGTCATCTTCACGCACTTGTCTGAGCTTCTTAAGCTTATCCGTACTCGTGCTGATGCAGGAGTCTGATCCCCCTTCTACCAAGGGAAGCTCGTTTGCGTAGACCGGTATCGGCGCGACCATCATGGACTCCATACCCGAGGCCGAGAATTGAAACGCTGCCTCAACACATGCTTGGATGAAAGTGGCGCTCCAGTTGACACTGATTATTGATACCGAAGGTGCTGTTGCAGAGTTTTGATGATGCATGAGGAGCTTCCTCCATCCGGGGCGGAGTTGTAGCTTATGTTTTTGGACAGCTAATCTGGCTGCCGATTCCACATCTTGCTTTATGACGCCCCGGAATATGTCCGCTGTTTGCACGCGTTCAATGCTCCTGGTTTCCACGGGCTTCAAGCTGGCGAGCCAGTTTGACTCCCTTCTCGCAGCTCCGTCTTCGGCATCCCGCTCTTCCGCAGCCGGAGAATAGCTTTCCGTGTGCTGCTTATAATCCGAGATGTACGCCTGCACTATGTCGTCCCAAGGGGTGAGTTTCGCATCGCGGTTGCAATCGTAACCGATCGCAGTCACAAGGTGAAGTGTGTCTTTCTTGGTGAGGGTACCATCCCAGTCTAGAAATAGCCTGACTGTTCTCTTCTTATTTACCATCTTCCAAGCGGGTTGTGCTATACGGTATTCGCTGCGTTGTAGCGGAAGAGAATAATGGAAGAGGTTCCGCAGTGTTCGAGAGACCATCAACAAGATTACAGTACAAGTTCACTGGAATACAGTAGTGGATAAGAATCGGCAAGGTTCAGATGTTCAATTACGCTACTGCAGGAACCTTTGAATTATGGTGGGAGTGAAGGATACTCACAGAACAGGTGACGTGAAAGCTAGACCTCTCCTGATTACATCATCCATTGCGCCATCCCTATTTCGGTTGATCCATCTCTTCAGTCACAGTCCAACATTTCCATCCTACACAACCTTACACCATCCTGCCCATCTCATGGTCCCATTCCGCGGTTACATACTCGTACGACGGCGGTGGTGAGTGTAGCACATTCTTCAACTTCGTCCCTTTACTCCGCTCGCCACCCACAACCGCCGGCGTACCATGACCCTTTCGGCGTATCCTGATCTTTCCCCAACCTCGCTGACAAGATGCACCAACAGCCGCGCATTCTCTACCTGCATGGTTGCAGCATTGCTTGACAGATTCATACAGCGTTTTTATTCCCGCAACAACAATGTGTAGCACACAGCGGCCTAGCGCAAGCATAAGCGGCAGCATAACGAACAGCCCTACCGTAAAACCGACTACAAGACCCATCTCCAGGAACGGATAGGTCGTCTTCATCTTCTCCGCCATGAATAGTTGCGTGTATAGGGAGACGTGTTGAGCTTCACAGGCATGTGGTCCCCATGCATGCGGCTCGTCTTGCCCAGCTGCACCCCGAGCCTCGACACGCCAGCTTGAATTGTATCGTAGCACCAAAGGTCATCCTCACCGGTATTTATGATTTGATAAAGACGAAGTCCATCGGTTCCGGAGATGGCGCGGCTGATGCAGTGGCCGTTGGGACAATCTGCGAACTCGGTCGGGTCGTCGAGGACTGCTTTGAGGAGTACATCGGGGTAGGTGAGCGCCCAGCGTGTCCAGATGTAGAACACGGGTGTGCTCCTGAAATTACCACTGCCGAAAAACGTGCCGTTGGGGTGCTTGAGCGCGAACTGGAGGTCGCGGGTGTAGGGCTTCCCACTGCAGCCGTAACAACCACGACCGGGTAAGGAGAAGTGGAGTTTGACCCAGTTGGTAACTAGAGTGTAGAAGCCGCGCCGAGTGTGTCTAGCTTTGCTGTCGCGTTTCTCGTGGCCGAAAAATTCGTGTGGAGTCGGTTCGGCCATGTGCGAAGCCTCCGTCGTCGAGGCCTGGCCTGTCAGCGTAGGCGCAACCACAGTGTGCAACGTCGAAGCCGTTGGCCTATGAGTTGCGACATAGTCGGTTCCCACTTGCCTCATGAAATCGCTCTCTTGAGGCCAGGAAGGTGTCATATTAGGCGCCACAGCCGAAGTCGTCTTGAGAGTGGTGCTGTTCAGTGTCCAGTGAGGATCACGATCGACATGGAAGATCTCAGGCTGCCAGCAAACCATGTAAACCAGCATCAACGCGATCCAGCCCACCAATACGAATATGACCGTTAAGAGGCGGCAGTACAGTGAGGGCATCAGCATCTTGGTGGTGAACATTGTGCAGAGTTCGGACGTTGTCGGTTCAGTGTGCGATGGGCTGTTCAAGATCAAGGGCACAAGTGCGCCTGATTATATCTGCTAGGTGTCAAAAATTGTATTTAACTGCGCCTCTGTCAACCATGTTCCGCTGTGGGCCCAATTTTCTGGAAATGTGGCTGCAGAGGCCACGCCATGCAAGTGTTGAGGTTCGTGGGTCCAGTCGTATTGGTACCTTTACACATGATGCCCACCGCCGGTATTGAGACAGATGGTTCGACTGACGGAAGCAGTCAACATGTATTATCAAGCCAGTCGAAGTTTGCAGAAAATTGTTCAAAATATGTCACGCCGCCGGTGTCACGGTGTTACATACAAAACGCAAGAAATATTCGCCTTTCACAATGAAACAAAACTTGTGTTTCATCATCGAAAGAATGGTAGTGTGATTTGAACTATCCACTATTGTTATTCTCAGAAACTTTATGCTATTCGCCCGGACATGATTTCTTTCGCGCAGTTGCATTGTTGCTATAAGCAAAAATCCAGTTTCCAGCGTACAATGGTCGTTGAAGACGAACAGATTCCCTCAAATTCTAGCATACCTACCGCTAATTAAACACGTTGATTGGCCTGCTGACAGTAGTTCCTCAAATCCTGCTACATCCATCCCACGTTTGGGGATAAAGAGCGGATAAGGGCAAGGCGGCTGACGTCCCATAGAGTTGTCGTCGTTGCTGCCGTCCGCTCACTAACGACGCACCGCCTGAGTTGCCCTGATAAGAATTACCGAACCACCGTGGAGTGATGAAGACATGATAAGCCGCCCTTGGCATGGTCTTCTTGCTGAGGGAATATCCATCCCTCCCGCCTGGTCCACGGGGGAGGTGCAGGTCAATTCAATACTTAGACTTCTCTAGGTAATAAATCCACAGCACTACCTAACATTATCGCGGGTGCTATCTCCAACATCAGCATCGCACGTCGGCCTGCGGCTAAGTAGCCCTTGGGGGTACAGCGACCGGGTTAGGTGCACATTAGGTACATGCCCGAACGTGCCCAAACGTACGCCACATGAAGCACTTCTTGCAGCTGGCCACGATGCCCCACAACCACCGCCTCCCGCCTCGTGTCTGCATGACACACGCCTAACTAGCACCAGCGGTCGCGAGCTTTGCCCGTTAGGACTTCGCCCCCATCAGCAAAAGCCCCCGTCGTTGTTATAGGCATGGGTTACCTCGGGACCCCGGAGCACGCCCTCTTTTGTGCGACCCCGGCCCTTAATGGTGTTCCCAGCCCGGTCCCCAGGCTGATTTCGGCCCTTCCCCGCACGCCGATGCAGCTCGCAGGTAGTGCAGCACATCCGATCATGTGTTGCCCTACACAAAGATCGATATCTATATATATTAACTTGACCCGGGCCACGGGAAAATGGGCGCGGGCTTCGACTTCTGCTTGCGTAGATCTGCAGTGAGACGTACATTCTGGAGATACGATGGAGGAAAGGAATGAATCGGGTGCTACGGAGCACTATGCTCCCACCAGCCATATCGAAGACCAGAAAGTCGGTGCTACGCATGTTACAGAGACGAATACTGTGTCTGTCGCTCTAGGTATGTTCAAACGCCCCAGCAGATACAGCTAGCTACGCGATACCAGGACATCTAACCTAACATCTTCCAGCTGCGGCCGTCGAGGCGCAGAAGCCCTCCTTCAAGTCGAAGTCCATTCTCCAGCTCTGCGCTATTCTTTCCGTCTCCTACCTCGTCTCCACGCTGAATGGATTCGATTCATCCCTCATGGGCGCTATCAACGGTAAAGATAAAGGAAACATAGCCTCACTCAACATGCTTGCTGATACCTCTCCAGCCATGAAATCCTACCAAACCACCATGGGGCTCTCGGGCGAAGGCCCCTCCACCGGCATCGTCTTCATCGTCTACCAGCTGGGCCAGATCGCGGCCTTCCCCTTCTGTGGCTTCCTCGCCGACGGCTACGGCCGTCGCTTCGCCATCTTCGTCGGCTGCATCGTCGTCCTGATCGGCACCGCCATTCAGACCACTGCCAACGGCCAGGGCCAGTTCATCGGCGGACGCTTCGTGCTCGGCCTGGGAGCTAGCATTGCGAGCGCGGTAGCGCCGGCGTATGCAGTTGAGCTTGCGCATCCGGCATTCCGTGGTATTATGTCTGGCTCGTATAATAATTTTTGGTGGGTGGGAAACATCCTCGCCGGGTGGATGACTGTGGGTTGCCCTCCTCCCGTATCACGTCGATGCCTCTGAGCACGAAGAGACTGACAGACGTAGTACGGTACCAATCTGCACATGGCCGACTCCTCCTGGTCCTGGCGCCTCCCTACGCTCGTTCAATGCATCCTCCCCGGCTTTGTCGCCTGCATGGTCATTTTTCTCCCCGAAACGCCGCGGTGGCTTCTCTCCAAAGACCGCCGCGAGGAAGCCATCGCCATCATGGCCAAGTACCACGGAGACGGCGACGCGAACTCCCCCATCGTGCAGCTGCAACTCCGCGAGATCAGCGAGGACTTTGCGCGGTTCAGGAACGAGAATCCGTGGTGGGATATGCGCGAGCTGGTCAATACGCGGGGCGCACGATATCGGCTATTCCTAGTGATTTGCATGAGCTTTTTCGGGCAGTGTGAGTTACCCCCTCCTACCCACTCATGGAACGGAAAACTGAGAGGAAATACTGATATGGGCGTATAACAGGGTCCGGAAACAACGTAGTATCCTACTTCATGCCTGCAATGGTCAAAAACGCCGGCATCGAAGATGTAAACAAACAACTCATCATCAATGCCATCAACCCCATCTTCAGTATGCTAGCCGCCATGTACGGCGCCACGCTCCTCGACAAGCTCGGCCGCCGGTCCATGCTGCTGTGGGGTCTCGTCGGCGCGCTCGTGTCCTACGGTACTTCCCCCACCCCTTTCCCCTCCCCGCAATAGCTCTTACTCTGAGATCTCCCCATAGTCAGTACTAACGAAGCAAACAGTCTTCCTCACTGCCTTCACCGCCACCGCAAGGCCAGACAACAACCTCGCCTACGGCACCATCGTCTCCATCTACCTCTTCGGTATCTTCTTCGCCTGGGGCTGGACACCCCTGCAAACCCTCTACGCCGTAGAATGCTTCGAGAACCGGACCCGCGCCAAAGGATCCGGGGCCAACTTCCTGTTCATCAACGTCGCCATCATGGTGAACACCTTCGGCATCAGCGTCGGCATCGCCAAGATCCAGTGGAAGCTGTACCTCGTGTACATTGCGTGGATCGTGGTCGAGATGGTGGTGATTTACTTCTTCTTCGTGGAAACGGCGGGGAAGACGCTGGAGGAGCTCAGGGGGATCTTTGACAGCGAGAACCCGAGGAAGGAGAGTGTGAAGAAAGTGAGGGTTGCCGTGGACGATAGCGGACATGTGCTCGAAATCGGGGATGAGGGCAGGGTATAAGAGCCCTGAGGCGTCCCTCGTACGTGTGTGTGGCGAAGATAGATTTCGAGGAAAAGAAGCGTGTGGTTCGTAGTATGCGATGGAAGCGACGGAATTAAAGGTGAATACGAATTCAATATTCGTTATCACCGCGTGCACGTGGTGAGGCGGTCTGTGAGCCTAGTAACAGTGAGGCTTGGTACGGTCGGGTCTCTGGATCTAGGGAACATCGGTGGGTGTGATAGCTCTCCTTTCATCCGGCGACAACATTGGCAACACATAACATGATGGAGTGAGATACAGTCGTCATCAACTGCTCCTACCCTCCTCCGAGAATTCAGCGCCAAATCGCTGCTGATTCACCCCCAAAATCACAACCCGAGCTACGCAGCACTCACCTGAAACACATGCCACAACTCACAATCATAAGTACGTCAAACGCACCAGGCGCAAACACTTGACCAGACCCAGCCCTGCACCGCTTTGTCCAAGCTCACTGAAACCGTGTTTCAGTACACAGGCAGCCGCAGGGCAGCTGTAAACATTGCTTTTGCTCGCGGCGTGAAACACCATGTGCTATTCGTGGAGGGCGCGAAGACAACCACGTCAGACTCATCCAGAGTCTATAGTATGGCTACGAGTCATTCGTGGAATCCGCGAGGAGTCATAGATGGCGTGTAGAAGACTTGCATAGGCTTCCATGGGCGTGTTCTAGTCGTCTTCTCCTGCGGTGGGCACCTAGACATGTGGAAATGACTTGTCGGTGCCTTCTTTGACGAAGGAATGAACTTAGACATGTGGACATGTATGCTGCACACATAAGAGCGGACTACGCGCACGTGAGGTCGGTTTTGTTTTGCTTGATGTCTGCATCGCTTTCTGTTCTGCTTGCTCGATGGCGCGGTCCACTGCTCACGCGACGAGTGCATCGACCGTTTGCCGGGCGAATGGATGCACTCTCACCAGAGGGCGGTCCTGGCTTTGTATATATGTTTCTTGTTTAGGCGAGTGGGTGAGGTTACACAAAACGAAGTGGGCGATATATCAGGGACTTTGTTGGTCGACTGGACGACGTGCATCGAAGTACGTATTGCGCGGTCCTCATCCTGTCGTTCCAGGAAGGCTGGCCTTCTTTCATTCACTGGCTATTCTGACATTCTTTCATTCGTTCCGTCCTAAAATCTGTGTTAGCAACAATCACTCGACAGACCTGCATACAGTCATGCCACTGTGCCGCCCGCGCGCGAATTCGCTCCAGCTCTCAGTCGAGCGACTCTGCATCACGACATGGCGCCCGGTTCGTCCGCCGACTCCCCGTCGCTCAACTTATCCTCAACCGGGAACGACATCGCTCGACATGGCCGGTAATATGGACTTGGACATCCCGCCTGTCCCGCCTCTCTCATACTGGGAGCCTGAGACACCGTCCCCAATGTCGCCCTGCAACCCCTTTCTCTCGCCTCCGAGAGGCAGTCCGGACTCGCTGAAGACGTTGGCCTCGCCCTTACTGCCAGCGTCTCCGCTGTCCGTCTTCAAAAAACAGACTGCACGTCGATCGTGGTCGTTCGCAAGCTCTCTATCTTCGCCGTGTGCTGGACTGGACCTCTCACCGCGATTCTTATACCCGCGTACGCCGCCGCTGCCACCAATGATGAGGCCAGGCTCGAAGAGTGAGAGGAGACACTCGACCATGTTCTCGCTCCCCTCAAGTGAATTGGAGAACACAAAGCACCAGTCACTCTATGCTATGATAGCGACAGCCCGGGAGAAGGTTCGCAAAGAGATGACTATGGAAAAGGAGCAAGAGATGATGGGTAGAAACAAGAGCTGGATCCACCGCTACAAGACGGTGAAAAAGCGTAGGGAGAAGCGCGAAATAATCAGGATGAAGAGCTTCAAAGTGCTGAAGCAGGTCGACGTGGAAGTGTGATGGGTGCAGGGGCGCTGGAATGGCTCGCATGCGATCTGTCAGTCCCAGGGCTGTGGATTGATAGCGCACGGTTGTCTGCGGATGTGGAAGCGAGGACTTGGTGTTTGTCTTATTGCCTTCCGCATTCGCCGTGTGGATTGTATCGATTGAGTGGGTCTGGGATTCTTGGCGGGGTTCTGTTGGCGTTTGGGTAGAGGCATAGACTAGACGTCTCTGGCAGCTACTTTGAATCTTTAAAAACACCAATACTGCGTGTCAGACATCTGAACAGGTCGCGCTGGTGCTAAGATGCGGCGTTTGTATTCAACTGCTGCTTTTGGCATGTGCCCCGTATGGCTCCAAGGCGGGCTAAGAGTGTCCCAAGATTGCTAAGAGGGCCACTGGGGCGTGGAAGAAGGCTAGAAAATAGAAAAAGGGTCCATGGCGGTGCCTAGCGTTCCAATGCATCGTGATCGACCGAGCCGTCTGCAGTGCAATTTTCAAATCTGAAGATAGGCGCCCGTAGATAGAAAGATTGATAGTCGCTGAGCGTTGCAAATTTCATCATGCGCGAAAGACTCGGCTAACCGGCACAGCATCAGTCGATGTCCAGCAGCGCAGAGGCATTTCTCGGCCGTGACTTCAGCGGCAACAATTGGTCTTCTCGTATTACCGTGTAGATACAACTAGCCAGTGCCATCGTGACGAATAATTGACATTTGATGACTTGCGACGTACCGTCGGCGTGCGCCGTCTGGTAGTATCGATGTGGAGCCGGGTGGGTCACCTAGGTAGGGGCCTAGGGGGCCCACGGGCAAACTGGGGAAGACGCAAACTCTGGGGATGCCGATCTGGCGTCTATGCATGGCGCATGTCATGAGGGCTGATCAGTACGGTACCTAGTGACAGGCGGGGCGGAGGCGGTTTGACAGCAACGGCTTCCGCGCGGCTGTGAGCGAAAATTCTGATGGGCGATGGTCCAGACGGAGCTGCATGTCGCTCAGGAGATTCGGCCAGAGACTCGGTGCGGAGCCAAGGCCTCATCAAGCTCCTCTTTCCCCGAAACTACCGTGGTCCGAGAGGTTGGTGCGGCATACCTTGGAGTTAGAGCATGGAGGTGCGGCGCGCCGGCGGCCTGAAGAGGAAGGTAAAATCAAGCGCACGTGAGGGCTGGGCCGGCGCAGAAAAGGCTTGGCCAGCTGATTCCACGACATTCACCCGTCTCTTTTGCAGCCAACCCAACGGCAGCCGAGCCCACAGCGAGAGATCCCATGCTCGTTCCAACACTGTCGACTTGCCGTTTCGGGCAGCTCACAATTCGTCCTCAGCACCAAGCTTCCCTCCGCCCAGCCAAGACGAAGGAGGGTGGACTGCTGATAGGGGGTGGAGCCTAGGTGAGCTTCGGAAGACCGATTTGGCCTCTTATCAGCCTCGACTTGGCCAAACAGAGCGGCCGGTGGAGCATGTCGCCTGATGGCCTACTCGCTCTGCTCCAGTCTACCCCAGAGCTACTCGTGTCAAGCCAAGCCCATGCTGGCGCCTCCAAGAGCCGCCATGCCGCTAGCAAAGACCGTGGTCGTATAAACTGGTCTTGGATCGAGAGTCCTAGCCAGCATTTGCCATCGCGCCCGCCGCCATGCCCAATCACCGCGGGTCCTGGTATCGCCCCCTCTCTGGGTGGTTGAGCTGCTCGAGGTGAACGCCTGCAGGCGTCGCCCATGTGCGATGGCAACAATGACCCCGCCGCGAGAGGATCAGAACCCTTGTCGGACGCGCCGAAGTATTCGCCTGCATTCACCTCGTCGACTGCCTTATAAGGAGCCCTCCCTTCGAACGACGGTTCCTGCATTTCGCCCAAGATCTTGCTAAGTTCACCTCTTCACCATGGCGACCACGGTCGACAAAGGCTTCGAGGCCGACGAGAAGCATGTCACCAGCAGCAGCCCCGTCGACCCCTCTGCTCCCGCCTATGAGCTCAACAATGGCGAGCACTGGCGTGACCAGGAGAGCTTCATGACGCGCAATGGTCTGACCCTCAGGTCCTTCCAACGCCGCCCAGCCGACCAGGTCGACCTCGACAAGTCGATGAAGCCTCGCCACCTGCACATGATTGCCATTGGCGGCAGTATTGGTGCTGGTTTCTTCGTCGGTTCCGGTGGTGCCCTCAGCGGTGGTGTTCGTACTTCCCATCGACATGCGCTTTGTTGTACTGACCCGTCCAGGGCCCCGCATCAGTGACCATTGATTTCATGCTCATGGGTGTCATGATCTTCAACGTCGGTAAGTGACCCCGTCGCATGCATGGCTCCCGTCACTGGCTCATTGTGCTTCAGTCTACGCTCTCGGTGAACTAGCAGTCATGTACCCTGTATCCGGTGGCTTCTATACCTACTCGACTCGCTTCATCGATCCCTCCTGGGGCTTTGCTATGGGCTGGAACTACGTCTTTCAATGGGCTATCGTTTTACCGCTTGAAATCACTGTTGCTGGTCTGACCATCGGTTACTGGAATCCGGACGTCCCGCTCGCCGTGTGGATTACGGTATTCTGGCTCTTAATTGTCTTCGTCAACATCTGGGGTACTCTGGGATATGCCGAAGAAGAGTTCTGGTCGTCACTGATCAAGCTCTCTGCCACTGTCATCTTCATGATCATTGCCTTCATCATGGTGCTCGGCGGCGGCCCCAAGAGTGGAATGTACAGCGAATACTGGGGTGCGCGCACGTGGTACGACCCTGGTGCCTTCCGCGGCGGCTTCAAGGGCTTCTGCGGTGTCTTCGTTACCGCTGCCTTCTCTTTCTCCGGCACTGAGCTTGTCGGCCTCGCAGCCGCCGAGACAAAGAACCCGCTCAAGTCGCTCCCGGGTGCCGTTCGGCAAGTCTTCTGGCGAATCACACTGTAAGCTTTGCGCCACCCGTTTCCCGAATCGGTAACTGGTCACACGTTGCAGCCACTGACGTCTGTGTGAATAGCTTCTACGTCCTTGGTCTCTTCTTTGTTGGTCTGCTCGTCCGATCCGACGACGATAGGCTGCTCGGCTCCGGCTCCGGTGATACCAAGTCCTCGCCCTTCGTTATCGCCAGCAAAAATGCCGGGTTGAAGGGCTTTGATCATTTCATGAACGTTGTCATTTTGATCTCCGTCATCTCCATTGGTGTCTCGGGTGTTTATGGAGGGTCCCGTACCCTTACTGCTCTCGGTGAGCAGGGCTACGCTCCCAAGCTCTTCACCTACATCGACCGCTCCGGCCGTCCCCTTTTCTCTGTCGCCGCTATCCTTATCATGGGTGGTCTCGGCTACATGAACCTCGTTGCGTCCGGTGAGACCGTCTTCAACTGGTTTCTCCAGCTTTCCGGCCTTGCTGCCCTCTTCACGTGGGGCTCCATCTGCTTTGCCCACATCCGTTTCCGCAAGGCCTGGGTTCACCACGGCCATACCCTTGATGAGATCCCATTCAAAGCCGTCGGTGGCACCGCTGGTTCATGGCTCGGTCTTTTCTTGATCGGCATCGTCCTGGTTGCTCAGGTACGTCCCCGTCGATGTGTCAACTATAATGGATTAGCTAACTTCCATAGTTTTACGTCTCCGTATCGCCTCCTGGAAAGAAGGTTGCTACCGCTTACGAGTTTTTCTACGGATACCTTGCCTTCTTCGTCGTTGGCTTCTTCTGGATCTGCGGTTACCTCTGGAAGCGCCAGGGCTGGCTCACAATCGACCAAATCGACGTCGATTCGGGCAGGAGAGAGCTCGACTGGGACTACATCAACACCGAGCGCGCCAAGCTCGCTGCGATGCCCGCCTGGAAGCGCGTTCTTAAGAACATCTTCTAGAGAGCTGCACGCGTGTGTAGGATCACGTGTTGGCGGGGAGTCTGGATGGGTATACCACCGTCTTCAAGTCGTACTGTTTGTATGATAATATCGCTTCGAATGAAAGGTGCTAATGCCACGTGGTGTCGTTATGAAACCTCGTCTGGGTCGTGTATGTCGACGCGATCTTTGCCCTATCCACGCGAATATGCTCTCTCGGATCCTCGAGCGGGGGACGTCGGTGTTGCATTATTTGCGCATTGCCCTGCCAGCCCAGGCTGTTGGTGACAAGTCCGGCGTCGCCTACTCAGATCTGTACACGACGTCGCAATAACCTTTGCCCCAAGCTTTTTGTGACAGTTTCGTCCCACCGTGTTTGTTGTACAAAGGAAACCCACCTTACTGTTTGCGGCGCGTCGGGTGAGACGCGAGACAAACACCACGCGGACAAAGAGATGCAAAACATGCTCGCCCAACTCGAAGGAGGTATAAAGAGCAGATGCTGGATCCCGTTCCGCGATAAGAAAAGTCCCTCCTGCATCATTGCACTCCAGCCTCTTGCTCTAGCCAGTGCAAAAGAGGAGAAAGCCAACAACAGCGACAAAGCACACCAGCGAAGCAGCTTTTGAGCAGCATGCGTCACGACCCCCTGCGCCACCGCCCCAATGTCCTCCTCTCTTTACCCCAGCGAAGACGATCACGGCGACCCTGCGCGTGCATCTCTGCGCATCCGCCACCGCCAGCGCCCCTACAACGTCGAGTTCTCCGATGAGAACCCCAACTACCGCACCTCCACCCAACCCTCGGACCCAGACCTCGACTCCCTTCCCTACTCGGACGACGACCGGGACCCAAGCGATCCAGAGAGGCTATACGAGCAACATGTCTCGGATGCGCGGCTCGACCTTCGTGACGCCAAACTCGAGCTGCACGCCAAGTACGGGTTCGACTGGAGTGCTGTTCCCGAGAGCGAGTTGGAGGACGTCGATGAGGAGTACGAGACGAGGCTAGCAGCTGCGGATAAGGAGTACCGCGCGCACGACGCTTTGGCAGGGGCACGGTGCAGCACACCTTCCAGACGCGTCACGTTGGAGCCGGGGCAAGCCGTTCGAGCGAGGGCTGCAGATGCACCGAGACGTACGGAGAAGCGGGACGAGAAGTGGATTTCGGTGAAAGATGAGCTGTGGGAGGCGGCGGATAATGCGGCGTGGTGGAAGAGCTGGTGTATCTGGACGTTGGTTTTGCTTCTCGCGCTGTTGGTTGTGCTGGGCACGAGTTTGTTGAAGGCGTGGAGTGATGTGGTCATGTGTGAGTCGGAGAGGTCGTTGTTGTTAGAGGAAGCCGAGGAGGGGCTGTGGTACAAGGGAGAGGGCGAGGGCGAGGGCTTGATATGAGGTTGATGGGGTGGATATCTAGCATGGAGGAGATGGCAAAGTGAGGATGCGTAGAGGAGAGGTTTCGTGGTGGGATTCAGTGTTCACAAAGTGTATGTGTCTGCGGGGAGAAGACCCGTGTAGCTTCCATGTCGGTTTTTGGTCAACATCGTTTCATCGCAGCCCTCCATCCTCATCACCCAGAACCGCATGTGCACATCTACCAATCATCCATCCCATCAACCTCACACCAACATTTCCCACGCCACCACATCTGGGATCATCCCATCCGTCCTCGCGCCCGCGTGCGGCACAGCTGAGCCTCAAATCACCAGCCTCGCCTCCTTGGGTTCCGCTCCGCTCGCTCAGCGCTTGACCAGGGGCGGACATCTGCGCGGGCATGTAAATATTTCCTGAAAAGAAAGTTCGGCCTCAAGATTGGGGTGAGAGCACGTTACACATTCAAATTGCGTGATGCTGACGGTACGAGTAATGTCGCATTCCGGGGCCGTGGTCTAGATTACACTAGCGTAGGTAGGTAGGTATGACCATGGGGGGCGCCGGCACCGCCGCCTGATTCCCTCCGCTTATCGGCCCCCTCCTCAATGTACAGTTGCTTGGCCTCTCAAGCATAATATTACTGTTACCTTTGTGGGCAGCACAACTGAGAATACCGTGTACCAAAAGAATTGTAATGTTCATCATGTCGGTATTCACCTTCGCTGTTTTCGTAGATTTCGCGTTACGAAATAGAGATGAACAGGTTTTGGGTGCTTATATACGAATATGGGGCGTCATACAGGTAAGTGCACGTCAACCCAAATCTGTCGCTATCCCTGGTTGTAGCAGCTTTCCCTCATTCATTCCAGGCATAGGAACGGTAACCAAGGGTAATAATTACACTGATCTCACTCAATGCCTTGCAGAAATTAGCCTATCCCCTAATTACGTATCGTATGCATTGAAGTTATCAATGTCCCTCCATCATCCCCACTCCGGAATCCCCAATGAGCTAAGATGCAGCTTTTAAAATCGCTTATCGCTCCTCTCCAAACTCAAACACAAACACAACCTCCTCACTCTTACATCCTCGCCGAAACTTTGTCTCCCCAACGCTGCCCATTCACATCCAACACCGTTTATCGAAATATCCCTACTTGTGTCCCCTACATCGAACTCGTGGCCAGAGTCCTTTGTAGGAAATCTTGCCGGCGGAAAACTGCCTTGTCCAATCTCTGCATGCAAAGACTGGAGGAACTAATCGGTGCTGGTCAGGAATGAAGACCACGGCTGGCTCATATTCGCGTTGTGTGAGTCAAAATCTATGGTGTCTGCGCGCGGTCATCGGATCATGACAATATGAGGGGTCAGATAGCCAACACGCAGATTTTGCAAAGCGCGACATATTTGACATGAATCCTTTAGCTCGGCTGGGAAGGATGACCCGAAGATGCTGGTTACGATGGAAATTGGTAGGTCCAGAAACAGTGGCATTCTGAACAGCTTGTAGAAGGTTTGTTATGATGTATATAAGCGTGAGCTAGTATTTTCAGACGGAGATGCCCGTGTGTCCTTTTCCTGCTCTGAGGACGAGGCTCACTCAATCATAGTATGACATGGATGCATCTCATTAAAGTGTATCGTTGGTGAGAGAGTTTTCCCGCGCCTCCGCTACTCAACCACAACCTCCATATACGGCACAAGTCTCACCGCCCCCAAGCCATACCGTCCTTGCGGCGGCGGCATGAATCCGTGCTCTAGTCCTGCGTCGGGACTCCCGGGTCCCTCACCACTGCTCTCCAGAAAGGTCCAGATAGGTCGGAGTACATTCCCTAGAGGCGTCGCGACCACCGCGTCCACCCTATTCACACCTTCTACCAAATAGTCGGCAATATCCGCCCGCGCGGCGGCGACATCTAGTGGAGGGAGTGGGCGCCCGTTGAGCGAGGCGCGGAGCGTGTGGTAGACCGGGCCGAAGTCGATGAACGCACCTTTAGGACTACTGCCAGGCCCGGCCGAGGCCGGGGTGTTTGGAGGCCAGACGAAGGTGGTGCTATAGTAACCTCTGCCACTCACATTCTGCAGCCCAAGAATGTCGATCCAGGACACTAGGCTAGGCAGGTGGTGCGTGGTGTTGTGCTTAAGCGCGCCGGAGGTGTAGTTGTACAAGTCCACGGGTGGGTCCCAGTGCTCGACTGTGAGGGACCAATTGTTGAGGGTGAAGGCGGGTGTGCTTGCGCAAGCGGTTTTGAGGACTGCGGTCCCGTTTTTGAAGCTAATGCCGAGGACGTCGGGCGCAGAGTAACTTACAGGCTCAGGTGCTGGGACATCGTGTAAGGGTGGCTCGAAGGCAACGATGGTGGACTGGTTGCCGGCAAGGCGGAAGTGAATGGTTGTCGAAGTGTTCGTCTTGGCGTACGGAAGTATGGGCGACTTCTCGCCGGTCCAGGCGTTGTACTCGTAGGGTATCTTGGTGGACTGGAAATGGATAGTACCGGTGGATGGGCCCTGACCTGGCGGCTCGTACATAGCGTCGTTGTAGACGAAGACGTAGTCGGTGTCTGTGGTGGGATCAGACCGCCAGTATGTGTGCCATGATGTATTGGTTGAAACCTTGGTCAGAGGCTGGATCTCAAGCGATGCAATTGTCGACGCAACGAAATACGAGTCGGTGACGTGCACGTTTGGAAGTCGCGAAATTGTGTCAATGTCGTGGAGTACCTGGCGTTGCGCTGTTGGCGCGACCGTACCCACCAACATCGAAGGCTTGCCCCCAGCAAACACGATTGGTAGTCCGGCATTGGCAAACTCAACGAGCTTGGACACACCTTTGAGAGTGAGTGAGTCGTTCTGACGCAGCACAAGCGCTTTGAAAGCCTGCGCATCTGGAGCCAAGACACCATCCACCACTTTTGCAGCAGGCAGATCGAGGTTGTCTGGGCTGAGGTACTCGTATGCGTAGCCGGCCTCCTCGAGATCGGTCGGTTGATACGTCCGCGCCTCAATGTGTCCAGGGTATGTGGTCATCTTTTGCCAGATGGCTATATCCATGCGCGGGATACCCGTCTGGAATACCCAGTTGTTGCGTGCGATGAAATCGAACTGGTCGCGGTAGAAGTCCCATGCGGGTTCGTGGGGGCCGTGCATCGCAGAGTACTGGTAGGTGAAGATGGACCATGTAGGCCATGTGGTGTTGCCGTACTATCTAGGTATTAGTACAGTCGACACGGAATCGAATCCAAAGTAACTTACATTTCCAGAGTATGGAAAGCCGTGAAACACAAACTGGTTGACAGATCCCGCATACGACCGTTTGACCTTCCAGAGAATCTCAGGCAGTGTTTCTGCATACGCCTCACCCCGAACAGCACCACACTCCGACGAGATAACGCGGCGCCTGGCGAGATTCGCGGGGCCCGAATACTGGCGGTAGCCATCGATCAAGTCGCTGAAGTCGAGCGATTCTGTCTCAGGTGCATCGACTGAGGGGATGTTGGCCAACATGTCCATCGGCAAGTTGTACGACAATTGCGCCGAGAACTGCAAACCCAGATACTCGTTCAGCCACTTCGTTATTGCCGACTCATATACCTGGTACTGCTTTGCAAGCGTAGCTCTGTAGTCCGCTATATGCGCATTCCCACTATCCGGTTCGTCAGTGACGTACCAAACACCAGGGTTGGACTGCTGTTTCTTTCCATTGAGGTGAAACAAGATAGGGATCCACTTGTTGATGGAGTACTTGTTCTGCTCTTCGAAGATGCTAGACAGATTCTGGGTCCAGTAGACGTTTGCCTGGATCTCGACGCTGTCTTCCCACCCATAGTTGCCGACTTGCTGCAGTAGGTCTTTCGTCCCGTTATTCAGGATGTGCTGTTCCCAGAAGTTGGTCATGACTTGCGCACCGAGCGCTGAGAAGTGGTCAACAGCCCAGGATCCGTTGTTAATGTATGAGTCCGGTTGGTTTTGGGGACCGCCGACCTCCAGGGGGCCTTGCTGTGCACGAAACAAGGACTTGTATAGATATACTGCGAACACGATGTGTTTTACGCCTCCAGCTATCGTGATGTTCGCTTCTGAGAAATCGAGCTTAAGATGACCCGACCCGTCCACTTGTTTGGTGACATCTGTAAGACTCGTAGCCGAAAGAGTGACCTGCGTTCGATTGAGGCGCTGATCGCCTGGCAGACCTCCTGAAGGGTTATTCGAAGTGAAGTTCTGCGAACCCAGAATGGTGGCCGAGACGGCAGCTTGCAGCTTTCCTAAACCCCAGCCTGGAAGCACGCCGTCGAAATTGCCTCCAATTGGGACTGTGATGTTGTATGCGGAGATATCCCACATCAAACCGTCCTCCTCGATGGGTGCTGGCACGCCCGTGCCCTGATTCGGACCCATGGCAAAGTCCATAATCAAATCATTTTCGCGATGAGCATTGACGAATGCTCTAAAGACCTCATCTACTCAAAAATCAGTGCATCTATGTTGAAATTCAAAATGCGACATACGCCACGCCGATGTTCCAAATCCATATTGCGCCCAGTCTACAGGCGCGTACGTGTCTCGACCAGCACCTAAGATACGATACAAAGTCAGCTTGAGTTGAGACCGAGTAATTCATGTCTAAGCTAAACGACAATTCTTTGTTTCTGAAAGAAAGACACATCCAATTTTTACCCGGTGGTTTACGTACCATTTCCAGGAGGTCCGCCATAGAGATAGTACCCAAGCAGCTCCAGCCCACCGCAGCCGACCTCAGCAGCGCTTTGTACATCTTGTGCGACTACCTCAGTATCGACAGAGGCATCTGGTATCCAATACCGGAACTTTGGGCGCACGTTCTTAGATGGGTTCAGGAATGTGCCTTTATCGACCACTGCATCGAACGAGGGATCTGTGCGGTTCTCTCCAAGCGCAATTGCTGAACCAGCGTTGAGAAGTCCCAGTAAAAAGCTTACAAACACCTAGAAAGCTTAATTAGCAGCGCGATACAGTGGAACCGTGTTTGCGTACCATCATGCGAGCATTGACCGGCAATTGTATGCGCATCGGCGACGGGTTAAGTACCTTATGCAGCTCATCCTACGCATGCTTACTCCCAGGAATACTTCGGAAGGCATGACCAGGAGCTTCGGTTGATCGATGTACCGATACCTTGCCAAGAAGAGGTTGGCGTTGATGGGGGTGCAGGGGAGGATGTCGGATGGCTCGCTTTTCCGGCTGCAGGGAAGAGCGATCGTCCAAGGTTGGTACCTAGGTAGGTGTGGTGGGCCGCATAAGCTCTTCCGCGGACAATTACACAGTAAGCTCCTACTTCTTCACAGCAAAGTTTCATACATAATCAAAGTGACATTTTCAAGAGACAGCTCACGTATACTTGCGATCGATCGCGCTACTTCCAGGCCGCATCCGTATTAGATATGCTCGTAGAAACACCGACGACGTTGACTTTCCGTCACAGCACTTCCCGGCGTGCCACTTACACGGGCGCGAGTAGTATTTCACATTCGACCGATTGCAGTGTCGTGACACACGTATATCTATACATGGTCTATCTCCACCCATGAAGGATCTTCTTTCTGCCTAGAGTGGTGGGTTGAAGCTGACCGCACCGAGGTCACAAGTCCACCCATGCCATGGCTTTGGAAGAGCGGTCGCATCACTGGAAGGCAGGCTGCAACAACGGCAACCGATAATTCAATTACCGCCCAGATCGCCAGTTCGCTCTCCATCTCTAGGTATTGTTAGCGCATGGATAGGATAGCTTCACTGGTCGCTGCCCTACGCCATGGTGTTCTCGTATCTGTTGACATATCAGCCAGTACAGGGCCTTGAGGAAGGTAGACAAACGTCCACAGGCAGCCGCTGTCGATCTTCCTAAATCAGCACCTGCCTGTATAGATTATACGTTACATCTTACAGCAGGCCCAGTCCAAAGATTCCAGTGATGCCGAGCTTCCTCCCCGTCGACACTTCCATATGCCAGATAATCGGGACCGGCGAAACCAAAACCAAAATATTGGTAATGATATTTGATACAACGAAACCATACGATGCGGGCCCAGAAGCCTCACAGTAGTGAAATATGCCCTCTGCACTACCCCACAACGCCGAGATATGGACACTGCACTGGAAGATGTTGGCGAATAGAAAAGCGATCGTCCACCCTGCTAGTAAGACGATAAAGCTGAAGGAGTAGATCTTGAAAGTCCAGACGACGTCAAAAATGCGACGGTAGAGGAAAACGACGCTGAGATTGACCAGCCCTATGCCTGCTATCAGGAGGATGCATTTGACAAAGTTGTACTTCGAAAAGGTCAGTTACGTGCGGAGGTATGGGACTAACAATAGACCTTCGAGATCGACTGCTCTCGACCTGTCGTCTTGAATTGATCGCCTGACGTAGTGCATGGCTATCGTATAAACCTATCATAGCTCCTGTATTATCTTAAGTATTAAAACGTTTGTTTTCGAATATTCATCAGCGCCAGCAACTCACCCGCAAGAATGACTGCAGCCAACGCCCACATCACGACCTACGACAATGCATCAGTGCTGCTCACGACCGAGCCCACTCCCGCTAACATACCAAGCTGGCCAACACGGTCCAATCGTCCAACCCATAGTGTTGTTTCTTGATTTTCCTCGCCCAAAACCTTCCCCCAACCGCGAACGTCGCAACCATACTAAGAATCGAAGTGGTTATTTTAACGCTAGTCGCATCCATCAGATCGCAAGCCGCACTGAAAGTCTCCCGCCTTGTAGTTAATGCTGACGTTTCTCCGTCGCGCAATTTCAATCGCTGCTGTCAGCCTGTGCCACCGCCCTTCGGGGTTCGTTGGACCAATGGGGTTATTTGCGCAAGCGACAAGGCGTATCTGGAGGATATGTGCAGCCTGGGTCCAATTACCGTCGCAGCCTTCTTATTGTAGGCGGTCAGTGCATGTAGCATGGCCGAATGGGATTTACAGAGGTATCATGTTCCGAGATAGATCACCATATCAGAGGAGAATCATAGTTCTTCCTGGACACCTACGATACTGAAACAAACGCGCGTATGAGGCATCACACGTATACATACGGCCCATGCGCTCCATGTATCATAGACATTAGCTCGTTTCCCCTGGAACAGTTCGCAAGGGTCGTCACTTGCCCTCCATATCTTCGCAAGTTCACAGCTACATGCTTCGAGAACAATTATTCTGTCAACTTCGTGCTATACTCGATATGATTCGCAATCAGCGAAATAGAATTTGGGGGCCACTGACATGAATTCAGGTTATGAATGTATAGCAGACTTCGAAAGTGTGCAGCATACTTCACCCATACGGTCTTCAGTTGTCCTTCAACATTGTGTACTAACAAGTCGACCATCGGATTTTTTCTGGGCTCTGACGCATTTTCACTCCCCAAGATCCAAACTTTCATTAACGACTTTCATTAAGGAAAAGGATCCCGTGTAATGCATGAGAGTCCCATCGATACTTCTTAGCACTCCACCACTCCCCGGTTTACCGCGTACGAGTGCAAAAGAGCACAACTCAACACCATGCGCCATTTCCAAAGGCTCCTAAATCGGTATAAGACCGCCCGATCGAAAAATGTACCGCCTCCCACAGCATCGGCGTCAGTAAATCCGCCACCTGAACTTCGCGCTAGCATTCGCGCTCGTGCTTCTGGCACCGCTCATGATACGGAGGCGTATCTTGAAGATGCTCATTACGCTACCACTGTTGCAGAGGCCATGCAAGCTCCTCATGATATTCGATCCACCGATGGAATCTCTCCACTTGATCATAATCCGGAGATGATCTCTGCTGAGCCCTCATTGTCATCCTACGACCAGCAGTGTGTTGAAGATGCTTTTCAAGAGCATGATGTGGACGCTGATCGATTGGGAGGATACATGGAGAGTGCAGATGATCCTTCAGGAAATTTAGATTCTGGGGTACAGCTGATCTCCCTAGGACTTGCGAATCTGTACAATCGGACGTCAATCCTCACTCAGCGTTCTGCTCAAGGTATTCACGAGCAACACGAAAGCCAGTTCATCAGTACGCTTTGCGAGACTCCTTTCAAGCAGTATGAAGAGTTGACTTGCCATTCCACCGCACAATCTGAATCGGCAATCTGTGAGGATGCTGAGAGCCCCACGGAGGAAATCGCTCAACATCTGCTTACGATAGTCAATGAGTTCCGCCGTGATACATCTATCTCAGATTTTGGTGAGCTTGATCCCCCTTCGCATAAAATTATCAAGCCCATTGCTGGAGCGTCTGTCGACTCCTCGTACACGGACGATATCATGTCTGAGATCGATAAAATGATCGAGGCTTATAATCCTCATACTTGGGACGAGGCTTCGGAAACCAGTTCTCTATCTGTTGAATTGTCCGATATTGCATCGCTCGATGGCTCCCAGCTTGCACTTAATACCAACCATTTACCGTCGACCACCATGTCGGTGCTATCGCTCGGCGTTCCACATGTGAACAGCCGCTCTCCGAGCCTCAATTCTCGTCTCCTCACACCGAAGCATCATGGGCCTACCATTGCGGTGGAATCTGCTAGCCAACACAATTCAGTTGCCACTTCGTTGTATCCACCTCGTATGGACTTCTTATTCGATACGAAAACGACGAATACAGTTTCTGACGCCCTCGAAAGCGAATCAGCTACTGAATCAAAGGCCCCTCCGCCTATTCCGCAGCGCTCACCTGCACGACCTAAAGTTCCGGCACACCTAGTTTACTTGCCCCGTACCGCAATTACACATGTCCCAGTCTATATCTCCAAGGGGCGTGTCGGTCCTAACTTCCGTGGCCAGTGGAATATTGTTGACTTCGGTCCGATTCCAAAGGCCGGTAGCTAGTTGTACGTGGACAAACGGACTCGAGAGCAGACGAAACGACCATTCGAGGCAACGGGTGGCTAAACACACGTCACAGTGTAGATAGCGCGAAGGTTACCATGCGCAGGCTCTGACTGGCATCATCTTGATGGCACGAATATAATGGAAAGGCTGCTGATCACTGGTGCATGGTGATATATCCACCAACGTAAAGCTCGAAACAGCGCCTAGTCGCTTTATGATCTTAGCATTAAATGATGTAGGTATCACGTAGGCAGCATGAACGCATCCCTTATCCTTCATGAACATGCAAAAATGGAATCTACGAGTATGTGTAAATATACCACCTCTGTGTGTCTTTGCTTGCTCGGGCGTAATTCACAGCCAGTTTGATGTCATCCGTAGGGTGTGTGCTTGTTAGCCATGTAATGATTATGCTTGTCAAACAGCATATTAGTTGCCGTATACATGAACCTCTACAAATCCATCTCGTGAGTATTTGAATGTCCCTTCCATCACTCGTATATACTGTTCTCAAAGATCCAGGATTTGTGAGGTTGAGCTGCTTGGTGCAGGCTCCGCTACACTTTCAGCTCTAATACGTATGTACCCCCAAGGCTAGGTAAGCCAGAAGGCTAGCATCGGCGGAAATCTATGACCTCTTCCAGAGTTTTGAGTGTAGATGGAGGCTGAATTGACTCCTTCTTTATTAATTCATGAGGATTTTCAATCTCATATTCGAAATCAACCAAATCCGAGCTTGATGGTAGGTTTCAACCCATGCCGTGTGCGCATCCCCACCTCCCTTTAAACTATCATGTCCCCAGCTTACGGGACCGATCTGGCCACCAGGAGTCCAAGCTTCTTCAGCGCTTCCAGCATTTTTATATATTGTCCATTCGCGTCAAGCCACGCTCATAATTCTAGCACACCCATACCTTGCCGCTCCCAACGACCACCCACACCATCATCTTCGACACCTTCAACGTTTCCTCGCCCATCATGCGAATTACTGAACCATCAACAATTCGTGACCTAAGATACTCGGAACCGTAGCCATGGGAAGTATCAAGCGCTTCGTGAAAAAGGTGGCCCGACGCACCCGCGAAAATCAGGACGGCAGTGCTACCCCGAATCACGTTGGGGCACCTCGAACAGTGTCTGTTCCATCTTCCCACCGGATTCAGTCACACGCAAGAGTTCATCCTGTTACGGCAGCAATATCGCATCAAGTATCCTCACCTCACCCAACACCTCTGTTGCTACCTACACTCGACCCCATTCAGCCAGTATCGCCGATTCGAATCCCGACTGCCATTCGATCGACTTCCCCTGCCCCAACTCCAAAGTTTTTCGTCGCCGATCAAAATGAATCTGATGACGATGATTCTTATCCTGTTGAAGAATCACTTGAGGGTGAATCGTTCCAGTGCCGGGACACATCCTCTCCACTGCCACGAGAAGACACGACCGCAACAGTGTTCCACCCTCCGACGCCTACACCAGCCCGAAAAATGACCAGTGCTTCCTTCAACCGACTGCCAGAATACATTGGCTCGTCCGACAGCTCTGTAGGGGTTGAAAGCCCCCGAACACGAAATGGCTCTCCTGACAGCTTGGAGGACTTCGAGGTCCCGCGAACAGGAACCGGTTCCTTATATCCCGATATCGAAGACTCTGATATTTCAGGCATGCTACGCCCTCTGGAGTTTCCCGCCGAGCAAGAAGACGTCTTCTCGAGCTCCAGCTCGCCCGATCAACACGATCGCCGAAATAGCTTTTCGCTTCCTGGACCACCTAGCTACCATGGACCGACTTTTTCTGATGGTGCGACGCCATCGCGACTTTCACAGCGACCGAGCAGCATTCGAATGCTAGACGGACCGACACCGCAGCGCATCATGCATCGAGGAAGCAACTGGAGAGGTCGCGATGGTTCTCCGACACATCGCCGAACACTCACGCCTTACCCCATGAGCGTGCCGCAACAGGAATCCTCTCCTTTGCCTGCCGTCCGAGGATCCGAAGAGGCTCCGCGCACGCCACCGCGTATGGTATATCTACCACCGCGGTCCCCTTCCTCCCCACTGGTCGAGGAGAACTCCTTTTTCACGCGCATGGAAGCGTTACCGAGTTCCACTCCCGTGCTTCCACGGAGCGATGACCTTAACGTCAACCTGCAGGAAGTGCTTCTTAACCACAGCTTCTTCCCTGATGCTCAAGAACACTTGTCTGTAGAAGATGAAGAAGATGGAGACGGTCAGGTAGGATCGGACAATAACTGGGAGGATGTGGAGCTCGAGCGAGCTGAACAGGAGAACGCCGCAAAATTTGGGCGAAACGGTGAGTACCAGACGTTGTGGGAGAGTGGAAGTCGAGATTCATCACCGAAGCGGACTCCGTACGACAGGAGTGGAGCACAAGCGAGCTTTGGATTCCGGAGGGACGAATAGGGATACTTGAGCCTTGTGTGGCAGACTATGGATATATACAAGGAGATGAGGAGAGCTCTGAGCCGGTACGGATGAGTAAGGTACGATGAACGAAATACAAAGCGATGTGGTACACAAAAGGACACATGTTTCATGGAGGGAGGGCATACGCTTAGAAAGTGTAGCTGAGTGCAAAGTATCGATACATGATAATGGTCGGGTGACGCGCTTGGTCTTCCCACAGGAGTTGTAGAGAGCTAATTGGACTCACGACAGAGCTTTGTGATACCAGACATTGTTGCACGGGTCGATTAGATTCATAGACTGCTAATTTTAACATTGCCCAAGGATTTTCACGGAAGTAAAGAAGCAGAACTGCGGTAATCTAGAACTCTGAAGAGAGTATAGAGCTTCGGAAGCAGAAGAATCGGGAAAATTCACCGAAATTATAATGTTGTGAGTTCACCATGTATGGGCCGGAAAAGAAAGGTTCCCGTCTACGGGGTGACACAGCTGGTCTGACTCCGCATCGAACAGGACTGGGGTCACATATCAAAGGTATCGAGTTCTAACATAGAGATCTGAGACTGGTCCCAAGGTTCAATTCAAGAAAGAATAGGTCTGAGGCCATGATGTACAGCCCCAACTACATGTGTAAACCAGTCAGGTCAGAAACCGGTGGACGATTGAGGTGTAGCAGTAACCTTTTTGCGGAACTCAAGTCCATCCTTGATCACCGCAACGTCAAGAAATAAGCGGAGTCGACGAAGTTCACAAGTAGGCGCTCGAGCTACCTAGCGTCATAATACGGCGGGATTGATCTGAGTGCGCTTTAAACGGTAGGCATCTTTCACTTCGCACGGTTGCTCTCGCAACGACCTCACCGACAACGCGCAAATAACGCGCCCTTGCAGCAAACAGACGATCGCAGCTTTCAACCTACCTCTTACACCATAATACTCGAGTACGACCGCACGCACATACCATAACACTCGCGTACGACCGCACGCTCACACCATGGACCGCAAGCGCTCCACCCCGGAGCTCAATACGGGCCTCGCAGTTAGAATCCCCTCCCCACCCACCCACAGATCTACATTCATTAAACTCCTCAAGTCACCGATCAAGATGCTCCCAAGCGTCGCCCATTCTCACGGCTCCCCGGCAAAGCCAACCTTCTTGCCGGAGCGCTCGACCTTGCTCTCAAACGGCCCCCCCGTGTCACCAACCAGCAGCCGCGTCCCGGATATCACCCTCCAGCGCGCCTCGGGCTCCCTCCGCAACCCTTTCACCCACCAGGATGATGCACCCGCAACATGGACCTGCTGCGTCTGCGACACCCAGAACCCCGTGTTCATCCACGCAGGCCCGCACCCCCTCGGCGCACTGGCATGCGACTGCACGCACAAGCCGTGCAGCGTGTGCTCAATCGCTGGACGGGTGAAGCCGTTCCTGCCCATGGATGAGCCCGCGATGGTGCCGTGCTCCAGCTCCGGCTCCGGCTCCAGCTCCAGCTCCAGCTCCAGCCCCGACGCCTCCGGCTCCTCCGATGCATCTGGAAAGCAGAAGGACACCGAGAAAGAGGAGCTGCGCTTCGGCATCCTCTGTCCCGCGTGCGGCCTCTCCTGGCGCGCCCGCGAGTTCGGAAAGCGCTGGTCCAAGACGCTGCGCAAGATGCCGTCCGTCTCGCTGCAGCACGTGCGGGCTGCGCATCTCGTGCCGGAGCACCGTCTGCGCAAGTCGAGGTCTACGCTGGTGCTGGGCAACAAGCGGATCATCACGCCGCCGGGACATGCGGGCGAGAAACAGGCCGAGTATGCGGCGGTGAAGTTTAGTGGGGTCGGATGTACGTGCGGTACCACGATTACGCTGGGAGCGGCACTGTGTTTTCAGATTTTCGTGGTGGAGGGAGGTGAGAGGAAAGAGGCAGATGGAAAAGAGATGGTGGAAGCGAAGATGAAGATTGGTGGAGAGGAGAAGTCAGACATGTGGAAGGGAAGTTCAGTGGGATGGACGACGACGCCCGAGCTGAAGGAGAAGGGACATGGAACGCCAACGTTGAGGCTTCTGGGTGGCAAGCATCCAAATCCTTTGCGAAGTTCGCCAGTGGTTGACAAGATGGCGAGGGACTCGTGGGAGGAGAAGTGTGATAAGGAGGGATGGGTTTGAGGGTGAATTGAGATGATGGCAGGATGACTCGGCAATGAGGGTGGAGAAGATGAGGCGCTCGAGTATCCTGAGGATTGTTTGAGCGATCATGTGTCGAGAGGCGTTGATTATGATTGAAAGCCCTCCGGTGGCGTGGTATTCAGCTGTCTGTTCAGCAGACGAGTAACGAGCGCCAAATGACGGCGTAGAGTGCTCGCAGCTCGCAGGCACGGATAAATCTTGAAAGATACAATGTTTGAACGATGCAATCTCCGCTAGCAACAAGATTTTCCACATTGGTGCAATGAACCAAATGTCCTCAGGTCGAGCGAAGCGTGCTCACCACCTCTAGTCAGCAGTTCGTCGGCGGCCTGAGCGTCAGCGCATCTACTCAGCTCTGCCTTGAAGCCCTTCTACCTTCTACCTCATCACTCGTCACAGTAACTCGTGCTACCGTGGAGCAGCTGAGCTCGCCGCGCTTTCGTGATGCTGTCGGCAATCGCCGAGTGACTTGGCAAGTGACAGCTTGTCTCCACTAGGGATGCTCTGCGTCACATTGAACGTGAATGCAACGCAGTTTCATCTTCACAAAGGAGAACAAGGCTCACACATTACAGACTAGGTCCGAAGCATTGAAGACAAATCTTCGGTACCGACCGCGCCCTACGTGCACTCTGTGACAGCAGAAGGGTCACAAAGGAATGTTCCTGGCGAACAGAGAGAGCCTTACGACAGCCTCGATCCTACTCCACTGGCCATGAGATGTCCCCAGCCTCAGACTAGGCCAGAGTACCAGCGAGGTTGTCCAGGCAGCCACAACGGGCCAATAGTACGAGAGACCGGTGAGCGGGCAGATAGCAAAGCGCGATGAAGGGGTGGTTGTGGGTGGTCGTGGTGGAAGAAAGATGACCCTGCCCCGCCACATCGCTTAGCGCGCACAGCCCACACTAGTGAGCATTGTGCAAGCCACACAGAAGTGGATCACGGGCGTAGGTAGCAACCTTGTTCAGGAACCTTGTTCAGGTGCGCGCCTCTATACTTGTTCATTGTCGTGGAATATATAAGGTGAAGGACCTTGGTGTCACAGAGAACATTCCATCCGCATTCCCTCCGCAAACACTAGGTACCCACAGCTCGGTTGGACGGTTGCGATTGCTTACGCCACGTTCGTGCGCTCAGTCTTATCGTATGCAGTGCGTACCAAGTAGGTACATATGATGCCGCTTCCCGCACCCCGCTGACACGACCGCTCCAGGTGCAAATCCACCAACTATACTTCCAACACCGACAGCACCTCCCCAGACATCAGGTCCCCAAGCCTATCCAGAACCTCCACCTTCCCCGCCCACGATACACCTCTCCAGCCGTGCAACCACCTAAGCAGAACATCCACCATGTCGGACCTCAGCCCCGCCGCCCCCGTGACCACCACGGAGGGATGGTCCGAAGAAGACATCGCCCTCCTGCAAGCCTTCAAAGACCCCACTGCCTGCAAATTCTGCAAGCGCCCTTCCCACTGCCAGCAGTGCAACCACGAGCTCGTCCCCGAACCCAAACGCCCAACCGGCAAACAAGACATCAACACGCCGCGCCCCGACCTCTTCGGCCAGCTGCCCCCGCCCTTCCCCAACCCCGCCCGCCACCGCGACTTCCAAGCCGCGTGTCCGCCCGAACCCCCGCAGCTAGGCAGCTTCTCCGTGTTCGCGGCCGGCAGCATCGAGATGGGCAAGGCGATCCCCTGGCAGGACCTCCTGGAGAACCAGCTCTGCGACCTGCCCATCACACTCTGCAACCCGCGCCGCGGCGAGTGGGATCCCGCCGTCACGCAGCAAGCCCGGAACGCTGCTTTCCGGGAGCAGGTCGAGTGGGAGCTGGGCGCGCTCACGTCGGCCAGCGTCATCTGCTTCTTCTTCGACCACGCAACCATGTCGCCCGTCAGTCTCATGGAGCTGGGCCTCTGGGCGCACAGCAAGAAGGTGGTTGTGTGTTGCAACGGGGAGTACTGGAAGGGCGGGAACGTGCACATTGTGTGCGAGAGGTATGGGGTCCCTGTTGTGGAGACCTTCAAGGAGTTAGTGCCGCTTGTGAGGGCCATGTTGAGGACGAAGGGGTGCATTGTGGATACGAAGGGGGAGTTGACGGAGAGGGAGGAGGAGAGGGATCCGCAGAGGAGTATGAGTCTTGAGGAGGCGGAGGGGTTGTTGGAGGGGAGTTTGAGGGGAAGGCAGGGGGTTGCTATTGATCGGAAGAAGTTGGGGGTTGCGGAGTGAGTGAAGGGGAGATGGGCATGTGTTTGGGCCAAGGAGACGTGCATTTGTGGTGCTGGCGGCTGTTTGTGCAATTGCATTTGCGGGAGGTGGCTCTAGTACTGTCTGGCGCTGGGCGTTTAATTTTGTTTCTGAATGTGCGACTTTACGAGGGAGGGAATAGTCACGGTCACGGTGGGGACGGAGCGGGAGATAGACCTGATGATACCCCTAGATCGAGCGATGAATTCACGTCACAACGATCAGTTGATCCATGAGCTGTCGAATCCTTTATTGCATGGTGGTTCAGGATTGCACCTGTCCCGCTGCTGACTTGCTTCGCATACATGTCTCGATCGAGTGCGGCGCCGACGCTGTTCAGCTAGGTGAGCAATGGCGTGCAGGTCGTGCAGGTCGGCGGCGCCTGGTATTTCCATCTCTCCACTCCAAGTCTCTACACGAAGATGCAGCGAGGATCAGGCTCCAAGGCCGATTTCAGGGAGCAGAACTGGCGGTGCGAAAGAGACCAATTGCGAAGGCGTGAGAACTTCCGGTATCCTGTTGGAAACCTGCAGTCGCACTTGAGACCCTGGTAAGCGTCAGCCACACCCATATTGGCGCCAGCGACCAAAGACATCGATTGAACATGCATCCTCAATTCATTCCGTAAGGCTGAAGCTCTTCGTGTGGGTATCGTATCGTAGTGCATCCATGCAGCTACTCCTCGTCGCTCTCCGACATCTGCATCTCGTCGTCATCGTCGTCGTCGCTCTCGCTCTCGCTCTTCTCCTCGTCTTCCCTCGCCCGCTTCGTCCCCTTCGCCCGCTCTTGCTGGTTGACCGGCACCGCCTTTGTTGGCGCACTGCCAAAGACTGCTGACGCAGCGCCCGTCTGCTCGGTTGTCTCGAGCTGCTTCTGGGGCAGATCGGTTTCGGGCATCTTGAAGGTGCCGTCGAGCTTCGCGATGGTGTCGGACTTTGTCTTGGCGTAGGCGATGTGCTGCTCGGTCAGTCTTTGCCGGGAAGTCCAGTGAGTCATGGACTCACCATGTCCTTGCCGAAGAAGGCGGAGCCGTCGAGCGCGCGCATGGCCTGCGTCGAGGAATCGATGTCGCGGAAGACAATGTGTGCCTGGCCGCGCATCTTGGGCGTCTTGAGGGCGACAATATCGAGGATGACGCCGTACGTGGCGAACAGCATGTACAGGTTGCGCTTGAGGTCCCCCTTGGGGAGCTTGTCGGGCAGATTCCGGACGTAGAGACTGTTTTCGCGGGTTAGGCGGGCGACACTGGGCAATGCGAAGGGCAGACGTACGTTCTGTTGGATGCAATTTGATGCACCTTGGCGGGAAGGCCTTGGGGCGGCGGAGGGCGCGCGAGCGTAGCCATTGTGTGGTGGGCGGTGGGTGGGCTCTCACGAGTCGCGATTTTGGCCGTGGGTGAGCTCTCGCAAGTCGCGACTTTGGCCGTGGCGAGCTTCTTTCTCCCCGCAGAAAGCTCGAGCCTTACAGGCCAGCCAAAATCGCCTGGTCTGTGCGGACCCTTGCTCACGACGGCATCAGACGCCTTTTGACAGATTACTACACGCGCTGCGAACAACAACCTCCTCCGACGGGGACATGTTACTCGCCAGCCCAAGCTTCCCAGCATGATACAGCGCCCGCCAACCCTCCACGAGCCTCCCATAATCCCCTCGTTTGTCCTGCCGTCGCCTGGATCCAGCCCTTGAACGCGCCGCTCACTTGCGCCTCTGACCACCTTTCTTTGGGCTATCACACATGCCACATAAAGATGGGCATGTCACCTGCTCTGAGCCCCAGGCCTAATCCGCCGGGCTCAAATGCTCCCGCCAACGCAGCAAAGGCGAAGCCCCTCGTCCATCTGCTCAACCACAAGACCGTCCCGTCGCCGTCCCTCACCAGCGCAGCAACGACCCCGGGCGGCTCAGATGAGGGTCTGGCAGAGGAGATGAACGACGTCGTCAAGAACCAGTTTGTCTTTGGTGCGCACCCTGCAACCTCTCCCCACCAAACATGCTAATCCTGCATCAAGGCTCGCGCTTGGGCGAAGGTACCTACGCCACCGTCTACCGGGGTCACTACCGCGATGACCCTTCCAAGCTCGTCGCCATCAAGAAAATGAAGAAGAACACCGAATGGCAGGACGGCATCAACCTTGACTCGCTCCGCGAAATGAAGTATCTCGCCGAGCTGCACCACCCCCACGTCATCAACCTCATCGCCGTCTTCACCACCAAAGACGAAAACATCAACCTCGTCCTCGAGCACCTCCCCCGCGGCGAGCTGCAGGACCTCTGGCAGGACAAGTCCATCGCCTACGGCGGCGCCGACGTCAAGGCCTGGTCCAACATGATCTGCCAGGCCGTGTGGTGGATCCACGAGAATTTCGTGCTGCACCGCGACATCAAGTCCAACAACATCCTCATCGCCGCTGACAACTCGCTCAAGCTCGCCGATTTTGGACTGGCCCGGAGTTTTGCGAATCCAGAGGCTGACATGACATACAACGTCATCACGCGCTTCTACCGCCCACCGGAACTCTTCCTGGGGTCGTCCCACTACGGCGGCTGCGTCGACGTGTGGAGCGTCGGCTGCGTCATAGCCGAGCTCGCCTGCCGCGAATTCTTCTTCTGGTCCAACACCGACCTGGAGCATCTAGTCAAAATCTGCGACGTCTTCGGCGTCCCGACCGAGGCGGATTGGCCTGGTATCTCCAAGCTCCGCTTCTGGAAGGAGCAGCTCGAGAATAGCCCGCCGAAGCGCCCGGTGCCCATGTCCTGGTGGCGCAACAGGATGCCGCTGATTGGCGACGCGGGCATCGACCTTGTAAAGGGGTTGTTGGCGATGGATCCCGTGAAGCGGCTGGATGCGAAACAGGCACTCGAACATCACTACTGGACTGCGGCGCCGAAGCCGCAGAAGAGGGAGAATCTTCCTGCGAAAGGCGGGAAGGCGGCCGAGAAGGCAATGGGGGAGCAGCTGAAGAGGGTGGGTCCTGAAGCCGACGAAGAAAAGATGTCCAAGATTGCGCGCAAGCTGGACTTTGGGGCTATGCGGTGAGATGCCGCATCTGTCCGTTCGTGTGGGAATGGGTACGGATTTGGTGTTTGGGAGTTCGGTAGGATACCAGGACTGTAACTGTATCATGCATTTCGAGGCGTTCTTACTTGCTACATATATACTTGTGCAACTAACTCACACTATATTAAGCTCTCCTTGGTCGCTTTTCTCCAACGTGCAAGATGTATCAGTCGAGATGAGCATGTTTTCAAATGTATTGACACAAGATACCTAGCCTCAACGTGCCTCAAACTCTCCACCCACGAAACCTCGGCCTGGTTACCATAGTAGTGTCTTGGCAGATACAGTCTCGTGGTACGACTCACAAGGCTGGCCATGGGTGTAATGTGACAGAAAGGCTACCTTTTCATCCAGACGCAGGAACGCGTCGACCAGAAGTACACATGTAGGTAAGCTTTGTGTCATTGGGTCTTTGGTGATGAAGTAAATGCGAGGCCGGAACGTGTGTAGAGCGACGTTGGGCATGAAAATCAAGGAATTGCTTATGCTAGTGATTCGCTGTTGTCATGTGTACTAGTCTACAGTATCCAGCCCCAATTATATCGACAAAGTAGGGGTACGGTATATGCACAGTATGATCGTGTCTCCAAGATATCCCGTGATCTTAGTGGCAGCCTAACTGCGCCACTCGCATTGCGGACACAATTTATCTTGACTTCGCTCCTGCATCATACAGCACGCTCAGCTATTCGAACTAAATCTAGGTCAAAAACGACGATGGGCTCCTATAGTGTATACGATGATGCTTTTGAGAATCGATTCGACATTCCTTCTGGCTACTCACCGACGGCTGTGGAGCGATTCTGGAAGATAATGAAAGGTGGAGAACAGAACGAGGAGAAACGATACGCTCGATGGCGCAGTGGGCAGGACAAATGCTGGCGTGCCCGTTTACCTCGCAGGATCGAGCGCCCAGCGATAAGCCTGAAAGCTAAATCGTCAAGCCAATTACAATCCCGCCTCTTCCAGCTGCCGCTCGAAGTGCGAGAATACATATACGAGTTCATCTTCGATGACGGCACCGTGCGGCTCGATGTGCAAGAGAAGGTCGTGCGGAATATGGAGCCGTATAGGCTGAGCCTTCTGGAGCCTCAGCAGTACCTAGCTATCCTGCAAGCGTGCAAGAAGACGTAAGTATACTCCCCGATTGCACGCGCAACGCTCGCCATGCACGTGCTCAGCAAACGCCGCTCATCCTACAGCAGATACGTTGAAGCAGCCCATCTACTCTACAGCACCAACACCTTCATGTTCCCAGATCTCACCACCTTCCTGTGCTTCGAAAGAATCGTGCCCAGCCTTCACTGGCACCACATCAAGAGCATCGGTATCGCCTGGGATTACGAGGAGGTCAATTACGACTTCCAATACGACCACCTTCCGTGTCCAACGAATGCTAAAAGCTGGAAAGAAGTATATCGGGAATTTTCAAAGATGAAAGGGCTTGAGCGTCTCAGAGTGGATTTGAAAAACTGTCCGCTGAGCCCGTATCAGGATTCGGATTTCGATCTTCAGCAGCCGCTTCGGGACATCACGATCCCTGCCGTACTCGAGTTATTCGTCTACGGCAAGAGGAAAGCGTTGGCCGCCGTGTGTGGGTGTGGGTGCGCGGGGACTGAAGGCAGGTGTTGCGGGAGCGAGACTTTAGATCAATTGTCGCTCGAGTACGACTCTAGTTCACCACTTTATCTTGCCTATTTTGCTACACACGTGCTATAGAGAGCGTTGAAATGTCTAAGCAGCTTGTATATTCATTTGTGTTGGCGAAAAAGAAACTATGTTCTTGGGCTCTAAGGATTCGAGCATTATCCCTTCTTTATCGTCCCCATGTCACACATGGTTGATACTTCGTAGATCTATTCATTCTCGCTAAAACCTCCATTTGATGACCTGATGCTGAATACTTGTTGCATTGGAGCATTTGTTGTTGTGACAATTTATCTCGAAGGGGTGCAGGCGACCCATGTAGGTAGGTATGGCAAGGCTTGTAACCGTTTAACCGTAATCCTTGCTAGTAGTACATGACATGCTAACTCAGATAGCCATAGCTAGTAAGGCTAGCGTTTTATGGGCTAGTTGGCTGAGTTTTGGCTTGAGGGCACATTGGCAAACCCCCCACCTCGAGCGGGCATGATTCTTTTCATTTACATCCATTCCTAGATCATGGCGGGCTCTATCGTCGACTTCGAAGCCACCATCGCCGCTATACTTCTCATCGCTCTGTGTCTGCTCACCCTATCCGTCTACCGTCTGTATTTGCACCCGCTTGCCAATGTCCCAGGCCCGAAACTTGCCGCTTTGACATCATGGCATGAGCTATGGTACGACTGCTTCCAAGGAGGAGGTGGGCAGCACGCGTTCAAGATGCGCGAGATGCATGATATGTATGGTAATTCTAAACTGTTTATATCACGAGACATCCACAGTAGAACCCACCTGATTCGTGAATAGGTCCTATCATTCGTATCAACCCTTGGGAAGTCCACATAGATGGCCTGGCAGACCCAGCCTTTTGGAATGTTCTGTATTCTCAAACGAACAAGCTAGACAAGGACAGTTGGTTCTATAGTTAGTGATTCCACCTCCGTCGGCCTTTCCAATCTGACATGAACGGCTCGTAGACGGCTTCGGCTCCGGTCTCTCCACGGTCGCTACTTCTTCAAGTGATCTCCATCGAGCGCGCCGGGGTGCCATATCTAGCTATTTTTCTGCTGGCCACGTTCGAAAATACGAGCCCATGGTTCTAGCGCACGTCTCTACGCTCATCTCTCGGCTTCAAGACTGCAGCCGCAAGGACCAGGTGGTTGACCTTGCAAATGCCTACCGGTGTCTCACTCTAGATGTCGTCACCTCTTTTTCCGTGCCCGAACCTCGAAAGATGCTCGAGCTGGAGGACTTTGGGCGGGGATTCAACGGCCTGATGCGCGATTTCTCCAAGATGATTACGCTCCAAAGGCACATGAAGGTCGTGATTCCACTTTTGGAACTGATTCCCGACTGGGTGGGAAATGCGATGGACTCTTCCGGCTCCATCCAGCAGCTTGTGGATTGGCGCATGAGCTTCGTGAGAGCGGCCCAGCAGGCCATTCATCGAAAGGGCATACCGCCACCGGGACAGGAGGCTTCCATCCTTGACACCCTTTACAGCGCGCCTGAATTAGCACAGAAAGACAAGATCATGAAATACTTTGTGGAAGAAGCCACTACCATCACTAGTGCCGGCACAGAAACCACAGCATCGACCTTGGGGCTCTTCACGTACCATGTTCTTGCCAATCGGGACATCCTCGATAATCTGTTAGCAGAGCTACTGGGCATTGCAGGTGACCACACCGAGCTCATGGGGTTGCGCATGCTCGAGAAACTGCCATACTTGCAAGCCTGCATCAACGAAGCCCTTCGCCTCTCCAACCCCGTTACAGGACGTCTTCCACGGCTCAACCCGCGCGCACCCACTACTTACACGACGCCTGATGGAAAATCAACGTACATCCTTCCTCCTAAGACAGTCATGTCCATGTCCATGCCCGACATGCACTTCAACACTTCCATATTTCCCTCCCCGCACACTTTCAAGCCCTCTCGCTGGACAGACAGCTCGCCCGAGCACCTCAAAGAAATGCACCGCTACTTAGTCCCCTTCTCCAAGGGAAGCCGGTCATGCTTGGGGATTGAGGTGGCGAAAATGGAGTTGGTACTCACGGCTGGGAATGTGTTCCAGAAGCTGGGGAGTGCAATGCAGCTTTGGGAAACGACAGAAAGGGATGTAAGCTGGGCGCATGATTTTTTTGCGCCGTACATTCCGGTCGATGCGAAAGGGTTGAGGGTGAAGATTGGGAGCTTATCTTAGAAAAGGTCACGTGCCGTATTCTCATACGTAGAGTTGTGAGCTCCTGAGGTCTCCAGCCGCATCTCACCGCATTTTTCAAGCCTGTCAGCCAATGCGCTGAGGTTTACCATTTTGAATATTCGTTTGCAGTTAGTCCACAGTGATCGCTAAGATTGCAAGCAATTGAGTCCTCATCATTTACAGCCCCTCCTTATTTCGTGGAGCGATGAGATGAGATTGGACTGGTCTGAGATGGCGGTCTGTTCGATTTTCACTGCAATTTTAGCGTGGACGAGCAGTGGTGACGGTGTAGCACAGCCACAGAGAGCAATTATGATTCATTCTACGCTAGTCCCGAAATGGGCAAGCCGCGAATGAATCATACACAGTGCATACTTCGACCTGGCAACAGCCAGGTTGCCTGAGGTATAAAATGCATGGAACGACGCAGATTCAACTTATCCAATCTACTGGACAACACTATCAGTCCAGAATACTTTAGCCAATTTTTTAGTCCAACCACATCCGTTTACAGCCAATGGTCGAAGGAACAACGACTGCTGCAACGACTACAACCACAGAAAGGCTAGACATGATCACTAGTACGAACACAAGTACCACGCAGAAGACTATCAGAGCCTTGTGTGGGCTGGGTAAGGAGGGCCACAGCTCCACTTTCGCATCAATGGACTCCTCGGATGACGAAGTGAACTACCCATCTCCTGCTCTTGAATTTCTGAGCTACTCGGACGACTCGGAGACAGACATCGTTATTACGTCCAGTGAGAGTGTTAAGATTCGTCTACCTTCCGGCAAGACTATATCAAGGAAAGCAAACGGTCCACATGTAGCGAAACATCGACATCGAAGGATTCCATCACCGAACACTACAAGCCATGTCCAAATGCCCAGAAAGGTCCACGGAAACTGTGCAATGATAACAAGTCCGGCCATAGTTCAGACTTCAACGCCAAATCAGAAGCCTAGGCATCCAACGACACCTCCGACTTCGGACTCAGAGAGCGAATATGATCACCCATCAGTACTGTCCCGCCATCAATCCACGCCCGGCTCATTAGCACCTCACATATGCCTCGTAACTCATCGCACTACAATCCGCAACTCGGATGCTCAAATGCTGGCGACGCTGCCGGCTTCTACGCAACGTACTTTGCTAGCAACGTCGAGAAAGGCAGTAGGAAGAGCAGGACGAGAGGAGCAAGAGTACAGGAGCAAATTAGACGGATATGGGAATTTGAAGAGTAAGGAGAGGTTTGTGAATGATGTGCCGGGCGGGAAAAGTCACAAGAATAGGTTTATGGCACAGTGATAGGAAAGGGATCACAGGGGTTTGTGTGTGCCGTGATTTTTAATATAAGTATCGAATTCGAAGAGATGTGAATTTGAGTGCTACAGAAACATGGAACGCGGACTATGTGAAAACTTAATAGGATCGTGTTGCGTGCAGGCGCAGGTGCAAAAGAGAACTCTATCACACGTATGCGATAGATAATCTAATCTATATACCATGGACCTTAATTCCACAGATCGGATAAGTAAACGAACCCATTTTGGAAGTAAGCAAAAAATCAGCCACACTCCATCCCCAGCGCTGAGCGATTCCTGTAGATCTAAGACCACTTTTGTTCGTCATACCCCAAGCCTTGTGTAAGTGTCCGTGTGCCCCGTCTATGGTAGTGATATTCTTGCGTGGCTTTGTGAGCTTCCCCATATACCGGATAGTTGGATCTCACGGCGACCTTCCAACCGAGCTAGAGCGACTCCCCGCATCGTCTTCTTGCGGTTTGGGCAAGGTAGGGAATCCTTGCGATTGGGTCTCATCTGCTCGTCAGAAGCGCTCAGACGAGAATGCTCTTCACCGAAGATTTGATTGAATGATGGTATAACATCCCCGATTGGTAGCATCCACGAGAACCGACGAGCGGGGAGTTGTGACGCAGCGCGATCCATTGAAGTATGGTTTTCTCGATTATCGATAGCCGAAGACCATGGCTTCCGACGGATCGCGTTTGAGCGCTTTAGCTGAAAGTTTTCCAGCTCCTCGACGTGACCGGTCTGATATTCACGCTCATGAGGAGAGAAGAGGCCAATTCCAATCGCGGCGTCAGAAGTAACACTGTAGTTATCGTCAAAATCCTCTACACTTTCGGCCAGCTCTTGCAGTGCTGGAGCGTGCGTACCGTCAAACTCGGCCCAGTTGAAGCAGTCGACATCGGCCCAATAATCTGAGTAATCGACGTCACGCGACCGGGTTCAAGGGCGGGTCGGCGGGATTTGGCTGGCAGGCCGCATGGATATAAGATATTTTCGATAGTCGATGTCGTTGTTAGGTGACAGGATGATGTCGTTGCCAATATTGGCATGTTCATCCATAGCCTGTGCGCCGCGTGAGCCTTCTTCCTTTAGATTTTGGTGGGCCTTCGATCCGAATTTGACTTTCAGCTTAGAAATACCCATTTTGAAGATCAGAAGTTGTTAAACGGGTAATTTTAGAAGTTTAGTGATGACAGAAGCTTTCTCCCTTTGACAAGGTTGAGGATGCAAGTTTCCACTTGAGTGAAGATATGGATCCTGTCTTATAGGCCTTATTCGAGGACATGGTCAAGATTACGAACACGATGCTGGCCCAATACTGTACGCGGATGAAAACTCGAAAATTTGTCAAGTGTATATACAATGCAACTAGAAGTGATTCCGGGATGCTTGACTATGGTCGAAGTTACATACAAGCGAGCTCACAATGCTCTCATATATTGAACTGCCCAAAGTTCTGTCTCAGAAGTGACGTGGCAATCAGTAAAGTTTCATTACAATCTTTACATCGTGTTTTATATTTCATTAAGAGAAGGCTCGCTAGCTAAGACAGATCTACCGTTCGAGATACAACTAACTCATTCAATTGTGGACTTGTAACTAACTGATCTTGAACCAGTAGGGAAGTTATTGGTAATGTGGGAACAGACTAAGGAATGCTGCGAAAAATTCTGCCCAAAAAGTACCTGTGATAAGAGATTTAGGGAGCAAGTCACTGCTTCAAGAAACACTAAATTCACGGAAATCTGGTAATGGCCAAAATGAGCTTGTTGCATTGCTGAAACTAAAATAAATATAGGAGAAGCGATATTCAGCATAATCGCATACAATTGCCTCACCCTTACGTTATAGTGGACAAATGCATTTCATAATAGGGTTTTCTGATACCGCAGGTGCTCTCGCACTCAAAAGAATCATAGAAGAAGGCCCGTCGACCAAGCATGGGGCATCAACCTCGACAGCAGGCCCTCATTCAAAAAGTTGCTGCGCCACACCATTGCTTCGAACCTGAGATTTGGAAATTTCCATGAATCATTCATTAATCATAATTGTATGAACATCGTTACCTCGCTGATTCATACCCTACCCAGAGACATACTCCCCGAGAATAAGCTCTGGTACCTCCTTCAACCGTGCCCAGGCCGCCCAACCCGCCATCTTAATCTTTTGATCAGACAACTACGGAGAACTCGGCAGCACAGGATGGCTCCGCAGGGGATCCACGTCTAAAGCCTCCCGGACCTTCAAGATTTTCGGGTTGATCTTGTGACGAACTGCCCGAGCGCGCTTGAGTTGCGGCTTGCAAAATGTAAACTCGGCTTCAGAAGCAAGGAATTGAATAGGCAACAGATACGAAAGTGGCCTACCTGACTCGTAAACCTCAGCACCTGGCTTACATGCACCTGGCTTGGTGGCAAAAGGCTTTCGACGAACCGCGTTCGACCGCTTTATTTCGAAATTGTTCAGCTCTTCGACCCGGTCTTCTGTCAACATCTGCTTTCACGGAGCATACTTTTGCGCTATTTTTCTCCAGTTGGTGCTTGTCCATAACATGCCATACCGACTCCAGCATTAGACGTGCTAATACTCTCGCTTGCGTCCTCGAAGATCGCATACTTCGACTGAATCGATGGCGCACGCACCGGAATTGGCCGGACGGAATTTGCTTGCGCCAGGCGGACGTTACCTTCGCCGAAGCTGGAATTTACGTGCGCAGGAATCAGCGCAATCTTGCCGAAGATTTTCGTTGGGTTAGGGTGAGGGTAGAACCGAAGGTCTTGCTCATCGTGAGACTTGTAAGCGCACTTCACCCTGTGCACTGGCCCCTTAACGGCTTGCAGAAATCCCATATCGGTTGAGGAGACTGAAGACTTTGGTAAGACAATAATTCGAGAAGTTTTTCAAGAGGGTAGTCGATAAGTTGAAAGCTTGGTGGGTTGGGTACTGGTACTAGGTGGAGTTGCAGACCAAGGTTCGTATGCAACACTTTACATTGTGTATGTATATTAAACCAGTGAACTTTCGTGATCAACATTTGCTCGTCAAGAAAATCAGGGACTTTTTGAGATTTATAGTGTCAACTTTGCTGTTGAAGGTAATTCATTGTTTCAAAATGTCTTTACAGTGTCTCACATAGATCAAAGTCAGGTAGTCTCAACTTTGATTGAACTTTTATTCTCGTAAGTTCTATCATACAGCTATCCCTCTTACACTAGATCAGCTCTTTGATGAACTTGACATATTAGGCCAGTGGCAATGTCCCACAGGATGCCCATCCCAACGAAAATTGACCATTCCCATACTCTTGATGTTATGAGTATCATCCCAGGCCATGCTTGAGTCCTCAATCAACGCCACACTGGACGAGGTTGCTCATCCCCGGAAGACGCCTCTCCGCCGCCGATAATACGTACGATGCGCGAAGGCCCATTGCCACCATTATTGATCCGAAGCCCACGAACCCTACGCGTATGCTGGGCACTCAGAATATGGATTCCACGCGGGGCAGGCATATGGATATCGTCGCCAACCACATTCTCGGAAACCTCAGGCAGAGAACGACTCGACTCGATCTGAACGGAGCGCCTATCCTGGGTATGATGATGGCCAGCGAGAGAGAGCTCAGTCGTTCGACACAAAGTGTTGAAAGAGGAGTCGGACGCGGTAAGCACCTCACTGTCCCCAAAGATAGAAGCCTCGTCGTCGCCATCGAAGGACTCGCTTTCAATCTTGTTGACCATGATCATATCCTCATCAAGCATCTCATTGTCTTCCTCCTCGTCTAAATCCATGTTCACGTCCCAATAACTCCGCGGCATGATGCCAGAAACCCGATAGATCTTCTTCGGGCGATCGTAGCTGAAGTCAGCCGGAATCACGACCCCGGAGGCAGTAGTATATGACTTGTGTGTCAATTCGAGCGGCTCCCGGATATCAGCCATTTGATTACGACGGTGTGTCCTAGCTGGTGGGATACCTTCAGTAGGCTCAGGCTGAATTTGCCCGTTGGTATGTTGGTAGAAGGCCGCTGCATCGCGAATTGGAGACTGTGGGGGTGAGAAAGGCTTCCGGTCATGATGGACACGAGTCTTGATGCGGCGATAGGCGGCTTTTAGCTTTCGAAGGACGCCCATAGTTGAGCTCTGCAGTTGAACTCGCCTGGGTGGCTTAGGCAGAGACCTTTGACAGGTCTGGCATTATGGAAATAGGGATAGGGTTGCTTGGCCCGATCAATGGCAAAGAGCGCGTGACTCTCGCAAAGCCGTGCGGTGTACGTGAAAGAGTACGCAAGGTGAAGTTGGGAAAGGGTCGTGCTTGTGGTAGCGACGTGGCTGATGTAGTGAATGGGTGAAGATCAAGTGTTGTAATTAGCTTAATATTGCCCTGAATGTGCCAGGAGTCTGATAATGGATCTGCGTAGCCTCTCCTGGTATTGTGTGGCATCGGTCCATAGGGTTTGAATTTAATTCAAGCGAGATATGCTACTTGACAGGAGGTTCGAAGCCTTTCACAGATATCGCCTTTTTGTATCCAAGACCCGATGCTATTGACTGCTCAGAATCATGCCATAGCGCGCAGCACGGGTAGAACACGCTATAGCCACACTCTCTTCCGGACCCTCCATCCACATAACCAGGCTATGACAATGCCTCATCAACTTTTGCAGAGAGCAAGCTATTTTAAAACGTTACAAGAACTGGCTTCCGTCGTAGAACGCAGCATTCATGGATCGCTTGCACGCTTTCACCCAACTGTGTAAGAGCATCTTTGACGGGAAGAACATCGTTCTACTCAATCCGACCTCACGTCAAGAGCTCAACAGAATGGTATCGTGCAAGAGTATTTGCTGGATGATGCAACACACACTGGCGATGGGTCTCCTTCCTTATGTGCGAAGGCGGACAGAAAAGAAGAATAACTTTACACTGCGAAGTTGTTCACGTTTCTGAGTCTAGTATTTCAGTATCTTATACGAGGAAACTGGTCTTCAGGAGCTTTCAAGCCGCTATGGCTGTTCGGCGCATTATGCGCACAAACAACAACAAAGGATTTAGTAAGACGAGAAAATAAGGCATTGGAGATTTTGAAACAGGATGATGATTGAGCCTACATTAAGACACAAACCTGGTTCCCGGAGGTCTTTTGAAACAAGACATGCCTAAATTCGTCTCTGAGAAACCGGCTCCATGAGTCTGTCGATATCAAATGAGTGCTACATAATTCGCGCCACGAGGATGCCACGTGACTCAGCTTCAGCCAACTTCTTCTGTACCTCTTTCAGTTCATTAATTTATGTGACATCCCTAGATGAATCGACGGGTGATCCATCAGTCTTCCACGCCTTCCTCCTAGACCGCATCGATACTAACCAGAGAAGCAACTGCCATGCACCTACTTTAAGCTCCCCTAATACTTCCCTAACAACTTCTCGCATCTACTTCATCCAGATAAGCAGGTTATGCGCACCCGGGAGAGGACCCGCAACCTCATTGATCGCATTATGACCCTTATCATCAGCCTTCTTTTCGCTGGGGTTTCTAGCTATGCGGGCGCCTGGAGACTTGCCCTGTGATTCTGGCAATGCTGCAAGTTCGACGGCTGCAGGGTTAGATTGCGGAACCAGGGAATCTCGGCGGGGATGGTAGTCCTGGTGCGAGTCATTGTTGCCGAAGCAGAACAAGGATTTGAAGAAGCCCATTATGGTTTATCCGAGTCGGTGGGAGTGGATACCTATGAGTTGGGGAGGGGAATGCCAGTGGGTAGAATATATACGAATTATGGGGAGGCGTGGGTTGATGGGAATGTAGGCATTGTGAATGAATGTTGCACTGACAATAGACCATTCACTGAGACTTTGTGCTTTGCTTATGGTGATATTTTCGTGCTTCGACGTAAGCATTCTGGCTCAAGTCGTCAGAACAGTATTTTGTCACGTCTATATGAGTACTATACACGGTGTTGAACCTCGGTCGCGTAGATAGTACTAAACAACCTCAGAAAATAAATTGACCTATCTTACAACTTGCCAAACCACCCACACAATCTGCCCCCCAAAAGCCAACTAAAACTCGCATGAACTGAAATCAGGTACTCTAATAGTTCCCCCAAGACACAGTACGAAACACAGAAGCCACATCCCTAGGCTCGATATTTGAAACAACATACGAAGACGGCACCCCACACCCATTCCAATTCCCGTCACTCGACTTTCCGCGAAGATCCGCATCAATTTTGCATTGCACCCTCATCACAGGATCGCATGTTGAGGTAGCAACAGGCATATCGTACGATATATCTGGTGGTTGCCATGTCATTGATGTTATCATCGTGGAAAGAGGTGATGTTGGGCTTGGTTTGGGTGTGGGTTTGGGTGTGGAATTTGATGCTGGGAAGCCCATAGATTAGCATAACGATTACTATCAGGATGACTCCAATGCACTTTCGTAATATCGCGCGATGTAGAGGAGAGGATTAGTCAGTCGGCATGCCAGGAACATAGACGTGTGAGATGGTTGTGTGGACTTCGACGGGTGAGTTGCATGGGCCGAGTTGGTTGGAGTCGCAGTAGCCGGAGGTGACGCTGATCATAGTGGTGATTTTCTCCGTTGTTTGGCAGCCTCCTTGACCTAGTATCCCAGGCCTGCAGGGGGTGGAAGTTGGTGCCACGTATTGGGGTGTTGACGTGGTTGAAGTAGTAGACGCGGGTGGTGTTGTTGAGGAGGCTGAATGGACAACTGCCAATAAGTTAGCGAGACCATGTTGGGATGTAGGAGTGTGAAAGGGGTTGTAGGGATGAGAGGCGGCGGTAGGCTGACATCCTTACGAGAGGTTAGTAGGTCGAGAGGATTTGAAAAGCTCAGATAGCATGCGAAGTCGGAGAGGTTTGAGACAATTTGAGAGAGGTGAGAGATTGTGGGTGGATGAAGAGAGCCGTGGACAGACAACGATTCCGAGAGAGCTACTCTGAAAAAGTTAAGATAATAAAGAAACAGAAGTTTACTTACTGACTTTCCCGGAACGCTCTGCTTTCTATTCACGGGCAAAACTGCACCAAACACGGATTCATTACCGCACTCGGCGTCTCCCTCGGCTCAATCAACGTCAAAGCCACCGCCGCCGTCGCCAACGTCGACAGCCTCGTAGTCCTTCGGGCAGGAGTATTCACTTTGGTCGCCAACTTACCTGTAGAAGAAGAAGTCGACGGCATCTGCGACGTGGTACTAGCCTCACTTGCATTCGGTGTAGCCCACACCAAAACCGCCATATCCTCGTCGCTCTCATCCTCCATGAAAATCCCATTCGTCATTGACGTGTGCAGCTCGGACGACACCGTCGTGTAGAATGTCCAAAGCCACGCTGTGCTGCCGTCTACTTCGGCGTAGTACGTTGGTGCTAGGCCGAGTGGCAGGACCAAATCGTCTGTCAGGAAGGTTTCGTCTTGCTGTGGGAGGGACCATGGGTCTACACACGTAGAATTTGCGCAAAACCCAGTCTTGGTCCCGTTTGTCGTTGGAGCTGGTGTTCCAGTTTGCTGTGCAGCTCCACCATCGGTCTGAACCTGACCTGGAGACTCTATTGCTCTTTTACGTGGTTTCGGACCTTTTGACCCATGAGGAACGTAGTAGCACCCTCCGCCGGCAAGGTACTTGCGGTACTCAGCCGGTATGTTAGGATTGCCACCGCACGAAAGTCCGTCCACAATATCCGAGAAGTAGGCTTCATTGAAAATATCAGTGTAGGATTCCTCATCGATTTGATCATGTAGGTCGCCCGGCGGCGGTATCTTATCTATGTTAAGGGGATCCGGCATCAGAGATGGAGTCATATCATTAGGATTCGTATCTGGAGAGTCAGGTGGTTGCTGTTGCTGTCCGGGAGACGCGGGTGGGCCAGTGGGCTGCTGTTGCTGCCCAGGAGCCGGATCTGGGGGTTGCTGTTGTTGTCCAGGAGGCAAATTCGGGGTCTTTGCCCTAGTAGGAGGCTTAGGTGGTGATGGAAGTCCACACTGAAATTCGAGGGCAAACGGGTCCCGGAAAGTAACGGGCGGAGAGACTCGACACAGCCTAGCCTGCCGCGATGGGGCTCCTGCCTCGCCTAGTGGTGCCAATTGCTCTATGGCCTTAGAGTCAACACATACCATGCTGGACGACACACTGTTTCGGCCACAGTGGAGCCTTCCCTCTGGCAATTTGATCCTTGGCAGCTTGATAGCTTTGCCCACTGGTGGAATCCTAATTCCCGGCATATTGACTTTTTTGAGTTTGATACTCGGGATATGAATCCCCCATCTCGGCTTCTTGGGGCTAGGCCATTTGAACGCGAGGTTTGTGAGCTTCTTCCCGATTTTGGCCCTCTTCAACCACGACTTCAAGCCCATGGCTATGACTGGAACCGCGAGGAGAGCGAAAAGACCCCAAAGATCTCTATCGTCATCTTTCTTCGCTGCTGCTTTTTCTGTTGGGTGGGGACAGAAGATGAGTTCTGGATGAGCTTGGCAATCCCACCAGGGAGGCCGGCCAGCCTCGGTGGTTGTAGGTGTAGGAGGTCCACCGGGACATGCCGGACTATCGGGTGTTTGGGTGCAATCGATCGAAGATAAATGCGATGCGGTCGTACCGAGCGAAGGCAGACCCCCATCTGTCATGGTGCCCGTCGACCCAGACCCCGTGAGCGTAATCATAGCTGTAGATCCCGAAGCCGTGACCGTAATTGTGGACCCAGATGCACTGCTTAGTACACCAGAAGGAATGGATCCAGTCGCAATTGATTGTGAGGACAATGATATCGAGGGGAGGCATATGCCATTGGTGCCACTGCTCAGTACCCCAGATGGAATCGATGCAGATGCTCCCGAAGACAATGAATCCAATGGTATACCGTGCATATCAGTGCTACCAGGCATGGATGGAAATGATCCATGAGACACTGTAGGAAGCGAAATTGATGGTAATCCATGTGGATCACTGGTCCCAGTGAACGATGGCAATGATCCATGGGACTCTGAGGGCAGTGATAGTGACGGGGTACCATGCGAGCCGTAGCTCCAACTGAGAGATGCGATGGAACCAGGGGCACCCGAAGGATTCGACTTCGACGGTATGCCACGTGTGTCACTGGTCAGAACACCAGACGGGATACGAGATGCCTTTGAAGACAACGATGGCTGGTCACTTAGAATGCCAGAAGCGATACCCCCAGATGAAGAAGCCGTTCCCGAGACCGCACTTTGTGAGGCCTCAGAGCCTGGAGCACTGCCTGGTCCGGTCTTAGAGAGTTCGGGAATCGACCCATTCGGAGCTGAGTTTGTGATGTGGGCGGAGGTGTCGCCTGTCTGTGATCCGCCATTCGAATCCGTGGGGATCGCTGTATTGCCTGAGGTGGCACCAGATGCCTTAGAAGACGCTCTGTCCGAGAATTGCGCTAACGTGACGCCAGACTGAGAACTAGTATGGTCTAAAGGATGAGTAAAGCCTGATGTGGCGCTTGTTTTTGAAACGCTCTTCGAATCTGTAGGGTTCCACGTGTTACCTGATGACGAGGCTCCGTCTGTAGCTTGAACCGAAGTACCGCGAGACTTAGGGAATGTATACCCTAGGGAATCCGTGATAACTGACTCTGGTGGCGCTGGAGTGTAAGACGGAGGTGAAATGGCGGTTCCCGGCTTTGGAAGCTCGGTGAAGTACCCTGGCGGCAGATCGGGCGGGCGTGTTGGTTGAGTGGTGGTTGCGCCACTGGGGACGGAGATTGGTGCATTGGTGGGTGAGGCTCCTGACACTGGTATGCCTCCGGATGACGCACCAGACTTTGAGACAGTCGACCCACCAGACACTGCAGCCTCCCCAGTAGATGCGCCACTTGTTGTTTCATCTCCTAGCGACACTCCGGAATTCTGCTCACCTCCAGACACCGTGATGGACATCACAGCACCACCAGTCGACCCTCCGCTAATCAAACTTGCACCGGTACCTGATGTTTTCGCCCTTCCACTACTCACCAACGTCCCTGACGGCCTCATCCCACCCTCTACACTTAACTCTGCCCTCACCGGGCACTGTACGGTCGGAATCGCCGCGACAACTCCCCCCATGGTCCCATTCGCTCCGTCCACCCTCCAACACTCAAAACTCCCATACTCCCCCATACACGGATTTCCCGGCCACACCATCTCTCCACCCGGCTCCCCAATCCTCAGCAGCCCCTCCACCTCACACTTTTCACCTTGGAAGATATTACATTTGGTGCCTGAATCGGGGCCAAAAGAGGTCTGGAACGCGTAGTTACGGATGCAGGTTGCATATGTAGGGTTGTAGGGGCCGAAACAGGTGTAGGTGCAGTTGCCATGCCAATCTGGCTCCGTGCAGGTCCAGAGACAGCCCGGATTGCCTGGGTTGCCGGGGAGGGGAAGGTGTGAAGGGGAAGTTGAATCAACGTCGATCAGGATGGCGGCGTTGGGGAGGAGGGCTTCGATGTAGGGGGCGGAGATTATGAGGTAGATGATTATATAAGGCGAAAACATATTTGCGGACGGTAGTGGTAAAGTGCGACTAGATAATGTATGTGAACAACCAGATACAGTTGCGCAAGTGGTGATGCAGATGTTCGTTAACAACCTGGACAGGACTGTGGGTTAAAAGCTGCATCGACTCTTCCCGTAGATGTGATCGGGGATTGGACCGTGAAAGAGCGTTTAGCGAGTGACAATAGCAAACTCATCTCGATTACCACGCCCACAAAGCATGACGATCCTGTAATGAGGAGTTTCCTTTGTCGGCCACACTACATGGTTGATGCGCGTTGTCCCGTACAAAGAAGTGCGACGTACGTTGTTGATCCTCAAAAACATACTACAATAGTAAGATTCATATCAAGTGCGTGGCAAGTTCAGCTGAAACCCTCGAAGGCGAAATGTTCCCAATTCGCATGTCGAGGACATGCAAATCGACGCTGCCAGTCGAAAGAATTCATGCGCTCGGATCAGGTAGAGGGTCAATATACCACAGTGTTTCTGCGAGTCCAAAGCTAGCTCTTTGGGTTCCGGCAAGTCTTGTGGAAACACGTCGCACAGGTTTTGGTTGGGAAAGGTACCGGTCTGTGGCTCTGGACATTGGGAAAGAAGAAGCCGATGCTGTAGTATCAGTGCGGAATCTAACTGGACGTCTTTCCGCGGTTCTTGATTCTAGAGCAGATTCACCTGCCAACTGCCCCTTGGAACCCGTGTAGCACCTTCTTTGGTCACGCGCATGCATTGTTTCTAGCTTAGATTTCAGAATCCAACCGTGATTGGTCGCGGTGAATTCTGTGCCCTGTATCAACCCGCAAGAAGTTATGATGAATCATGAATCGCAGGCATGTGAACAAAGATTGGCGCAACCCGTTCCTCTTCCGTCGACTTCATTCCCTCTTCCTCGTCGAAAAGGGTTCTGGTCGAGCAACACCACAACAAGACACGCAACACTTGCGATGTGTCAATATCGATTCGATGACCAAGAGGGCACATGGAGTTGTTCCAGAGTTTTGGATGGCTAGCTCAGGGTCCAGACTTGGACCAATCAGGCTAGCAGAAGCGACCCCACGCGCAAGGCCTCACCGCCTGCATCTGCCCCTCCAAACACTCGAATATGTCCTTGCAGCACTCCGCTCCTTGATCAATTGCACTCCTCCCTCTTTATAGCGTACCTCCCTCGTCATAGACCCTCGCTTTTTGAATTCGCGCTCGATTACGCACGGAAACGACACCATGGCTGCCGCAGCGTCCGTCTACCCCCCGCTCAGGGACCGCCCGATCAAGAACACCGTCGTGCTTTTCGATGTCGACGAGACGCTCTCCAAGGCGCGGAAGGTGCGACCAGAGATGCCCATCGCCCCTTCGCAATGTCCCCTAACGTCAATGCCAGCTCGCAAAGCCCGAGATGCTGCAGCTGCTCTCTCAGCTGCGGCATAAAGTCGCCATTGGTTTCGTTGGCGGCTCCAACCTCGTCAAGCAACAGGAGCAGCTCGGCGGCAACATCGACGTCACCACCCTTTTCGACTTCTGCTTCTCTGAGAACGGTCTCACAGCGTATCGGTTGGGCCAGTCGCTCGCAAGCACGAGCTTCATCGGCTGGATCGGCGAGGACAAGTACAAGCAGCTCGTCAAGTGGTGCGTTCCTTCCTCCATACTTTGCGCCTACAATGAAATCGGGTCTGGTAGCTGACACATATGGCAGGATTCTCCACTACATTGCCGACCTCGACATCCCTATAAAGCGCGGCACCTTCATCGAGTTCCGCAACGGCATGATCAACGTGTCCCCCATCGGCCGTAACGCATCTGCCGACGAGCGCAACGAGTACGAGACGTACGACAAGGCCAACAACATCCGCACCACCATGATCGCCAAGCTCAAGGAGGCCTTCCCCGACATAGGCCTCACATACTCCGTCGGCGGTCAGATCTCCTTCGATGTCTTCCCCACCGGCTGGGATAAGACGTACTGCCTGCGCCACATCGAAGCAGACAAGGATCTGCCTGATGGTGTGGAGTACAAGACCATTCATTTCTTTGGTGACAAGGCGTATGAGGGTGGAAACGACTGGGAGATCTACAGCGATTCCAGGACGATTGGGCATGCGGTCAAGGACCCTGAGGATACGTACAGTCAGCTGAAGGAGATGTTTTTTTCGTGAAGAGGAGGTTTCCTGGCAATCGTATAAGCCGGCTGTAGCCCAAGAGGTCTGGACGAGACATGTATCATGGTGATGACTTCGACAGAGCGGTTCGTTGAATTACAGATACCAGATGAATGCAACATAGTATAAACCGACGTGCTGTTTCCTTTTTGGATATGTTCCTAGCTCAGGATACCCGACGACCTGAAGAAAATCGACCATCAAGTAGTAGCTTGACTCAGCCAGTCAGCCTCATCCCACCCCATGCATACCCTACGCCGTCCAGTCGTGCAGGCTAATGAGCAGTGAAATCTGTAGTGTTGAGAGATCTCGTGTTTCGGTATGACCCATGTGCCATTATAGGCAGCAGCATCTCCTCCACGCTAGAGATTTGTGGTGTTGATATGCTCTGCTCCACGCGCGATACGAGCAGCTAACATTAAATGCTCCCTACCACAGGTTCAGAATATTGTATTTTTAGTTTTGTAGTCCCAGAGAGGCATTCACGACATGGTACAAGGCGGCTTTGAGCACTGTAGACTCTCGATTAGGGTCAAAGATTGAGGTATTAGTGTAGCCATCTGGTAGTATCGCACTGTCTACCTACCTACCTACCTATCTAGGAATAGCTTTCATTGCGTGCAGATGTACGTCTAGTTGGGCCAAAGGATGGCGGTGGTCTTCTGTTGGTCTACATATTGCAACTACAGATGGCTCTAACCAACACAATTGCTTCACATATAACATGCGAGCTGAATATCTGCCAGAATATATGTATCCGCTTTGCCACTTCTCAGAGCTCGCTAGACCACATACCTCCTAACGCGCTTGCCAATATGCCTGGTGGCTCTTCTCTTTCTCAAGCCGCTGTCTCAATTCTTCAAAACTTTTTCCAGGTCTTCGAATAGGTTCTCGACGGCTTTGCGTTTATCCACCTCTCCAATAGGCATATCGGCGTGAGCATAAACCTTGTGAGAATCTTTGTCTGCCAGCTCTTTCAAGGTTTTATCTTCCGCTCCTTTGTTCACCTGGAACTTGTATCTCTTGTATTCTTTCCCATCTTTGAGAACTGTCTCACCATTGTCTAATCGCGAGCCAATTTTCTTGTCGTTGTTCCCTGACTGGGCTGGGGCGACCCCCGTACCCGGAGTTCCTTGTCCGTTTGCTATCTTCGTCACACGCGAGTCACTTTGGAAAACCCACTTCTTGAGGCTTTGGAGGGAGTTCTTCAGTGACCGGCTCATGTTGGCTTTATTTTCTCATCAGGACGAGGACGTTCGTGGACCAGTTGGTACGATTTGTTATACTCACGAAGTAGGATGCTGAGGATGAAAAACCCTGTAGCGGAAGGCTGCGACTTTTATCGTCGATTGAGATCAGGATAATGATGCAGTCTTGATTGAGCAAGATTCAAAAACTGATGGTGACGGTGATGGGGTGGAATGCTCGTGTGACGTTTGCGTTGCTATTGAGATTTCGTAAGGTCTTAGAGCGTCTACAATAGTGTCGAATTTTAGAGGTCTCCGGGTGATGTAGCACTTACTAGTGTTGGCTGTCTTGCACGTACCATCAAACAGTACTGTCAGAGGTGATGTGATTGACGAGTGGTGACCAAATGATGGGAGCCATCATTCGCGTGCGCAATGGATTTTATAGCACATTCACATAGCTAGGGAGGAGTGATTATGGTTTCCCGTGCGGCAAGAATCTCGAGTTCAATGGGCTCCATCGATGCAATAGGTAGACTAGAAGGTCGGTGCGCTTCTAGCTAGCGCTAATACTCAGCCACGTTCATTGGACAGTATCTAATACCTAGTGTGCTTGGCGCGCGCCAACTATGTTGTTCTCGGCGATGTTCAACCCTCGTGAACGAGTTATCTGCTCACGTCAACGCGCCTCATCAATTGTACTCATGAGCACAGCCGGCAATACTTGTGGCGTATCATGCAGAGCAAAAGTGCCCTTATCAGATGCGTCCGCTTCTCGAACACAGCAAGTAGAACGATGACAAGAAACTCCCACTTACGAGCGCGGCGCCCTGGTATGGAATTCCGGACTGAAATCATTGACTGCAATACTTATTCAATCAGAATTGGAATACAACGACGACATCTTCCACTATACCCGAGGTCGCTTCGTTTGCGATGAGTCATACGAGATGTCGCAACGTGACGTCCGCTTCAATGTCAACGAGCTAGCCCGTTGCGCCGCCGAAGCTATCGGAGCGGAAGCATGCATCAGCGTTGAGAAATATCCGGATGGCATGTACAATAAGAGCATGCTTCTTACCATGGATAATGGTTCTCAAGTTGTGGCCAGAGTTCCTAATCCGAATGCTGGCATGGCTCATTTCACCACTGCAAGTGAGGTTGCCACAATGGATTTCGTACGTTCCATCCTAAGCATTAATGCGTCCTGATAGAATGACTAAATTACAACAGGTCCGCAATATTTTAGACACTCCTATCCCCAGAGTTCTGGTTTGGAGCTCCAAGGCTCATGAAAATCCAGTCGGTGCAGAATATATTATCATGGAGAAAGTGCAAGGCGTAGAGCTAGAAAAAGTCTGGCCGAGTATGGACATAAAATCCAGATTTGCTCTTGTGAAGAATATCACTGGTTTCCAGAAAGCTTGGACTTCTTTTCCTTTCAAGAAGTTTGGGAGTCTGTACTATGCAGCGGATCTAGGCGAATCGACCACACAGGAACCACTTTACGTCGATGCGAACGGGGTAACTGTCGTAGATAAGAGATTTGCTGTTGGGCCATCCACAGGACGCGAACTGTTCGACGATGCAAGAGCGACGGTACAATTTGACCGAGGGCCATGTAGGACTCCGGGCTCTACGACAATCTTTCCTGACTAACGATGAGTAGGGAATTCTTTGCAAGAATACCACAGTGCAATAGGACACAGAGAAATAGCCTGTGTTAATCAGCTTCCTCAACTCCCAATATCACCAATTACTCTTTGTGGCCCCGGAACTTATCAACCAACGAGGGAGAGAAAGCTTAGGGCTTTGCACTGCTATCTCGAGCTGATACGATTCCTCCTCCCTACAGATCGAACTATTTCATCCGCGCATCTCTGGCATGGCGACTTACACGTTGCGAACATCTTCGTGAACCCTTCGGAGCCAACCGAAATTGTCGGCCTCATAGACTGGCAATCTACCGAAATCTCTCCTCTCTACTTTCACGGCCGTCAACCTCACATCCTCGATTACGATGGCCCGTCCGTGTCCGGTTTAGAGCGTCCACAGCCACCAGAAGATATGGACCAGCTCGAAGGAGACGCGAAGAAGCATGCAGAGACTTTATACCTGAAGCAGTCGCTCTGCTCCCTCTACAACACTTTGACCCACCACAAGAACCCAAAACTCTACGCTGCGTTCGAGTTCCAGCAGACGACAAGCTACCTACTTTTACTGCTAGCTCGCAACCTCCTCATCGACGGTGAGGCGTCCTATCTTCTACAGGTGGCAGAGTTGGAGTCAAAATGGGATACTCTTCCCGGAGCTAAAGGCTGCGCTTATCCATTTTCCTTCTCCCAGAACGATCGGAAAGAAATGGAGGTTGATGTTGAAGGCGTGGTACGCGGCATGGAAGCGATGCGCGCAATTAGGGAGGAATTGGGCGAGTTGTTTCCCGAACAAGGAATAGTGAAGCCGGAACAGTATGACGAGGCAATGGACGCGCTGGGGCAGATGAAGGAACAAGTTATCAAGACATTTGCTACTACTGAGCACGAACGGGAGGTTTGGGAGAGGTTGTGGCCTTTTGGGAATTGAAGATCTATTTTATAATGGAAGCTGAGTTAACGTTGACGCAATGTGCCTGTGGCATACAGCGAATGGGTCACCACACGGTAGAGGCTACGACTTGGCCTCGTAGGTGATCTCTGGTGCGTTCCGCCGCGCTCCATCCGAGGTAAGTCTTTGTAAACAGTTTAAGGTTAGGGAGTGGTAGCAGTTTCGAATGCTTGAAATCTTGAAAAGGCACCAGGACGGCAGAAATGCGGCCAATTGCGATGGAAGGGGTACGTATGGTATGTGGTAGCCGTGGTTGTCGCCTGTAATGGATATTGAACATTGCAATGTACATGCTAGAGTCAAGCACATATTTAACTGTCTGTAAAGAGTATAGCAGAGTAGACTATCATCCGCAGAAGTCATTCACAACTTCTTTGCATTTGAAGGCGAGGCGCATCAACCAACGAGGTGTAGTAGCTTGGCCGACCAACGTAGTTGGGTTAGCATGCCTGTCCGCTCGCTCGCTGCGTCATATCCGTACGGTACTTACTGGCCTATCGTCCTCTCCCCTCGCAAAAGTGGACCAGCAGTGCGTCGGCAGCCATCTTAGCTGCAAGATCCCATCTCGATTGCTGCAGACTTCCTTGGCTACTGCGACGATGCTTCGATGAGGGCATTGTTTCGCTGTGGTTACAAAATAGTGTCGTTTAAGTGGAAAGCCGCCCCTCCCTCCCCGCAATGATGTATTCGACCTGCATATCCAGGTTTCGCGATAGCACGACAGCCTAGTGATGCATGACGATCACGATCAGGTACGAGTGCCATATATAGCTGTGCAATCACCATCTCTAGTCTTAGCAGCATCCCTCCACTTACATCATCCCATCCAAATCAATCAATTCACCTTCATCAACATGGCCGACGCACTCAAGGGAGTCACCGATACCGTCGGCAAGACGGCGCAGGGCGCAACCGACACCGCTGGCGACGCAGTCAAAGGCGCTACCAAGACTGCAGGCGATGCTACCAAGAGTGCTGGCGACTCGGCAAAGGGTAAGCAATCTTTCCACAGTCAGATCTGCAGTCATGCTGACTGTTGTATAGGTGCCACTGGAAAGGCATCAGGAGGCGGTGGACAAGACCACCTCGGACTGGGCAAGACAGATCTTTAGGTCATAGATAGTCAACAAGCGCAGCATAGCATAGCGTAGGGAATGCAGATTGCACGAAGTAAAAGTTTAGACCAGATGCGTGGATGAAGGAGACGAGGTGACCGCGTTTTCGGCGACCATGCAGGCGTGCGGGATCAAGCAGATGATCCATGCTAAATCCACACACACACACACCATTTTCAATTTCTCGATAACGGCCTTGTCGTATGTCACTGCTCTTGGACGTCACTGTCCACTGTCCACCATAGCTCCGAGTTTACTCCAGGATGCGTGTACTCTTGAGGGACCGCGTGCTTTAAACCCGATGACGATCCATCCCAAGCTAAATACTCTGAGAACAGGTAGGGACAGACAAACAAATAACAAATACAATAACACAAAAGGTTATAAAAAGTAAGATGCGTGAGCAACAATGACGACGACGACGACGACGACGTAGAAATTGGAATTTCCAAGGGAACGAAGAAAAAAAAAGGTTTGGGTATCCATACGCCTCCATCATCGACCAATCCATCCATTCATTCCATCCAATCCAATCCATGCAGCGAAGAAAAGTCAAACCAAAAAGGCAAGACAGTCAGGTTATCATATACTCGTTAGTCGCTGAAAGCCAACCCCCCTCCACCCTCTCGTCTCCAGCACCCTCATCCATATCCTCTCCATTTCCGTCTCCGTCTCCGTCTCCGCTTCTTCCCCGCTTTTTCCCGGTTAATACTTCCGCCTCACCCTCTCCGCAATGCTACTCCCCTCCTCTCCCTCATCCACGACCGCCGGCGTCCTAACCCTCATCCTCTCGCGATGCCCCCTCCTCCTCCGATTATGGCTAACATTGCTCGCACTATCGTCCGGCCCAATCTCGCTCCTCCCATCCTCGCCCGCACCCCAGCTCTCCTCTCCCACGACGCTCGCCGGCGTACCCATGCGGACCTCGATGTCCGCCGGCCTCCGGCTCTGCGCAACCATACTGAGCGAGGCCCCGCGCTCCCGCAGCCGCCGCCGCACGTTCTCCGCCGCAATGTGCAGCGCTTCGAACGCATCTTCCATGGCCTCCATGCCGAGGTAGATTTCGCGCTCCACCTCGGCGAGGACCGCAATCTCCGTTTCTTCGTCGATTTGCACGGGCGCCGGCCCCCCGCTGGCCGGCCGTACGCTTCCTGGCCTCGCCGAGCCTGGGCGGGGACTCATGGGCGCGCCGAACGGGGAGGCGAAGCGCTGCGGGTTACCCAGCGTAGGGACTTCGCCCGAGGGTGTACGCGAGGCATTGGGGGACGGCTCGGCGCCTGACCAGAGGAAGCCGTCGAAGCGGCCGGAGACGAGGATTTCCCATTCGTGCTTGGTGACGGCGGCGAGCGTGGCGAGCGTGTTGTGCATGTCCGGGTTGCGCAGCATATACATGGTGACAAGCTGGTCGCGGGGCAGTTGGTATAGCCGGTACAATCTCTGCAGGGCGAGGGCCGCTTTCGTGATGTAGGGCGGTGTGGGGCGGGGGTCTTTCGCGGTGCGCGGGTGCGGCATGGTGTCCATGCCCCAGAGGACGGCGTAGAAGAGCGGGCGCTGGGGCTGCTCGAGGCGCGTAAGCATGGCAAAGGTGAGGGTCTCGTCGTCGGCGTCTTCGGGGATGGCGTCCTGATTATTGGAAAGCCAGGACTGGACCGAGACTTTAGTTTTGCGGGCTTGCTGCTGGTAGTGTTCTTTGTATTGCTCAGGGACGTCGACGTCGATGCGTTGGCAGGGTGGTTCTAAGTCAGCGATACCAAGACCGCTTGGTTGTGCTGTGTCGATGGGAGGCCACGAAGGAAGGTCGCACCTTCCCGAGACTAGCTCGAGAATCTCACCCCAGTTTACGCCCGCTTGGTCTTCGCGGATGGGTACGTCCAAACACATGACGCACGGACACTGTTCGGATGATATGTTACGCGCAAAGACTGCTTCGAGCCGGTCGAGCAGACGGCGTGCCACAGAGCGATACCCCGTAGCGACTGCCAAGGAGCCGCTGGTATCCATGACTGCATTGTAGTCGTCGAGGAGCTTCTTCAGGGGGTTGAAGACTGTGTGGGCGTCGTGTGTTTGCGGACCGGATATGCGGGGCGACATGTATTGCGAATAAGCCGGTACGGGCGTGCCATCCATTGCAGCTAATAGCGTCCGAGGAACTGGCTGCTTCAGACCTCCATTTTGGAGAAGGTAATCCACTCTGGGTGGATCCATGAGCGCAGGCGGCGGTGGCGGTGGGGGAGGCGTAAGGGGAGAGTCATTGTACGAGTCTACTGATTGCGCCCGAGAGAGAGGATCGGTGATGATCTCAACTGTACGTCTCGGGGGTGCTTGCTTCGCTGAGAAGGGCGTCGGGAGGACCGAATGCTGGGTAGGCGTCCGTGGTGAGGAGTCGGCCACGGAATCGGGCGACACTTCAGAATTGGTAGGTGAATGGTCCACCCTACGGGATGGTTGGCGTTCCGGTGGGATCGAAGTGAATTCCGAACTCGTCGACTGCGTGACTTGGGAGGATTGCTGTGAGCGTGCGCCAACGGTCGTCGATGGCGCTCTTCCTGGCGGCTTTGCATCCGAAGGGCTGGCTGTCTTCGTCCTCGGTGGTGGTGCTTTTGGGGGTGGTGGGGGCGCTCTTGTGGGGGCTGCTTTGGGGGCTTTTACGCGCACGGTGCTGGGGTGGCTGCTCGTCGTCGATGTGAACTCGGTGCTGTCGATGTCTGCATCTCTGATGCTCGAGCGAGACGCTGCGCCGGCCCGGGGATCAGGCGTCAGGCGGGTGCCGCTGTCGACGCTCTGTCTGCCCGGTGCCATGTCTCTGTGCAGCTCATCGACGTTCCTCCGCATGCTGTTCCTGCTGGCCGTCTTGCGCAGGTCGGCGCCATTGGTGGCGGTGAGCGGCGGGCTGGGCGGTGGTCGGGTTGGGGCAGGGGGCGACTTGTTCTCCTTGTGGTCGTCGCTGCCGTCGGTGGGCTCGGGTGTGGCGGGCGGTTCCTCGCGCTTGTAGATATTCTCCTTCGCATGGGTCCTGGACAGGGTGGGATAGCCCAGGCTGGTGCGCGAGGCGTTGAGCGAGCTCGTGCCCAAGGAGCTGCGACGGTCCATCTCGGGCACGAGGCCCATCTTAAGCGGCTTGGGCGCCGACGTCGACGTCGACGTCGACGAGGTGCGGGTGCGCTCCTTGGGCGGGCGGTCGGCCAGCTCGGTGACGTCCTCTCTGCTCGCGTTGTTGCTCGCGCTGGAGCGGGGCTTGCGGGAGCTGCCCGACGGGCGCGACTTGCTGCTGCGGTGGCGTTCGCGATCCTTTTCCCTGTCCTTGTCGCGGTCGCGGTCCTTGCTCTTGGGGCTGCGACGCTCGCCCTCGGATTCTTTTTTGCGCCGGCGCGACGACTCGGAGGCGCTCAGCATGATGTAGGTCGGTGCGGCTCAGCAGGCCAGCTGTGAAGGCCGTGGTACGTGGTTGTGCCGCACAAGCTGCTACGGTAGGTAGATAGCTATTGGGCTCGTTTGGACATGTGTGGAGACGGGCGCGCCTATCAGCGGGCGGTGCGGCCAGGCAGACGGGCAGTAGGCGGGCAGGCGGGCAGCAGGTGGGTAGGCGGGCAGGCAATCTCTGGTGTGCGGTGTGCGGTGTGCGGTGTGCGGTGTGCAGAAGGTGGTGTAGGTAGGTAGATACAGTGGGTATCTGACGTGTAAAGCATCCAAGCCAAGCAAGGTGGCACCCTGAGTCGTAAGTCTGTAGGTAGTCTAGTCACGCTCCAGCCCTGCCTCAAGATTCACACTTCGCCCGCCGCACGCAAAGAAGGCTGCCATTCGCCGTGCCTTGGATGAAACTGCTCGAATTGAATCAACGAGGCCTCGCAGCGCCTGCAACGGACGACGGCAAGGACCCAATCCAACTCGTGCCAGCGGCCTGGTGGCTGAGGAAGAGGGCCAGGGAGCATCGCTGGTTGGCTCGGGCATCGGGGAGCCGCCAGCGCATCCCTCTGACAATCTGGTGCATCACTGCCTCTGCATTCTCGAACAGAGTGACAGGGTGGGAATACTGCATTCTTGATCAGCCTGACTGGATGGAAATACTGCGTCCTCGAACAGCCCAGCAGGACAGAAACACTGCATGCTCGAACAGCCTGACAGGATATATCTAGGTAACAGAATGACAGGATGGAAATATTGAATCCTCAAACAGAAGAATACTGCATCCTCAAACAGATAGAAATACTGCATCCTCAAACAGATAGAAATACTGCATCCGTAAACAGCCTGACAGGGTAGAAACACTGCATCCTCGAACAGCCTGACAGGGTAGAAACACTGCATCCTCGAACAGCCCGACAGGATAGAAACACTGCATCCTCGAACAGCCCGACAGGACAGAAATAACGCATTCATCGCACCGCACCGGATACAACGTCCGCCCATTACTTACCCATCCCCCGAGCCCACGTATACCAGCTCCCAACACCCAACAAGCACCCATATACAAAAATGAGAAGAAAAAAAAAAAAAAAAAAAAACCACCACAGGGCATCCATCGTGCCATCGTAACCCCCATACCCCCTCCTCACAACACCTCGTGGAATTTGGAGTCCCGCACCGGACTCCCGCTGTTCCTCGCGTTGACGTCGGTCGGGAAGCTCGGCGGCGGCGCGAGGCTCTCGTTGAACGTGTCGCGCGCTTCTTCGTACTCGCTCAGCTGCGAGACGTTGCTGTCCTGCGTCGCCGTGCGCTCCATCGGCCGGCCTCGCGACGAGTCGCCCGACAGCGACGAGACGTCCGAGTGGCGGCGTGCAAGCTCGCGGTTGCTGTTGCTGTTGATGTTGCTGTTGCTGTTGGGGATGTGGTTCGGGATTGCGGTGCCATCGGTGGCCTCGTGGTGGGGACGAGGGTCGGATTCCGAGTTGCGTAGAGAGGCGCCGCCCGTGAAGCCGGGCTCGGGCGTGGCCTTTGATCGTCGCTTGAACTTGCTGAAGAGGCCCGTCAGGCGCTTCTTTGGTGGCGAGGTGGGCATAGTTGGAGAGGTTGAAACGTCCTCCGTGGCCGTCGAGGGGCGTGCGGCTGTTGCTTCGTCTTCGGTGGCGGATGCGCGGGCTGCCACAGGCTCCTCCGCAGATGTTCGCTCGGCTCGGGTGGCATCAGGGTAGTGGTCGTCTTCATCGAACAGGGCGCGAGTGGCAACCGGCGAGGCTGCATCTCCTGTCGGAGAAGTGACGGTAGCAGTTGTCATTGCCGCTGTGCCCAGTGCTTCTCCATCTGTTGCCACGGGCACATGCTCCGCTGGCGCTTCGCGAGACTTTCGCTTCTGCTCCTTTACTAGTCGCTTCTCTTCCGCCTTCTTCTCCTTCTCGGCTGCCTTCTCCTGCTTGGCAGCTGCTTTCTCTTCGGCTGCCTTGGCTTTGAGTGCTCTCTTCTCCTCGGCTACACTGTATCAGCATTGTATCATGTCTCGGGGGAACACGACTTACCCTTGGAGTTCTTCTCCTCGGTCTTGATATCAGTAGCCCGTTCCTGTTCAATCTGCTGTTGGCGCTTCTCCTCTGCCAACTCCAGTTTCCGCTCTTCTTCTTCAGCCAACCGCTTCTCCGTCTTCTCGTTAATTTCATCCAGCGTCGGCTGCATCCTGGCTTGGGCAATCACGTCAATCTCAGACTGGTCCATGTACTTGCCATGGCCAATGTGAACCTTGCCGTGGTTCTCCATGCGGGCCTCGCTGTTTGCCGCCGCTCGCGCTCGCGCTTTGGCATCCCATTCTTCCACCATGGAAGGAGAGAACTTGCCAGTCTTGTCGTAGACCTGCTTGTCAATGCCAGCCATCTGCAAGGCAACCTTGCGCTGCGCTGCCTGAATGAGGTAGTTGCGGTCTTGCTCGCGCTTCTTTTCGTCAACCTACAACGGTGTTAGCAGACAGCCTTGAGAAACGTAGCGCATCATAGCCTTTGCAGATGGCATACCTGAGCAATACCCTTGTTGAGCTGCGTCATCTGCGCACGTATCCGCCGAGACTGGAATTCGTCGTCGTCTGAATCTAAATTTCCTCGTTCCGGGTTACTGTTGGCCCGGTTTCTCCCACGACGTATCGACAGCCTGCTCCGTGACTGCTTTTCGTACCCATAGTAACTTCGAAACCGTGATGCCTCATCCGGGCCAATCTTCGCCAGTCGCTCAGCGGCGAGTTTCTGCGCGGCTTCCTGGATACCAATGTATCGCATGGCCTCCTGCTTGAGGTTGTCCTCGGCTCTCACGTGGGGCTGCTGTTTCTGAGCGGCGATGGCTCCAGAGTTGGCATGTCCAGCAGACTTGTTCTGCTCTTGCACGTCCATCATCTTCTTGGCCATGGAAATCGCCGAGGCTCGGAGCGCGTCATTCCGCTTCTTCTCTTCGACTTCCAAGGCCACAGGAGGACGGTCGGTGTACATCTCGCGGGAGACTTTGGAGTGTTGGATCCGAGCAGCTTCCATAGCTTCAGATCCTATCCTGTTTGAGTCGGTGACAATGGTAGCTGAGGGTTGTGGTTTCCTCATGGACGCACTGTGCGATATTGTGGCCGCACTCAGGGCGTTCCTTGCGGAATTGTGAGCGTCAGGGTACAGCGGCGGCGGAGCAGGGCTCGACTGAGCTCGCTTCCGTCTCGTCTCTGAGGTGGCGCCCGTAGCTGCGATCAAGGCCTTCTTTCTCCCTTCTTCCGCGTTGCTCCAGTCGGCCTGGGGTCCTAATCCTTTCTTGGCCATCGCGATGTTCGCTGCGGAGTATCCGTGAGCAGAAGGTTCAGCTTGCCAAAGGTTCAAGTTTACGCCATCTCTGTGTGCTAGCAAAGCTGCCTTGGAACCTGCCGCGCTGGCCGTGGGCTGCCATAGTGGGTCCATCTTGTAATTGTTCGCCAAAAGCGCGGCCTGGCCTGCAGCTGCAGACGTGGGCGTCGCCTTGGGGTACGACGGGCTCTTGAAGTTGGCGGCGGCTAGGTTTGCGGCTGCGCCGGCAGAGGTTCGCGTGTCGATGCCGTGCGAAGGGAAGCTGGGTAAGTCATGCGCCTGCGCGTGCTTGAGGCTGGTTGCGGCGCCTGAGGTCACGATGAGCAAACAACGTATGCGCAGCAGACGGGCATCTCACTAGCTGAAGAAAGCTTGCCGTCGGCTCCAAGCGGGTTGCGGTTCGTCTTGGCCGAATTTGTGCTGTACAGGGCGGCGGCGGACGCATGGTCTTGGAGGGTGGTGTTCTTTGCCTTGTGCACGGAAGGGTCGGGACATCGCATATCGGCAGCACCATCTACAGTGCTCCCATGCATGTATGTGGAGGCCTTCAGGGGTGCGCCGGTCGATCCTTTCGGTGGAGTCTGGGTAGCCATGGCAGGCAAGGCAACACCTTTGAGACGGGCGGAATAGGTTTCGCTGGCTCTGCGACCAGCTAAGGGCGATAGGAATTCCGACTATGAGGTGTTTCGCGAGGAGAGCGGACGGCCGCGATAGCCTTAGGGGCCGGCGCGTTGATGATATATGATGGCGGTGGTGTAGGACTATGACATCACTGCTGGCTAGGCTCACGGTCTTCGGTGACGATCGACCTGGGGGATCAGGGCGTTAATCCAACCTCAGCATGTCCCTTATTGGGTGGAAGCGTGCCTATTGCGGCACGAAACAGGAGTTCTCGACCGGATGCAGATTCCAGACCCCAAAAGCGGTTGCGCAAGTGCTGGCCCCTGTCCATAGCAAAATTCATCACATATTTTATCTACATCTGTCTGATTCTGTACCTCTCAATTTGAGTAGTCTATCTACCAGCAAACCATTTTAGCCTCACACGCTAATCGTTGCCTCGGAGCAAGGCCGGCAGCACCCTGCTGCATGCATACCGGCCAAGGACAGTCGCCGAGGTGTTACTTACTCGAGGCTTCATACACCGAGCTAACTGATTATCTGTTCAGCCCACGATGCAGCAAGCATGATGGAGTCATGGAGCGAAGCGCAACTGTTCACAGGAATTCTCCAAACTACATGTGGCTAGCGTGATCGACGTCAGAGTGCGATGGGAGCAGGAAATGCACGCGACAATATCATCGATCTTTGCTTGGGGCCACTACATACATCTCCCGACACAATCCGTATTTCGCCCGGTGTGTAACCGGACATGTCGAATACGCAATCACCATTGAAGAGCATACCCAACTTTCGCGATGCCGGAGCATTTGTGAACGAGCAGACGGGGCAGAGGTAGTGTGGCAATTTCCTAGCCTGGATCGCGTTGACGGGTGTTAGACACGTCAAGACCGGGCTACTGTATCGGGGCGCAAGACCAGGTACAAAAACAACCACTCTGTGGTACGTGGGTACACAACTGACTGCGATACAGACGATGCAACAAATGAGGACCGACGAAGACTGGTAGAGGAATACAAGCTAAAAAGCATCATCGACCTTCGTACAAAGTAGGACAATCATTGACGTTTCGGTCCCATTACTAACGATGCAAGGACCGAACACATCGAGCAAGCACAGAAACGCGATGCCAAGATCAAGGCTTCGGCTGCAGTGCCGCAGTCCAAGGACGCTGTCGCAGAGCCCCTGAAGATACCTGGGGTGGCTTATCACGAGATCAACTTCAATGGCTCCTCGTTCTCGTGGATGCTTATCTCCAAGCTGTCGTGGAGGGAATTCTTCAAGCTGGTTTGGTTGATGGCGACAGGCGACCGGAAGGACGCGATCAAGATCCTTACGCCGCACATGGAAGAGATGGGCCTCGTCGGCCTGGCCATCGAGTCCGTGGATGTGTGCACGTCCGAAGTGAAGCAGGTGTTCGACGTGCTCGCCAAGGAGGAGAATTGGCCTGTTCTGGTACACTGCACGCAAGGGAAAGATAGGACGGGCCTCATTGTTATGCTGCTGCTGTTCCTGCTCCAGGTGGACGAGTCGGCGATTGAAAAAGACTACTTGTTGTCCGGCCCAGAACTCGAACCAGAGAGAGCAGAGCGCGTGAAAGAGATCCAGAGCATTGGCTTGTCGGAACAGTTCGCGCTGTGCCCACCTGATGTGGTTTCGACAGTGCATGCACATCTTCAGGAGAAGTACGGCGGGGTAGAGGCGTATCTTCTGTCCACTAGGATCACCAAGGAGCAGATAGCCCGGATCAAGCGCACGCTACGGAGCGACATGTGAACAAAGTACCTCTTATTCAATAGTCTACCTACTTATTTATTGAGACGGTGAACACGCATGCGTGTGGATACGTACCGCGTTCTTATCGGCTGGCGAGGGGCGGGCAGCTGCACCCTGGCCGGAGCTCGTCCAATTCGCTAAGCCGCTCACACCGTCCCTGCTTGGCGTTTACATTGCACCCGCCCACTGTTTCGCACGCTGCGTCTTGCAAAATTCCACACCACCAGCAAGATGAGCAGCGGGACGACGTCTGAGGAGACCTTCGAGTGGATCGAGACGCCGCCGGCGCGCACGCCGATCAAGCCTGAGTTCGACTGCGGCGTGCGGACGACTTCTGTATGTAAATAAGCACGTCACCCTCAAGGGTGCCCCGCGCGCCATTGAGCTCCCCCAAGCGGGTTTGTCTGGCTAACAACTGTGCACACAGTACCCGGCCATCGCCAATGCCCCTCTGCCTGCAGACAGCAACGGCCGCGACCACTTCTCCAACACGGCCCTGATCTCGGCCCTCGTTGGCGTCCCTGGGTACATCACCTGGAAGCTCGGCGGCGGCCTGAAGACGTGGATCTTCTTCGCGCTGATTGTTGACCTGCCTATCCTCGCCGCTTTCTGGATCGTCACGTCTGAGTACGCTCCCCGCAAGAACGAGAAGGCCAAGTTCCCCGGCAAGCCCATCGAGACGTACCTCGAGTTCCACAAGAGCGAGGATCGCGAGGCCTATCATGGCAAGAAGATCCCTATGGAGACCTTCTACGAGAAGTACTTCAATGGCGATGTCGACTTCAAGGGCGATTGCCTCGACGTCATGGAGCTTCGTCACGACTGGGCCACCTTCCGCTTCACGCTCGGCCTGCTCAAGCACTTCTTGTTTGGCATGATTCCCGAAATGATCATGCACACGAGATCTCAAGGTACGATTCCCATTTCCAAGACCACCTATCGATCATTTGAGGGTTATGTCTGGAGCAGCAGCTCACTGGCCCAGATGAGGAGCAGGTCCGAGACCACTACGACCGCGGCGACGACTTCTACGGCTGGTTCCTCGGCCCGCGCATGATCTACACATCCGGTATCATCTCCGACATCGAGCGTGAGGAGACCCTCGAGGAGCTCCAGGACAACAAACTGGCTATTGTCTGCGAGAAGATTAATCTACAGAAGGGCGAGAAGATGCTCGACATCGGCTGCGGATGGGGCACCCTGACCAGGTTTGCATCTGTACACTACGGTGCCCACGTTACTGGTGTCACTCTTGGTCGCAACCAGACAAAGTGGGGCAACAATGGTCTGAGGAAGAACGGCATCGGCGAGGACCAGTCCAACATTCTCTGCATGGACTACCGGGACATCCCCGTCCCCTCAGGCGGCTACAAGAAGATCACTTGCCTCGAAATGGCCGAGCACGTTGGTGTACGCCACTTTGCCGGCTTCGCCACTCAGGTCCGCGACATGCTCGACGATGATGGTGTGTTCTTCCTTCAGATCGCCGGTCTCCGCAAGGAGTGGCAATTCGAGGACTTCACGTGGGGTCTCTTCATGAACAAGTACGTCTTCCCTGGTGCCGATGCCTCCACGCCTCTCGGCTGGGTCATCGATAAGCTTGAGGGCTCTGGCTTCGAAGTCAAGCAGATCGACACCATCGGCGTGCACTACTCAGCTACCCTCTGGAAATGGTACCGCAATTGGATTGGCAACAAGGAGAAGGTCACCGCCAAGTACGGCAACCGCTGGTTCCGCATCTGGGAGTTCTTCTTGGCCTACTCCACCATTGCGTCCCGCCAGGGTACGGCCACCTGCTTCCAGATTACCCTCGTCAAGAACATCAACTCCACCCACCGTGTTGAGGGTATCAACACCCAATTTGCTCTCTCTGCTGCGCTCGGGGCCAGCAAGGCCAAGGGCATCAAGGGATTGTAAATCCAACGACCGCAACGAATCGGTGACGACTTTTACCACGACTTATACCTACCGCATGGTGGCTCTGTGTTTACGAGGTTACGTTTTGCATGTGTGATGGGGGATAGGTATGTTGTGCAGGGATCACCAGAGAGGAAGCCAAGCATCGCATATTTCCAGCTCTGGCTGTGGATACTAGAAGGTGTGCGGTGGCTGATAGCTAGTGATCTGTTTTGCTAGATAATTGTCAAGAATATATCTTCAATCTCAACCTGTTTTGCACTGGGATATACTCGTGGTGTCCCCATCGTCATGTGGTCAAAGCGCCCGAAGCTCCGGTTATGACGTTGGAGCACAACACCCCTCGACCTCATTGAAAGACGTTCTTTTCCCCTGACTTTTTAACACAGCTTTACTGGCAAACATTTGGCCTCGAAGATCTAGAATTGATTCTGACCAAACTTCTTCACACGAGTGTCGCGTGAGCTAGACGCGTCTCCGCACGTCTGCATATACGCCAAGACCCCCAACTTTTGAGTTCACTCGCAACGCAATCCATAGCTCTCTCCAGGTCCAACGACACCACTCCATCTCCGCTCTACCCATCGCAAACCGCAGCCATGTTCGCCCCGAGTGCGCTGCGACAAGCGCGCACGTTTACGATCCGTATCCAGCCCGGCTTCATCGCACCCTGCGCCTCCGCAACGGCAGCGCCCTTCTCGACCAAGACTAGCACGCGCCCTATGCAACAGCAATGCACACAGCGACCCACGTTCAGGCCGTTCCCCTTCGCCCTTGCCATTCGCCACGCGACTACAGCCGCTTCGTCTGCTTCAGCCGCCAATGCGACGTCATCCTCCTCCCAGCAGCTCACGTGGAATGACTTCTTCGCTCTGCGCAAGACTCGCCGCCGCGCCAGTCAAGTCACATCGGGAGTCAGCGCTATCGGCGTTGCCTACGCCGGTCTGCAAGTTTTCATCGGCGGGGGATACGACGGGCTGCTGGCTACGTCAATAGGGCTTGATCCGATGATCACAACGGGCCTGGCGAGCGCCGCCATGTTGACTGTGGGCTGGCTCGTGGGGCCGTTCTTCTCAAACGCGTTGTTCAACATGCGGAATCGGGCGATAGCACCTCAGATTACGAAGGCAGGTCTACCTTGTACTGGAAAAGCCCTTTAATGCACCCTGGCAGCAGGAGTGACGGCGGAAACGGAATGGAGAGGAAAGCAAACGTATTGAATGAAGGCTAACGTCAACAACAGAAAGAACGCGAATTCTACGACCGCATCAAGAAGCACCGCGTCGACCCGACCTCGTCCTCAATGGCGAACCCTGTGCCCGACTACTACGGCGAGAAGATCGGCAGCGTGTCGGACTACCGGAGGTGGCTGAAGGATCAGCGGGCGTTCAATCTCAAGCGCGGAGAGACGAGGAGAAAGTAAGTCAGGAGGGCTTGACGCGAATTTCCTTTGTTGCGCGGCAATGGCTTATTGCTCGAGTCCGGCATGGAGTGCAGATGCTGTCACGGCTGGGCTCTGAGGTCGATGGGTTTCGCATGGAAGTAAATACACAGCATTGGGGGAGGAAGGCATCTTTTTTTGTTTTTGCTTTCTCTGCCATGTACCAATAGGATGACAATATGGATGAATGCGCCTCTCCATTCAGCACATCAAACCAACACATCTATACTCTACGTCGTCGTGTTCACTCAAGCTCGGGGTTCCTTGCGTGTTCTCACACCATGTCGCCGCCATGATCAGAGTAGATTGATATCTGCATCATGGGGCTTTTGCCAAGCGCGATGTCAACGGCCGTCCCATATCGCCAATCAGTGGACGGTGCAGAGCTTGACGCAGGCCAAGGATATCATCAAACAGCATGACTGGAGACTTGCTGATCAAAGTCTGTGTCTGTCCGTAAGAGACATCGAGTCCAATCAGCAGTAGTTGTTTCTGAACGGTACGTACCGTTAAACATGAAAAGATTGCAATCACATGTCATTCGCTACTTAGGTACACCAAATACCTACCGTAGCTCACTGAAACGACGACCACGACGGAATTTGCCAGCCCCAGTAGATTATGGAAAGCTCTTACAAACTTCTGGCAGAGACTGATTTAGCCATGAAGCCAAGGGTATGCACACTAGATTATAGCGAGCCAGAGGTGTGGCGCAGACCTCACACCACACTCGCAAGTGTGGCGTGATCTGGAAGGAGCAGCCACAGATGCAACCTCTAAACCGCCCAACCACAACTGCCCTTGTAGACAACACCACAGTCGCTACAATTCCACCCCGAACGAGGCCTTGCGCCCTCCTGCACCCATTCTTAGCATACGTTTGTGCGGCTGGGCAACGCTGGACAGCCAATCCGACGACGGCGCGCATCTTGCAAGGGGAAAGAACAGCCACAGATACCAACTATAAAGAACGCCACCATCTCATAGGTACTCCGACCCAGAACCGTTCTTCAAGGACAGACGAGCGGTCAGCTGCTAGGTCGGTTCGGGAAACGCATCCTACGCTCGGTGCAGTGTTGATGCGATTCTAACGCAAGAATGGGGCTGCTGTCGTGAGGCTCTTTGGCGCCTCGTCCTCGCGCTGCCTACCTAGGGACCTACCTACCGGAACGAATAACCCAAGATGGGCAGATGGTCGAGGTGGCATGCAGGTACGGTGAAGCGTTGCAACACGCTGAACCATCAGACTAAGACTAGATACCGCCACATCGCGCCCTCTGCTCTACGTTCACACGGTCGGCAGCATTGGCTCGCAACGCAGCTGGGTGGTTGACTAACGCAGCGGTAGGGCTGAGCAGCCCAGTGTACCGCAACAATGACTGGCGGTGCCATTCACGCCGGGCGTCAAAGCCGGTCCGACGGCGCTGACGCTGCGTCTGGCGTATTATGATCTGCGATGGCGCATGGGTAGGTAAAAGGCCGTTTACGATGTGGCTTCTGGCTTCTGGCTTCGAGCACCGCTGGCACGCATGGAAGCAACGTAGGATTTTATGTTTTTCGGTCTGCGATGCTACCTAGCGTTGGTAGAAAAAGAAAAGACGCTGTGCATGGTAGGGCTGGGATGGCCCAGTTCGGACTCGACTCATTGTTGTTGTTCCGCTTGAGACATCTGTGGACAAGCTGGCACCAAGCGCACTTCCATCAACCTCATCGCCCGCGGGACTGGTCTACCACGCAGGCTCGAGTACCTACGCAGTCGCATCGCCGAGCACAGCCGCTGGGTGTCTACGCCATCTCACGTTCGCCAGAACATGGTGCGCCAAGGGTCGTATTGCACTAGAATATCGCACTTGCATGAGGTCCAGCCCACGGGAGACCAGTAGACCAGTACCTAGGTAGCGTGCGGAAGGCTAGCTCGCGGTGCCTTCACCCCCCCCCCCGCTTCCTCCGCCAGAGTCTGTGCTTCTATCCGTCCTTGGATGCAGGCCTTAACATAGAGACTTAGCTTGACCATTGAGCAACAACGTCACGGGTAGGCAAAGTTCTTAAAGACGGTCGTCCAGCGGAGTTGTGCAGGTTACGCTGTGTGTGTTGTTCGCTTGGAGACAAGGACGCCTACCTATCGCTATTCATCACAATGCCGCGACCAAAGAAAGAAGGCCACGTCCCCAAGACGCGAAGCCGTAAGTGGCCACCTGGTGCGAGATGGTCGTGAGATCTCGCTAAATCGAGACCTACCTCTCCGCTTTCGGTACTTGCGCTGACTTTGTATCACAGGTAACGGCTGCTGGTGAGCTCGCCTATGCTACCCATGTATACGGCATAAGAGTAGCCATCTGACAACAGTATAGGCCTTGCAAGGGACGAAAGGTCAAATGGTAGGCTACCTTGAATATCTTGTGCGAGGAGCATGCGATAACAGCTTGCAGCGGAGAAGAGAAACCTCGATGCCTCAACTGCGAACGCCAAGGAGAGGCATGCGACTACAGCATCCGTCTAAACTGGGGAGGTCGTACGAAAAGAGAAAATATCACCTCGAACACAGATTCCGGCTCCAGTAGGGCAAGCAGCCCGTATCAGACGATGCTCTCCTTCGACGACACCGTACCACCTCTTCTCCAGGCTCACTCACCTGGGCGACCTCACTCGCGTAGGAAGCTGGCCCAACACGGAAGGTCACAGTCGGCCACGTCCATTCCTACTTCTGAGCCTGAGGTTGATCCAGAGCTGGTGAGTGGTCTCCGCACGCGCAACACATGGTCGACCAGGCTAACGCAACTCGACCTACTTAGACTCATATTCTCCAAACTCAATCACATCCAGTGCTTCCGGCGAACGCAATATTCGATGGAAATTCCCCTCCCCAGGAACCAAGAACTCAACCTACCTCTGGGCCCTTTGGTGTTTTCGAATATCCAGGCAGCTTCGGCTATCCTTCGCCTGCTGCGACGAGTTTCGATGCACCCAGCTACAGCAATGCGAGCTATTCACCCTTCACCGCGCACTCCATGCCACCGCCCAATGCCTATCCAACTCCAAGCCATCGTCAGTACGAGCCCATCGATTTAATGCCTACTCAACAGCGGAGCTACTCAGCAGACTCACCAGCTGCTTCGGATCCGTACTCTCCACCTTGCCCGCCTCCTAATCCATATAGCCCCTTCAACACCATGCCATTGACCCCGAACTCGACAATTGGTACTGATGAGTCAGTGCGGGCGACATCTGGCCACACTCCTAACGCACATGGCCCTGTAGATCCCCGCAGGTTGTCGGTAATGTCATTGCTCAGCGGCCCTCCGGGCGACAGCACGCAGTCAGGCCGCCAGTATCCCGTCAATGAGGATGAATATACTATCTACGGATACGACACTGGTCTGCCCGATATCGACATGCCTCAGAATGATGATCAAAACCCCATCGCAGTTTCGACTCCTCAGGATGACGCTATGGATCTTGACGGTGACGGTCCCGAGGCACATACTCCGGAGACAGCCTTTGATAAGGGAGGTTACTATGCTAAGCCTATCCCAATCAAGATCTCGAAGTCGTTAGAGCCACTCCCTCCTGTAAGCGCATTCAATTCAATGGTCATGAAAAGCGACTTACACTTATGTTTAGTTACTTCTTGAGAACCCTATGAACCTACTTTATTTCCACCACTTCATCGACCACACGGCACGTATACTGGTGCCTCACGACTGTGAGAAGAACCCCTTTCGCACCATACTGCCAGGGAGTAAGAACGCCGCCCCGCCCCTACATGCCCTCGCTAACACTTACAGTGGCCGTGAAAGATGAGAACATCATGTCCCTGCTCCTGGCATACTCAGCTTCCCACCGTGCCCGCGTCCTGTGCCACGATGAACCCGCGAACCGCATCGCAATGTGGGTCACTGACGTCTTTCCGAAGCTCCGCCAGTCCCTCGCCAATCCGTCCACCATCTCCAACGCGACCCTGGCATCCGCGATCATGATGGCTTCCCTCGAGATCATCTCTCCGAACACATTTGAAGTCCCCATCGCCTGGCAAGACCACCTCAGCATGGCACGCCAGATGATCATCGCCCGCGGCGGCCCTAAAACAATGGACAAGTCCGACCACGCAGCGTACTTCCTCTCCCGCTGGTTCGCCTACCTCGATGTCCTCGGCTCCCTCTCCGGAAACAAAAACGACACCCCGCTCGGCAGCTGGTATTGGAACAGCGCGAACGAGTCCGCCGACACCGACTTCCAAATCGACTGCCTGTACGGCTTTACGAACCGCTGCGTCGGCCTGCTCGCAGGCATCGCCGAGCTCGCAAAGGAAGTCGAGCCCCTCCGCATCGCTGCAGATGGCACCATCAACGCCGCCTTTCGGCCCTCCCCAGACGTAGCGGCGCGCGCCGAGACGATCCGCCAGGACCTCTGGAAAGGACTCACCGGCACCAACGCGCGCAAGGGATGCACACACCGCTCCTCGCGCACCTCCTCATCCTCGGAAATCACGTGGGACGCTTCCGAAATCGACGCCACAAACGAAATGTTCCACTGGGCCGGGCTCATCCATCTCTACCGCCGCGTGCACAACTACCCGGCCGCGCACCCGGCTGTGCAGCAGTCCGTCTCGCAGATCGTCGAGCTGCTGTTCAAGGTTAGGAAGGGGAGCAGCGCTGAGGCGTGTTTGCTTTTTCCCATGTTCGCGGCTGGGTGCGACGCCTTGGACCGGGCGCAGAGGGATAGGGTGCTCGAGCGGTTTAGAGGGGTCGAGGGCAGCGGGATGGTGCAGCTTGGTAGGGCAAGAGGGGTTATGGAGAGGGTGTGGGAAACGGGGGGTGCGTGGGAGGGGTTGATCGAGGGGGGGTTTTTGGGGTAGGTAGCTTTTTTCTGCGGAGGGGGGGGTTCTTTCTTTTTCTTTTGAGGTTTTTTTTGGTATACCCCCGAATGTGTGGCGCTTGCGCGTACCGTTTGCAGGCGAAATAGGATGCGCGTGAAAATATCGACAGCGGAGATTATGTTACCTGGGTACCCATCACACGTCGATGCGTGTGCCTCGACGTCTGTTATGTTTGATTCTGTGCTTCTTTAACATTATAGATAGATAAATGGATAAGAAGACACTTTGCAGTCACTTTTATTTCACCTTTTTTTGTTCTCCTCTTTTTCAAATTGCGTTTCTAAGATTGAGTCTTAGGTGGAGGGTTTGAGTTTGTTTAGGTTGGGTCGGGGGGAGTATGCTACAGTATCAATCCGAGTGATAGGTAAAGGTCACGTTACAGAACCCATGAAAAAATGTGAGTCTGAAATAATGATGTTGTTTTTTAGTACAGACAAAGAAGTGTAGGTAGTATTAAGTAGTACTGTCCATACAGTGGATCGTACAAGTAGCACTGAGTGAAGTGGGGCCCTGCCTGCCTGTGGGGGCCCGCACAATGGCCCACTGCTTAGGGCAGCGCCAAGAGGCAGAGACTTCATAAGGTCCTCAGTGCCCCTTCGTACGATAGACCAGACGTAATCAATTGAACCTACTTCTCACCCTTTGCACGATAGTATACTATCAACCCTCAGATGCTTAATTGCAGATTGAGCCAAACCAAAAAGTACTATTATCTTGGAAGTCACTACTAGGTATTTATACTCGGCACAACGGCATATGCTAGGTATAGGTATACCTAGGTATCGGTAGAAGTAGAACACGTTTCAAACATGACAGCGAAATGCGGAAAACTATGTTCTACGTCGGCATTCCCTGGAAAGGACGGGGTGGGTAGGGGTTAGGGCAAAGTAGGTATTAGCTCTCCTGGTTTCGGCTTTTAAATTGCCATATTACGGTACCGAAGTCTTCGTGTGGTGCGCGGTTAGTTTGTGGTGTACTGGGTGCTATTTCGTATTGAACCCCAGTCTAAAAGAGGGCAATCCCAAAAGCACTTCTTTTCTTTTTTTTCAAACTGCAACACACGGCAGACTGGAAGAAGTTTTTCGTAATACCTGGGTGTGTCGTAGAGAGCGACGGAGCGGATCGGAGACTTTTTTTTTAGCAGCCAGTCTGGATCGACAAGGTTATATGCTTGTATTTTCTACTAGGCAGTGGGAAGGGGATGTTTTGGGAATGAGTTGGCTAGTTGAGGGGGGTGGTATGAGCGAAGTATCTCTAATATAGGCTTTGATGGCGGTGGGATCATTCTGGACGCTACGTATGCGCTGAGTGACGAAAGAAAAGTTACGTGATCGTAAACATCTTGCCTAGTATGCTCAACGTGTGAATAAGACTGAGCTATGAAGCATTCCGATAGGACGAGTATTCACCTGGGAGAGACCTCACAAGCCCATTATGTAACCCTCAGAGCTCATCCCTCATCCTTTCCAGCTCGTCAGCCTGTTTCTCCAACTCTTCAATCTTCTTCCTCAGATCCGCCTTTCCCTTGGCCAATTGCTCCTTCTTCTGCTCTAACTCGGCATAGCTACCATCAGCATCGCCTGCGTCTCCTCCACTCGCTGGTGGCGTTGATCCGATCTTCAATACGTTAAATGACCCATTCTGTGGCGCCTCCAGACCGCCGTATCCGGTACCGAACATTACATACTCCTTCACGACTGCGATGCCGGCGTGGAAGAACGCGTCCAGCACATCATCTCTTAGAATCTCACCAGTGAACTTGTTGAGAGCGATGAAATCTCCAGGCCCCACGGCGTACAGGCTACCTTCTTCCCACCGTCCAGACGTTCCAGTCAGTACTACATCGTTGACGACGACTGGGATGACAGTGCTAGACATGTTTCGTGGAGCTGCGATCTGCCACTTTATGCTGCCATCTTTGAGATTGACAGCGCCGAAGATAGAGTTGGAAACCGTCTCGTTGGAAGGGAAGAGTGTGAAGTTGTGCCGGTCCGTGTTGATCCCGGTGTAGTAGACGGTGTCCTTGTCAACCGCAACACCCCAGCTCAGACCGCATTCGAGGCCACCGGGGGCGGCATTGATCGCCCATAGCACGGTCCCGGTTTGCGCACTGAAGGCGTACAGGTTCCCGTTCTTCTGACCTGCCACAATGACATCTTTCTGCCCTGGAGTGTACTCCGATCCGAGCACAAAAGCAGGCGCCATGCCGAAGTCGGTGTCGTTGCCGATGTTCTTGGGGCAGTTGGGGCCAGGGGGGTTACCTGGGCCTCCGCCGAAGTACTGGGGGATGCAGGCTGCGTTCCAGGCATCAAGGGCACCCAGTGTACGATACCAGTTGATCTCCCCGGTGTCAATGTCGAGCGCAAGGACTGAAGTCTGGTACACGTTGCGGGGGAGACAGGGTTCGTTGGCGAGATGTTCCGTCTGCACGCGTATATGTTTGTTGGCATCCTGACATTCAACGAACTCGTCCGGGAGCGAGAATAGCTGGCCCGTCCCGATGAAGACCTGGTTGCGGATAGGATCGATGGACGGCTGGGAGCCCCAGACCGAGGCGCCGGAGAAGTTGGCTTCGGGTGGAATCATGTCGGCCGTCCAGTCAAGCGCCAGACGGCCGTGCCGGAGCTTTCACTACATTCATGGAGCCGTGGTGGGTGAGGTTGTAGCTGGGATCCGCAGCTGGGCCGCCAGATTCGGTTGTAGATACTCCAAAGAAAACGCGGTGATTGTAGACCGTCGGAGACTGTGTTAGGATTGCCAACGGGTGGTTGCCGATCTCAAGTGTGTCAATGAGCTTGCCCGAGCGCTTGTCCACAGCAACAGCCAAGGCTCTTGCAAGTGTACCGAAGTACAGTACACCCCATCAGCCACGGGGGTGCTACGCGACGCCAGTGCGCCCCCGGTTGCGAGGACTCCGTCGCTATTACCCTTGACTCTTAGGATCAAATCAGTGACGTTCAACGTCCACTTTTCTTTGCAATTTTCGTAGTCGAGTGCCACAAGCAAGCCACCAAACGTGTTGTAGTAAGCAACGCCATCCTCGATCAGTGGCGCAGCGCTAAGGCCGGGTTCGTACTTCTTCTGGCAAACAGTATTCAGGGTTTTGACACTTGCTATGTTGATGAGGGAGTCGCTTCCGGCCCAATGGTTGTTGTAGACATCAGCACCGAAGCCGAGCCAGTTTCCCCCGGGTGGTGGTCGCGATGCCGGAATTTGAGATCCTGGTCTGTAGTCGTAGGTATCACCGCTAGAATCGCTTGTGCGTTGATCGTTTGCGGAGGCGGCGCTCAGAGATAGCGAAAACAGGGCTAGAATACTGCCGTAGGCAGTGAAAGACCACATGGCTACTGTACACGATCGTAATTGAAGCGAATACGATAAAGATCAAAAGAAGCCCTGAAGCTTTCTTATAGACAGAGCTATTAACCCATTTCTGAGGCTATTTTCGATTCATTCAATCAAAGCGCTATTTGATCGCCTCGCTTCACAAATAGTCAGCTTCAGCTCAAGATCGAGTGCCCGAAGATCTCCAGCTCGGATGCATTATCTGAAATCGGCGAGGCTGACATGACTGGACTCGAAAAACTCGCACTTCGCATACTGAATACCTTGTTTGCCAGGGGTTTTCGATGCTGAGTGGCTTTTCGAGCATTTCCCGAGTCTCACTTTCTAGTATAGATGGTTGTGGTGATCACTGGGTGTGGTAAGTTCTGATGGTCACATGCGAGAGAAGGGTGGCGGCCAGGCTTGGCCGTGAGACACCAACCCCGTCAGCTGGACGTGTATGTGATGGAATGCATGGACTTTGCCCCGGGTTGTAGGTAAGCAGGTGTGCCTGAGGTTATGCCCCTGTTCGCTTAGCCGAACAATTCACAAAAAAGAATCGAGTTTAGGATGCAGGATCGCTCTGTGCGGGGTAACTCACGGCTATTGTAAAGGTCAGGTTATATGGAATGTTGCATATATGCGCATCGTCCACTCAACAAAGAATTGATAATACGGTCGATTGAGTCCTTCAGAACGATAGTCATGCTACAAGGGAATAAGTTGGCGAAACATGATCCACACTGTGTGATGATTGATCGTAGTTCTTTTCTACTGACAAACCCACCAGACTTGCTAGTGAATCATTCGATGGGTGCATCAGATGGAATAAGCTCCAGTATCCATCAACTTTTCGCGTCGTACCATTGCAACGCAACTTTCTTAGGCTCCCGCATCTCGCTAAGTCGGAGCACAGGAAGACCACAACGCCGGGTGATGACGGACTGGGTAAGCCATATTATGCGATATCATAAGGCTGAGTTTTTTTTCATTGGCACCTAGCGGTCAAGCTAAAGAGCATTATGAAGCGATTGCGATTGGCCATGGCGACACGGAAACGGCCATAACGTGCATCCAGCGCATCCTTTTGAGGAAGGCTAACGCATCAGACCGTCTAACAGATCACGTGCGAGAAATTTTAAGATTTCCATTCCTTATTCCTGCAATCTCGTTGTAAATGTATTTAGCCCGAGAGTTACATGATCTGCGCTCATTCTCGAGGCCTATCCTTATTGGAAGATGATGATGTAGTCTTTAGGAGGAGTTTGGCTTTCGTTGAAGCTGACGCTGCAAAGAAGTAGAGACTTTTAGTGCAGCACCACGAAATGCTTTTTAACTTGTAACAAGCCCAGAAACAACAATCGCCACCTACCGTAGAAACTGTTGGGAACAGCCATGATGCACCCTCCCTGATGTCCTCTCTTTTTTTTCAGCGCTGTAACGTAAGAACATATCTGTCATTGGGATTCGCAGGTGCGCGGGCGCCGGCGGTAATGCAATCACGTGACTCTGACATTCACATCATTGAAAATCACTCTCCTGGGACAATGACTCCTCTACCAGAAGAAGTAACCAGTGTTACCATGGCTGTTGTTTTAATTCAAGATAAGAGCTCTGTTCGAACTTATCGTGTATACGTTTAAACACTGCTTAATAACTCGCACCCTTTCAATGCCATGTCGCGAACTAAGTGATACTCTCGATTGCTACAGAAACATGAGGCAATCATCTTCATTGGAAGGCAGGTGTCCCGATTAGGCACATAGTGCATTTGCAGCTGTGGGGTGCTATGCCTCGCCCACGAGTTATTCCCTGTCCGTACCTGAATGCCCTAGAAGACATACATTCTATTATGATAAATGCCATAGGCTTCATTCGTCTCAAAAGCCGATCAGATGCCGATGTTCATCCCACGTGCGGTAAGAGTGACCCGGTTCTGGGTGAATGGGGCTGACGAACAAGGACCGGTTCATTGACGCCACGAAATCCACACTCTCTTGCGGTGTCAGAGCCTCAGGGTTCAGGCCCGGGTTTGTGCACTCCAGGTGGCCAAGATCCACATTGTGGTATGCGATACAGGCAGCGTAGAAGTCGCGAGCGTATTGCTCGGGTATCCAAGGCAGCCACTCTGCGACGATCTTGGCCTCACGGTCCGGGTCGAATGAGCCATCTATAGTCTTGTTGCGCTTCTTGGCCGGCTTCAAACTGAGGAACGGCTTCTGATCGCCGGCCCAGAAGTGTCCATGCTGGCGGAAGAACTCAACCGAGTTGACAAAGTTGCATGCAAAAGCAAGCTCCTCGGGGACACTGTCTTGCGTGTTGTCTGTGATTCTCATGGCGAGTACAGACTTGTCCTCGATTTGAACGCTGAAATGGAAAGGAAAGCGCTTTAGGAGTTGGAAAAGGGCGTCCATGTACGCGCGGAACCGGCCCGACACGGTATGCGAGTTCGCCGGAATGGCAGTCTTGATGACTATGAAGCTATCGGGCATGAAGTGCTTCATCCAGCTGCCCAGGCCCTTGAGTGTATCAGTGTAGAGCGAAAGCTCGTTCCGTGCCATCGAAGGCACGCCCTCGTTGAGGATAACAAGGCGCTTGGCTTTGCGCACTTGTCCGTCCTTCGACTTGCCTCCCAAGGTCTGTCGCCATACTTTTAGCTTCTGAAGTGCGGTCATGCGGTTGTTGGTGTGAACAAGCTCTTCATAGAGTTGATCATGGGGAATGCCGTCTGCTTCAAATACTAGGCGAGACTTGAACTGGCCGTGTCCGGGTTCGTTGAGGTAGATCGGTTTGTGCGAAAAAGGTGTGAAGCTCGGTTGATTAAGCATGACGGGTACTGTAGCAGCAGGATTGCTTGAAACGACATCCTGTCTAGAGACGTCAATGTGGCTTGGGGACACACCTGCCTCTACCTCAATAGCGGTCCTGTGTTTGTCTTCCGGCTCCTCTGTACTCGTTTTGGGCGTGTTCGCAAACGGCGATTGGACTTCCTTGCTCGGGCCCGAGACTGCAACGAAGCTTGGGATACCACTTCTGCTCTGAGATCCTGAAGGTCCATGTTCTATATGTTCAAGGTCCAGAGTCTTGCTCGAGCTATTGCTAGTAGCTTTCCTCACAGCCGCTACAGGACACCGCGCACTAGTCGGCTTGTATGAGCGAATTGACTTGGGGAGCTCAACGACCGGACTGGTCTTCTCAACCTGTTTACCCTCGTCCTTGTTGTCACAGCAGCTCTTGCTGCTCTCTCCTGCTTCCACTTTTTCATCTTCTTGATCCTCATCATCGAATTCATCATCATCATCCTCTTCGTTCTTCTTGTTGAATGTCGCCCAAAAGTTATCTATCACCTCCGCAGGTAGAACGAGTGCTCCGGTGCTCAGGTTTTCGGGACACGGTGCAGGAAGTGCAGCGTTCCGGTCAGATTGCGGATCTATGAGACGTCGTTTAGTAATTAGCCCATAATCGACTATGATTTTGTACTTACTTGTGTCGAGCTCATCGCGCCGACGCTTCACAACAGGAGCTTGCAGTGATGACGAGGCACGTTTTTTGTGCGGCGCCATTAGTTGAAACAACACTGATCGGACCAGTCTCGTCTATAAGCCACAAATGTTCCGAATTGACGGGTTCTTCGTGTGAGTGTATGGGTTTGAATTGGGTAGGTCAGTGGTTTGGCGCGGGTTACCGTCTTGAGCTCACGGTTGTTTATATCGCAGCGTCGTGCGCGCTAGTGTAGTGATTCACTGCACGCAAGACACCCCCACTAATATGGCGACTGACTGAAGCTCGAAACAGTGCACAGGCCCTTTGTATCTATGAGCAGATCTCAAGCTAATCTCAGAACTAACATGTAAGTCTATTGGACTCTCTTTTCTATGACCATTCGCACATTACCTAGGTAGATGCGGTGCCACCAGATTAGGTCCAAGCTCGAGTTCAAGACCTGCGCAGGGACTCTCAAAAGCCTGTGCAAGAGTTCGACAAAGTTCACCAAGCTTTGACCAGGCCTTAAAACGAAACCCTTGGATGAAAAGGTAAAACCAGCAGAGCTTCCATTGCGGTCATAGCGTCCCGGTTGGTACCTGGGCGTATTACGCTTGACGAACGGTGGTAAATATACTATTTTTATTGAAGGTTACGAGCTCCTGCTGTGCCTATCCGCCAGTGGTGATGGCACAGCCTTGCTCTGGATTTGAGCATTCACCGCAGGTGCGGTACGTTGACGTGAAGTTGCACACGAAGCTACGCGCCGAGATATAGGATACTAGGACGTTGTCCTGTACGACCAACCTGATCATACATGTAAATCAACCTGTCCGACTCTTCTGGCTGGCGTTTCGAAGCATCATGGCAAATTCAAACACATGCTGGTGTAATACACGCAACAACGGGCGCCGATCCCTCTGCTTCGCTCTTATGTGGGAGTCCCCATCTGCAAAAAGGCAATGGTGGATCGATTACTATCTATAGAGGCGTCTCTCAAGCACGCTGGAGTTACATGTAAGGTCTGACTGCCTTCGTCTCAAAGGACGCCCTGGGCAAGTATTCTTTAGGATTCAATCCCATTTCCCGGATTTTCTGTCTTTTTTTTCTTCTCAAGGCGCTCTCGTGGTACCCCTACTACTTCAAATTTTTGCAACCTCCTTGACACAGATTTCCCCTCCACTCACACCAATGCGCGAACTCACGTCGTGCATGTGTAGTGCACACAGAGGCACCCGATATTGAACATCACGATATATCGAGCACAGTATCGCGGATCTGCTCAATGTACGGCTGGGTTCAGACTTATTGGCGATGCACTCAGATCGTGGATAGAAGATTCGGTGAAGATTCCCTCTGGCAGATGATGTCGCTGGTCGCGATGTTACAGGTGTAACACGCCATAGCACCGGCATATGAGGCCATGAACGTACTCGTTAACAGCATATGTATAGAGAGACTGATCTTGGAAATGGCGCAGGCTCCACGCCATTCCGTTAGTTGGACTTAGTAAGAAGCTCATCATTCCATGTTGCCCAGTTGAAACAAATATGGCGAGAGCGCGGGAGGTATACAAGAGAAAACATCGTTGAGAATAGCTTTAAGACGGAAAGCCTTGGCCATGGAGCGAATATCGGTTTTAGCATCCCTGTTTAGGTAACAGGACGGCAGCATTTGTTTCGGCAAAGTCATCTGCCACACATCTAGAGGCTGAGAAATTTGTCACGTCTGCAGCTGCAGTCATGTGATGACGTAGTTGTGAGGCGCACGTAAATTCGTGTAAGTTGTTCAATAGGCGGAATGCGTTCACTCAGTCACAGCGCTTGTCTGGAAAATCGGGTTCCGCGACCACATCCACAACACCCCTTACTCCGGCTGTACCGCTACCATCAATGTAAATTCCCATTGAGGCCCATCACGTAACTCTGTGCCTCATTCGCGCCCATGAGGTGTTTTGCGTATACCGGAGTGGATCATCGCCTGTCACCCTCACCGTGGCGCAGGGCGCGTCAATGGTAAGCCTTAAGGCACATGAAAGTCGCCAAGTAGGTATGCACTGTCAGAGTAAGACGAGCCTAGTATGCGAACACAACTCTGACCTTGTAGACTGCATTGGTCGAAACGTGAAGTTAAAGATTTCGGCATTTTGTAGATCAATGTTGAAGTAATCGGGTAGGATTGCTAACTGGCGTACTACCCATAGGTCGCTAACTCATGATCAGGTCAAATGGGCTATCGTACTTAGCGTGTAGGCTTCCCTGCCACTGAATTGGGCGCAAATTGCCCGGTCGTGTCGCATCCCCAATTGTTCGCTATCGTTGGTTTCACCTCGTGGGTATGTCACTTTGGAAAGAGAACCGCGGATGCGGTGAGATGAAGATTTTCACCGCTTTGCCACTCAAGCTTTCGAAGTGATCGCAGCCTTGCGATATCGCAGACAAACCGCGAATCCTACAGTATGACCATCGTGACCAAATAGTAGTATTTTGAGGAGCGTCGGTGCTGCAACAGGCGTTCTGATTGCGGAGGTTCATGTCTTGGTCGGAACTGCGGATACCGTATGGCTCGGCCAAATGCGGCAATGGATCACGTGACTGTGACGTCTTGATGAAGCCTGCAGGACGCTACTACCTAGGAGTAGACCCTCAAAACAAAACAAGGCAGGCCTAGAACATCTGATCTCCACCACCCAACCCATCCAATTCTACCCTTGCCGCCTCCAGCTCGACAGGGACGCACAAATGGCTTTGATGCCAATTGTACACAACTCACCCCACACAGCGAATACGAGAGAAAGGAGCCTCTGGTGACGGTGGTGACGGTGGTGACCGCTACTGTAGGTAATGAGCGCGGCAACAATGCGCACTCTAGAAAGTGCGCCGCGGTGTCTGAGCGGCATCGGGCCGCTGGATTTGATCGAACATGATCCCAGACCAACATTTGTGATCGACAACCAGGAGATTGACGAAACAGGGAGATCTGTGCCTTGTTACTGGAACTCCGCTTTTTCGAAGTTCGACTCTGAACAGACCTTGGATGCTTTGCTGAAGCCCGCGCTTGCGCTGAATGACACTATCGCAGCGATGGCGCCTAATGGCTTCGCCGAGTTTAAAGACTGGATTGCCGGCAACGACGAAAGATCGTACGTTTATGGCAACTACGCCTGGATCAAGATAACCGTCTCAAAGCAGTGGACCATTATCAGCCGACTGTTGACCACCAACGCTGCGACCATTGGCAAGCCCACGTACTGCAAACCAGAAGGTGCTATGTTGAAGCCGTCCCTTCCTTGCAAGACCGCAACTTTTGACTGGACCGACCCGTCGCCGCCAGAAAGAATGACGAGTCATATCGCTTGGGCACGCAGCATTGACTGGGCTAGCACTTCCCTGGGTCCTGTGAATGAATGGTCACCGCAACTCAGGAGTATTGCCACTCTTGTGATGCAGGACGCTCGACCTGCCGTTGTTTTCTGCGGAGCCGATCTCATCATGATCTACAATGAGGTTTACATCGAAATGCTGGGAGGATTCCATCCCTGTATGGGGGTCAGTGCTCGAGTCGCACTTAAATCAGTTTGGGGTCATTACTTTGAACCTTTGATAATACGAAACCTCGTAGGCGAAACGGTCGAAGGAACAAACAACCCTGTTCAGATGGAACGCAACGGATTCATGGAAGAAACATACTTTTCTTGGAGTTTCATACCCATCTTCAATTCCGAAGGCGCGACCATCGCTCACTACGAACCTCTGGTGGAAACAACCCGGGAAGTCGTTGCAGAGCGAAGAGCACATACAATCTTGCAGCTTAGCGAGGCGGTTCCGCGAGCACGCAACTTAGAAGCATACTGGCGCAGCGCGATTGATGTCTTGTCTCGCAATACCAAAGACATTCCTTTCGCAGTCTTATACTCGGCTGAAGCCCTGCTCGAATCCAGCTCCTGTTCTAGCACGGCAGAGAAATTCGATGAGAGTCAGGAACTTACGCTACGTGGATTTTTTGGCCTACCTAAAGATTCTCCTGCTGCCGTCGCTCAACTTGATTTCCATCAAAATGACGGATTTGCGCCATATTTTCGGGAGGCATCGGCTGCGCGTGGCCCAGTTCGAGTCGACCTTGAGTCAGGCTCTCCGGCGCACAAACTTGTGCTCGGGGTAGACTGGAAGGGCTATGGCGATTCCTGCCGAGGAGCTGTGGTTTGTCCAATAACACCTACATCCTCAAAAGATAATATCCTAGGCTACATGGTTCTTGGGCTCAACCCTCGCCGTCCCTACGACGAAGACTACCGCCACTTTATCATGGTCGCGAGCCGTCTCCTCTCTACGTCTCTAACATCAATCCTGCTGCATGAAGATGATATACATCGCCGCGAACGCGCGATTGAGAACGCCGAAATGATGAAAGCAGAGCTTAGACAGCAACTGATCGCTACACAAAAAGAAGTTGAGCGTAATGCCATGAAGTTTCAGCGGTTTGCTGAGCGCGCCGACGTTGGTATCTTTATCGTTGGTCTGGATGGCGTCTATTCTTACCGCAATGATACTTGGTGGAGAATGTTGGACCCTGAATATCAATATCGTGATATAGAGCTCAACGACGCATGGGGCGCACTTATAGACGAGGAATTCATTCAACCTGGCAAGGAAAAGTTTCAAAAACTGATTGAAACGAAAGAGCACCAGTAACGCTACCCATAGCTTCCATTTATCGGCATACGGCTAATCTTGAAACAGAACCTGGGAGCTCAAGATCAAGAAAACCTGGACTGTAAACGGCCAGACAATAGACGGTTCCGGATCAAATGAAGAGCCTCGATGGATTTTGATGTCCATCCAACCTGAGCTATCAGAAATGGGGGATATCGTGGAAGTCGTAGGCTGCTTTCAAGACATCAGCAGGCAAAAATTTGGGGAGAAGTTACAGGCGACTCAGGCCCTCGATGCGAAGGAATCGAAACGGAAGTTGGAGAATTTTATTGATACTACTTCGTAAGTTAAAATCTCGATAAACATTTCGATCCTCTGGAGGTCAGACGTAGAGGTCATCCGAGTCTAACGTTTGTTTCACGGCTGATCCTAATCACAGGCACGAAATGCGGAATCCGCTATCTGCGATCGTCCAGTGCGCTGATGTAAGGGGATTTTGCGCGAAATTGAAATCCATACTTACTGCAGCCAGAGCATTATCTCTTCGCACAGAGCCTTCCAGGAGACTCCAGACTACCAAGCTACATATAAAAGCATCCTTGATTGTACTGTCGAAGCGGCGGAAACCATCGTTCAATGCTCAAAGCACATGAAAACAATCGTGGATGGTGAGGGTTAGCCCAAGGTATTGTTGAAGAAATCTAATACGTTTCAGATGTCCTCACAATGTCGAAGCTGGATTCTGGACTCTTTGTTATGACCCCAGTCGATGTACCGCTGCAGTCAATCGCCCGTGATGCGGTTAAAATGTTCGAAGGTGAAGCCAAAGCTGCTGGCGTGGCACTTGAATATCACCCCGATCATTCCTACAATATCAAATACGTGTCTTTGGATCCTACGCGAGTCCTTCAAATTCTGATCGTAGGTGCAATCACAACACACCCTACAGGCACAACTGACGATTCAGAATCTTATCACCAACGCCATTAAATTCACACGGCTGGAGAAGACGCGTCATATTAGCGTGAAGCTAGGAGTTTCCACCGAACCACCCATTCAGGGAGTTGATGAGCGTGTCAAGTTTAATCGTACCCCCGGGGCAGAAGAGTCGCAAACATTGCAGATGGACTGGGAAAAGGGGGAAGTTGTATATATCATCTTCTCGGTACACGACACAGGCCGTGGACTAAGCGATGCCGAACACGAGCTGCTCTTTGCTCGCTTCTCACAAGCTTCTCCTCGCACGCATATCGATTATGGTACGTTGCTTTACTCCTATCTGTCTACTTTCAACTGACCGCGTCTCTCAGGTGGGTCCGGGCTCGGTCTCTTCATCTCACGCCGCCTTACCGAACTTCAGTAAGGTCTCCCGCTCACCGCTTCTGAGCCTCCTCCGCTAATATCATTGTAGTGGTGGCGCCATAAGTTTTGCATCAAAAGCCGATGTCGGCAGTACATTCTCCTTCTACGTGAAATGCCGCAAAACTTCCCCACCCTCGCCCAAGGACAAAACTGCAGCCAACCTCAGCGTGCACGCACAGTCCATTGTTCTAGCTAATCGCACTCGAGACGTTAGCCACAAATCTCCAGCGCTGGGTTGTAATCTAAGTGAAAACAAAGAAGACAATGCCTTCGTCAAAGTCTTGATAGTAGAGGACAACCTCGTGAACCAGCGTGTGCTGGCAAAACAGCTGAAGAACATCGGAATGCACGTTGCGGTCGCCAATCATGGGGTAGAGGCTCTCGACTACCTCCGCAAAACCAAATACTGCATTCCTGATGAGGGATTCGCTACACAAGAACTATCATTGATATTGATGGACTGGGAGATGCCTGTAATGGACGGTCTGACGTGCGTGCGCGAGATTCGTAAGCTACAGGCCAGAGGGATCATAAAGGGACACATTCCCGTCATCGCGGTGACAGCAAACGTAAGGAGCGAGCAGGTCGCGGAGGCGCTGGAGGCAGGCATGGACGACGTTATCAGTAAACCGTTTCGTATCCCTGAATTGTGCGCCTGTGTGCACAAGACTATGGCCGCCGTAAAAGGGAAATGGGGAGACGGGACATAGATCCAATTATCATCGACTACATGAATCCCCCCAGGGAGCGTGGATGCTCGACAAATATGTCTTGGCGATCCATCTTATTACCTTACCCAAGGAGCGGCGACAGTGTTGGCCCAAGGATCTAGAAACATAGTATCACGAGATCACTGTGTGACCAGGAGAATACTGGTCTCATAGAGACAACCACGTATAGATCCACCTTGCTGAGCCACAGGCGTCGTGTGCAGAGCAACGTGCTCGCCGCCCACCTAACCAACGATGTTCGGAACATGCATCGTTCTATGCGCACTAGTCGTCAAGAGCTTTAGCTGAGGTGCGGGTCATGGTAATGAGGGTTGACATGTACCTACGAGAATCTGCTCGGACAAGGCCAGCAATGTAGTCCCCTCATGCTTAATTACCGCTTTCTACATACTATGCTCTATTGTCATCGTTGGAACTATACAAGCACTCGAATACAAATCAATTGCGTGATAATTAAGCGCACCGGCAGGTCCGCTGACCGAGTCATATTGCGGGTTGTTGTGATGGCCGCAGAAGAAGTGCAGAGACCATGCTCGGAACACGGAATACAGAAAGCGGTGATGTTCTTCCCTGGTCATCCCTGCAATGTATTTCTACAGGCAGAACATTTGGCAGTAGAAGACTCATACAACTGGGAGACTGCTCGGTTTAGATGAGACTGCGCAATTTCTCGAGTCCTTCTGATTGCACTGCGTGCGTGAGGCGTAGCATGCTCTGTGTTTCGGCGAGTATCGGTGTTAGATCGACTTTAAAGTGTGTATGAGCTGTTCAAAGGGAACTTCTATCGGTTGGTACGCCAGAGTTTGAGGCTGGAGACTAGGGCGTGGAAGCCATCCCAGTTCTGTGCGGTGTTTTAGTATAGACGTGGCCATGACTTTACAAATGCAAACTCACCTGGAAATGATAGAAAATCACCCACGGAGCAAGCTCAAACCCTTCTCATCCGGCATAATTGATACAAAAGGGTCCAGTATGGGCACATCCGCATTTGCGTCTCTAAAGTATGCGTTCTTGATAAGCTTAACGACTCCGGTCGTGCTGATGCATGCAACCGTGGAAGCTCTCCGCTCCGCATCTCTAAAAGTGAGGAAGCTTCTAAGCTTAATCGGAACAGGCAGTACTGGATGATGTATTTGTCGATGTCACCCCCGGTCCCATTACCTCTTGTGCACAGCGGCGTTTGCACGCTTTCAACTGCCCTAGTATTATGGCTCCGTTAGTCTTTCTGTGCGCCTGGGACTCGAGAACCGCTCTGACCTCCCCTATAGCAAACGGGGGATCAAGTGAATGGGGTTTGTGCTTTCCTTAGCGCGTTCGGATTCTCCTTCCGCATAGAGATAAATTCCGCCTAGCCAACGCTTCCCGTTAACACCTTCACTTCCGAAACACCACTTGCTCCCTCAACCTGTCCGTCGCTCTAAACCACACTACAGTCTAGCATTAGCTCGGTACGTGATCGGTACCCTTAGGCACACTTCCTTCTTCAAAGTCCTAATTCGGGCATTATCAAGTATAGAACCTGGAGCGACGCTCACTTCGATTCCAGCACCACTTTCGCCTTCGAGTCCTCGAATATCAATTCGCCTCCTTTGACCGCCATGGCTTCTTTCGCTTTCTCTCGCATCCTCTTGAACCTCGTGGCCTTTCTAGGTCTCTTCCAATGCGCGTTCGGCCACTTTGACGTCTTTCGGATCGATCTATCGACGTATGACCCGCAGTGGGCTCGCCATCACGAATGGGACATACCTAGCAACACGACAGTGACCGGCGAATCTCGCAATGGGACTTTCGCCGACGTCTACTCGGCCGCTGGGACTATGAAGGACACGTACTGGATCGTGCTGCCCCACACCTGGGTCTGCTCCCAAGTCTTGGACGCGCGCCACGTGGGGGACCGAAACGATGTGAGTGCCACCCTATCATCATGCTATCCAGTCATTCCCAAAATGAGCACCTCCTCCTTCCTCTCCCCACACCACTTGACTTGAACATAGGTGAGCGGCAACAAGATCGGCGTGCGTTGCCGCGGCGACGGCTGTGAGAGCGACCACAGCACGGACAAAATTGACCTCATTGAGATGCACTGGAGCAACAAACCACTGTACCACTGGACGCTTTACAAGGACAAACTCGACCAGAACCAGCACCAGATCCTGTGGGGCATCAACGGCAAAACATATGGCGCCTGCGAGAAGATTGGCACGCCCACGCATTGGACCCAGTGCTACGACCACCCCCCGAACATGGGCAACACGAAGACTTTCTTCGTACACCCCAAGTTCAAGTGCTGGGATGCGTATGACTGGACGCAGATCAACGGGGCTTCCTGAGCCTGAGATCTGTCTGGGATGAGGAAACCGTTCGGACCGTGGTTAGCGGACTGGGGACTTGCGTCTTTGACGTAGGCTCCGGGTCGTGGGGTTGATTGACGGCGTTCGCGCACAACTCTTGGTTCCTGCCACGATGCCATAGCGATCGTTTGCGTAGGGTTTTCTCTTAAGAGACCAGGAGTAAAGGTTTTTCTCTTGCGAGACAAGGAGTACAATGATACCATGATTAAACCGCTTTGTTATCCAATGCCGTGACATAACCCATGTACCGCGTGACCTTTGCACATACACCAATCGTACGATGATACCCGCACCTCAAACACCGTTGCAAACCCGGATACTAAGCCAGTGTAGATTGAGATAGGATATTACATGTTTCAGTGAGGTCTCCCCCGCTGTAAGAAAAACACATTCAATTTTGCACTTGGTGACTTACTCAACACGAGGAAATTAGAGATACTTTACTTCATTAGAGACTACATATATACAGATATCCTTCCTTCCACAAGACCGGACAATGCGTCCTCTACGCCCTAGCCTTGATCAAGTCGGCCGCCTTCTCACCAACAGCATACATAGTAGACTGGATGTGCTGGGTAGGCACAAGCGGCAAGATACTAGCATCGACGATGGACAGCTTCTCAACGCCGTAGAACAGCAGCTTGTCCGACACGCATCCGCCATACTTCTCAGGCATCATGGCGCACGAGCCGCTGGGATGCGCAAGCGTGGGCCAGATGGAGCCAGCGGCGTTCATCTGGTCGATGATGTCCGCATCGCTGGTGTACTGGGCGCCGGGCGAGGTCTCGACGAGCCCGTACTTTGCGATCTCGGGGCGCTTCCAGACGGTGCGGAGGAAGCGCACGCACGAGGCCATGACGGCCCTGTCGACGGGGTTGCTGAGGGCGTTGTATCGCACGGTCGGGGGACCCTGGGGGTCGGTGGGGTTGAGGGTGATGGAGCCGCGGGCGAGGGGCTTCTCGAGGCCGACGAGGACGGCGGAACCGCCTGCGCCGACGGGGAGCTCGACGATGGCGGCGTCCTTGCTGGAGAGGAGGTCGGAGAGGACCTTGCGTTGGGCTTTGACACCGGCAATGAGCTTCTTGCTGCCGGTGTAGATGGCGGGCAGGTAGGACTCGTCCTTCTGGGCCTTGATCTGCTTGACGAGATTCTTGTAGTCGTTGGGTGCGACCTCGGGAAGGGAAACCATAGACAGGGTGTTTCCGCGGGCCTGGGTGAGAGGACCGGTCTTGTTGGCTTCGTACTGCGCCCATGCGGATGCGTTGAAGGCGGGGTCAGTGGCCAGAGAGCTGGGGTTGGGGATGCTGGAGAAGGACTGGTTGAATATGACCATCGTGTAGGGGTGGTCTTGGAAGTTGGCGCCCACACCGTCGTGTGCGAGCTTGACGGGGATGCCGGCGGCCTGGAGCACAGACTTAGGTCCGATGCCACTGAGCTGGAGCAGCTTGGGAGTGTTGACGGAGCCTGAGGCAAGCACGACTTCCTTGTTGGCGTAGACGGTGGTGGTCTTGCCGGTGGTCTTGTCGAGGATCTTCACACCCGAGGCAACGAGCTTCTTGCCGCTGGCGAACACAAGCTCCTTTGCTTCGGTGCGGAGCAGCAGCTTGAGGTTTGACCGCGAAGCCTTGACCGGATCGTAGTACGAGTTACGAGCCTGAGTCCTCTCTCCGGTCATGGGGTTCATGGTGTTAGGGTACCACGAGAAGCCAGCCTGCTCACCATTGTTGCCATCGAGGAGCTTCTTGACGCCCGCACCTTCGTAGGCGGCGATGAACGGAATGATGTCAGGGTACTGGAAGTCGGCAATACCAAGGTGAAGAGGGCCGCTACCGTACCTGCATGACATTAGCTGCGGTTCGGTCATGCATGGTGGTGTACGTACGCTGAAGTGTCCCATGTGATGTTGAATGCATCCGCGGTGGCCTTCGGCGGGGGAATGAAAGTGGTACCCTTCTTGAAGTAAGGGTACATACCCTTCCATCCCCAACCGGAGTTACCCAAAGCCTCCCACGCATTGTAATCGGCTGCAGAGCCGCGGTCATAGAACATGCCGTTGACAATTGACCCTCCACCCAGAACCTCGGCGACACGGACGTTCCATGTCTTGTTGTTGAGGAATGGCTCTGGCTCAGAGACATAGTTGGGCCACAGCAAGGACTCGTTCAAAGTGCTCAATGCCCCATTCGGCAGACGTTGCTGGAAGGGCAAGTCATCTGTACCGGCTTCAATGACGAGAACAGTCGCTGCAGTGAATGGTTAGCATGGTGTCGGAAGGTTGGATTCAACATGGACTTACTGTTCTTGTTCTCGGTCAATCGGTTGGCAACAATGAGACCGGTAACACCACCACCAACAATTACATAATCGTAGGTGTCTGATGCCCTCTTCTCAATCAGCTCTCCGCTTGGAAGCGCGGCAGCCAACCCCAGCAACTGGGTGGCAGCAACGAAGGAACGCATGTTGATAGCGCCTTGATGGACGGATTGAGTCACTGAAAAGCAAAGGCGAAACAAGCGAGTGACAGCTTAGGCAGGTCTTGGGAATGCAGCTCACAGTTGGTGGCAACAGGCGCGCTGCGAACTTTAAGCTTTCCTTTGACCCCCTGTGCAGCAACGCCTTCGTCCTGCTCAGGCGACCTCTGCCGTTCACTGGATTGCACCCCCACCGAACCCGTGGTCCTCCACCGAAGCGATATGTGCTGCGAGTCAATTGGGGTGTAGCAAGACGCACTCGATTGGGGACGATATGACTCGAGGTTAAGCGTCTGGCCCCGGGACCCGGATTGACTCGAGGGTGAGCGTCTGGCCCCGGGACCTGGGTTTTCGGGCGTAAGTCAATATCTGTGCTCGAACCAGGTACCAGGGGCAACATAGCTGCCACGTAAGAATATGAAAAGCACCTCAGCAACTTCGACGTGAAGAGTGTACTTGGCCATATTCCGCGCTAGATTTTCCAGGGCGATCGCTAGGTACCTAGGTAGGTACGATAGTACCCGGTAGTGTCTTGTTGCTAGGCAGAGGCGGACCAAGAGGCTCGGGCCGCTGATGAGCGACGCAGACATGAGAGAAGCCGTAGTTAGCGACGCATTCTTGTACGACTGGGTACCTACAGTACGCCGCACATTTCCAATTTCTAATTTCCAACGGGGTTTTCGACAGTCGATGCGGCCAACCTTGGCGACCACGTTGTAGGATTTTGGCGGGTGCAAATGCCGGGAATGCGAGGCTCTCGCTCGCTAACGCAACCGGCAAGGTCGTCTCCGGCTTACGGCGAGCCGTGGCATCCATCCCATGCATGCAATGAATGCAGGCCGCCACCGGCACCTGAGCCGGAACGAGATCCGTCCCGTACCTAGTCTACCGTGCCGCTGCTGATGATGATTGGAGCAACGTACGATGTCATCTTAAGAAACTTCGCGGACGAACGAAATGCTGGCACACATTGTGGGCCTGTCACTGCACGCATTCTAGACTTTACCCATCGCGTCGACACTGGATAGCACGCAAAGTGCAAAAGGATTCGCTTGGAGCGTGCATCAGTACCTAGGTACCTAGCGGGTGCCATCTAGGACGAACTAAATGGGGACGGGGGAAGGATTCCACAGCACCACTGCACGCTTTCTAGACATTGCTCATCTTGTGGACAGCACGCAAAGTGCTAAAGGATTCACTTGAACTGTGCATGAGTAGCAGATACGATCTGGGATGGACTAGATGGGGAAGAGGGAAGGATTCCACAGAGTTGGACCTAGGTGCGGCGAGTCTACCCGTGTGGTCATCCACATTCTTTTGCAGTGGATGCCAGGTACCAGTCACTTCATCACTCCATCACTCTATGCGTGGGATGGCATGCGGACAAGATAAGTTTGGAAAGGATCAATGGTCTACGGTGAACGGTCAAGCCGACAAGAATATGACAGACAGAATAGAGTAGACAATGCAATAGGGTCAAAGCGACACATCGGAGCTTTTACCCCAAATCAGACAATGTGCAATGAGAAAAGAGCCGGCGCGCGTGCGAAGGAGAAATAATGTGGGGGGACGGACACGGCTCGGAGGACCTACCTAGCAGATCCATGTTACACCACGAAAACCTGGCTAATGGAGCCGCTAGTCGTCTAAAGCTTGGTCACAATGTATGCAACGTCCGATCATAGTTAGCACTACGATCATTAGGCGGTCGGTCTATCTGGTTCATCAAACATCAGGGTCGAGGGCATGTCTCTGGCAGCAGACGGGGGACTTCGTTGCAAGCAGCCCCTGAGAATCCTACAGACGACCCCAGTGGCCAGAAGGTTTTGTCGAACTTTCCTCGCGGCGTCGGTACCATCGCCACCAAGCGCACAGGCATGTCCAAGTGAACCTGCTCCTGGGCCGTCTGTCACATCACACCACATCCAATGGACACATAAGCCCCGTACCACCGGAGGATTGACACCGACACCGTCGCTACGTTCTTACCAGTATTGCTTTTGGAATTTGCTACTTACAATGAACGATGATGGCACTTGGCCTAATCGCGGCGGCCAAATCTTGGGCTCAACACTGAGCATCTGCGCCCTCAGCACAAGTATCCTGATATGGAGAATTGTCTATGGAGTCCAAAGCAAGCGCAAGATCATGATCTGTGATTATTTGTTGATCGTCGCTGCGGTATGTGCAACCCGATCTCATCACGATGTGCTGTGGAGCTTCACATTTGCCGATCGCTACTTGAAGAGCACAAAGTCTGCGCTTCAACCACAACATGGTACAAGACGCTGAGATCCTCCCGCTGATATGACTTGCAGTGTCTCGATGTCGCGTCATCTGGTCTACGCGTCAAATACACGATCCACGGCCAGGGCCGGCACATCAATGATCCCAGCATCAGCAAACCTCACGACATCTTGGAGTACTCATACTACCTGTTCGTTAGTCAGATCGTCAACTTGATCGCCGTGGCCATTTTGAAGTTGTCAATTTGCACCTACCTTTTGGCTCTACCGTTTGGACTCGCCTACAAGATCGTCATCTACTTATCCATCACTATGGTCGCCGTCTTCAATTGCACATTGCCCATGATGGCGTTACTTTGCGCGAAACCTTTCGAGGCGAACTGGAACAAAGACGTCAAAGGCACCTGCTTTTTTAAAAACTCTACCGCACTCACGTACGTATCACCACTGCCTATAAAGCTGTGCCTTGGCTAAGGACGAATAGATACATGCAGGGCGTGTCAAACATCATCACAGACGTGGTCTACATCGTAGCCCCGATACTCTACCTATCATCCGTACAGTTATCATCAAAAACGCAGTGGGGACTGAGACTGGTCTTTTGTCTCGGCCTGATGTAAGTGTGCTTCGTCGTATGGCTACCTGCGCGCCCGAACTAACATGATGCCAGCGCGACTGTGTGCTCCATCTTCAAGACGGTCGAACTGAAAACCCTCGCCGAGACCAAAGATCCGACCTGGGACGGCGTGAACCTAACAATTTGGTCCGCGACCGAGCTCTCCGTCGGCATCCTCGTCGCCTCCCTCCCACCGCTGCGCAAGCAATTCGAGATGATCCTGCGCAAAGTGCTACCCAGTACCCTCCAAACCAGCGACAAGCGCACGCCGGGCAGCCACAGCGGTATTCCCATGTACAATATATCCAAGCTTACCACCAAGCGCAATACGAAGATTATGGGGCGTTCAGATGTTGGGATCGATGATGGTGACAGCGAACGGAGTATCTTGCCGGACGATGGGAGCGATACGAGGGTCGATCGCGGGATCATGAAGACGGTCGTGCATGAGGTTACGAGCGAGTCGCGGAGCGAGACGGGCAAGGAAGTGCTGCAGAGCTTTGAGCAGGGAAGATAACAAAGGTTGGTAGAGCTTGTAGCATATGATGTGCTCGGCTTGTACTGGCAACGGTCTTCGAAAGGACGGCAGGGTCGTTCATAGTTGACCTGTGGTCATTCCTAAAACTTAATAAACAATACCTCAAGAGACCCGTGCTTGGCCAGTTTGGATGCCACGGCTCTGCCAGTCTCCTTCACATCAACTCACCAAGCTGGTTTAGCGCAGAGTGTTGCTTGAGCCAGCGCGCCTTCCCAAAGCGCTTCCATTGCTTGACGTGAAGAAGAAGAGAAAAACCACCTACGCGGGCCTTCGCTGGCGTTTACTTTGCTTCCGACTTCACATTGACAAACTACCAGGACCATGAGGCTATTCGGCATCCTACTGGTACTGGCCCCAGGATGTCTTTCACGAAGCTACCCGCAGGTTGCTCGCGTCGTGCCTGTCGAGCCGCGCCTTCCTTTGGAGCGCCGCCAGCACAATCTCACCCTCTCTGGTCAATCCGGCGCACACCTCGATCGTAGGGTCTTGTTCCCTGATGACCATCCCCTTCTCGAGGCTGTTGCGCAAGGTTGCTCGCTCATCGGTATGATGGCCACACAGGATGAGGTTGCCGCACGCTTCATTAGACCGGCACACACGTACAAGACTGCAGCAAGTCCCTGGACAGATTGGAATTCCCTACACGACTGGGGATATGACCTCGATGACGACTTTGCTGATGAGTTCTATATTGCCGACTTGAGAATCCATTTGGATGTTGTCATGCACGATCTTGGTCTCCCACGACTGGAAGTCGTGGGGAAAGGGGGCTCAGCGGAACCTCGAGCTTGGGACCACAATCGCGTCACAACCCACAACGGCATCGAATACAGGGTAAGTAGTGTTGCTCCATAGTCAACCAATAAAGACTACATATGCAACCGTGTCGCTGACAGCCATTCCAGGTCACCGGTGCTTGGTATCATTTTCTCATGGATGTGGAACATGGCTTGATCCTTGCCACGGTCACGTACGGGCCCGAACACGAGGGCATAGCCCAGAACCCTCCCGTCACCGTGCTCCCAAAGCTCAAGAATCTATTCGACATACTGTACCTCGACTACGAGCATCTGGCTATACAGCACAATGTACCAGTGAACCGTCTGAAGTACTACATTGTCGAAAATGTCAGGAATCCTACGACCAGGGCTGCGGTCAACTTTGCTCTAAAGTTTGAAATTACAGAGTGGGAATGTTTCGAGTGAGTCGTCTCTTCAACTTTCGCACCGTGCTATGCAGTTCCAAAACCATGACAACAGAAGGCTAACTACGCTTCATAGACACACGTGGGAAAACAGGCATGTCTTCTACCCTGACGACGAAGGCTACAAAGCTCTCATCTCGAGTCCAAGTGGACGCAGTGCGGCGCTCATTCTCGCCACCCACAAAACGGCTTTCGGAGAGCGGAGGATGATCGAGAGCGTTACATTCTTTTGCCAGAATGGAGACGAGGGCAATTACGATCTGCTCTTCACTGTCAAGGACCATGACGAGGAGGAGGACGATTCTGATTGGGAAGATGAGGAGACTGAAGATCCTGGCAACCCGGACTTTTCCGTCTCGCCCTGGCCGGAGGCGACGGCAGCAGTTCGTTGAAGCTCTGGTGCCCGGTACTCGCTTTCAAGATCTGGAAGGTATACATCATCTCGGCTTTGGGTCTTGAGGAATGTTCGCGCAATTCATTGACAGCTGGGAGCATCGGCTCTTCCATCCTCGCAGTCCTAGAACCGCTCACTTCTTCGGCTTTTGCATTTTAGCGGGATGAGCTTTTGCGACATGATACCGTAAGCCAGCGAGTGCGAACGATCATCCAGCAAATAGACAAGGGCGATGCACCTCCTCTCTTTCTCTGTCCTCCCATGACCACCTGTTCCCACACCAATAGAACCATTACAAACCGATGTCTTGCCTTTCCCACTAACATCGCAAGCCCTCCTCCAACGTCCAAGCTCATCGTTGTTCCTTATCCCATCCAACCAATATTCACCCCAACACCACCCAATACCCAACCTTCGCCTGCATCTCAGGCCAATACCTCTCCCCACCACCTTCACCCTCTTGATAACCTCCCGTATGTGCCCCATCTTCTCCTCCCCAGATTCTCCTCAAGCCTATGCACCTTCGTCGTCTTCGGCATCGCCATCATACCTGCCACGCACCGCATCAGTCTCACCACCTTTAATGACACCCATCCCCCCTCTTTCTCTCCCCCAGCCCCAAAAGTGCGGTTATGGCATACCTTGGCCCGGCACCCACGCCAGCGTAACATGACTCGTGCTGACACTCCTTTTTATCCTTGTAAATTCTTTATCCTTGTAAATCCTTCTATCCTTGTAAACCCAATCATCCTCGCGAACCCATTCATTCTTGTAGAACCATCCACTCTCGTAAACCCTTTCATCTCCCCTACAATCCTGCCATCCGCGTTAATAACTCTCAGCCTGGAATTTCGACCTCTTAAGCCTTATAATCCCGCTTGTGGAAATTTTTAGGATTCGTGTGGGTATACTCGAAGTTCGTCGGCTAACTGCCAAAGCCTTGGGTGAGTGTACGCTATACCTACTACACCACACACACACACACACACACACTGTCCGATCGAAACCAAGCACCGGAACCCCCCTATCTCCATGGAAACTCCATCCCCTTGGCCGTTTCCGCTCAGCGCGAACGTGTCGGTATTTAGTGCTATTCGGCGTGTGGTTCAAGAATGCGATGCTCACCCCCCCATAATAGTATGCTCTGTACACCCACCCACCCACCTACCCTTCACCATCCCCTTCTCCCTCTCCCTCTCCCTCTCCCTCTCCCTCTCCCTCTCCCTCTCCCTCTCCCTCTCCCTCTCCCTCTCCCTCTCCCTCTCCCTCTCCCTCTCCCTCTCCCTCTCCCTCTCCCTCTCCCTCTCCCTCTCCCTCTCCCTCTCCCTCTCCCTCTCCCTCTCCCTCTCCCTCTCCCTCTCCCTCTCCCTCTCCCTCTCCCTCTCCCTCTCCCTCTCCCTCTCCCTCTCCCTCTCCCTCTCCTCTCCCTCTCCCTCTCCCTCTCCCTCTCCCTCTCCCTCTCTCCCTCTCCCCCTCCCCCTCCAAAAACCTCCAACCCCCACCCTCTCACCAACCCCACCATCCCATCATACATACACACACACCCCGCCCACACGACCATATCCATGAAACACACACATACACACACACAAACACCACACCACCCCCAAAGCCTCACCGTGGCGTAGAGCGAAGTGGCGTTTGCACCGAGCTTACCTACCTATCATCGCTCCGTGAGCTCCAACATACCGTACCTACCTACCCACCGATCCGGGACATCGCGACGATCGTGACAGTATAGTTGTAGGTAGTGACGAACATCCCCAACGCAGGAGGCCGCCAACGACGAGGATTAGTCTGGTCGGATTTTTATCCTGGCGTGGGCTGATGGGGCGAGCTCGCTCTGTGCGGTGGTGATGCGGGTACGGTAGGTGCAGGTAGATATGCTGTATGTGAGATGCACGAGGTACGGTACGGTAGGTATCTACGGCACAGTCCAGTGCAGTCCAGTCGCCAAGCAGCATCACGGCCAGACGTCACATCCATCAGATCCACTCCACCGACACCAGACGAACCCGTCTCGTCAACATGCACCGTAGCGTTCCGGTCATCTCTGTGTGCGTAACACGTGTACAAGTATGCAAGTGTGGATTACAATCGTACACGGCCCTCCCCCTCCCATTCCCAGTCATGAAGCCCACCCAACCCAAAAGCATCCCGCAATCGCGGTCCAGAAAACGCCAATGTTACTTTTACATGCCAAGTACCGAAGAACGCAACATGGGTATCTATCATCCAGCCTTCGTCACCGCATCCCCGCTCACGCAATGTTCCCCGCGAGCCCCAAGAACAGCGCCTGCGCCGCGAGCTGCAGCGTCCAGATGCCGACCTTCTTTATGCGGCGCTTGCGCGCGGTGCTGTCGCCCTCGATATCGCGGGCGAAGGCGTCGTACATCTGGTCAATGTCAGTTTCCACCTTCCAAACAAAAAGTCCGCATGAGTGAGGAAAAAGGGGGGAGAAAACTCACTTCTCTCGATACATCGTCCATCAGCCCGCTGTCATATACCGTCCACGACCCGTCGAACTCGGACGCGCGCTTGACAACGCGGCAATTGACGGGTATGAACGTCTTCCTTGTGTTTATGTACGCGACAATAGGTCGTACAAACGCATTGTTGACGTATGAAATGTCCCTGGTGAACAGGGGCACAGCGGCGCGCACGTCGTTGAGGTGGACGCGCACGTCCATGATCACGAAGCGCTTGTCGTCCTCGCTGGCCTCGCCCTTGCTTTCCTTCTCGTGCGGGCCCGGCTGGTGGTGGTGCTCGTCGAAGCCGTGCGCCGCGTGGTCCGAGTAGTGGCGGTTGTGGTTCTGCGTGACGGTCGCTTCGACACGATCGTACATGTCGCTCATGACCTTAGCCAACGAGTCGTCGTCGTCGTTGGGCAGCATGACGTCTGCGACGAGGTCGACGTTGCCTTCGTAAATCCAGGAGAAGGGGCCTTCGTAGCCGCGGTTGAGGTGGTCGATGTTCAGGCCGTCGATGCGGATGCGGCTCTGCTTCTTCCAGGTAGCGCCGCCGTCTGTGTCGCGGCCCTCGTTGAGCTGCGCACCAGTGTAGTTGTGCGTTTGCCGGGGGTGGATGGTGAAGAGGGAGTTATCGAAAGAGCCGGACATCATGTTCGCAGACAAGAAATCGTAGAAGAGCCACTGCTTTCTCAGCTGGGGCAGGTCGCAACTGAAAATGCTCACGGAATATGGGCGGAAGTTGTTGGGTTGGTAGATGGTGACGAGGAGGTCTTCCATCCTGAATGATTCGAGCTCGAAATCGCCGGGTTCGTGGGTGTGCTTGTACGAGCGCGGGTCTACCCCTTCTATAGCGTGGACGGAGGTACGATCGACAACGCCGCGGATGCCTTTGATCTCGACATCCTTGAGGATACCCTTGCCATTCATCCATCGTGAAAACGAAAGTGTGACGTTGACGGTGTCGATGGATATGTCAAATTGCGAGTAGTTGGTATCCTCCTCCTCCTCAGCTGCGTCTGATACTCCCTTGTCTTTATGCGCGAGGGCGGCGGCGGCTGCCGCTGCAGAAGATTGGGAGCCCTTGGTGACCTGCGTGTTCTTCTGTCCTGGCCTGCGAGATACAAAGACCTTCCTGAACGAGATGACACCGTCCTTCCACTTGGGTACGACAGCGGATTCGAAGATGACTTTGATGCCAGATGACTTGGTCAGGTAGCTACCGATCCATTGAGCAATCGACTCTTGGGCGAAGACAGTGTTGATCAGGAAGACCGTCAGCATGACGAAGGTTGTGGTTCCTAGCAGCAACCAGGCGAAGTGGGCGGCCAGGATCCAGGAGAACAGGGCGTATATCTCGTCGGCGTTGAAGGGGCGGTTGCTCCGGATGGCGAGCCATTTAAGATGGACTCTTATGCGCGACCAGAAACCAGACGCGGCTTCCAGCAGCTCTGCCTTTGTAGGGCGCTTCAGATGTGGGAGTGCGTGAGGCAGGGAGAAGTATGAACCGTGGTCAGCTAGGTGATCGGCGTCGGTTTTGGTTTTGGGTGCCTCTTTTGGAGCAGCCGGGGGCTCTGGGGGCGCTTCGCGCTGGGGAGAGAGGTTGGCTTGGGGTGCTTGAGCTGAAGCTTGCGGTCCCTTTGGCTTGGAGCTGTTGGTGACGGAGCTCTTCTCGCGGCGGTTCGATGCGCGGTATTTCCGTTTCGACGTGTTGGATATGTGGCGCACATGGCGTTGGAAGGCCGCAGCTGCAGCGAGTGCGATGGATTGCGGTGTGTTGGTCGGTCGCGGAGGTGGGTGTCGCAGGAGGAGAGCGGAGACGGGTCCGACATGTGATTGTGCAGATTTGGGCGAAGCTGCCCAGCTACACGCACTGAAACCTATTGAAGGCCGCACTGCCTGTGTCTTTGCTCTTTCAGCGCCCCATGCTGCTGCTGTTCCTGTCCTCCAAAGCGGCGCGCCCTGCCTTCCCAAGCCCAGTTCTCCAACCGAGCGCCGCACTGCCGCGCCGACGTCGAGCGCTACATTTCTTTTCATTATACCTGCGGGAGCCACATGGTCGAAGCGTGCTCTCGCGGCGATGCGGAGGATGTGGGTACAGCGGCGGTGGGCAATGCTGGTGATGATGTGCCAGTTGCCATGCAGATTTGGAGAACGTCATGCACGGCGACGCGCAAAAGGAGCCACTCCGACTTCAGGGAAGCCGCTACCGACCCCGCACGGGCCATGTAAAAAATGTCGGCCACCACAGCTATCGATAACCGCCCACCACGCGAACCGACTTGCACACCACACCGTTAGTCTATACGCGAAAGAGACTGGTCGTTGGAGCAGAAGAGAAGAATTCCATCACCTGTGATTTCTGGATTCCCACCTTCCGGTAGACTACCACCCGATCTCACGCCGCCGAACTTCCTCACACCACGCACGCACACACATACACATACAACATGCCTGCGCCCACCGCCCTGCAACGCGCGCCCGAAGCGCTTGCGGAAAACGTCGACATGACCGATGCCGTCTCCGCGCCGCTCCCCGCTCAAGACAATGCCCCACTCGTCGACATGGACACCACCACCGCTGCGCCTGCGCCAGCCCAAGACCCCGCACACTCCGACGCGCAAGACGTGCCCACAACCGACGAGTCGGGCCGGCCAGTCTTCCCCAAGAGCGGTGTCATACCGCTGGCCTTCAAGCGGGAGCGAAGAAACGTGCCGGGTGAGTCGCTCGGAGCCACCACCTACATGGCACATGTGCCCATCTAACCCACCGCCAGTCCCTCCCCACAGGATGACCCCCCTCAAGACCAACTGGCCCAAGATATACCCCCCGCTCGTCGAGCACCTCAAGCTGCAGGTCCGCATGAACACGTCCAAGAAGAGCGTGGAGATGCGCACAAGCTCGGCGACCACGGACACGGGCGCGCTCCAGAAGGGCGAGGACTTTGTCAAAGCCTTCTGCCTCGGCTTCGACGTCGACGACGCCATCGCGCTGCTGCGGCTGGACGACCTGTACATTGAGACCTTCGAGATCAAGGACGTCAAGACGCTGCAGGGCGAGCATCTCGGGCGCGCCATCGGCCGCATTGCCGGCAAGGACGGCAAGACCAAGTTTGCGATTGAGAACGCCTCGCGGACGAGAGTCGTGCTGGCCGACCAAAAGGTGCCGTCCCCCTCCCCCTGGGCCTCTGCTCGTGCTCGTGCTTGCGCTTGCGCTTATGCTTATGCACCCGACCGTACTGACCTCCCGACAGATCCACATCCTCGGCGGCTTCAAGAACATCCACATCGCCCGCGAGGCCATCGTCTCGCTCATCCTGGGCTCCCAGCCCGGCAAGGTGTACGGCAACCTGCGGACGGTAGCGGGGCGCATGAAGGAGCGGTTCTGAGCCTCGCAAAAGAGAGGACGACGGGATCCATGTGCATTTCACGGCGTTTGTTGGGTGGGTGGGAGGAACAGGCGGAAAAAAAAATACCATTAGCGCGAGATGAATTCACGAACGGTTTGGCATGGGATCAACAGCGGAATCCATGCAATTGGAAGTCGTGCCTGTAGACTGATGACTGAAAACAAACCAAAAACAGAGCAAAGCAAAACAAAACAAAACAAAACAAAACAAAACAACAGAAAAATCCCGATTGCCTAGCCGAGTCGCGACCTACGCCCCGTTCCTAGGTATCTATGCAATGGCGCCGTCTCCGCCGGCGTCCCCGGAAAGCGTGGTTTGCGCGAGCACGTTGGACGCATCCATCCGCAGCTGGCGGATCCCACGAGTAGCTATGACCGATGCAGGTTCGCGACTGGGGGATGTGCGTGCGCCGAGTATATAGTATCTAGCGGAGAGTCGAAGCCGACAAATCGCACCGGTGACTTTAGTCTACCTAACGTACCTACCCCCCTTTGCCCTCGCGGATAGGTTGTGTAGATTCCATATCGACCATCCGCTCCGCACCGCACTCTCGTCGCCTACTAGAAAGAAAAGCAGAAAAGAAAGAAAGCAGAAAAAAAGAAAAGGAAAAAGAAGAGAAAAGAACTATACGCACCCCCGCCCCTTTGCTTCCGTCTCTCCGGCTCACGCCTTCCACAGCCTGCCATCGGCCTGCACGGCCCAGTCCTCCGAGCCCACGAGTGGAGGATTGTGGGCGGACGGGATGGGAGGAGCGAGCTAGGGATGATAGGTGAGGGTAGAGTGGACAATGCGTGTGATGGACGATAGGAAAACCGTGATTATGAAATGAGCAATGGACGATAGGGAAACAGTGACTGTGGAATGCGTGTGATGGACGATAAGAAAAACAGTGCTTGTGGAATGAGTGGAAAGCTGATAGGTAGACGATGGGCGACCGAAGGATACCAATGGTAGAGTTAGTGATTCGGCAGACCAGTCGCGATGGCAAGACTGCAGAGTGTTTGCACTGGGTAGGCTTGAAGGATGAAAGCTGAGTCCAGTCAGGCAGACTCGGACGAAGGACGTCAATAATCAATAGGGAATTGCCCTCGTATCAGAAGATGACCAGTCCACTGGCGGCGTCGTGGACACCGTGGGCACTGGGCAGCAAGTCTGAGCACTCAGCACATGCCTTGTTGATCATGTTCGCCTCGGCAATCTCAACCGTGCTGACATGGTTCGGGGGGGGGCCGTGCGGCCCTAAAAGCCCGGCCGAGGCGTTCTCTATCAATGTCTTTGTCTGCAGCCGAATGGTAAACGTTGCAGCCACGGAAGAGGCTTGCTCTTGTCGAATCTCGCGCCGGCTTTGATGCGATATAACGGCGTGTGGCTGTCAGTCCCAAGTCCGGATAGGAAGGAGGTGCGAACGACGTCACGCGACTTTTGCGCCCCACGAGGACTTCGGTATCGACTTCAATGCTCTGCTAGTGGAGTCGAAATGTTATGTCGGGGTTGAGGGCAGGTACAAAGCCGCATCAGGGGGTCTTCGAGGCCTGGTACTACTCACCGCCGCTCTTGACCTGAGTGATTCACCCAAGTCGGGTAATGGTCATTTTCGCACAAGACGTCGGGTCGGGTGAAGCTGTGCTCCCTGGGCGTAGGTAAGCCAGTGTAGGCGCCAGTAAGACGGTACGGGGCCTCGGGTCAGTGGAGGTTCGGCGACAGAGAGTTTCGCTTGACGGACGGAACCGTTGCGTGGGAAGAGGCGGAAATTCGTCGGCCTGGGCAATTGCAATGCAGGTGAGAGGGAGGGTGTAATTCGCAGGTTATACGGGTGCCTGGCGTGGGCGTCTAGGCGAGGTGCGAATGGCATGCACGAATCTGGGCAGAGCGAAAATAGTCCAGTAGCTTACGAGGTCCAATACATGTAGCGAGCATCTCGTGTCACCGAGGCGCTCTCCGGGTCGTCGTTATTACAGGCGCATCGGGGGGATTCGAAGGGGCTCTGTGACGAGATGCAGTGCGGCGCGGTTGCTGACTGCAGCGGTTGGAGGGAAGAGGTGTGACAGAAGGCTGGTGAAAAATGTTGGGTCTGGGTTGGGTCACGCAGGAGGGTTGGTGGGATGGGACATTGTTGAGGGTTGGCGGGATGGGACATTGTTGGAGGTTGGTGGGATGGGACATTGTTGGAGGGTTGGCGGGATGGGACATTGTTGGAGAAGCGCAGAGAAAGCGAAATGTATTGGGGCGTTGGCTAGGGGGGGTTCGTGCAGGCCAATGGGATGGTGGCAGCGCTGGACAGGGTGGCTGTGGGAGGTGACGTCGAGCGGGCGGGACCACTGCGACACAGCAGCACGCGGCTGCAGGTAGGATGGGAATGGCAATGGTGTAGGAATGGCAAGGTCGAGGTCGCAGGAGGGCCCGTCACGTGTGGGCACATGACAAGGCGACGCGCAGGGCAGCAGGGCAGCAGGGAAAGAGCGATTGATGAGGCTGGGGTCCGTGCGGGGTGGGCGCCTTCTAGAAGACGGCGCGGCAGCAGGCGCGATGGCGGGCGACGGCAGGCGCGAAGGAGGGGCACGTCGAGGGGAAAGGTCGCCCTGGGCCCTGTTGGCCATGGGTCCACGAAAGACGGAGGCCTGGTGGACTGACTACTTATCCAACTAGATGGTACATGTACAGACTCCAGAGTGCGGTGCAGGAGATGGCTATCTATGTGTTGCGGCACAGGACACGGCTTCCGGGGCGGTGGACTGACGCTGGTAATGCGGGCTGGCATCCCTGCAGCGATGGGCCCGAGTCTCGCCCTCTCTACGTCTCTGAATCCTCGTTCAATGGGCTCTCCACGGGCTCAACAGGCTCTCGATGGGCTCTCAACAGGCTCTCGATGGATTCTGAATAGCCTCTCCATGGGCTCTGAATATCCTCTCCGTGGGCTCTCGATGGATTCTGAATAGCCTAGCCTCTCCGTGTGCTCAACCTGCCCACCGGGCTGCCAACCACTGACCATGTACTGTGTACCCGCGACGTTATCGCCGCCATGCCGCCATGCCACCAAATGGCGAACAAAAAGGACCCTAAAAGCCCCGACGCCCCCGGCCATCGTCCTCCACTGTAGGTACAGTATACGTGTAGTCTACATGCCTTTGCTGTCTGTCTGTCTGTCTGTCTGCCTGCCGCACCGCATACCTCACGATTAAGCCGGTCCAGTCTGGATAGGTAGTTCTCGCTCATCTGGAATACTTTCTCGCTCATCTGGAATACTTTCTCGCTCATCTGGAATACTTTCTCGCTCATCTGGAATACTTTCTCGCACCCGTCCCTGCAAATCACCCTCATCCGGAATGCTGCTTCGCCTACGCAACCCTGCTCCACCCGCGCACTTGCAGTAAGCTCACCCGAGGCCCTGACCGCTGCCCTATCTTATAGCTTCGCCTTCGCCTTCCTCCTACCCCGGCCGCACGCGCCCGCACTCCATAAGCACAGCCCGCCTCCAACACGGAGACACAACACACGACACACGACACCCGTTACCGTTACCGTCACCCTCACCCTCACCCTCACCCACACCCACACCCACACCCACACGACCCAACCCCCCTCACGGCTCGCTGCGCACTTCTCCCTGCCCACGGCTCGCGGCTCGCTGCGGCGCCACCACAGGTTGCAGCGCAGCACCCGCTGCAGCGCTACAGTGCCAACCCCCAAAACACCATGCCGCTCCACCACGACGACGACGACTACCGCACCGAGAAGAGCTTCGGAAGTGGCAGGAAATCTCAGAGCTCCTACTATGGCGAGTCGTCGGTCCACCACGATGGCCTCGGCCGCCGCATGCTCGACAGCTTCAAGCGCGACCCCAACGTGACCATGACCCTCAAGGCCAGCGGGGCCACCGACGCAAAGGTCTTCGACGTCGAGAGCGCCGCCGCCAACACGGCCAATTCACCGCTTGCGAGGCGCCTCAAGGGCCGCCATCTGCAGATGATTGCCATCGGCGGCAGCATCGGTACGCTGGACCTCGCCGCCCTCACCCCACTCCTTGCTAACCACCACCAGGAACCGGCCTCTTCGTCGGCTCCGGTCAGGTGCTCGCCGCCGCCGGCCCAGCCTCCCTCGTCATTTCCTACTGTCTGGTTGGTATCATGATGTACTGCACCGTGCATGCCTTGGGTGAAATGGCCGTCCTCTTTCCCGTGGCCGGTTCTTTCTCCGCCTACTCGACGCGCTTCATCGACCCTGCCTGGGGGTTCGCCATGGGTTGGAAGTGAGTCCACCACGCCTCGTCCCCGCTCAGCCCAGCTAACCATGGCTTCAGCTATGCCCTGCAGTGGCTGGTCGTCCTGCCGCTGGAGATCGTCGCTGCAACCTACACCATCAGCTTCTGGAACCACGGAGCCGTCAACAACAACGCCTGGGTCGCCATCTTCCTGACCGTGATCGTGGGCATCAATCTGTTCGGCGTCAGGGGCTACGGAGAGGCCGAATTCGTGTTCGCCATCATCAAGGTCGCCGCAGTCGTGGGCTTCATCCTCCTCGGCATCATCATCAACATCGGCGGCGGGCCCAACGGAGAGTACATCGGCTTCAAGTACTGGCGCGACCCGGGAGCCTTTCATAATGGCTTCAAGGGCTTCTGCGGCACCTTTGTCAACGCCGCCTTTGCCTTCTCCGGGACCGAGCTCGTCGGCCTGGCCGCGGCAGAGACAGCCAACCCCCGCAAGTCGCTTCCTACCGCCGTCAAGCAGGTCTTCTGGCGCATCACCCTGTTCTACGTCGTGTCGCTCCTGATTGTCGGCCTGCTCGTTCCCTGGAACACGCCGCAGCTCCTGCAGAAGGAGAACAATCACGAAGCTGACACCGTCACGTCTCCCTTTGTCATTGCCATCAACAACGCTAGCATCGATGTGCTCCCGTCCGTCTTCAACGCCGTCATCATGATCGCCGTGCTTTCGGTCGGCAATTCGGCCATCTATGGCTCCAGCCGCACGCTCGCCGCCCTCGCGGAGCAGTCGCAGGCCCCTAAGATCCTCTCCTACATTGATCGCCAAGGTCGCCCCCTTGTCGCTATTGCTGTGTCCTCTAGTCTAGGCTTCCTCGCCTTCCTGGCTGGCGCCGACCGGGGTAAGCAGCAGGCCACGTTCAACTGGCTGCTCGCGCTGTCGGCGCTGTCGGCCGTGTTCACGTGGGCATCCATCTGCTTTGCGCACATCCGGTTCCGCAAGGGCTGGGCGCTGCAGGGCCACACGCTCGACGAGCTCGCGTTCAGATCGCAGCCTGGCGTGATTGGATCGTGGATCGGGTTCGCGTTCAACATGATTGTGCTCATCGCGCAGTTCTTCGTGGCAGTGGTGCCGCTGGAGTACAAGACGCAAACGAACAAGCAGCGGCTCGAGGGCTTCTTCCAAATCTACCTCGCGCTCCCCGTCACGCTGGCGTTTTACATACCGTACAAGCTGCACTACCGGACGAGCGTGGTCCGCAGCTACAACATGGATCTGCACACGGGGATCCGCGAGCTCAACCTCGAGGCGCTCATCGAGGAGGAGCGCGAGGAGCGCAGGGCGTGGCCGAGGTGGAAGAAGGTGTACAAGTTCTTTTGTTGAGGTTGGACATGATGAGGGCATGCTTTGCTCGTTTGCGGTTCACGTGCATGGTTTCCTGGCGGTATCTGGCGTTTTTTGGCATTTGGCATTTGGGGGTCTTTATTTCTGTGATACCTGGCGGCATTGTCTCGTCTGAGGCATTGCGCAGCCCCGCGCTTTTGTTTGGAGTAGGATTTTTTTTTTCAAGTGTCTATATGGGATAGTTGGGTGGGCGGACGGTAGGGTAGGTGGCGGCGTCGGCGGGGGTTTTTTTTTCATCATCAAAATTGGCTGGTTGGCCGTGTAGATGGCACATGAAAATGAAAAATGTAGGATTTTGTGTTTTGTTTGGTCGTGCGGTTGGCTTTTGTAATGGGGGGTGTGGGAGAAAGTGAGATGGGGCGCTGGGGGTGCTGGGGGTGGCTGGGGGTGATGGATGGGGGTGGTGGGTGATGGATGGTGGATGGAGGGGTGATGGACAGACGTGGATGGATAGATGTGGATGGATAGACGTGGGAGATGAATAGATGTGGATGGATAGACGTGGGAGATGAACAGACGTGCACGAATAGATGCCCGAGCCAAATAGATGTGCGCAGGGAATAGGTATCTAATTGCAACTCAACCACTCAACTCGCCCCCCAGCGCCAGCCCCCAGCGCCGGAACCCCCCCGTCCCCGTTCCGTCGCACTCTCACAGTCCTCCTTCCTCATCTTCTAGGTACCTGGGTAGACTTGCACCTAGACTTGCACCTTGTTTGTCCATCTCACGGAAAAGTTATAAGTCGTATTATACCGACTACTACGTAGTTACAGGTCGTGTTTGTACGCAGACGTGGATTGGACGTCTTGGGTTCTGTCTGTCTGTCTACCTGCCTACCCGTCTGTCTACCTGTCCGTTCTGTCGGTCCGTGTTTCGGTAGTCTACCGCGGTGATTTGAGGCGCGTGGAGGAGAGTGTAGGGTGGGTGGGGGATTGGCTTGACTTGGCTTTGACTTGACTTGACTTTGACTTGACTTGACTTTGACTCGACTTGACTTTGACTCGACTTGACTTTGACTCGACTTGACTTTGACTCGACTTTTACTTTGGCTGTGACTTGGCTTGGGCTCGGGCTTGGGCTTTAGCTTTGTAGGAAGGCATCGCGTTGTTGTTGTTTTTTTGTTTGCGGTCGCGCATCGGGGACGGAACGTGGGTCGTTGGGGGTTGCGCGCTCGGGGACGGAAAGCTTTCTTGCGTCGTTGGTCGCGCGCTCGGGGACGGAAAGCTTACTTGTGTTGGCGTGTCGCGCTCTCGGGACATCTTTGCTGCGTCGCCTTGTCGCGCTCTGCATCGCCTTGTCGCGCTCTCGGACGGAAGCTTTCTTGCGTCGCGCTCTGAACCTTTCCTGCGTCGCCCTCACAAACTCACGCTCTCTGCACCCCTTCGTACGTCGCCGTGTTCGCCGGCGTGCTCATGTAAATGACGCTGCGCCTGCCCTCGGATCCCGCAGCGGCGCCCCCTGATGCAGTCGAGCATTCGCGCTCAGGCTGAAGAGAGGAAGAAGGTGCGCCGGCGACTTCCGTCTCGTCTCTCTCCTCTCGTCCCGTCTGCCTGCTAACGCGCCGCAGCAGCTCGCAAACTCGTACAAGCAGCTCCTCGAGTACGCCGCAGCCTCCCTCTCCCTCCTCTCCCTCCTCCTCCTCCTCCTTCACACATGCTGACGCGCCCCCAGTGAATTCTCCGCCCCAGACCTCAAGCACGTGGGCAACTACACCCTGGGCCGGCTGATTGGCAAGGGCAGCTTTGGCAAGGTCTATCTGGCCTCCCACAAGCTCACCAACGGCTCCAAGGTCTGTCGCACGCGTGCAGACGGCCTGCTCCCACCGCTGACCCTGCCAGGTCGTGCTCAAGTCGGCCAAAAAGGACGACACCAACCTCGCCCGCGAGATCCACCACCACCGCCAGTTCATCCACCCCCACATTGCCCGCCTGTACGAGGTCATCGTCACCGAGTCGCTCGTCTGGCTGGCCCTCGAGTACTGCCCGGGTACGCGCACGCCGTGCTTCCATGTCCGTGGGCAAAAACACATCTGACTTCCCACTGCAGGCGACGAACTCTACAACTACCTCCTCGCCCACGGCCCGCTCGGCCCCCCCAAGGTCCAGAAGATCTTCACCCAGCTCGTCGGCGCCGTCTCGTACGTGCACAACAAGTCGTGCGTCCACCGCGATCTCAAGCTCGAGAACATCCTGCTCGACAAGCACGAGAACGTCAAGCTCGTCGACTTTGGCTTCACCCGCGAATACGAGGGCAAGAGCAACTACCTGCAGACATGGTGCGGCACCGTGTGCTATAGCGCCCCCGAGATGCTCAAGGGCGAAAAGTACGCCGGCGAAAAGGTCGACGTCTGGAGTCTGGGCATCATCCTGTACGCCCTTCTGGTTGGCGAGCTGCCCTTCGACGACGACAACGAGATGGTCACCAAAACGAAGATCCTCAAGGACGAGCCAAACTACCCCGACACCTTCCCACCGCACGCAAAGGAGCTGTGCCAGAGCCTGCTCTCGAAGCGCCCCATACTGAGACCCACGCTGGCCGACATCTTGCAGAACCCCTGGCTGGCAGAGAACGCGCCGCGCCAGCAGGAGATATTGAAGCTGAAGCAGCCGGATCCCTTTTCGACCGATCTGGAGAAAGAGGTCTTGCAGAGGATGCGTGCCGCTGGGGTGGACATGGATACCGTCATCGAGAACGTCCTCGCCCAGCGCTGCGACGCGCTGGCGGGCTGGTGGGCACTGCTGCTTGAGAAGGAAGAGAGGAAAGCCAAGAGAAGAGAACGCAAGCGGAAAGAGAGGGAGGCTGAGGCCAAAAGCCTGCGGCGGCTGAGCGCGGCGAGCAGTCGCTTGGACAAGCTTGCACCGACGATAAAAGAGACGGACGAGGAGGGTCACGATTCTGGCCTGCTCGGGGAGCCCCCCAAGAGCCGGGGGAGGGCCCGGAATCGCAGCAGTCTGCATGGTAGGCTGCACACGACTTTCGATCGACCTTCACTAACAAGTCCAGGCGTCCCTTCGGACCTCCCAAAACTCCCAGAGTCGGGCAACTCGCCCGAACCCGACGCCAGCATGCCTCCACCTCCTGTACCCAAAGACCACATCCGATCCTCGGGCTCTTCATCACGACCGCCTCCGCCGCCCAAAGAGATGATGAGACGGCGGTCCCAAGCAAGCATGCTTCAAGTCGTCTCTACCAACGCCGACCTCCTTAGTCCAAACGGCTTCGTCCCCAAACGCCGCCGGAAATACCAACCCCCCTTCTTCTCCCACCTCGCCACCCTCCGCAACTGGATCAAAGAAACCTCCAAACGCGCCCGCTCCCCGAGCGGCTCCAAAGCCTCCTCCGCCAAATCTCCCACCCAGCCCGACCACGTCTCATCTCCCGAGTCAACCCGCCGTCCCACAGCCGCAAACCGCAATGCCAGCCTCCACGCCCACCACGCGGGCGTCGCGCCCATGACACACATGCCCACTCGTCCACGGGTTTCTTCTTCTGGGAAGAGAGCCAGCCTGTCCCCGGCCCCGCTCACACCGCGGTCTTCGTATCGGAGATCGTCGGGCGGCCTGCGCGGCCGCAAATCCACGTCCTCGTCCATTTCGTCGATCCGCTCGATGCCGCACCACCACCACACGCACTCCAAAGCATCTTCCACGTCCTCTGCCTCCGTCACCTCCCCCACCATCTCCGTCTCCAAACCTTCAAAGTCGCCGCACGCCAGCGTCAAAGTGCTCCCCGCGACGCCGACAAACGCTTCCTTCCCGAGCGGTCTGAGGCTCGGTCTCGCGGTGCGCGGCGGGCTGAGCGAGGGCGGCGCGGCGTTTGGCCAGGCGCCGCCGAGTTCGCCTGGCTTGGTGTTTGCGAAGAGGAAGAAGAGCACGTTCAAGGGGCCCATGCTCACGTTGGGACAGCATGCGGGACATCATCATGGGTCTCCGGCGGTGCAGAGGAGGGCTGAGGCGGCAAGTAGGAGTGCGAGCATGCAGGGACGTAGGAGCGGAGAGATTATGGGCATTACCGAGGAAGAGGAGGAGGAAGAGGAGGGCATGGAGGTCGAAGAGGTGGATGAGTTTAGTCCTGTGCTTGGGGGGTGTGAGGAGGTGATTGAGGAGAGTGACGCCGAAGCTGAAGCCGAGGCCGAGGCTGAGATTGAAACGGGGGCTGGGGCGGAGAGTCCGCCTACGGGGCAAGGGACGGGGTTGGGGTTGGCGGGTGCGATGGCCGAGCAGGACGGCCGGCCGGCAGATGCAAAGGATGAGGCCGGCGGGGGCTTGCTGCTCGGTCGGTTGATGGAGGTCCGCGAGGAGAGTCCGGCGCTTGGTATCGATGTCGAGGACACGTCTGGGATGTCGCCGAAGGGAGAGTAACTTGCACACGCCGTGGCGAAGGCCTGAGACGCTCGCGGAAGGATCGGTTGAATGGGGTGCGTGATGAGAGCTTGGGGAAATGGCTTGGTTTGCTTTGCTTTGGTTTGGGTTGATGCCGGTGAGATGCACGATGATAGATACCTCTTCCTTTTTTTTGTCCTTTCATTTCTATCTATTTCTATCTATTTCTATTTCTATTGCTATTTCTATTGCTATTTCTAGTTCTGCGATACCTGAGTAAGGGGTTTCGCTTGCTTTTTATGCACATGGGTACGTACCGCAATTTCCTCTTTCTTTTATGTTTTTGGCTTTTTTGGCTTGCTTTTTTTTTTTTGCTTTGGGCACAGCGTAGCACTGGACTGCGTAGTGCCGGACTGGGCTGGTTGTAGAGATGGCTCTGTCGGTCGCTTTTGAGCGTATTCATTGGGGAGGGCCCAGGATGGGGAGACTGGGGGTTGGAGGTTGGGGGTTGTATATTCTTTTTCTTTTCGTCTGGGTGGATGGGTGGGTGTGGATTGTAGATTAGGAGAAGGAGAAGGGGAAGGGGAAGGTGAAGGTGAGTGAGAAGGAGCAGGCAAGACGGAGTGAGGACCGAGGCAGGACGGAGTGTGGCAAAGTACTGTACCGTACTGTACATAAACCAAACCAAGTTGAGACGCAATGCAACGGAGCGCAACCCAATGCAACGCAATACACAAGGTGGCAACGCATCGCAAGCCAAACCGAGCCCAAGCCAAAACAGCAGTTTCCCAACGAACCTCCCCTCCCCCTAGGTATACGCGAACACATCGCCCATGCCATTCCGCCAATCGACCCCGTGTTGAAACATGCCGCTCCGAATTGCGATGCCCCGGACGGATCCGGAATTTCACGGGAACGGGTACAGCGCTGTAGGTAGGTAGGTATGTATGTATGTATGTATGTATGTATGTATGTATGTATGTATGTATGTATGTATGTAAAACCGTGGCAGTATCGTCTTCGGGGGTGTATGTACCTCACGGACGAGGACAGCGCGTGGAGTTGTTCGAAGGGGGCCGGTAACTGTGATAGCAATAGCAACAGCGACGGCAACGGCAACGGAAACAGCATCTCATCTCAGTCAGATAAATATCCCTAACCTGCATCGTGCACTTGGTTCCAAGGTATTGTCACGACCCTGTATCTAGAAAAATCAAACAGCGCGTGGTTGGTGGGTGGGTAGGTGGATAGGCGTGTTATTAGTACCGTATGGACGCTGTAATCGCTGAGTATAATAGGTACGGTACCTGTAATAAGGGTCTTCTTTGGATGATGCGAGTTACAGGCCGCAATAACGGCAGCAGCAGTGATAAACAAATGCCAATGTGCTCAACCCTAGCCCACGAAACTTCCTATGCAGCCTCATTCAATTTTTTTCTTTCTCGTTCGGTGAGTGTGTTGATGTTAGCGTAGTTATGTATGTGATTCTCGATTTCTTGGTTGTAGACCGCACGAACGCTGACATAAGAAAGAAGAAAGGGGCAGAAATGCAGTTAAGAGTGTCGGATATAGCGAGTACCGTGTGGCTGATCATTGTTTGGATCCTAAATACTCCCCCTTTTTTTCGGAACTTGGGAATTTGGTTGTGGAAACTACTCGCTCCAGCGCGAGACTTTGTGCCACTCTTTCTCTACACTCGAAAGTTCATGCTTGAGGTTATACCTACCTCGCTCTGGCGCACCCAACAATATCAACGGCTTCTATTGTATTGAAAGCTACATCGCGCGTGAGGCGGTGTGCTGAATGTATATGTCGTAGGTACCATGATTATCTGCTATATCGGGAGACTGTTCGGGTGCGGTTGCCTTGAAGGGCACGCAGTGAAATGCTGCATCCTAGTTTGAGCTTGAACGAAGTGGCATAGCACAGCACCAACGTAGCGTACTAGGGTTATGTACGTGCCTATGCGACGCTAATATGAAATGCAAAAGGTATAAGTACATGTTATGTTGGTTTAGGTAGTATAACAATCTAACACCTAATTAGGAAGAAGCTAGCGATGCTACCTACGCGTATCTAGATCAAAAATGGAAAACGTAGAAAAGGTTTAGGTGCTAGTTATCGTGGAATCTTTAGCTGAGACAGACGCTACGTGGTTGACACGTACGTACGCACCCATTCACCGTACGGTACAAAATACGCTCCGTACTGCACGCGACGTCAGACGCGCTGCCTCGACGCCGCGTCGCCTCGAAGATTTCTGCAACTTGAAGCTCCTGACACACACTTATCTGCGGTGCTGTAAACATCTCTGGAAACACGCACAGTGTAGCTATGGCGGCGGCAGGAGTTCTGTTCACAGTTCTGTTCACAGTTATGTTCACAGTTATGTACACAGTTATGTACACAGTTATGTACACAGTTCTATCCACAGTAGCAGCGCCGCTGTTCTCTTCGATAGTATATGACTGTATGTCCATGGGCTATCAGCGGCACTCCAGAAACTATCTCCTGCGCAAGCATGGAGTTTTGTGATTCCATCTTGTTCGTTGCAGAGACCACACACCGATGCAATTCAGGCTATGCCGACCCCATGGAGCTCGTTGTTCGGTCGCCTGAATGACCTGGATCAGAAGCTGCAGCAGTTGCCGTTTGACGCACATGTCTACATGGCAATGGGGGACATGGTTGAAGATCATGCCGATACCGAAGGGTTCCTGTTGGACTATTGGACTGTCTTTCAACCAGTGCTCATGATCTCGGGTCCTGACGTTGCGCTCCAGGCGTTTATCAAATAAGATCTGCCAAAGCCGCGAGATCAGCGGGAGGCTTTCCGTCTCATTATTGGTGGACCTAGTCTGCTCACTATGAATGAACAACAGTGAAAGATGTGGAGGTTTCTCTTCAGCTCAGGGTTCAGCGCATCGCATATGCTTAGCTTGGTCCTTTCGTCGTGGACTTCATAGATATATATTGCGAACTGTTGCATGAGCATGCCTTTAGCTTGGATGAGCCGAAGCCTCCGCAAAGCGAGAGAGCATACCAAATCTGAAGGTCGGGCGCGCATCTCGCACAAGGCTATCCTTGCCGCGTCACTCTGGTTTGAGGCGCCATGAAAACTCCATGTTGCGAAATCCGACCGCATGATGGTTCTGCTTTACACGCAGCACCCAAAGGTCATGCAGTATAGTAGGATTATAGGCTTGAGCTGAGAAATTTTGCATCGGTTCAGTGTTACAATGGTTCCCTCGTATCCTTCTGCTTCGCTGAGACCGCCTTTGCCGCGCGAGTGGACCGTTTGAGGACTGGGATCCACGGGGAGGGGGAAATCACCGGTCATGGTGCTGGACACATTTCTGTATGCTGGCTAGTCGCCTTCACGCCATGTCACGGACGTCAGAACGGCCTCGCGACCCATGGGGAAGATCGAGTTGTATGGTTCCAAATTGTAGCTTTCAGCGCGTATAGCCAACACCATGGCCTAGTACTAGCCCCGAGCGTCCGGGCAGATATCGCAGTGGCCCACTGCCTGGAAGTACGACTCGCCGAGGTAACAACTCAGAAAAGCGATTGACAGGATCGCCTTCGTATGAGCCAGAGAGATTGCGCGACCGGGCCATGTTGGAAGTATGGCGCTCCCTGGAGCTGCCTTCGGTCATTAGGAGACACCTAATACCGTCCGTTTTTATTGTTCACGTGGGGAGCCTTGGGAGACGGCAGGCCTGCCCCGTTCCAGATGCTTACGAGCGGGGCTAGAACCTCGTCCGTCTCGAAATCGAGCGGTGCTTGCAACATCGTCTTGCCGTCGAATGAGCCAGCGAGGTACGTCGTCCCGTCGTCGTCCTGCATTGGCGAGTGATCGATTCTTGAAGTCGGAATGGACTGGATCAGAACACGCTGCTGAAGGCATTGAAAATGAGTTTCTAGTTGACTAGATCCTGGCTGGCATACATGGGTGGTCCAGGAAAACCGATGAGGTTCGAGAAGGTGCAGAAGAACGTATTGTCTAGCTCTTGCACGAACGCGCATGTAGGATTCGGGTGAAATCCTTATCAGAGATAATGGGTCAGTAAACGCAATCACTGACTGACTGTAGTCGATTCATATGGTTTTTTGTGGTATGTCTTTAACGGAAGTGCAACCATGAATCGTGCAGGCAACGACATACCCTACCCCTACCTCGAGCTTGACTATGACAGCTTGAAACTGCGTATGTCAAAAGAGCCATACAATTTAGCCTTTCTGATGAAGCTGATGTCAGTAACTGGAGGGGCCATGTAAATACCCCAAATATGAACACTGAGAACAACCCGCCTCGGGAATATCGACATTGACACTGGTCCTCCGCGGAGTACCTAAAGATTTCGGCGTTGGATGTTCAACGTCGCGGGTATGACAGAGGACGTTCAGCCCGGGTTACTCTGGTTGCATTGACAGCGATGTTTCCACAGATCCTGATCTGCGCCGATACGTCGGTAGCATACAGGAGGCGCCATCCCAGGTACCAAAATCAAAGGCGCAACACCTGAAACGCAATTGATAGCCATAGATTGTCTGGCAGCTCGTCCGGAAGTGGGTAACCGCGTCGTACCTCAAGGACAAACGCCTGCTTCAACTTTCTGAGCAGGTGGTACATCATCCTCTGAAGTCGACGCTAGCCTCGTCCAAGGCACAAATAACAATTCTTGGGTTTATGCAAACTCGCCGAAAAACTGAACGTTGGAGAACGCATATCTTCCATGTTCGCCCTGTGCTCCTTGAGTATCCGCGACACGATGGCCTGGGGGACGCAAACGATCGGTACATATTTAAGTAGATACATGTTAGCTGTTCTATAAACCTAACTCCCCTGATGCTTGCACTACTCTTCCACGCGAACCCGTATTCTCGATGGCATTGTACGCCCCAGTGTTCCTAAGGTGAATGCTTACTTCTCGACTAGTCAATGACAAGTCGAGGCAAGCTTGGACTCTTGCCGGTGTTCCACATGATCAGTAGTCGTATTCCATCAGCTCAAAAGTATCGGACGGTGCGGGGCCTCGGTACGCGTGTTTTAGAGGTATGAAAGAACATGACACAAATCTTACTGCGTGGTTCTACTTCGATGCACCGACGGCGCGACATACGAATGCCTTGGGTAAGAACAAGGCGATATCCTGTGCGAGGTACATATGCGAAGGCCAGGAGAAGTTCGTTGGTTGTGTTGGTTGTGTTGGTAGTGGCGCTGAAAAGTGGGAAGAATCTTGCGTTGATGACTAGGTGGCTCGAGTTTGTGATTTCGAGGTAGAGAAAACGGTGGATGGGATCGATGGAGTTGCTACGTAAAAGACGGCAGTAAGTCGCATCACATGATGTGTTAAGTGTCTAGTACGGAGATGCCAGGACTTCGCACAGACGAATTCTAGTTCCGAATGTGAACCATGTCTGACGTGTACGTATCTCTTACTCGGATACGATGGTATTGTTGGTATTTCAAGATTGGACAACATCTACAATCGTGGTCGATCTGACCTAGAGCATCAGTTGATACGCAGACGACGCGTTGTTAGACGTTCCGAGACTGAGCGGAAAGTTGTGCCAAGCATGAGGCAGCTCGTGAACTTGCCGGGACCAACGCGTTCTCGAAATGTGCCGCATCATGATGTTGCGCCGAGCTTACGACGCAGACGAGTCATGTACTAGGCATGTTCGAGGGGGAACTGTCCTTCTCTCTCCAACCGCTGAGTCGACTCATACACGCTGCGTAATGCCATGGATCCAAGTGCTACGTGCAAATACAAGGTTGGTGTTGTTGCAATCCGAGACACTGTCTTGAGACTCTACGGTATGCTCCGCTGCCGTACTTACGTGCAAAGTGCTCTGCATGATAGGACACCGGGAGGTCTGGCCACGCACTCGACGCCTAACTGGACCTTGGACAGCAGCGACCGAAAGCATGGAGAAGAGTCAGTGTGCACACAACTGACGCAACCTTGGGCCGCGTGGGGTACCGTATTTGCGTGGAGTCTAGGGCCGACTCGATCGACTCGATCTTGCTGCGCAGAATGACCATGCCGTCCGAACAATGTGTGCCGTGCCGGTGCGGGTTGTGGTCCTGAAGAGTACTAGATAAGTTTTTGCATCACGACGCAGGATTTTTGGGTACGTTGTAGGAAACATGGCATCGTGTGCTACGGCGTATATTTTGTATGTGCACTGTCTGAATGTATTCATGGGGCAAACCCGGACACTTGCGTTTATCCAAGAATTGCGCCTGGTCCTACGTGCGTTGAGGATGATGGCACAACTAGTCCGGTCCGGCCGTAAGGCGCTTGACAGCAGTGTGTGACAGGCGGAAGCTAGGCCACCACTCGAAGCCTCGACAACGCAGACGGTGGGCAATTGCCAGCCAAGGCTCTTTTAGGGCGGTTCATTTACGATGTATGCTGCATGCCGATGCCTATTGGCGAGTCCAAGACTAATCGGTGTTCAACACCTGATGACTGATGAGAATCCGCCACGGTTCAACAGTGACCTGGCAGTGTCATTCCCACCGGATATGGCGTGCCGTAGGAACAAGAGGAAGCTTGGTTTTCGAACGCCGACTATTCCTGTCGGAAGGAGCGCCATTCGAGATGTTGAATCCCAGTTTCGCAAAGTTGCGCGAGGCTCCTCCTGCCGAGCGCTACCGAAGTGAGACGCTGATCGAAAATCGGCTCATCATGTTTCAAAGTTTATGGCGGTCCAGCAAGAGGGTCGGAACGCTGCAGGTAGCCTCGTTCCGGGGACAGTGAAGCCAATTCCCGTTGTTTTGTACAATGCAGAGTCCATCCCACCGTGTGGTCTCGCTTCGCCGGCGAGCGTTGGAAAGGCCCTCTTCCCGCCAATGAAGGAGGAGATGAAGGGATGATGTGATGGTCAGATTGTGATAGCTCCCGCCTTGGCGAAGCCCCCTGGCGATCACTCTCGACGCTTAATGAAAGATTCAAGGCGCATACGCGTCCATTATTGACGATTACCTCCCCGTGGGTAAACAGCCGGAGTGAAAAGCGGAGCCTCGCTCAGGAGAAGGACTGGAACAGTCCATGGGCAGTAGCGGGCAGCAGTCAAGAGACCACCGACGGTCGGAAGCCAGTCACCAGCCCGTCCGCCGTGAAACAAGCCAGTAGCCATGTGCACGCTCTCGTTTGGTGTAGAGGACTGATTTTCCGAATGCCGGTCCGGCCGCCAGCCAAGAATCGACTGCGGCGGAGAGGGCGCTCAACAATGTCACCCCATCAATTCTCCGCGCAAGCCGGTGGCTCTAGTCGGGATTATCGATAAAATTCTTTATCGGCACCAGCGCATTCCAGGCTGGGGATGACGTAGGGGGTGCCACTGGAGGTCTATTTTTCGATGCTGCGACGCAAGCAGCCGGGGCGGCGTGCGAATCACCGGACACTGCAACCTGGCTAGGGATGGGCCTGTTACGGTAACGGAAGGAAAACTCTGTAATTCCCACAACGGTGTAAATTACCGTAACTACAGTGAATCGCGAAGTTTGAACTTTGAAGTACTGTTAAAGTCAGAGGCTGGGTACCTAGATACTTGGATATCTGGAGTGGAGCGAGTCAAGCAAGCTGCCAGCCAAAGGCCCAAGGGAAATGCTACAACTCTAGACCGTTGGCTTGAATCTTCGCCAGCAACATTTCTCCGGCAGCATCTAGACTACCCGCCTCAGCATCACATCATGGCTTGAGAAGAGAATGCCGTAATCAGTCACTGTGATAGTTACCGTGATGACCAGGTTTCGTAACCTGTCGGCACATGCCTAAACCTGGCTGTGTGGCTCATCCTGTGGCTGGGACGTGCATGAAGTGGGTGCGTGTGGGTGTGCTGGACGTGGACGTGACCGAATTGCTCGCTCTGGCCGTCGCCCTGGCAGCAATGCTCAGCACACTCGGGAGCGCCTACGAGTGGTTGAGTGTTTGGTGCGGGTGGAGCCTGCGGGTCCCGGCCTGGTCGCACCATCACCATAGCTGGGAAACAGGAAAGTGGCTGGGCCTCTGTTTGGGTGAATGTTGGGGGCTGTTCAGCATAAGCGGGTCCTCTCAGCGAGGTGCGTGCGCGCGTGGCGAGCTCCCGTATAAGAAAGAGCTCAAAGCTTCCAGCCATTTTCTTATCTATCGCAGTCCCACATACAAATATAAGACTCCCACTGTCGTTCCTCACCAACCAGTACTTTCGTTCACCAATCAATACTTAATTCACCAACCCACCAAACCCAAAACCCAAAACCCAAAACCCCCAAACACAATCAACATGCAGTTCTCCATCGTCCTCGCTGCTTTCGTCGCTGCCGTCTCGGCCACCTACTCCAACGGCACCACCGCCGCTGTCGCTCCCTCCGGCACTGCCGCTCCCACCGGAACTGGCTCTGCCCACCCCTCCTCCACCGCTCCCTTCGACGGTGCCGCTGTCGCCAACGGCCCTGCCATGGCTCTCCTCTTCGGTGCTGGTGCCGCTGCTTTGGTAAGCTCACTCGCGACTCGCAGCCTAAAACCAATGCTAACATCCCCCAGATGATCTAAACAGTTTCATCACTGCCATCACCAACACACGAAGCACGACAATCACCTCGAACTCGGCTTTCGACTTCTAATTAGCGACCATGTCCGGCATGTTGATCGACCCTGTTTGGCATGGGATCTTGAGCATTTTCTGGCGTAATAGTCCGTTTCGGACGCTCTGGATGCATCGTGACCGTAGCCGGTTCGCGGCTCCGTGAGTAGGAATTACAGGATTTGTAGATAGAGGCTCTACGTGGCTCGGTTTATCGGTTCACCTAATAATACCCATCCACTGAACTCGAAACTTTGTCTCTTATTGCCATTCGTGCGATGCAACAGCTGAAAGGCACCCAGTCATCGCTGGGCGAATACGTGCTCGTAATCGTGTCAGCTCTTTCGTTTAGACTATCGCTTCTTGCATGCGCACATCTGTAAAGTACGCCTCCGAAGTCTGATACAGCAACAAATACAGGTGGCTTGCTTCGGTTTCGTCCCTTTTGAGCTCTGGAAGCGCAAATTCTATATTCGTTTTGCCACACCGCCTCCCGAGGGCTGATGAAGGTGTGCTCGAAACCCGTATTCAAGTACACTCTAGAAGGGCTGGATGCTCAGGTCTCGTATGTAATGACCCCGGAAAAGCAAACGCTGATGGGAAGATCTATGTGTACGGCCGAAGGGTTGGCGTCTGCACCCGAGTTTTGCCCGCAGCTCCTTCTCCTTCGTCGAGGGGCATCACGTGCATCGCTTGGCGCTTGGATGCGCAACTCGAAACATTGACTTGTCATCCGCAGTCATCTGCCATGGTTGTCGACGCTCTCTAGTCTTGCCACAACCCATTTGGCATCTTACACTCTCATTGCCATGTTGGCCCGGCACTGCTCCCTCGCGACCGACCTACAGTCGCCGCTGTACTCGATCGTCTTTCGATAAAGCGACCCCTCACGCCCACCATGGTGCTGGACATAGAGCCTGCGGGTGTTCCGCCATATGGCCTACAGTCGTCCAAAGAACCACGCGTCGACATAGATATGCACTCCACGGACTTCAGCTTTCAAGAGACTTCGCCGGAAAACCGCCCGTGGCATGACTCCCCGCACTGGAAGAAGATGAAGAGCAAAGTCCCAGCGCCGGTCGCTGCTCGCATCCGCAAGGTGGCACAATGGTTTCGCGGACCTAAATCTGCAAAGCCCAATCGCATAACTCCCCTCTTCGAGAGTGTCCAAACCTTCCACATACGTTTCTTTGCGCGACTTCCTACATTTGCGCGGAGCTGCATCTTCGTATGCGCGTTCATGCTATGGCTTGTCGTATTCGGCGTGATCCTTAGCAAGGACAGTCTTCCCTCGGACATTGGGGGGTTTGGTGCTCCAGTCCGGCTTTCGTGTACTGCCAGGCTTTGGTACGTTCAAGTCAACCTACGCTCACTCAAGGCTGACTCGTACATTGCAGGCCTAACGGCCAGAGCTGCGGACTCAACGGCGTCAATTGCCTTCCCTTCGACCACGCGAGCTTTGCGTTTACGTGCCCAGCCGAGTGCGCCGGAGTCCAAGTACTGAACCCTTACACCATTGGCGACACGTCGATCAATTACCGCCCGCTCATAGTTGGTGGCGCACCAGAAGGGTCGGATGACAACGACCTGGTATACCGCGGTGACTCGTTCATCTGCGGAGCTGCCATTCAGGCTGGCGTTCTGAAAGACACCTCGGGAGGTTGTGGAGTGGTCTCTCTGATTGGAGAAAGGACGGCTTATGGCTCAGTATCGCAGAATGGCCTCTCGAGCGTGGGTTTCAACTCCACGTTCCCCATGTCATTCGACTTCAACCAGTCCGAGCAAGTCCTGGGCGATTCAGCGAAGTGTCGAGATCCAAGGTGGCGCCTGCTCGCGCTGTCTACCATCTTCACAGCCCTGTTCTCACTCTTCACTACACACCCTGCTCCATTCTTCGGCTCCATCTTCGTCATCACGTTCTGGCAGATTTCCATGGCGTCAGATCCCCCTTCATACTCAGACTATCCTTCTCTGGCTTCTACCGCCCTTTCAAACTTTCTCCCAGCCGCTTTTATTGCTGTCATCATCTACCGCGTCAGCGTTCGCAAGACTCTGATGTATCTCAACGCGCAATTTGAGAAGACGATCCTCTGGGTCGGCGCGCTGTGGGTGGGAGCATTGAACGATCTGACTTTGAATATGATACCCATCTCGCGCCTTACCGGACATGACCTCAAGCAGCAGCCCGGCGCAATCACCGCTCTAGTGATCATCGTTGTGATCCTTATAGCTCTAGTCCTCTACCAAGCCTGGTGCTTCCGACTCGAGGGACGGTTGCCACGATACCTTGGCATCTATGGCATTCTTGCCTTCTGCTTGCTCATATTACTGGCAGTACCATCACTAGATTTGCGGATACATCACTACATCTTAGCTCTCTTGCTCCTTCCTGGAACAGCTTTACAAACGCGCGTTAGTCTGCTTTGCCAGGGCCTTTTGGTCGGGCTCTTCATCAACGGTGTCGCGCGCTGGGGTTTCGCATCCATTCTGCAGACTGCTGCAGCTCTGCGAGGCGACGCGCAATTGGGCACCGACCTTGTGTCGATCCTCGACCCTATTGTCAACGCCACGAACATCACGTTTGCTTGGGAAGGTTTGGCGCAAGGTTACGAAGGGGTCAGCGTCTTGGTCAACGATGTTGAGCGCTTCCGTGGCTTTCATGAAGATGGCGACAAGAACTTCACCTGGACAAGGAGGGCAATGTACCATCCTGAATACTTTCGATTTGGGTTTGTGAACTACCAGCCGTTTGGAGGAATATCGTACAGCGACTTTACGAGGGCGGGAACCTGGTGGGCAAATGGCACGTGGGATAATCCTCCACCAGGTCGTACTTAGACTGCAAATTGTTTCTAGAAGCATACTACTCAGGCTCGTCTCCATGCAGGGTATTGACCCGGATCTGCAATACATAAAGTCCACTCCTACGAAGAGCTTATCACATGGTCAAGATTACGCTGTTGTTATATCTCGGCTCACATGCCTACACTTTGCCGGTGTCCCACTGACAACTCTCACCGAGGGGGCGATTGACACAGATATGACAAGCCAAGTGATCTCGCGTTGTCAATCAGCGTGTTGCCGCATCTGAATTCTCGTGTCGGTGGTCGGCGCAATAACGACCTGAATTAGAGTAGAGCCGGGCTCTCCGGTCCTCCAGAAATTGAGCACCACCACATGCATGGAACACTTGTAGCAACCATGAGTGCAATATTCAATGCCTTGAATGGCTTGGAACACACATGCAGGTCGCGCCCTGGAGTTCCGAGTTCGAGGTATCAACACACGAGAAATCGAGCAACCTGGCAACAGACGGCTGATACCAAGCGGCTTTTTTTTGGTGTTGGGTAGATAGGTAGGCATAGCACTGATGGGTGCGGTCGTCGTTGTGGAGATGGACGAGTGACTCATAATCGGTTAGACGTCAGCAGCAGCAAGTTACGTGCGAGTACATGGTCGAGGTATAAGGGTCCTAGTATCTGCGTGCGCAGGGACTTGATTACAACTCCAGCCGTCACTTCCCCCCTTCAAGCAGACAGGCAGAGCAATCTCACACACTTTCTTGCCCCATGGCGAGCCGCATCATCGGGGGTTCGCTGATGGACGTTCCCACCATTTGCTTCACCTTCACCCTCGTTACGCGTGTTGCAGAAAACAATATCAGGACGAGGTGTCGGATGTAGAGAAATGTGCACAGTACGAGTGAGATTGAGAGTGCACTGGTCTGGACCTATAGTCAAGACCAATACTACAGAAAAAGAGAACACGTAAAGTACAGTCTAGGCCGCTGGAGGGCTGTTCCACCGCATGTACTTGTGCCCTGCCCTGCCCTGCCTCGGCACTAACCACCATCCAATCCTGAAAACCATCCACCCAGAAGATCAACGCTCGATCGCAATTGGTATCACGCTCAACGCCTGCAAAATGCTCGTACCACCCTGCCCCGCCCCGCCATTCCCCGCCCCTTTTCGTATGCATCGCATGCCACATCGGCACAAGTGTGTTTCCTCACACCCACTCCGGCATATCCCTCGTAATCTTCGGGCTCCCCAACTTCAAAGAGCTCCTGGTATGGTACTCCAGCAGCCCCGCCAGATCCGCATCGACCCTCTCATACGACTCCCGCAGCCTCGCCCTCTTCCCCAGAAACGCCTCCAGCCCCCCGGCATCCAGCCTCTTCCGCACGTCCCGCGCATACTCCATCGCGTGCCGCAGGTCCTTCTTGTCCGCCGAGCGCGCCTTGATGGCCAGGTAATTTGCGAGGTTGAGCAGGACGGCGACGTCGCCGAAGGAATTCACCGACGCGCCGGGCGGGAGGTCCATGCTCGCGGCGGGAGTCGCGGGGCTGACGAGGTGCTCGGCGAGGGTGGCGTTGACCTCGTCGAGGTAGGTGAGGCGGACGCGGTCGTCGTTGCTCTCGAGGCGGAGCGCATACTCGACGCAGTTTGCGAGGGCGTCCCAGATGGGCAGCGTGCCGTCGCGGGGCTGGAGCGTCTTGAGCGTCCAGAGGTGCGCGTTCGCCCAATGCTCGTCCTCGGCGAAGCTTTCGTAGTCGGTGGCTTTGGCGATGCGTGAGCGCATCTCGTAGGTGCGGAGGAAGTCGCGGATGCAGCGGTGCGCGTAGTTGACTTTGTAGTGGGCGAGGTCGGCGACTTCGACTGAGGTGCGCTGGGTGTCGGTGGGCGCGGCTTCGAAGATGGAGAGCAGGTTCTTGCACTTGAACACGAGGACGTTGCGCATCTTCTCCGAGCGCGTCATCACCTCGCCGACGGAAAGGGGCCGTGTCTCTGCTTCGAGGGCGGACCGCGTGTCGCTATCGTAGGCACTGGTCAGTGGGAGAAGGGAGGGGTATCCGTGGGCGTCGACGAGACGAAATAATTGCGCTGCTTGCAGGAAATGCTGAGGGTCGAGATTGTCGAACATGTACATCAGCAGTGCTTCGAGCTCCTGCGGTAGCGCATTCACGCGCCATCGTATCTTGGAGACATCGTCTGTCGCCTTTGTGCTCTGGATAAGGAATTCGGTGGCCAAGGATGCCCACAAGAACACGCCATTTGCCTTGTCGATGAGAGTGGTGATGATGGCACGTTCCTCGGTGCCGTCCGACTGCTCAGCTGGGATGTTGAACATGGTATCGTTTTGATCGAAGGCGTACAGCACGTAATCCTGGATACCTCTCCGCGTCCACTTGTTGAGCTCCAAGCTAGGCCAATCCTTAAATGTGGCCTGATAGATAACCGAGGGCCGGCTGGAGATGCACACTTTGACATTCTCACGATTGGAGGCACTTATCAGAACAGCGAGTGCGTTGGTCGGGTCGTCGTCCAATTCATCAAGGCCGTCTATCATGAGCAGGAATTTTTTGGTCTTGTCTGACAAAAGAAGGTCGAAGGCAGTGCGTAGTTCCGAAAGACTGAATGGGTGTATGCCGCCACCGTACGAAGAGAATTGCTTCCAGCGTTCGCTGAAGATTCTCTGGACAATGCTTGGATCCTCTTCCAACGGTCCGAAGATCATGTCTTGCAAAGCTTCGTAGAGGACTGTGCGAAGCATACCAATGGTGGTCTTCTGCAGGTCCGTGCCGCAGTTCCAGAGGAAGAAGCCTGTTAGTATGCCCGGCGAGTGGCCTGACCACCGCTCTAAAAACGGGAACAACTCCTCGTTGCGGAAGAGATACTTCATGAGCGTACTCTTACCAGAGCCTGGCTTCCCTGTGTCGCGCGTTAGCTGACTATCATCTTTGCGATGTGAGTGCGGCGTACCTGTCAGCCAGAACACGTTTTGACCACTGGTGTCGCCTAGCCAGACCGGGAAACTGCCTTTGCCCTGCTGCCGCGAGTTCCAAATCCACTGGAAGCTCTCTTCGCTCGGCTTGCTGATGCTGTAGAGGCGGTCGTCCTGCTCGGGAAAGTGAAGGCCGGCGAAGATGAGACCGCGGAAGCGTACTTCTGTGTCAGCGAGTACCAAGTTGTCCACGAGTTTTGAGAACTCTTCAAGATGCTTCTTGTTCTTTGCCTTCCAATCGTTCGTGCTGATGGCTTCTACAGCCTCGTGCTGCCATAGTTGCTGGTGGACTGCTTGCGTGTCTTCCAAGTTGGTCATGGAAAGCCCCTTCTCGGACGATGGATCAATATAGGCCCTGCACATCAATGAGTATATATGCTACAGATGACATGGATGGAAGCCTCGACGCACTTCAGAGCGCGTAAGAGCGCCAGCTCAATTTCTTTCCTCTGTGTCTGCATCCTCTTCTTCTGGGTTGTGATGCCGCCTTTGGTCCACACCGTCATCAGGGGCTCCCTCAGGTTCGTCCATGTGGCTTCGACACCTTCAGATTTTGATTGGGCTAGGATGAGCCCTTCGATCAATGGAACTACAGTTTCATGTGTGGACTCGCACAGCCTCAGCAGATGCTGCGTCGCGTCTTCGAGCTTGCCGGTCTTCTTCTCATGCAACGTTTTCTCGAACCTGCTTTCGTACAGTGCCTCGTTCAACCGATAGAGCTCGTGCGTTACCGCACGTAGCAGCTGAACATTCTGGACGCCTGCGCCGACCCTAGGCTGGTAGACGTCGTGATCCTTGATCAAAATCTTGGTCGCAAAATCGAGAAGCTGCAAGGCGCAAGCTGCTAACCCCACAGCGGGAAGAGCCTTAGGCATGGTGGGGAGTGATGACAGTTGTTCATCGCGCGGCAGAGGGGCTGCATAGGTGCTGGCACCGGCGTATTTGACAGGTCGGGGCGGACTCCACTTCCACTTCGCGAGCCGCTGAGAGGGCGACATCCCAGTCACTTGGCATGCAGTCTCAAGCCCGACGGATTCCTGATGCAGTATGGTTAGCCTTGTCGTTTGGTGATCAAAATGTCCTCATGTTGGACGCGTAGACGAAACGATGGCTCCACTCCTCGCTTTCGTGGGTTTTCTAAGTTCTTTCAGGTTGTCCCGGGATACTGCACACAAGGACGTGTTTCTCGCGCCGCTTGTCGCAATGCAGTGGAATTGCGGGGTTTCGCGTGAAACTTACGGTGGGAGTTGGTGTGCACTCGGAGCTGGTGGAAGGATTCGTGCCATCAGCAGTATCACAGAAGAACGACGACCATGTGCAGTACTCGGAGGCTTTGCAGTCGACCAGGAAGGCCCAGTATCCGCTGTCCATGAGAGCTGTACGAAGCAGGTGTGGTAGTGTCAGTCGCTTTCGAGGGAGGCTCGCAAGGACGAAATAGCACTTTAGTCTTGCGTTTGCAGTTGAAAACTCAGGGACCCCAAAAAAAAGAAACGCCAGACCGGGTTGAAAGGGGTGGAGCACAGCAAGAACACCACATTGCACTACTCATGAAGACATAGGGACGGCCCAGGCAATGTAATTCTCGTTGGAATAGAAAGAGCTAGTTCGTTCAGACTTGCCACCGCGTGATGCCTCAAACGAGCATTGCGAGTGCCAGGTGCTTCGACTTATTGCGGGACTGCACATGGGACGTAGGCTCGAACATTCGTAGCATAGGGCTCCAAGGCTAAACGACGGGTGGAACCAGGTCGATGGACTGCCACCTAGGGCACCAAGGGAGGGTTTACTGAGCGCTGGTACCGAGCTTCAACATTCAGATACACAATAGCTTGACGCGGCTCGCCTACAGTGTGAAAAGCGCACGCTGCGAAGGAGCAGTGAAGGAGCAGCGTGCTCGCTGGGAAATTCTTCCAGGAGCAGGGCTAGAGCGGAGGTTGTTCTGCCTGCCAGTGCCTTCCCAAAGCGTGGCCGCAGCTCTTCACCAGCCGTCAATAAACTACACGTCCGCCCCGCGCTGCCTTCAACAGTTCCATGGTCACTCAGACAACGCCAGCACCATTCAACCGCTCGCTCATCGGCACGCACCTCTTCGTTTCGCGAACCCTACGCAGCAGCCGCCAGGTTTGCGACTCTTACTCGTACGCATTAGATACTCTTCTCCGCGTACCCGGCCATGCCGAAACTGATGTGGACTGAAGGCTGCCATATGCCGGCACCAGTGAGCAAAATAACCAAGGATACCATCACTGTGAAGGGGATTGATGGGCTGACGCTCGGTCCGAAGCGCGACGCGAAAGCGCTCCTCAAGGGCAAATCGAAGATTTGGTTCTGGACGTAAGAGACCCTCCAGCCGTCGGGACAACAATCGCACTGTACTGACAGCCGTAGGGGATGTGACAAGAAGCAGAAGCTTTTCGAGAAGCTCTCTTGCGAGTGGAACCTCGCTCCGATGGTCAACACCCACCTGAAGGAAGACATCTCCGGCCTGCTCGACAAGTCCAATCGGATCGTCATGATCTGCATCACCGGCTTCTTCGATGAAGGTGCCGACTTCGTGTTCTTCGTCAAGGGCTACAAGAACCTCGTAGGCGACTCCAAAACCGGGCTACACACTTTCAGCGACTGTGCTAATGATGCGCTACAGGCAAACTTCCTGAAACTCACCTTCAGCGGACAGGCCTACAACGATCCATGCTTCGCGACTCCTCTGCAGGCCTTCACGTTCAAAAAGCTCATCGAGAGCCCCGGCTTGGACTGCCTCGCTCTTGAGTGCGTGGGCAAAACGGAGACGAAGGGCTTAAGGTGGCTGTATCTGTACAAGTCCGCAGTCAACGCATGGAACAAGCTCGAATTTGATGACAGGAAGTACATGGCTATCAAAGAGAGGTTGGAACGTCCCGGACCAATGGTGGAAGCGCTGTCGGATACGGAGGAGGACACGCCTAGCGATACTACGGATGAGGACGATGATGGGGACGATGATGAGGACGACGATGAGGTCGATGATGAGGATGATGATGAGGATGACGACTGGAACGCGTTTCACGCCGAGGAGAAGCAGTAACAGTCAAAGGCTGGGGCCATGAAGCCAAGTCGCGTTGCCTAAACGTCACGCACATGCCAAGCATGCTGCATGGTACAAAACTGAATCAAATGTTACCATGTCGATCTGTCTTGGGCCGTTTAAGCAGAAGAAGCCTGCCATGATGATGTGATACCTCAGTCATTGACTGCTTCTTTTCCCACATGTGTAATGAGTGCTGTATAAGCAGGAGGTGACGGCCGTGAAAGTGCCCACCCACACAAACTGCGCCACACGTCAGACCGTTGGAGATTTGCGATAGAGGCAGAGCACACTGTACAAAAGCAGGGCGGACAGAGGTGCAAGACGTCATCCGGAAAGATGGTGCCGGCGCTTTCAACTTCAGCCTGGATGTTTCGCCAGCCACCTACGCCCCCTGAGGTTCGGGTGCGTAGCGTGGTAGGGATGAGGTAAGGAGGATCGAACCTCTCTGCGATCTTTTACAAGAAAAAGCAGCGGAATCTAGCGTGCTTCCGAGTCTGCCAAGAGGATGTACGTGCATCAGCAAATCAACTTGGTCAGCACCGCTGCATCCGGATCCGCAACCACTCCAGAGCGCCCACATCTCAACCAACAAATGACCTTGGTCCGCTCCCAGCCACACTCCTCTCCGTGCTTGGCTGTTGCTTGACGATGCTTATCTTCCGCTAGCCGGACCCTCGGCACGGCTTGGTTCGGGATCATCTCAGCTGTGCCTTGTTTTGGCCCTCTGCCCTCCACCCGTTCGCTTCTGCGCAGCCACCTGCTGTGGCTCTTCACGACACTGCGCCGCACCTGGGCAGCACCTGCACCATTGCGTGGTTTTGTTGCAGTCTCAGAATAGCAGGGTCCTAAGCGATATCCCCCCCAACACTCCTTCGCTGCAGCGCGAACAATGGCAGAGAAGAAGGATGCTCCCCAGAGCGAGCTCGCGAACGGCACCGCGTCCAACGGCAATGCGCCTGGGACCACGGAGAGGCACGACGAGAAGAACCCCCCGGTGCCTCTGAAGCAGAAGACGCGGACAGACTCGAGCAAAAAGGGGCCCGCTGGCGGCTTCGACGATACACCTCTTCCGCGCGCTCCACCTGGCTACACTATCAAGATCACTCTGCACCGCGCAGGAAACCTCCCCCTCGCCGACATCAACACGCTCTCCGCCGACCCCTACGTTATCGCCGAACTCCAGACCTCGTTACCGACGCGCCACAAGGAAGACCCGCCGCTGCAACGGCGCACCGCAACGATCCGCCAGCAGACGGACCCAGTGTGGAACGCAGAATGGATAGTCGCAAACGTCCCCGCGTCAGGCTTCCGGCTGAAGTGCCGCCTATACGACGAAGATCCGGCAGATCACGACGACCGGTTGGGTAATGTCCACGTCGTGGTGGATTCGCTGAGCGAGAATTGGAGTGGCATACACGAGCAGACGTATCCGATTAAGAAGCGCATGGCAAGCAAGCGGGCCTACCTGCTGCGCGCATTGGCTGTGTGTTTCAGAAAAGCCGCGCATATGCATGGCGACATGACCGTGAGTGTGGAAGTCCTTGGGCGCACCCAGGACGACAACGGCGGCCGAATATACACCGTAGGACCGCAGTACTGGATACGGCATTATTCACCGCTGCTGGGCCGCCTGCTCGGACAGAAGGCGCCCGATGAGAATAGCTCGAGCAGCGGAGCGTCGGAGAAGAAGAAGAAGCCAGAGCGCTACAACTTCCAGGCGAACCAGATCCAGCTGCGCGGCCCGACCCCCGAAGCCATGTACCACCGCTACGTCGAGTTCAAGCCTTTCGTCAAGGCCATGTTCACCGCGAAAGGCTTCCGTGGGTTCATCCTCTCGAAAACGTTGCACCACCAGCACACGCGCGTCTACAACTTCGATCGCGAGACCGAGTTTGAATCCTTCCCAGAGCCCTGCAAGGAGTTCACCCAGAAGTTCCTCGAGCTCGTACACCATGATCAAGGAGGCCGCATCTTCACATACGTCCTCACGCTAGACGGCCTCTTCCGCTTCACCGAAACCGGCAAGGAGTTCGGCATCGACATGCTGTCCAAGCACACTATGCACTCTGACGTTGCAGCCTACATCGCCTTCTCGGGAGAGTTCTTCATCCGGCGACTCAAGAATCCGCACAACAAGCCTCCCGAGGAAGGCGGCCACAACTCGTCGCACCCTCCCGACGAGATCTCTGGTGGTCCACCAATGGACCAGCCCGTCAAGGACCCCGCATACTACGAGCTCGTCATCGACAACGACTCCGGCACGTACCGCCCGAATCCCCAGCTCCTCCCGCAACTCAAGGCCTTCTTCGAGTCAAATTTCCCCGGCCTCCACGTCGTCACGCTCGACTGCCAGAGCGAAGCCGAGAAGATGGACAAGATGAAGAAGGAGCAGCGCGAGCGCAAGAAGGCCGAGGGCCACCACATCTTTTACAAGCAGATGAGAAGGAGCAGCAGCATGAGCTCGAGCGACGTTGAAGACTTGGACAGGCTCCAGGACGAAGACGGTCACACGGAGCCGCACTTCAGGCACCATCTGCAGACGCTGGCAGCCGGGAAGGGCGAGGCCATGAAGCAGCAAGCGAAGGAGTACCGGCCTCGCAATAACCGCGAAGGCTAGAGAGGCGACGACCATCCTGCGCGCCACAACGATGCGGGCGCGGATGCGTCGGCGCAGGCTGAAGGCGCGGGGCCGTTGAGGGAGGGACAGAACGCCGCTCCTACAGGCCCGGGGTAGCAGGGCCCGTCGGATTCGTGAATCTTTTCATCATGTTTATTTTGTCTGGCTTAGCACAGCGATGTTGCTCTTCGCATCTTTCAGTATCCAGGGTTTCGACGCGCATTTTGGGAGGGCCGAGGGAAAGGAAATCCGAGGGAGTGGCGAGACAGAGGAAGGGAAATGAACGAGAGGGGAAGGAAACGTACACACAGCACATGATCGCTCGCTACGAGATACCCGCTTCTCCTTTGTTCATGTCCATAGGTTTGTTGCACCCACACAAACTATAGGTTTGTTGCACCCACACAAACTATAGGTTTGTTGCACCCACACACGCGCGCGTACTGTCTTCTAATAAACCACCGCCTTGCCTGATCTCTCCATAATAGTAGTCCACATAGTAATGCAAGGGTCCGAACTGGGGCGCGGCAAGTCCAGGGGGTCTTTTCCACCCCGTCTAATCATACCCAACCATTCCACATGAAACCCCCTCCCCCATCCGCCCTCGAAGAGTATCGTACGCATCACATCACATCACATCGATCAAAACTCCCTCATCACCCGCTCCTCCCCCACTCTCTTCGTAAACCCAACCTCCCTCCTGCGTATCCTCCACACACCACTAGCACCCGGCACGCCCTCGTCATCTCCATCCCCATCCTGCACCTCCAGCACATCCACATACCGCCCCCACGCCTGCAACACCTTCCCCTCGTGCGGCCCCTGCCCAAAATGATACGCCACGAAATACGTCGCCGCCGTCGCCGTCGCTATCCCCCCGTCGGACGCGAATACGAGCGACGCCGTCGTCAGCGAGTGGTGCGTGAGTATGGGACCGAGTCTGTTGGGGGGGATTAGCCTGGATGGATGGATGGATGGATAGATGGATACTAGATGGGTGTGTAGCTGCTAGGGAACATCGTCTCTGGTCTCCTGGAAAAGGGGGGGGGGAACGAATCGGGTGACGAGCACGTTGACGCACCGTTTCGCAATCGCCTCACTCACGGCGTCGACGCCGCGTAGGTTGTGATCGAAGGGGTAGTTTGCTTCGCAGTCTGGTGTGAATACCTATTAATTTTTTTTGGTTAACTGCACTGCTTTTTTCTTTCGCCTCTTCCTCCTCCTCCTCTTCCTCTTCTCCTCCTCCTCTTCCTCTTCTCCTCCTCCTCTTCCTCTTCTCCTCCTCCTCTTCCTCTTCTCCTCCTCCTCTTTCAATTCTTTCCATCTCTCTTCCCCAACCCAAACACATCCCCACAAAACACCCACCCGTCCCCGTCTCAGGAAAGTAAACCTACTTTAGCCAGTAACCCCCACTCCTTCGTATCCAGCGCTTCGCAGTACCGCGCAAGCGTGTTCTGAATGGCGAGCGCATCGAGGGGATTTGTCTTTGTCTTTGTCTTTGCTGGCGGCATGGTGAACGCGGGGGGGGGGGGGGTGAAAATGTGGCGTGGCGCTGTTCGCGGGGATGCAAACTGTCTTCCGGGGCAGGCAACGAGGTAACTTATATAGATTGTGAGTTGGGTTGAGTGGTGGGAGAAGTCCGAGTCCGAGACGGAACCCCGCAGCGGGTGATGGAGGTGCGGCACGAGAAGCGCGGACAACATATTCACGTAATTCAGGTTCACGTGGACAAAACCAGCGAGGATTGGAATATATGTGGTTCATCGGGTGGAACTACGGCCGTCCACAAAGAAGACGCTATAAGCAGTGTCGAAGCCTCCGCGAAACCGCAGCGCGACGACATGACACCATGCCACCCACCCGTCCACAATCCATGTGTCGAACGACTGAATGCGACTCCATAACTATGTTCATGATTCACCGGGGGTACTCGTCCATGCGCGCTATGCCTTAACCATGAAATTCGTGTTGCCTTGGCCATCATTCATAAACTCGCATATTGGTATCGTGCATGTCCCTCGAAAGAGGGAAAGAAAGAAATGAGAGCGTGGCTTGACGCCGGTCGTGAAGACAATCTAAGCAGACGCGCGGGGATCCTTCTAGAGAGAAAGAACAGAGAGCGCCGCCGGATGTACGTTCAGAAAGATCGATCAAGTGCCCTTAGTGGTGGTCTTGATCTTGGATATCTTGTTGAGCACACTCAGAAGACCTAGTACAATCGTCAGATGGAAAAAGGATGGCTGTTTTTGGTGGGTACTTACCGGTCGTGCCGTTGGGCAAGGTGGCTGAAGCAAGGGAGTTCCTCTCGCCGACAGTCACGGTGGTCACACAGCGGACCTTGCAGCTGTCCTTGAGTCCCTGACCCCATTTGAAGACGACCTCATCATCACGATCGTTGCCCGCGACAAACAAGAAATCGGGACGATCGTTTTCGAGATACCTGTCGTAGATGTGCTGCGCGGCGGTAGACTTGTCGTAGTCGGCAGGTTCGATGATGACGGAGTTCTTGGTGGGAATGGCCCTCACACGCTGCGACGCCGAAGCATCGTTGATCTGGTTTGCGCACTCGCCAGCTTGGCGGCTGGCGGAATCGGTCTCACTCTCGTAGTGGTAAATGAGTGAGCATTGATGCTCCTCAACCCAGCTTCCCTCAACGCGCTCAACGTAGTATTGGAGGATATCCTTGATAGCCTTCTTCCACGTCTGTGTCTTCTCCTCATCAGGGAATCGGATCCACTCGTCTGAGTCTCCATCGCGAACGAAACAGCCGTTCTCGGCTATGAGGCCAAGGTTGGGGAGGCGGTTGAAAGCCAGCTCAAGTTCCTCGACGGTGCGTCCGCTCATGACATACACAGTGTTCTTCTTATCGTTCAGAATGTCGCTCAGTATGTCGATGACCTTGTCAACGTTGGTTATGACGGTGTTATTGACAGAACCGTAGTTGGCCAGAGTACCCTCATAGTCGAGAATGAACAAGCGGTTCTTGGTAAGCTCGTAGTCCCTGATCAAGTTCGCTGCGGACAGCCGGGGGATTGACATGGTGTCACGACGGAACTGTTCCTCGAAGACTTGGTTGAGCTTGCTAGTTAGATTCATAAGCCAATACTCGCCCGTATGGTGCAACACGTTGTCGTGTAGCTTCTTGTACCGAGTGGCCTTCTCGTCTTCGCTCATCTCGAGAGCCTGCTTGAAAGCATCGGCAATCCCCTGGTAGTGCCAAGGATTGACCGCAAGCTCGGCGCCTTTGAAGATTGAGGAGCTACCGGTGAATTCGCTGAGGATCAGTGGGCTGTGTTTCTTGTTGCCGTAAGCACCATCCTGGCAGATGACGAATTCGTGAGCACTAAGGTTCATTCCCTCGCGCAGACTGGTGATGACCATGGCGTCTGCGACGGAACACAAGGCAAGATACTGGTGGAAAGAAATATCCTGCCTGAGGAACACGAGCGGGTTGTGCGACAAGGTAGAGTACTGAGCGTCGATACGGGTAACGATCTCAGACACGGTGGATGCCAGCTCGGGGTCTTCCCGTGTTGAGGTAGCGACCTGGATCAGGACAACCTAGAGTACCCGTGAGCATATTCCTCACGACTGGATGATAGCAAAACTGACCTTGTCCCTCCACTCGGGGTTCTTCTTCAAAAAGACTTCGAAGGAAAGAAGCTTCTGACGCACGCCGCGGATGCTGTCTAGCTTGTCACGGGCGACAATCACGTGCTTTCCTTGGTAGCGCTCTGTGAGTGTGTTGATCCAGTCCTGGACTTCCTTCTCTTTCCGGCCGTCGGCAAGTTTATGCGGGTCTACACCGATGGGCGAGGCATAGACGTTCACGAATCGAGTCTCGAGCTGGACGCCGTCCTCGATCGCCTCGACTGCAAGGATGCGAGAGCACGTCTGCAGGAAATGGTGGGCGTATTCCGGAGTCTGGAAGGCGACGAGGTTGGCGCCGAGCATACCCTCCAGCAGCTGCGTACGGGCTGCCAAGCAGCGGAAGACCTCGGATGAGGGGAACGCGGTGTGCAAGAAGAATCCGATCTTTGCGTCTGGAAGCTTCTCCCTAATCATCGCCGGGACAAGGCAGAGGTGGTAGTCGTGGACCCAGATGGTATCGCCACGCTTGTAGTTCTTGACAATCTTGTCGGCAAAGGCTTGGTTCACGTTTCGGTAGAAGCTCCACGAGTGATCCAGGAAAGCCTTGCTCTTTGGGTGGTCTGGAATGACATAGTGGAAGACGGGCCAGAGAATGGTCTTGCAGTAGTGAGCATAGTGACCGTCGTAATCTTTGTTGCTCACGAAGACGGCCAGGGCGTCGTGCTCTTCCTCCAACTTCTCATAAATATCTTGCTGCTTGTCATCGTCGATCTCTTCGGTAGGAAATCCGACGAGACCAACATGAAGAACATCCTGGGTGGTGCCGGCAGCATCTGCAGCGCGGACAGCATTGGTAAGACCGCCGTTACCCTGAATGGCAGGCACGATTCGGTACATCTGTTCCCAGCGAGGATCGGTCTTCCGGTTGCCGGAGTTGGTCTTGTAGAGCGAGCGAGCCCTCTCACGGGAGGCCTCGCGCTGGTGCTTGAGGCGCTCCTCGTTCTTCTGGTACTCTAGAACGGTGTCGGCTGGACGACCGGCCCTTGAACGTGGCTGGTTGAAGAACATTCCACCAGCTCCCCACTCCGGGACGTGGGCATCGCTGCGGACGAGTGTCTTTGTATCGTTGGGCCGGAGGAAGTGAGCAGTTGCACTCGGCTGGGTCGGGGTGAAGTAGTCCTCTTGTGCGAGCATAGCAGCGGGTGTCTTAGGGAGAGTGATGCCCGGAGGCGCGTTGTCCCTGAGGATACTGCCTTGACCAGCATCTTTGGCGCTGCCGATCGAGTTCTTGCGGTGCAGCTCCGTGGTAACCGGAACAACGGTGGCGGGGGTGGAAGCTTGCGACTGCTGGGGCTTGTCGAAGTCCACCGTATAAGGGAGGAAGCTGCGCCCTCGAGTCAGTCTTTCTCTACAAAAGTGTCGCGCCGCGCCAAACATAGCTGTAGAAGGTGCGACAGACAACGACACTGTGCAGCGGGGTCACTTACAGGGCGGCGTGAAAGTTGGACATGGTGGACGGCCAGTTGGCTTTGATGCCCGATGGCGATAGGATCGTTGGCTATCAATGCGGAGAAGGTTGTTGGAGCGTTGTAGATGCGGAGGGCGTGTGGAGGAAGTTGACCCAAGGTAGGCGGCGGTGAAGGGAGAAAGGGTGGAGTGGGATGGTGATGGCGATGGTAAAAAAGTTTCCAGTTGAGGTCGACAGCTAGCGTCACGTTGCTTCACGCCTGAAAACCCCCTGCTTGGCTGTGCCAACGCGGAAGACGGCAAGCCACACGACTTATATCCCGTTGGGACAGTGAGCTGGCCCGGCTACTGCCTTGGTTCTGCGTGCGAGGATTGTTGGGCGCGTACAACCGCAGTTCCTGTTCTTTCTTTTCTTTTCTTTTCTTGCACCGCGCCCCGCGATATGACGTACCGTCAGGCACAGGCACGGGCAGCTCGGGCCGCCCCAGAAACGCACAGTCTCACCGTTTCACACTCCTACCATGGCACAGCTCTCTACGAGATCACTGTCGCATCATTTGCACGTCCTGACGACAAGTGAAACCTCTGGTAGCGCTCCCGTTAGCAAATCCGGAGCCTCATCCATATGACGAAGCTCCCCCTCAGTAGCCAGGGCCTCATCCCACTGCAACTAACCTCTAGTGGCTGTAGATGAATTGACGAGGCGCTAGAATGGGGTGGGTTAAGGTCGACTCGGCTGGAAGGTCCCGGAGGCACTGCGGTGATGGGATTTGGTCAGAATGCCATCGTCTGCAGGCAGAATGCGATGTGCGGGAACGGGCAGCTGCCGAAAACCATCGTCTGCCCGGGCGGCCTGCGTTATCTGGTATTTCAAAGTACCTCGTCGATCCGTCGCCTCGGGCGCTCTCTGTATACCCTGTAGTGAGTATGGAGATGTCCGCAGGTCACGCCATCATGTTAGGAGGCACTCTTTACTCGTAGACTTCTTGGTCACACCATCTAAATTGCACTTGTATTCAGGCCGCTGCCATATCGCCGTTGGGGCCGTAGGGACTTGTCCTTGGAATTAGCGACGCCGATGATGATGCCGTGACTGGGCGGCACATTGTGCACTTGATCACATCTTGTTCTGCACCCTCGTTTCTCCACGGACGGGCAAACGTGGACTGAGACTCTGTCTCAGAGCGCACCGCACCACACCACGCACCGTACCGCGTCAAGCCTACGTACACGCACGCACGTCCGCACGCCCTGGTCAAAGGCCCATTGCCTTGCTCACTCAAAAAAGGGCTTCCATTCAGGCTCAGCCGCACATGGACATACCTCGAGCTGAACCGCACTGGCAGCTCGGTGTGAGTCGCGCGGCATCCCCATAGCCTGGCTACATAATACTACATCGACCACCCAAACGAAATTGCCTCACCAGGCAAGGAAAATGAAACCTGTCGAGCACCGAGGAAGTTAACCCAGCCGTGAAGGTGTCGTGAGAAAGACGCACAGGCGGTGCGGATGAGACGTGTGGAAGGTTGGGCGAAGGAAGGGTCCATGTACCTAGACATCTGGACACGCAGGACAGCGACATCACGCAGGAAGTGCCACTGAGACACCAGGCGCCGGCACAGCACATTCACAGCCGTGCGACCACGTACAGCACGCCATGCGTGGTTGAAGCCGCAGGTCAGGCCAGCCATAGGTACCTAATCAGCCTCTCCCACCATGCCCATGTCCCACTCGCTTCCCCTTCCCCATCCCCATCAGATCCCCTTGCCCACACGCCCATCCGCGCGCCTCCGGCCGCACTCCTGCACGCCCACCCAAACAAAGCCCAACACCGCCCATTGTACCCCCCGACATCCCACGCCCGGAACGCGCCCCGGCACCCGAAAAAGAAAAAAAAGAAAAAAAAGGATACCTAACGAAGCCAACACCCACGCCCGCCCACCCGCCATGCCGGAACGCGACCCCTTCCTCGCGCGCATCCCGCTTCCCTACCGCCTCCTCCTCCTCTACCTCGAGCCCCTCATGGCCATTAACGGCGCCCTCCTGTGCCTCTTCGCCCCCGCCCTGTTCCTCTCCACCTTCTCGCCCTACCTCGCCTACCACGCCGACAACCAGATCATCTACAACCAGCTCGCCGCCACGTACACGCTGTTCGCGTTCAACCAGGCCGTCGTGCTGCGCGTGGCCAAGGACCTGCGCGTGTGGCGAGCGATTGTGCTCGGTATACTGGTGTGCGATGTGATGCATTTGTGGGCGGGGTTTGATGTCATGAGGAGGGATGGGACGGTTTGGCCGGGGGTGTGGAGGGCGGAGGATTGGGTTGCCATGGGGAGCTTGGTTGTGCCTATGGGGTTGAGGACGGCATTTTTGTTGGGGGTTGGGGTCAAGGAGGAGGGGGGAATGGAGAAGAAGTTGCAGTAGGGGGGTAGGTGGGATGGGGAGGGGAGCGGGATATACCTACCCACGGTGGACTTGTCGAGCGACGGGGTTTCCGTGCCGCGATTTTGCATGGAAGTGATACCTATGGACGAAAGAGCTAGGTTGCAAGGCGGCGCAAGTCGCATCGTTGAAACAACGTTTTTAAGATTCAGCGGACAGTCTTAAATTTATTTAGCAGCTTTACCTCTTATATACGTAGCTATAAAGATAACTTTATTATTATCTTTCTTTCTTCTGCTAGAGCAAAAGAAGTAAAGGTTAAGATAGAGTAGCTATACGTTAGTTAAGGTATACGTGCTATTAGAGAGGTTAGGTTTTGTAGCCTTATTATAGGAATCTATCAAGGGTGTAATCCCTTTAGCAGTAGCTAACAAGGATCCTGAGAAGAGCATCTACCAAATGTATCAGCAGTAGCAGCAGCAGCAGCAGCATATCAACACCCCCAATCTGTCCACTACCAGATCTAACACCTTGAAGGAACCCAAAAGCACCAGAAAACGCAGAGTAACACCCCAATCCATCCACTCCAGCCCATCGCCCCCCCCCCCCCCCCCCCCGACCACCCTAAGGCTGCGGCATCTCTGCCGTGTCTGACACCGCGCCCGCCCCACCCAGCTGCCCAGGACTCCCCTTCCTCACAAACACACTCGTCTCCCTCTTCCCCCCCCGCCCATCCCTGTACCGAATCGACATGGTCAGAATCCCCGCCTCCCCGATGTGCACCTCGAACGCCTGCCCCCTCACCATGACCTGCTCCCAAAACCGGTGCGTGAACATCTTCGCAGCCTCAAAGTTCGCCGTGTGCCGGGACATGAACGGGCCACTGGTCTTCTCGCTGACCGGCGCTGCTTGGCTTGGCACGTAGTCCTCCTCGACGAGCTCGTATTGCGGGCCGGAGGTCGAGGCGCACGCGGTTGAGAGGGAGAGCTGCGCCGAGTACTGGAGTTTCTGGGCGATGGAAACGGGGAGGGTGGAGAAGTCTTCGAAGGAGGGGACGGCGGGGAGGGAGAGGCGGCGGGAGGGGGGGAGGTTGGGTGAGATATCGTGCCGGTCTAGGTGGAGGTCGGGTTCGCTGTGGGGGTGGGGACTGCTGCCCCAGGGAGGAGGTGTGTTGGAGACCTCTATTGAAGTGATGGGCGACGTGGCTGCGAAGTCGGGATGGTTCTTGGAACCGACGGCTCCTTGCGGGCGGGCGGCGGCAGCACTCGACGACTCGGCCTGGGGGGATTGAATCGCAGTATCGTTCGATGTATCCTCTGCTGGATTCAGAAGGTTATGTGGGAAACGATTCACAGCATGTATCGATGCGCTCTGTGCCAGATTTAGAAGGTTTGGGATTGAAACAAACCACTCGTAACATACCGTGGGTTTGACGGGCTGTTCGTTGTGCTGGATGAGCGGTTCATCCTGATACAACTTGCCCCTAGATCACGGGTACCAAGTCAGTATAGACTCAGACAGGGTGGTGTATATCTCTGCTAATCTGCAAGACAGACACATCCTCTTTACATCCGCTGGTTTACTTACCACACAGCCTGACGCTCTATCCATTTCTCTAGACTTTCATGCTCATAACTTGGCAAGTGGTCCCACAGCGGCCCAAGGCGGTTTCTTGTGTTCCACTTCTGCAACTGAAAGGAGCAGTTTAGGTCGAGAAGAACGCTTGAGCTGCCAGGAACTCGTTGTCCCTCGTACGCAGGAAGAGAAGGCAGAGGACGAGGAAAGATGGGACGAGGCGGAGGCTCGGGAGCGACGTGCGCGAGACCAGGTGGCGGCGGGAGGACAAACCCAATAACCGCAGGCAGCGGCGGGAGATGGAAGTGTTTGCGCGAACCGCCTGCACCGCTCTGTTTCTGGTATGTAGGCAGAGAAGGTAAAGTGGGAGGCGGAACCGGCGGATGAAGAGGCTCGGGAGCGCCGTGTGCGAGGCCAGGCGGCGGCGGCGGCGACGGGAGCTGGAGAACACTGCCCGGGCCGCCTGAAACTTTCTGTCCCTTGTATGCGCGAGGAGGAGAGCGAGGACGAGGGGGAGGCTCAGAAGCGATGCGTACGACAGGAGGCGGCGGCGGGAGGTTGTTCATAAACGAGAACGATTACGCCAGAATATGGCGATCTCATGCAAGAGGAATGATTTTTTTTTTTTTTTTTCAGATTTTGGAGCTCAGGGTCGCAAAGGTGCAATGCACTTGAGAAGATTGCCATATATGGGGTGTCGCTGCGAACGTGGGCCACATGGCGACATGTTGGGAAGGTACATACAACAGGCCCAACTTTTGTCGGCATACACAGCGCCTGCGGCATAGCTTACTCAATCTTCTCGCAGCCCTGATGCGCAACAGACGGTAAGTTTGTGTGCGAAACGGCCAAAATCTCTACATTGGTACCATGGACTTGGTCCCAACACTTTGCACAAGATACACTAAACCCACAAGAAGCAACACCGGTTCACAGTCCAGTACCGTAAGAATAGTAAATTTGCAGTAATTCAATTTCTTTCATAGGCCAATAGCAACCTCAGCTCATTAGCTCTCTCACCATGAATAGATGTCCGCTTCGGGAAACCCAAAACTCAAGACCGGGAAAACTGCCCGAAGTAAGATCGCCCCAAATGCCGCCTCAGATTGCCATGGCGCCATCCTGAACTCCAAAAGCCGTGAACATCACCCATCCCGTGACCGAACCGCATGGCATCTCACTCCTTGCGCTCATCCTTGACCTCCCTCGCCCCAGCTCCCTCATCACCCTTCTTATTCTCCTCCACCTCCACCTCCACCTCCACCTCCGTCCTCTCCACATACAGCACCTTCGTATGCCTCTCCCCTTCCACAAGTTCACTCAGAAACAAACTTAAACAATGATCATTATCAAACCCACACCCCACCTCATCATACCTCACCGCGTGCAGACGCGCAAACCTTGGATTCCTGACCCCCTTGATCGGCGCCAGCCACACGAACTTAGGCCGCTCCTTCATCGCCGTGAGTCTCGGATTGCGCGCCAGGAACAGCTGGAGCAGCTGGGCGTTGACGAAACTCAGCGACGGGCTGCTCGGTCCGGCTGGGTGGGTGGAGACATCCCTGGAAGAGTCGACGGCGGTCTCGGAGATGATGGTGTACATGCACTGCGGGGAGACGGGCATCTTGGATTCGTAGGCGCTCATGACGGCTTGGATTTCGAGGCGACGGATGTGGGCGATGAGGTGCAGAGTGCGGTCGGGGAAGAAGCTGTTGTCCATTGTTGTGCCTACGCGAGTTTGAAGAAGTGATGTTGGACGGCGGGTGCGGCGATTCCGGGAGCGGGTCTGGGAGCGGTTGCACTTGGAGTCAAGCGCGGACTCGGTGGCATAGTCCTGGGAGCCTTGGATGCGCGCGCGCCGACTGATGGGGCAGGATAGATCTCCGTGATGTCTGAATCGTCGTCTCCGTCCAACTCGATCACGCGTCTCTTGGGAGCCATTGCTGCGGTGTTCGGGTCCTTGGAGTCAGCAAGGAGTTGGGAGGGATAAGCGGTAGTATTGGCAGCGTCAGAGTTGGTGGGTAGTGGAGAGAAAGAGAACTGTTTGCGCAGGACGCAGGTGTTCACGTCGGCGCGGGTCGATGTGCCACTTCACCCAGACTTAATCTCACTTGTGGTAGGTATCGCACTCAAGTTTGAGGGAACAGATGAGGTGTATGGTCGGACCTATGTCGAGATCAATGGACTTCATTTGGTATATCATTTGTCTCTCACTTAAAGCTTCGCCTTTGGCCCCTTCACCTCTTCCAGCGCCTTTACCTTCAACATCCTCCGCAATATCTTCCCGCTCGCACTCTTGGGAATCTCATCTAGCCACCTGATACCGCCTCTCAGTCGTTTGTGTCCCGCCACTCTCTCACCCAACCAGTCAATGATGGCCTTTTTCTCGTCGTCTGTCCGGTCGAGCCCGTCCTTGGGCACTACATACGCCCTGGGTAGCTCGGTAGCCTCGTCTTTTTCATACACGCCAATGACTGCAACGTCATTGATGGATGGGTGAGACAGAAGAATGCCTTCCAATTCTGCAGGCGCGACCTGGAAGCCCTTGTACTTGATGAGCTCCTTGATGCGGTCCGTAATGTAGAAGTTTCCGTCGACATCTTGGTAGCCCACGTCCCCGGTCTTGAAGTAGCCATCAGATGTCAGAGCGTTCGCAGTTCCCTCGGGGTTATTGAGATAGCCCTTGAAAACATTGGGCCCTTTGATCCAAAGCTCTCCCACTTCGCCTACCTTGAGCTCCTTCTCCTCTGGCGACATGTATTTCGCGACTTGGTAAGGCAAAAGCGTGCCCACCGAGCCAACGTGTTTGTTCCAGGTCTCCCATGGCTGCGTGTGTGTGGTCGGGCTCGTCTCTGATAGCCCGTAGCCTTGCTTTATAGGGATCTTGAGGCGGCCGTACACTGCATCGACCAACTCTTTTGTCAATGGCGCGGCGCCCGAGTTCATCATCCGTACAGTGCTGAGGTCGTATTTTGAAATCACGGGGCTCTTTGCGAGAAGGACCACGATCGGTGGAACGACGTACACGAAGGTGATCTTGAGCTCTTGTACGAACTTGCAGAAATCTTCGAGGTCGAAACGTGGCATGACAACGAGTTGCAATCCAGAATGCATGGCTTGATGGATGAGACAGGTAAGCCCTAGTATTCATGGTTAGCGACCTTTCGATAGACGTGCAGAATTTGCACATACCATAGATATGAAAGAACGGCAAGAAAGCCAGGATGTTATCGCCGTCTCCGCTGGGTCCACCTGTCGTGCTCAGTTTCCCCCCCTCTCCCGCTTTGATCATCATCGTGTTGGCCACGATGTTTCTGTGCGTCAGCATCACACCCTTGGGATGTCCTGTTGTACCTGAAGAATACACCAAAAACGCAAGATCCTGGTCTGGTTTTGCCTTCGTCCTTCGGTATCTGGCCGACCCGGACGTCTTCCTTATGCTCGTGAAGTGCTTGACTTTGTAGTTGGAGTCGCGCTGATCGCCCATGACAATGACACGGTCCAAGGGAATGCCGACCTTCGTCGCAGCTGCCTGTGCATTCTTGATGAAGGCCATCTGCGTGACAATCGCCTTTGCGCCTGCATCCTTGAGTTGGAAAGCAAGCTCATCAACTGTGTATGCCGGGTTCGCCGGGCTGAGTACTCCGCCGGCCCAATGGCAACCCCATGTTATCGCCGGTGTATCGATGCAGTTCGTAGTGTAGAGCGTGAGGACATCGCCCTTCTGCCAGTCCCAGAGTGCCTTGAGGCCCTGGCCGAACTCAATCGCGACGTTCTTGACCTGCGCGTATGTGTAGGATCGCTTCGTGTACGGATCGACGTAGATGACTATACTCACGTCAGCCTGAGGTTCACATTGCAACATGGGAAGTACAACGCACCTTTGTCGTCTTGGAAAGGCTTATCTTTGCGCTCGAACAAGAACCCCCAAAGATCGACGTCCGGGATAGGGACGTCGGGGTAATTGGACTTTGTAGGCATGGTAGCGCGGACAATGACCCAGAAACGATCCAATAATGGAGAGTCAAGGAGGGTTGGAACGAGAGAGGAAGAAGATTCCCCAGAACCTGGAGTGTGCCACAGACATGATGATTGCGGGGACTAGACTGGAGCCTCGGTGTCTGTTCTCGTGCCTCGGCGGTGATGGGGTTAGCGCCAACGGCTCGCTGCTTCCCCACAGAGTTCACGCCGAGTCGGATTTATCGGAGTGTCCGCTCAGAGGTAACACTCGCAAACAATGCCATTTGTACTGAGGTTTTGAGCAGTAACTTTATTGATAGCTTTAACCCAGTAAGTTTTCAGTTACTTGGAGTGAAGCCCTCGCCTACCACATTATTGCCATGAGATCGTTCTAAGCTTTCTAATCCCGTGTATTTGATCTAGCGTGCAGCATCCGTCATGCTTCACCTTATCTTCAGAAGTATCCACATCAATGTTCGGCATGCCGAGCGGCTCTGATGCCGTCCATTCTTAATAATTACTATGCCATTACATGTAACACGGATGCAGGAAGGGAGCTGAACTATCACGATGTTTCTCAGAGGGACTTGAGCACCTGAACGCTGCATGGTGGACGTCTCATATGGTTGGCCCTCCGGAGTTTGACTGGCATTCGCTGCGAAGGACTGCGAGAACTTTTCTGAACAGGAACCTGGGAAACAGGTTGGACGCCTCCAAACATGGACGCAGCAGGTCAGATTAGCAATGCTATCAATGCAAAGTCCGACCGCTATCTACAAGCCTTGTGAGGATAGGTAGAACCAGGCTTGTGGCCGCACAGTGCTATAGGTACCTATGTGATTTTGTGACATTGTGTGCGCTCCAAAGACTTCCATTGATCCCGTCGCTCCTCCAGTCCTTCGCATGCAATTCTAATCCCACACGCAGTGTGTACGTGAAATGGTTGTTTCCCGCCGGGAGTCTACTGCCCATTCCGCCGTGAGGCGCCGCCAACTGCCCCAAAGGGCAATCTGCGCAATGCTGTTGAACATAGCGGCGGAATTGGCATTCCAGACTTCGTACAAATCCACCGGTCGGTCAGCGCGCCAGCGCAACCCCTGTGTTCCGACGCCTTTTCGGCCGGTGCACCCATGTTTTTACTCAGCCAAATTCCGCTTTGGGCAGCTTTTGCAGCTGCGTCGATTGTAGGCCCCTGGCCTGGGCTTGGGTTGGTGGACGAGGCTCAGGTCGAGGCTCGGGTCCTGGGTTCGGCGGCGGGGAATCGGCGGTTCGGCCGTTGGTGCATCTTTCTTGCCTTTCTCGGGCGCATTCCTTAACAGCGTGAGCAATGCCAGTATGCTTGCAGCCATGCAGGTGCTTATTGTGACCTTTCCATATTCCATCTCGTCCATACCTTCCTGTGCAATGTGGATGTGCACTGCTAATTGTGTAGTTGTTCGGAGTCATTCCCCCGTCCATCCACGAGCCGCAGGCGCCTGGCAGCTTGATCGTCGTATGCAAGGTTCGTTATGCAGCGTTCGAATGCTTGGAGAATGCGATGCGTGTCTTTTGAGACGGCGAATGGAGCAAAGAGATAGCTGAGGGGACGCGGGGTGATGTTCCGCGTGCGGCTGTCATCGCAGCGTTCGGCGAAGAAGGGGCTCTTAGATGAATTGAAGCTGGTTTGGGTGTGGCCTAGCAAGGAGATAGCGGCGAGCTGGACAAAAAGTTTCTGTGAAGAGCGTCTGGCTGTAACTATGGTGAGCTGGTGGTGAGCGTGCCGCCTGTGACATACCTTGCTTCCCTGATGGCGGGCCATCACTGAGGTAGAGGTCATGGAGGAGGTCATGGAGGAGCAGAGAGCGTAGTGAGAATTGCTGACCCCGCAAAGAGATAGATTTGGAGTGGGCGTAAGCGAGGTGAACGGCCTGCTGGTGGTGTTGTGGTGTTTGGCCCACGCCTACCTTCCGTGCCTGCCTCACGGCGACCCCTTTGTCAACGCTGGCCCCTCATTAAAGCGCACCTTCACTCGCCCATTTTGCTCTATAACTCTGCAAAAACCACAAACTTTAGTGGTATATAACCCGCTAAAGACCGCAGAATTACATCAATAAATGTCCCTATGGACTATAAACATGGAGCGGTGGTCCCGTGGTCTCGAGCCCACTGGATCACCCCTGGCCATACACTTATCAAAGGCTCGCACAAGGTACGTCAGTTCGATTTCATAACTCTACACATCAAAAGTAAACTCGTAAACACCTCGGGTTTCTCAAGGGCACTGTGTTCACCTTGTTCTTTTGCTTCTTTTTGGCAGCCGGCACTGAATTACTGCGGACACTGTGCGTCTGCCTGAGCCTGTCGACGAAATTTTTTCGCGTGTGCTCTGTGTTTCTGCTGCTACTTGCTGTTATAGATATCTTTTGCACGGTATTCAATCACCGCGCCATGGCCCTTCCCACCACCATTCCGCTACTACACTCCACATTCCATGCATGTCACAAACATCCCACCATAAAAGCACCATAATAGAGGCGAGATAGCCTATATCAAGAGTATACATGCCGCTCTGTGTATCTCTTGAGCGAGAAAGCTATATGCGGCCCTGTCACCCTATGGCCAGGCTTGTAAGCTCGGCCGGTAGACTTGCGATATATTTACAGGTTTTGCATGCCCAACCGTGACAAAGGGATGGCATACCGCAAAAAAGGTATACCCAACGCTTCTCGCATCCACTGAGTATACAAGCCGTCGTCAAACCTGCCAAAGCATGACCTGGTCGACTGGCTCAACCTCAAGAGCATCAGCATCGATGCACAGTACGTATCGGAGCGAAGCAGAGGCATGCCATATTGCAGCAAGAGTATGTTTGACGTTATCTATGTATATCGAGCAGAGAAGCTACACATCAGCCGGTCACAGCATCGCCACACTGATTTGCTCAGACCCCAGAGTTGCAGCATCCAAGCGTGGCACACATCATGGCAGAACAAGGTTACACTCGAATCTCTTCAAGCCATCCGAATAAGCAACCTACATCCGGGCCTGCCACAACATGCACAGTACCATAAGCAGATAAACAAAGTATCATCATGAGATTTTCAATCGAGCCGAAGCCCCCATGTATTGCCATATGTACGTAACCCGAGCCTTTATTTTCCCACTCCCATTCCCACAAGCATACTCACGGCCATCCCATCCCCGTTAATACTCATAGAATACCAAATCCTCTCATATATAAATGCATATGCCCATGCCCAAGACCCTCATGCACCCAACCCAGCTGAAATGCCCGACGAACATACGAAGAAAAACCAGACATTGGCATGCGACATCGCGCAGATGGTATATTGCGTCAAAACAGTTAAAAAAGTATAAAAACCCACACGGAATGGTGCATCGCGGAATGTTAGAGATAGTATCAACCCCAATCGGGGTGGTTGATCTTCTTGAAACGCTGGGGGATGACATCACTGCCTGTGCTGTAGACGTCGCTCTCGCGCAGGGCGGCGCAGTATGTGCCGTCATTGCTTACGGTGGAAGACCGAGAGCGTTGGTCGGCGAGGCTGGGTCGCTGGCCGCTTGACACCTGCTTTTCGTACTTCTCGATTAAAGGAGTGACTACGCGGCCTCGACCCGTGCTTTTGGCGCGGATCCTACGCCCGGAGATTGCTTCGATGGGTTGCGGGACCGGAGAGACTCGCTGCACTTGAGGAACTTCGGGTTGTATCAAAATATCCTGTTCGCACTCACGGCTCACGGTATGGAGCTCTCCAATGCTCGTGATTGTAGGCATCGGAGGCGCATGGCCGTAATGGCTGTGTCGACGATAGAGCTCTGTCTCGCCAGTTGCCCCCTTCACACTGTGACAGCTGCTCGGCCCGGGAAGCATATGCGGCCGCATGGAAGCGCGGTCTTTGCTACGGGAACGAGCAAGTTTTGCAGCCGTCTTGGGGTCCATGTTTACCATGGACTTCGCTCGCAGCATCGGATTGCCTAGTTGATGAGGATGTGCTGGCAGTGATGATCTCTTTTGGTGAGCAGCAGATAGGGCAATATCGTAAGGAGAACTGCCCAGCGAGGCGGCGATCGTTTCGACTTCGAGGACCATGGGCACGTCTGGTACCGGCGGCTGTTCTTCCTCCTTGCCCTCCTTGGCCAACCGCCGGAAGAGGGAGAGGCTGCGCCGGAGCCTGTGAAGAGACGATGAACGTTCCTTGCTGGAACACTCATGGTGTCGACCGCGAGTTTCAGCCTCAGATACTGCGGGGGAAGAAGGGAACTTGAGAGGCTCAAGATAAGGCAGTTCCGGCTCAAGCTCCGGCTCATCGAGATTGACATGGTTCTTTGTGGGGTATGTGTGCGTTAGGCATTCCATTCCCGGCGCTTCGGACAGACGCCTGACGAACTGCTTCCTGACATCCGTGGGTATACCCGGAATCGACCCTTCCGGTATAGGATCGCATGACTGAACTACGGGCCGCTCCTGGAATGGAGAATTCCTCTTCTGCAGTCGTCGTTGGGCTGAAGTGTTATTGTCAATAGAAAAGTGTGAAATGAGAGACGTTGGAGTCGAAGGCGGCTTAGGTGCCTTCGCGCCCGGAGAAAGATCATCAATGTTCCAACCCAGCGGGAGTGGATCATGCTTTATGTCCTCCTGTGGCTGATACCGGCATAAATTGTCGGGCATAATATGCTCGTCTGTTGAGTCGGATTGCAGGGACTCGTGGGAAGTTGGAGCTTCTGGAAACGGTCCGAATGTGTGTACTTTGGGAGGGTCACCCTGAGCAGTTCTGTCCTCACTTTGACGCGAGTCAGTCGCCATCGAAGGCTTTCTGAATACTGTTGGGATCGTACCCGGCTTCCAAGCTTCACGATGCTTGGTCTTGAAACTTCCACCAGATGAATAGCCTGAGTCAGCCTTCATCGGTGGCGGACGCGATTTGACTTTCCGCAGTCCTTTAGGCTTAGGATGAGTGTGAGGGACGATCTGTTCCTGCAGAATAGAGGCCTCGACTGGGTCGCTGAACATGGTGCCATGCAATATCTGCAAGGCTCCCTCTCGAGGAGTTGCGTCCTCATCTGAAGCAAAGAAGCCCTCATCGTAGTTTTCGAAGGGAACCGTTTGAGGAAGTTCCGGCGGTTCGTCACATATGTCAGGTTGTGATAGCATCGTGGCAAGGGTGTCTTGGCTCTTGTTCATCACACGAAGCCTCCTGAGAGGCTCCGGATCCTCATTCAGGTCTTCATAGTGCGAAGGATACAATTCATGTTGGGGTTCGAGCTTTGGCGGCGCAACATATCGAGACGTGGTCTCCGCCCTACCAGCATCGTTTGATACCTGCAAGCCACGGTATAGTGGAGGAGTTGGAGGTCGTAGCGCGGACTTGCGTCCAACATGACGACGCTTCCGGGTAGACTTCGTCATGATCGGGCTGTCCAGAGCGTCCGAAAAGTAGTCTTTTCCATGCGGTGTCTGTGACGCGTACCAGTTCAACTTTGCACTAGCAGCCGGCGACGGTTCCCCGTTCGCGATCTTCAAGGATCCAAGCTTCAGAGTTCCGATGTGTGAATACTCCATGTCGGAGGGCGTCTGAGCTCGCGGATCGGGGGGCTCTCGCCCTTTTTCAGCCAGGTCCAACGCAGCCACCCGTGCCAGTGGTGGGGTTTCCACCTTACCATGGCGTTGCCATTTCGCCTCCTCTTGTACGTCCAACTTCGGTGTTCTCCAGGAATTCCATGTTCGCCTATTGCTCTCGATTGGCGAGTTGCGAGTCGCGAGACCCGGTGTCGCAAGAAGGGAACGCCGCCGGGTGAGGGAGGAGGTAGATCGGTTCACGACTGAAGTGCGGCAGCTGAGACCTGGTTCTACGTTTGCAGAGCGAGGAGAGGGACTGGGAGCATATGGAGCCAGTGCTTGCCCTAAAAGAGGTCCACGTTAGCAGTCAAATCGTAAGAGGTTTTCTAGCTCAAGCTCACGTAGTGCTGCAATGTCTTCTGGTGTTGCGTTCTTCTGGACTTCTTGGAGGATCGAGATCGCCGTCTCTATGTCCACAGTCTGGCTGCTCTGCACCAGGGAGACCTTCGAGGTAGGCAAGCTGGAACGCATTTCCGTAGATCCTGCTTTATTTCTAAAGCATGACATCGAATTAGACCGGGAGCAAAGTCGCCTCTGCACGTCCAGCTCTTCCGAGCTCTTTTCTTCATCGAACGACCCCCGATGCTCGAAGTCCGTCTGTACTGGGGATAGCAATTGCGACTTGATCTGCTGCCGGTCGCGCGCGCTTAGGTTGGCGTATATGGGGGAAAGAGAGGCGGGCGAATCCAGGTTGTGCTCATTCTCTGGAACGGCGGAAGGTGAGTTCCTAATTGTCTTCGGCTTCACCAGCCTGTGATGCGGCTCGCCATGGCTCTGTGCGTTTCCCATGTCATGTAACGCGGAGCGAAGGTGTTAGAGGAGCAACAAGGCCCTGTGAAGCTCAAAAGGCAAACATCGGACGCGTGGTGGGCAGGCCTAGAGCTGGATGAGATGCTGCACGAAGGGCGGGGAAGCTGCTGTCGACACACTCACCCGAGATTACGGTATGCCTGGGAAGCCACGAAACCGGACGTGAAGGCTGGGGCGGAAGATCAAGGAAGGCACAATAGCTTCACGGTGTCACTTGGACAGGATACCTAGACTAAATGGCTCTGCCCATGGAGGCGCCCAGGTGGTTAATATGGGCTCAGACGTCTTGCCCTGGACTGTACGATTGCGAGTCTGCAGGCAGCTAGCCAAGGTAGAGCTCTCTTCATGTTGGTTGAACAACAAAACTCGGAATTAGAGTCGACGTGAAACCTCCATCCATGCACGTACCCAGTCGAATCTGAATGCATATTCGCCAATCAGCAAGCGGGGACACTGGCACTTTGAGACCTTTGAGCGTTCGGTTGGTGAAGCGCATGCATGGCCCGGGTCTTGATCCTAGCGGAGGATCAGAACGATTCAGGTATTTAGTCTAGTGTGACGGACGATCGCACGTCGTGGCCCAGTTTCGAGAGCGCGCTGGCCTCATGTACGGCGCAGAGGCCTTACCGCAGCCTTGTCCACAACGGCTTTTTCTTTCCTGCTGTTCGATGCACCACGATCTCCACCCTCCGCCCGACCGCACTCGGCTCATGGCCCGAGGACGATATAGGGTACCGCTGCCATATTCACGATTACGACCTTGCTGTACCTGGCACAGGACCCCGCGCGCAATTTCAGAGTTGCATCACATTCATGGACGCGCAGCTTGCGACCGTTATCACTCTGCTGCACGAGACCTTCTGCCATATGACATACTGTTGTTTAGATGTACCAGTTGTTCTCATACATGATGTATGGTGCAAGGCGAGCTAAGGTCCGATATCGCGAGTTTCACTGATGCAGTGAGGTGCCGTCTGTTGTAATCGCCGAGATGCAATTGCTCGCTCTCGCATCCGCAGCCGAGACGAATCTCGATCTTGTCAAAGATCAGGCATGTCGCCCCGCAAACGCTGTGCTCCACGACAATATCCTTTGGGAATCAGGAACCATAACTACTGGCCCTGCGACCTCCGACACCTGCCTCAGGTTCTGCTCTTGTGTCTCCTGCGGAAACCAGGTGTTCATGCGGGCCATGACCTTCTGAAGTGAAACAACAATGAACACTTGGCGGCCAGCTTCCGTGGCCTTGTGCCCTCGTCAACAGTTTTTGCAGACGAGGAGACTAACGAGGTGCCTCGCGTGAGGGCGAGACGTCGCCTCTCATCTCAGCTAATTGACCTGCGTCGTACCGAGATTGAGATGCGTCTTTCGTCCGCTCGACACTGCCCTGGACGCGACAACGCTCTGTTACCAACCATCATGGGTAAATTAGCTTGTCATGACTGCTGACTGCTGCGGAGATTCGTCATCACGAGGGGGAGCAAGTGACTGCCAGCCAAATGTGCATTGGAATTGGAAACTCTGGAAACTCTCCTCCAGGCTTAGTCACGTAAGGTTCCTGAGAGCCGCATCCCATCAGATGTCCCGCGCAACTGCTCCACCGAATCTTGACGTCCACGCAGATCCTGCTCCCTCGTGCGAAGTCCAAACCCTTTCAAGGCAGAAGTATGAAGTCGCCACTCGGCGGTGACGTGGAATACCGATCCAGTGCCAATCGCCCACCGCGGAAGTTTGCGGCCTTGGCGATTAGTCTTCCAACAGAAACTCGCTGTGACATCATCTCGTGCTAGACTCCTGACGAAATAACATTACCCTGGCTTGATGGCCATGTTTTCTCGCATCTATTTACCCACGCACGAGCACGTATGATCTCGCGCCATACGAGAACCTGTATTGAATCCTTTCAGGGTTGGCTTTGTCTGGCTTCTCAACATCGTACGGTCGCGTGCTGCATTTCCCACTTCGCCACTTCCACCTGCGCGAAAGGAGCCCCTTCTGAAATCTGCCACGCAAACCCGCATTGCATCGTTAGCGAATTCGTCAGCCGTCGCACTTTACACTCCCTCCCTTTCGGGCTGTCTGTACAATGTGGGGAATCTCATACTGGGCCGTGCCCATCTTCTCATCATTAGTATGGCTCTCAATGTTGATTGCTATGTTGACGACATGGTCGGTCCAAGGATCGCCGCACTACTCTTCCATGAACCCAAAACAGCACATTGCCTACATCTCTGGTACGTAAACACAACTTCACAAGTATAGTCTTCCAAAACTAATACAACGCGCAACAGATATCGGCGCGCAAGGCCTTAAACCCCTCTTCATCGCCATGTCCGCCGTGACCGTCGTATCCCTCGACCTCGCCTTCATCCTCGAGCGCTGGCTCCGACACACGGGCAAGCTGACACCCAACACCTCGTTCTGGCAGAAATTCTACAGCACGTGCTCGATCATCGCGTCCGTCGCCGGCGCCGCAGGCCTCATCCTGCTCTCCATCTTCGACACCCTGCACCACCCGCACCTCCACGACGACTTCCTTGTGCTCTTTATCGCTGGTTATATAGTATCAGCCATCTTCATCTGCTGGGAATACCAACGTCTGGGCATCCACTTCCGCGAGCACTCCATTCTGCGCTACAGCTTCTGGATCAAGCTCACCTTCATCTTCGTCGAACTCGGGCTCGCCATCGCGTTTGGCGTCACCCGGAAAAAGGACAAGTACAACGCCGCCGCGGTCTTGGAGTGGACCATCTCCTTCATCTTCTTCTTCTACGTCCTCAGCTTCTTTATCGATTTCATGCCGGCAGTCCGTTCAAAGCACTACCAGAGCCGCGAGACCGAGATGGACATGGCAGAGCAGGGCGGCCTGCCCATGGGCGACGGCGCAGCAAACGATGGCCAGTACTTCCGTGGGAACACCAATGGGTACGCCAACGGCAACGGCCACGCGCACGGCCACACGAACGGCTATGCGAATGGGTACACCAACGGCACCGGCCACGCCAACGGCTTCTCCAACGGCACAAGCGGCCCGAGCCATATTCCCAAACCCGCTGGTCCTGCGCCTATGCCGTCGCGGAACTTCTAGGTGCGTTCCCGGCGGCCGTCGAGGCACGATAGCCATGTCGAATAGTGATTTTCTTTTCTTTTGTGCATAGCTAGCATTGGGCATGATTCGACGACCTGGATGACCGTATGCGGCTGGGTCAGGCGTTTGGGGATTGCGGTTGCATTGAGCGTTGATATCCATCTGGGACGGGGGAGGCGGTTTCGGTAAACCCTTTCTTTTCCTGGAGACCTGTTTGTAATGGCTGTAATTCGAGGTGTATCCTAGAGTGTAGTGAGAAACAATCGTGTTGTATACAGTTCGTGCATGGACGGGTATATTCTGGCTTTAATGGTGCCATTGAGCCACTTCTTTGCAGACGAGAAATCATGACGGCAGTATGCTCTGGTATCATGGTTCTATCAATGCCAATGGATGCCAGACCCCCCTACCTTCGAGAGTACCTGTCATACTTCGCATCCTTATACTTGCTCCTCCTCTCCTCCTTCTCGTTCCCATGGTCATAATCGCGCCTCTTCCTCCGCTTCTCATCCTCGTCCCGACTCCGACTCCTCTCCCTTCGCTTCTCCCTCCGATCCTTGCTATCAACACTTCTCTCCCTGCGGTCCCGCTCCCTCCGCTTCTCCCGCCGATCATCGTCGTACGGGCTGCGACTCCGATCTCTACGCTCCCTCTCGCGCCGCTTCTCCCGCTTGCGATCGTCGTAGTCGTCGTCCCGGTCCTTCTTGTCCTTGTCTCGCCGACGATCACGGTCCGAGTCCTCATACTCGGAGTACTTCTTCTCCCGCCGGCGGTCGCGGTCGCGATCAGAGTACTCCTTGTCTCGGTCGCGCCTTCTGCTCTTCTCCTTTCTCCGCTCGCTGTCGTAGTCATCGTCTCTTCTATCCCTCTCCTTCCTCTCCCTCCGCTTCTCGCGCCTCCGCTCGTCCCCATCGTCCTCGTCGTCGCCAACAAACGTGTTATTCCGCGTAGCCTGCGCATCCGCCTCCTTTTGCTTCGCCTGGCGCTCCTTCAGCTCCTCCTCCGTGATGATCTCGCCCGTGCGCTTGTTCTTCAACGCAACAGGGTTGTATTGTATAGCCTTCTTCCCGCCTTTTTTCGGGCCCGCCCAGTCGCCCAGCTCAACGCCCACCGCAGCTTCGGGCTTCGCCCCGATACCGAGAAGTGCTGGACGCCGCTTGATTGCCTTGGGCTCGGAAGCCGGCTTCTTGTCTTTGCTGAGCGAATCGCCGTCTTTCCAGCCCATGCCACGGAGGAGAGCGGCGCCGAAGCCTTCGATGGGCGTGGCTTCGTAGGCGGCGAGGTCGGGCGCGTCGGGGGCTTCGCGCATGTCGTCTTCGAAGGCCTCCTCTTCGGAGATGGGGATAGCGGTCTGATCTTTGGGTTTGCCGTTGACGAGGGCTTCGAAGGCTTCCGCTTGGAGCTTCTCCTCCTCGGTGCGGTTGTCCTCGGGCTTGACCTCGCCGTCGACATCCATGGGCTCTGGCTCATCTTTTCTTATGAATGTGGTCAGTCTGACCGCCATCTGTGGCTGCTCCAGCCGTGCTGTGTTGTCGGCATTGCTGCTCTCTGCAGGCGGCGGTGCTCCCGTGCGCGCAAGCTGTCGTTTCTGAGCGGCCTCGCGCCAGTCGCGGTTTGGCAACGTGGGGATGATACGCGGGCCTTTTGGTTCTTCCTTCTTATTTGCGTCGACGGCGCCGCCTTCTGCTGCGTCCCAGCCGGTGATTACTTGCTTCGCGTCTGTGTCTTCTGGCTCATCGTCGTCAAGAGCGAGGCGTCTTCGCTTTGTGGGCTGTTCGGTGGGTTTCTTAAAACCCGGCTTGCCTTTGGCGCCGGCAAGCGACAGCTTGAAGCCCCCGGTGGCCATGGTGACGGAGGGAGGATTGAGAGCGCGTGAGAGGACGTTTTATCGAAGTCGCATCGGAAAATGGTGGAGGCTGGCGTAAAGAAGAGGAAGAAAGTCAATTGACGTAGGGCTTCTGCTTCTGATCCGCTGGATAGAGAGGAGGGCTGTTGAGGTGGGCGCGAGCAGGTCAATGTTCTGATGGTTGAACCGCGAGATCAAAAGTTCGCGCCTACCTACCTACGACATGGCACTTGGCGGGCGACCCTGGATCGATTCGAGGCAGCAGCAAATCACGTGCGGTTCGACCATCGGAGACTACCTATGGGACAACGCCCAAGTATGGCCCGTTCGGTAGGAATTGTCCACATGAGAGTACGTAGGTGCGAAGATTTCTTGTTTGAGTAAGTCCAGGCGAGTGCTGGTCCAAGACATCGATTGCAAGTCATCTTACCTACCAACGGTAGCTAGGTAGGTAGTCTAAGCACGGGGCCGTGCCTTCCTACACAAAATCACACTTGCTTACCTCTCATCATCTTCGCTGCATGTCTCCTCAAGTTCCGTCAGGCAAACCTTCACAGCCTTTATACGATACGATCAGGTCATGATGTGTTCCACCTTGGTGCACACTCGCTTCATGGCACCGCAAATGGAAAGGCCGAAGCTACTTCGGGGTGGCTGAGGGCCAGCTCGCGCATGGGATACGAGCAATGCATACTTGCACCCTTCATGTCCCTTCATGACCTTTAAGGTTGAATCTCCAGCCGTTCTAATGGGCATCAGTGTACCTAACTTTCATCGTCAATTAGGTCTTCTTCGTACCCTTCTTCAAGATATCCGTTGTGCACTTCAGTGACCTTTACTTGCTTTTCATTTTGTCTCAGCCTGGTCTCATTCTTTGATCCCCTGCAACATTTTGCGGTGCATCCCAAATCAGCACAATCTTGAGAAAACTCACAATTGCTGCAGGATCCACTGTTACCACTAAAATCGTCCGAGCAGAAGCCAGGGCAGCTTCCTGTACATCGTTCGGCTTGCACGAAGAATCTCAGTTCGACATGAATCCCACTATTCCGCCTCCGCCTTACACGATGCAGCCCCAGCAGCTCCTTGCATCTACTCCAGCACCAATGCAGAATGCGTTTTCACAAATGCCTGAAAAGGAGATGTACGGACAAGCCCAGCCGCAACAACCGCCGAACTACGTCCAATCTCTTCAAGGGTATCCAGCCCAACCGTCTATACAGCAACCAGTGCTCCAGCAGCCTCTCCGATATCCCCCCAACATGACCCCACAGCAACAGCAGCAGGTCCAGCAAATCGTCCGGAACCTGCCGCCGGAGAAGTTACAACTATACCAGCAGCAAGCTCAACAGATGATGAGCTCTCAGCAATCCATGAGCCCATCATCCTTCCAACAACCCCAATAAATCTTCCCACAGTCACCCCCAATGCAATCACCCCCGGTCCAGCAACCGCAGAGACCACACTATACCACCACCGCACCCTCGGGCCTCTTCGGTCCCAAGCACTCATCCCACAGCGACCCTACAAGCCCCAAAGATGAGCAAAAAACGGACAGCGTAAAGCGTTTCTTCGGCGACACCCTCTTCGGCCGCGTAGCCCGCTCCTCCGTCCAAACAGTCACCACCACAATGAAGATGCCCACCTCGCTCTCTCCCTGGGGCGACAACAATCCCGTGACCCTCCCCAACGTCCGCTACCGCGACGCCGTGCTTTTCACGACATTCGCTTTCGTGGGCGCACCGCTTGTGGACGGCATCTCGGACGGCGTGACATCCGCGTTTGGTGCCGACAGCTTCATCTCCGAGATCGTGGCTTCGGGCGCGGATACAACTGTCGGTTCAACGGTCCTGAAATACGGCGTCTTCCAGATTGTGGAACAGGTCATCGACAAAGGTATCGTAGCGCATATGCTTCCGGAAGAGGAGAAGATGCTGGTCACCACGGACGTGAAGAGCTTGCAGGTCGGCATCAGGCACAAACTGATGGGCGTGGATGCCGATCTGCGCTTCGTAGGCATATATCCCGCGCGCGACTCGCAAGCCTGCGACAAAGGATGGTTCTGTCCGTATCTATTCGCCAGTGCGCGAACGCCGTCTGTGCCGCGGGCGAACGACTTCGGGATATGTCAGTTCTTTGGCCCGTTTCTGGGTGGTAAGTTTGTCCCCTTCCTCCATGTCCCAAAATCATCTGGTCGCTGCGGGAAGTCAGTGTTGTTTGTCCACACTAAGTGCAATGTACAGGCGACTACCTCCTCGCACAGAGGCTCCTCTCCGAATCCACCCACACACTCGCCCTCTGCGACCCCAACCCCCAAGTCGACATCGGCACAAACCGTCTCGTCATCCTCTTCACAGGCATCGCGCCCTACCGCGCGAATATGTGGTCTACATCGCGCCGCCCAGGATGCGGTGAGTAACCCCCTTCCTGCTCAGTGTCCCCCTCCCTTCCCCAACAAGCAGCTTCCCCCAATCGAGAGACTGCCAGGCCAACAAAGGAGAGAACCTGACGCTCCCCAGGCACCATAATCTTCCACCTCCTCTCCGGCTGTCCCGCCCTCGTCATCCCCGTGACCTCCCGTGCGCCAATTTGTGCCTGGTCCCCCTGGACGCTGTCCCAGATGCGCGCCGCGCAGTACGCCATCAACCCCGGCATGGGCATCGGCGGAGGCTACACGCCAGAGTGGCAGCACGAGCAGATCTGCGAGTACCTCGACACCATCATCAGCGTGCCGCACTGCAAAGAGAGTATTCGGGAACGCTACGTGGATGTGCTGGGCAGGATGGTAAGTCTGGTTATCAATGGTGCGCTAGCGCTGGAGAAGTGTAGGCCGGTGCTGGGGAAGCTGGATGCGGAGAGGGCGGGGGTGGTCATGTTTAGATATTAGCGTAGCGCGACCATGGACAGGAGGGAAGGGGATAGGGAGCTAACATGACGGATCACGGCGCGCGGACTGAAACAAAAGAGCAAGAACTCTATAAAACGTCTATCAAGTATTTTTTTGGTGGGTACGCGCAGGCAGGCAGACGTATGCACAAAGAACAAATGCTACGCGTCACTACGTCCATCCTCTATTCCATCTCCTCATCTACATGTCCAAAGATGAACCCTCACCACTCGACTTTGTCCTCACCCTCAAAGACCAAGCAAAGCACTAGCACCCGGCTCGCTGCAGACGTACACCGTATCGTGGTCATTCGTGAACCCATTGAAGCGGGTGGCCGAGCACTTGGTGTACGCGCCCATGTCCTCAAAGTACAGCCAGTCATTGACATTCAGGACCTCGGAGAACGAGCAGCTCGACGAGATGACGTCGATGCCGTCGCAGGTGGGACCCCAGATGGAGTACTCGACCATGGACGGCGTGTCATAGCCCGAGCGCCGCACGTCGTACAGGATGTCGTTGCCGTTCTTGAGCACGCGCGGGACTGGGTGCTGGTGGTCGAAGATGATGCTGCTGAAGTTGCCGTAGACACCGTCGTTCATGTACAGCATGTAGGACGTCGTGCCGAGCGTGGCGTCGGTGACGGTGCGGCGCGCGATCACGTTGCATGCCAGCGTGAAGGCTGTCGATACGAAGTAGCGGCCCGGCTCGCCGATGATGCGGACCGAGGGCGGGAAGTACTCGTCGAGCGAGGTGGAGAGGACCGCGGCCATGGGCTCGAAAGACTCGTCGCCTGTGAAGCCGCCGCCTACGTCCAGCGTGTGCATGGTGAAGCCGAGAGCGGCGGCCTGGTCGAAGACGAAGCGGGCGTCTTGCACAGCTTTGATGAAGGCCTTGGGGTCAGAGGCACCGGAGCCGACGTGAAAGGCCACGCCGACAACGTTGAGCTCCAGCTTCTTCGCAAGCTCGAGCAATTCGCCCGTGGTGTCGACGCACGCACCGAATTTCTGGCTGAGGCGGCACAGGCTGGCCGAATCATCGGTCAGGATGCGGAGGTAGAGCTCAGCATCGGGGGCAATCTGCTTGGTCTTGTACAGCTCGTCGGCGTTGTCGAAGGTCATCTGCTTGACTCCGGCGTTTGTGGCATAGCGGAGGTAGCCCTTGGTCTTGCACGGCTGGGCGTAGATGATGCGAGCGGGATCAACACCTATCTTCAGGACCGTCTCGATCTCGTTTTTGGAGGCGCAATCGAAGCCTGTGCCCAGCTCCGACAGCAGGCGAAGAACCTGGGGGTCGGGGTTGCACTTGACCGCTGGAGCGAAGTCAGTGTCATGCTACACGTGAACAGTAGGGGAGAGGACTCACCATAGTGCGGCTTGACACGGCCCAAATTTTTCTTCCAGCGAAGGTGCTGGCGGTAGACCTCGCCCAGGTCAGCGACGAAGAAGGCATCCTCGTCGCCAACATCGCAGGTATCCGGGTCAACAGCCTCAACACGGCTCTTCAAAGCCTCCCCTTTCAGTTGTTTGGACAGCGCGGCGCCATGGTTGTCGGTCGTACCAAGAGTCGGTTCGACTGACTTGTAGTCTTGGTAGGTGAACTTATATTCCTCAGTTGGCGTGATAGCGGAAGGTGCCATTCCCTGGATGTTGAGTCCGGAGGAATAAGCTATAAGTGTAGGTTGGTTTGTCTGGGGGGCGCCGGGGCGTATTAAGGAGGTTTGAAGGGTGTGAAGCCGAGACTGGCTTGTGGGCGAGGTCTCCTCGACTCTTCCTCTTCGAGAGGAAGAACTACAGAGACTCTATGCGGCAGCTGAGAGTGGTGCAATTCGGGGATCTGGTTGGCCTCGGGAGGAAACAATGCGCGCTCGAGATCGGCCTTAGTAGTCTGCAGCCGGAGGAGGCAAGGTGTTGCACGTGTGCGGTGAAGGTCGAGCAGATGCAACTTGAAGGTCGAAGAGGAAGCTGGCCGAGGCCGTCTTGGAGGGGCTGCCTTTGCACTGACCAAAGGCTGTCGCTGGAAGCGAGTGGTGAGCGATACACGGCAGTCACGTCGGGGTGAGCTGCGGCAGGCTATCTAGTGGAAGTGGATGGAGGAGGTGTCGCGGAGGAAGACAGGCCAGGTCCCAATTTTCACCTGAACGTGCGATCCTCGCCGCAATGTATGGAAATGGCTCATTAAGTAATAAATCTAATCCCATTGCTGCGCTAATGGCCGCGCCCCGGCCCACCAGAATTTTGACCTGACATCACCCAAGCCACCCCCGATTCACCAGTAGCGCGCCTGGAAAAGAGCCCACAGCGAACCATCCCAGCTGTTGCCCCGCTGCCGTTGTGAATAGCTTCATCGATCGATCTCAAACGCCGTACGTCAGATGTTGGACCGCAGGACAGGCTGGCTGGTCACTGACCGCCTCAGCAGGTTTTCACTGCTCCAGACAGCCATCGGCAAGGAACTCCCACGCCAAATTTATCCCTCAGAGCACGCCGTGGTGGTTGCACGGGATAGCAGCGGATAAGCGTGCAATAAGCGTGCATGCATAGGTATTTATGCCGCAGGCAAACTGTTGTTGCTCTTTCACGTGTCACCGTTGCGGTGGACCAGAGATGCGGCCCAGCTCCGGGATCCATGCCCAACGTGTTCTTCTGTGGTGTAGACCGCATTGCAATCGTGAGAGCACTACCTGTGCGAGATCTGGAAGTGCTTGGGCATCGACCAGTTCCCGAAGTGCCTTGCATGATACCTACTGTGTCAGGCAACGAGACCCAACCACGGCTCCAGTGTTTAAAGGCTGCGCACGAAGGCGCGGTCAAGGGCGCGTATCCGGCTCAGAGGAGCGCCAAGCTGTAGGTAAGAACCAGAAAGCAACCGTCCCGCTTCATCTCACATCACATCCGGATGTCGCCACGACAATTCGCTCAATTCACAATGCGCGAGCTCATCAGAGTATGTACGCTCATAATCCCCGCAGTGCGCACGCTGACTTTTCTAGGAACCCAAGGGCGAGCTTTGCAATAAACTCAAATGTGCTGGGTGAACATCCAACGCACCATATTCCACTTGTCCCGAACGCCCACAGGCTCGTCCCTCTCTGATCTGAGTCAACTTTTCCAGCGTGGCGCTAATTCGACCCATCACGTAAGAGTCTTCTGCGAGATAGTTGCTTGATATTGCCCGACGCACAGTGCATCTGAACAGTGCACCTGAACATGGTGCACAAGGAGGTCTCCAAACACGATACTACTGAGCCCATTCTGCTCTCTGAACGCGTCTCGAGCCAGATAAACTCGGAACTGGCTTTGAGTCTGCGCAGACAGGTGGTCACCGCTGCTGCCACAGTGAAGGAGCGAGTGATATGATTGAAGAGGTTGTAGGATTCTTGGGGTAGGATCGAAAGACCCAGTACATGATGTTGCACCGGTGGCATTCAATTGCTTGACTGGCATGTGTAAATGTACATGGGCGATGAAGAGACATCATGCATTAGCAATGTGCGCTTGCCTTCTGCCCACAATCGTTCCGAGAAATGCTCGTGCAATGTGACGGAATCCCAAGAAGTCAGGAAGACCATGCCTTTAAAAAGGATGCTTGGGTTTCTTCACACTCCAGGAAAGCAGACGAAACCTCACAACCTATGGAGAGACTGTGTAAGAGTAGTCTGACAAAGGGATCAAGGAGGGGAATAGTGCGCGTATGGTGGGATGTGCTGAGACGAGGTGTTTGTTAGGACGGTGGCAGCGATGGGAATGTTACATGTCAAAGGGCATGCGCCGGTTCAAGAGATGGTGTACAGGTGTAGCGGTGTCAGTATGGACTCAATTCGAGTTGCAAGAGTAGCCGGGGTAAGGTCCGGGGCTCTCTTAAAGAGACTTGATGCGCTGAAGAGATTGGGAGCTCCAGGTCTTCGCCAGTGAGGGTAGCTGCAGCGGAGATGTCTTGCAATCCCATGCCCCAAAGGCGTACAGGATGCGAGACTAGAAGTGGAGGACGATTACAAGAGAAAGAGAGGTGAAGGGGAGAGAGTTGCTCCACCTGCGTGCGTTCGCTCTTGCCTCGTCAGTCACTCACTTTCGCCCATAAAACCTCAATTTCTCTTGCAAAACAACACTCTCCGCAGATACAATCTCCTTCTACAAATATCTCCTTTCTGTCTCCACTTCCACAACTGCAACTGCAACTGCAACTGCAACTGCAACTCCAACTCCAACCGCAACCGCAACCGCAACCGCAACCGCAACCATGGTTTTTGTCCCCATCGAAGCCGCCTGCTCGGACACCCAACCCTTCCTCGCAAAAGACCTCCTCGAGGGGGCATATCCGCTCGCCCTCGCCAACAAGATCGACTTCGCCGTCTTGCGCCTGGACGAGCGCATCAAGAGCGCCCAATTCGCCGAGACTGGGCCCATCGACAGGCCGCCTTTGAAGGACGATCGACACAAGTTCACCTTGTGGCGTGGGACCGTCTCGTCCCCCCACGTCTTCAAGTTCCCTTGGGAGTACGCGTTCCGCGAGCAGGCCAACCTCGAGCTGATGAGGACCTTCGCCTCCATGTTCGAGCAGCTCCAACCAAAGTGGTCGGAGCTCGAGACAGACCAGACCGCGAGCCCCGCCGGCTTCGGGCTGCAGTTCGTCGGGGTCGGGGAAGCCGGCTGGTCTTTGGACCAGCACGGCTGCCTCGCCCTGGCGCAACTCTCCCGGGACGGCAGCGAGATGGAGTGGCTGTACGTGGAGGCACAAGTCGGCGACAACCAAGCTCCTCTCCCCGCGGGCAACGTGCTGCCCATCAACCCCCTTCCGACCGCCAACAAGCCTTCGGGCTTCAAGAAGTTTTCGATGACTCCGAAGACACGGCGCTGAGCCCTAGGCTCAGTGCTAAGAGGGTTTCTCGCCAGAAATGGTCTCTTCTCCCTTCCGAACGGTAAAAGCAAGTAGCCCCCAGCAACGAGCTTGCGGTTCAACGTACCGCTGGGGTCTAGTAGCCGTAATGATGAAGCTAAGACAAGCTCAGTAGATAGCAACGTAGCATAGAAACGAGTAATCCGAGACAATCAAACGTCCATAGATTCTATCTACATGTGACTCTACTTTGTAATAAAACGACCGATATGTACAAGTTGAAGTCAATCAAGCTGCCACCTCTACAGCAATCATCTTTACCGCCGAGTCTCTACCCTCCTGTGACTTATCTATGGGAGGCACTGAGAGTACCACTGACTCTGCGCCTTGCAAGTTCCCTGCGCGCAAGTAGTCGGTCCAGCCCATCCCTGTCCACCACACTGTCCATACAGCGCAGCACCGCTACCATTTCCAGTTCCAGACGTAGGCGTGGAAGCCGGCGCGCTGGAAACGCTGGAAGCAGGCGTTCCAGGCGTGGTGCCCGAGCCAGACCCAAAGGTAGACCCAATAGCGCCGATCTTGATGTTGCTGTAGATGACCTGCGAGTTGGGGCTGTTCTTCTCGACGTCAGACGGCACGCCGGAAGTGGTGGAGCAGGTTCCACGGGCAACACCAGGCGCCGAAGGGTCCTTGTCGGTGGGGAAGGTAGAGTCGAGCCAGAGCATGTTGACGGCGTGGTCGTCCCATACGGAAAGCGCCAACACCATACCGCGGCCGATGGCACCGCCCATGGCGTTAAGCCCACCGAGCTTCCCAAAGCTGTTGTTGTCACCAAAGGCAGTCTTTTGCGCGTTGCAGTACGAGTCGGTGATGCTGTTTCCGGTGACGCCGGAGATCTTGCTCACGCTGTTGTCGATGACCTTGCCGTTCTGGACGTACTTGCGGCGGATCTCGGTGAGCTTGCCCGTATCGGTGCCGTCGCTAGTGACGAACTGCGTGACGATGGTGAACTTGGATTTGGTGTCGACGGTCTTGCCGGGGCCGTAGAAGGAGGTGTCGCCTTGGCGGTAGCTGTTGAAGTCGCATCCGTCTTTGTCGCACACGCCGTTGTAGCGGTCGTCGCCGTCGCCGCATTGGGTTCCAGAACACTTGATGAGACCGTTGGCACTGCAGACGTGGGGTGTATAGGCAGCGGAGATCGAGTTCGCCTCCCAGATCTAGAATGCAGTTCTCAGTATCTCTTTTATTGACTTCTCATGCCTGGCCTACTTACATCCATCTCATGACAGCACGCACCGTACTTTCCGGCACCGGCGTTCACGTCGTTGCTGCTGGGGTTCCAGCCTTCGGAGTTGGCCTGAAAATGGTTAGTCTCGAACTTCAGAACAGAGTATACAATGGGTGATGCATTTGCCACTTACTTCACCAGCGATGAACTTGATGTCGTGGGGACACTGAGTGTCGCAATATCCAGTACCATATTTGGCACCAGCCTTGTTGGTAGAGTACTTAGCAAGACCACCATCCTCGTCCATCTCCACCATGTACAAAGCACCGTTCAAACCGCAGGGCAATTGCGACACGTCAACGTCGAACTGGTGATGGTTAGTTCTTGGCCCAGTGTAATTGCTGGAGCGTGATACTTACGGTGAACTCCTTGTTAAGGAGCTTGAACATGTAGTACTTGGAATCGGAAGCCATGAGGTACAGCCTGGAACCGATGTTCTTGCTGTACGTGCCCTGCGTCACGAACTTGAGCGTAAGAGCATTGCTTGCCGCGGTGACACCGTATGTGCTGGTGTAGTCTGCACCGTCGAGAGCGCAGTTGGCAGCGCATGACTTGTTATCGGGACAGAAGGTAGAGTTCCAGGTGTTGCCGTTGTAGCAATTATCGGAGCTCTTCGTGGAGTGCAGCCAGCGCCAATTAGCATCAAGCGTGACCGAAGTCGAGATAGTCGAGCATTTTCCAGCAGCCGAGCAAGACTGAATGGGTAGAGAAGGGTGAGTCTCTGTGGTGAGGGTGCCAACCTGTTGGGCGGACACACCTGCCGCGAAAAGAGAAGAGAGAATGCTGGCCTTGGAGAACATGGTGAAGTGCTGAAGCTGCTGCTTGAGATTGACTGAGGAGCGTAATCTTCAAGTGCCCTGGATGACTGCCTTATATACTTCGTGGATGTATCGCGCTCCGCCCCAAGATCACGCCGGTACTGCCATGCCGTTGTATGTACGCATTGTGTAAATTGACACCAGCCACACCGACCCGTCGATCCGCTGCCGAACGCTCACTTCAAGCTCTTCTCGCGATATTCCTGGACAAGAAAACCTTCGCATACCGCTTTTGGAGCTTATAGCAATCTAAATATCTGGGTCGATGTTCGCCAGCGACGCGTAGCAGACGTGCATATGAAAAAAGGGGGCGTGGCCGGGAAGAGATTCCGCAGATCTTGAGGCTCCTCGGGGGTATTGGTACGATTACCGGGTTGCATTGCCTGGGAAATTGTTTGAAGGCTTCTCGAAGCCTTCCCGTACGGTTGTAGCTTCGGTTGGGGATGGCCCCCAGGCAGTCATCTCTTACGGCCCGTAGTGTTGACTGGTGGAAATTCCGGGGTACATTTCGAGAGCTCCATTCAAGAGCGTCTCGTGACCTCTATGCAGCACGCTACTGGGGCAATTTTATATTAGTTCACGTGCGGCAAGAACATTCGAGCAAGATTTGACCTGCGCTACTTTAGTAACCATTGTACCGTATCGTGCAGACGTCCCAGGCGCTATTGAAACAAGTCAATGGTGTATCTTGACTCCTGAGAATTTGTTCGCATGCACTGAGCTTACGACCAGCCAGGCGTACCTATGGATCAGCTGTGGGAGCTCGCGAGGTATTCTTCGGACTAACAGTACCTGTTCGAGGGACAACATTGAGGTTCACAATGTACCAAGCCTGGATACTGAGAGTACAGATCCAGCGCTTGTACAGCTCGGACCGGGTCTTGGTTGTGCTTGAGTTGCGAGTAGCAATATAAACATCGCAGCGTCGGTACGAATCCCCGTACTATAGGTATGCGCGCTCGTTATAGCTCCAATGTCTGCTGCGAATAGCTACCGAGCGGCGAGAGGCGATTTGGATTCGCGACTCGAGCAGGGTTACGGCTTGACTCTCGGTCATAATCAGACGAGCGGTATCAGGTTCTGCCGCTTTGTGGGTGTGAATGCAGCGCGAAGAGGAGGCGACCACCAGCGGCTAGCGACGGGCCGTGATCCTGTGGAACTGAGACCGAGGTATCTAATAAGCACACATGTGCAGTCACCAGAACCGGGTTCTCCCCGTTGTCAGGCAATGTGACCCACGTTTTGGCCTGCGCGTGCAATTTGGCCGATATTGCGGGCGTGGATTAACGGTGCAGTCCCCCCCGCGTTGTGGGAGTCTACTAGATTTCCCGAAGCACCGCCCTAGCCACGCAAAAGCCACACACGGGGCAGGAGTTCCCGCGCGGATCGTCGACAGGTGTTGACAGCGCAAACGAACACAACGTACAAAACACCTCGCAGATGCACTGACCGTTCTTCTGGACGAACACACGGGATTTTCGGAGCATCCGGCCCGTAACATGCGCGGACAGGCGCCCTTGCGAACCTTTTTTTTTCGAGTTCCTAAGACGACACAGCATCGATATCTGCAGTCCTGAGCTGCCACTATACTTGCCTTTGAAAACCCATAGCTACCTAGTCCACTGACTTTTACATGTACTTGAATCCAGCGCTGCGATTCCATCACTTTCTCTAGCGAGACACCACCTGGCATGATACCAAGACGGGTCAGCCCCTGCTTGATTCGCGGGTCAGGTACCGTACCCCTTTCGTCGACACGAATGGGCCAGACCGATACGTTCCGCTACGAGTCTTGGACCTCGCCGAAACCACGATGGTCTGCGACTCTGCGTGTGGCTGCAGCCACACGACGCCAACACCGTGCGTATGGGAGCTGAGGCGAAATACGAGGTCAAGCTGGCTAGCCCGCATTGCTCTAGGCACCACCTGCCAATACCATGGACTCGTCCTTTTCAATGAAAACGCCATCTTTCGCTAGAATCGTCTCCGAAATGTTTAGTTGGCTTTCTCACGTTCGATACTGTTGATACGAGTTGCGGCAGCGTCGCTACGCTGCGCTCAAATGTGATGTCGAAAAAGGACCGTATTCGTGGTGTGTTTACTGTCGCGCTTGCAGGAGTGGCGCACGCGGCTCCGGCTCCTCAAAGTACGAAGACCTCGAACCTGTTTCTCTCGGAGGGACTATATCGCTAAACGAGGAATAGGAGTTGGTATTGGAATTGTACCCGTACCTACTGTGTTCCCAGTCGCGAATGCGACGACGATTCCGCCGAAACCTACACCGACCGACACTGCGTCAACTTGCAAGGCGTCATGCGAAGTACGGTATCCCGAACTCTTTGGGCTGTCGTGGGCGCGAGAAGATCAAGTCGTCTTCACCGAGATCGTCACGGTTGGCACTGTCAGCATCACAACGTTGGCCCAGTTCAACAAAACCTATACGTTAACGAATACGTATTACGATGATGGGGTGCCCAAATTCTACACACTATACCAGCAAGGTACGGATGAAGATGGCACCAAGACTGTCGAGGCCATGATCACTCTTTCCGATGAGGTGGTACCCACCATATTCGCATATCCGACCCCGTGGGTAGATTATCCAGCAGCATATCATTGGCAAGGCATCGTTCCTACTCATGACGACCAGTCCGAACCAGTATGTGTTACTTCGACCGAAGAACTGGCATACGGGGAGGTGACACAACACCCACTCTACCCGCAACCTACGGATGTCTTTCCAGACAAGAAAGACACTGAAGGAACGAAATACGTACCGTTGTGGATTGCGCTTCAAGACTTGCCCGACAAGAAGTGGTTTGATCAGGCATTTCCTTCCGAATCTGCCTTCGCGTACTGTACGCCGATAGCAGGAAAGCCAGCTCCCGTGGACATATCTACAGCGAAGTTCGTCTTAGCCACCGCATCGTTTGTCACCAGTATGGCCAATCCGGGGTTTATTCATCCAGAAAGTTCCGTGTCAGGTTGGTTTGACGGGGTGACGACGAGGGAGCCGGACAATCTCGTCGAGTCAACGCAGCAAGTGGGTTCAGCACATGAAGAAAGAACATTTACGCCAGTCCACCCAAGACCATCGACAACACGCGGTTCAAAACCGACATCAATTCAGATTCCAAACATACCAAACACGGTATCCAATGTACCGCCATGGGACCCACGGCCTACCATTCGACCAAGTACTCCGCTCGTCAAGAATCCTAGCACTGCTCAAAAAGGGAGTGGACAGCGTGGAGGTGGACAACTCGCACCTACAGGTGGCGGCAATGGAGGGCAGCCAGTTCCGTCGCCTGGCAACGGGAACGGGGGAGGTCAGCCATCTCCAACCAACAATAACGGGGCTGTGCAGCCAGCGCCTGGCTTCATCTACCCAGGGGACCGCCCGGCATCAACTCTTGAGAATCCAGTCTTTACGTTCAAATCAACGTCTATCAATGGTCAGCCTACCGCTACTCCGATCTTCATCCTCCCCGGGTCCTCCTCAACGGCGACGATTGGTCAAACTGTCTCTTTGAAAGGACAGACTACAGTTCTGGTAGCTCCGTCGGCAATCTTCGCTTTTGTTCCCACAATCATCAACGGCGTTGCTACGTCGGCACCAGCGTTCATTATTAGCGGCACTTCCACGGCCTCCATCGGCCAGACCGTGAACCTCAATGGTCAACCCACCGTGCTCGCACCACACGCACCCTTCGCTACTGAGCTTCCCGCTACGATTTTTGGTATCGAGACCCACGTGACGGCATATATTATCAGTGGCAGCATCACTGCATTCCCGGGCCAAACGGTCACGCTCGATGGTCAGGTCACAGCGCTTCCCACTGCCGACGCGGTTTTCACGTCAATCACGACCACGATCGATTGGAAACAAACTGTACTTCCTGTGTATATCATCAGCGAAAGCACAACCGCGTCGATTGGACAGACTGTCACTATTGATGGGACCGTGACCGTGCTATCCACACCAACGGCAGATGTCGTGTTTACTTCTATTGCAACCACAATCGACGGGACGGAAACCGTGGTACCCGTGTACGTTATCAGCGGCAGCACGACCGCCACCATCGGCCAAACGGTCACGCTCCATGGAACGACCACCGTCCTGGGCTGGCCTACGCAGACCGAAGCTAGCGCTGCGGCTTTCCCCACAAACGCCGGGCAGCCCAAGGATACAGCTTCCAAGAAGGGTGCTGGGTTGCCCAGCTCGAAGGTCGAGTGGAACGCATTGTTATTCACGTTTGGAGTATCTGTGATTGTCTTGCTGTGACAGGAAGAGCAACGACCGACATAATGGAGTTTGCTTATGGCTGGGCTCAAGGAAATAACAGCATCATGGCATCGGGAGGCTTCTGGATTTTGCAGGATACCCTTTCTTATAATGTAATGTATTGGCTAATGATACACGGTAAAGGTCTATGCAGGCTCGGAAATCAAGCATGGACGAGAGCATTCTTTCACATTCGCTGAGTACGTCATATGAAGCAACAAGATCCGTCGGCCGTATCTCGTTGCCCTAGTCAACAGACGTGCATTGCTCTCGCTACTCCTTGTGATGCACCTCCGCCCACCGACCATACTCATCCCGTCCATCAATGTGAAATACAGCATCACGATGAAGAACAAAGTGCTGCCAGCGATACGCATCGTAGTACTTGTAGCACTTGTTGCACTGAATGTGCTTGAATTCGATGAGCGTAACATCCCCGTCATCCTTGTGCTTCACGAACCTACGGAACTTCCCCACTGCAGCCTCATTCTTCGGAATGCGCGGAAAGTTCTTCCACTTCTGATTCACGCTCGGCTTGTACTCTCTAGCGCGATGCGAAAGACCACACGTGCAGACAGCAAAGTACGGAATCTGCTCGAGGTGCGCGCCCGCGAGGCGTTTGACGGGTACAAACCCTTCCGCTGGGTTGGAGATGACGACGCGGTGCAGAGCTGGTGAAGTTGCTGCTTGGGGCGTGATTGCGGTCTTGCAGCTAGGATTCAAACAACGTAGGAAGCCACATGGGTGGGGACCGTGATGGTGGCTGGGATAGATCCATGCGTGGCACTTGGTGCAGGTTCACCAGCCCATCCAGTGATTGGGGGGCGGGTCATTGTAATGGGACAAGGAGGGTGGAAGGTCGAGAAGGCCAGACTTGCGCTTGAAGAGGGATTTGGCTTGGGTTTTCAGGTCGTGGATGTGCCTTTTGACGAGGCTCTGTGCGAAGGATAAGTCGTGATATGGCATCTTGTTTGACTGTTTCTGCTCGATTGGTTTTTTTGAATTGAAGGCAAGGGGATGATGTTAGATCGAAGAAGGCGAAATCATTATACTTATCCGAGTAACATGTCTCGTGCTGGCACGAAGTGACTTACTTCTGAGACTGGTGTGAGTCTGGTTCAGTGTACAATGCGAATAACTGAGCATCGCAACAAATTTCACGACATTGCAATGGCTCGATAGGTTTGACTTAATCGTAGTAGTCTTGTTTCGGGCTGTCGTTGGAATTAACTTCGTACCAGCAGGGTATTGTCACGCAAGGCTTTTGCGGCGTGGTCACACTACGTACGTCCAAAGATGCTTCGCGTCGACCCAAAAAAGGCAATGGATTATGGTAATTCTAGTATTGTACATGCACCGAACCGAAACTCTTCTCTACGTTTCGATACTCTCGTCGCCATCAAAACTGATGATACTGCGAGAATCTACGCTCGAGGTTCCGTCGTTCTCGTAATCCGTGTTATCAGTGCTCAATGTCATCTCGAACCTCTCCGTATACCTCTTCACGTAATAACACATTCCCTGGAAGATCAGGCCATTCTCAATGTACTTGGCCCATTCAGCTGACTGCGCAGCGCCAGTCAACTCGATCCAGGGCAATTCGCCATCTTCCCATTCAAAGATCCACAAGTACGGTGCGGACGGCATCACGCTTTCCGTTCTCGTTTCTCCGCCCACCTCTTTAAAGATTCTCGCGCGAAGGAACGTCGGGCCGTCCAAGAAGCTCGGGGTAAAAATCTCCTTCTGCCACTTCCAGAACCCTTCCTTGGTCTCCGGAGAAGGTGCCTCGCAGGTTACCATGCTGATGTTGTCGCCAAGTCGCGGGTGTACTGTGAGCTAGCTCAGCGTTGCTCCCTGGAGAAAAGACCAGGGGCCCTTACTATCTTCACAACCTGCAACCTCCCGTCGATAGAACTCCTCGTAGACCCGGGGCTTGGCTGCGTTCTCCCCTCGGTCTTCGCAAGCCTTTGCTACATCTTTGAACGCTTCGTCGTTGCGATATTCCACATCTGGCATATCGTACATGGTCATGAACGGGATGTCGTGGCTGAAAGGGTATTCGTTTACTTGTCGCTTCATGAGCTTGACCTGCGTACCAAGCGACACGCCGGGAAGTTTGGTGAGCGCATCGCTAAACGTGTTGTCCTCTGTGTTGATTTCGACTGAAGTGTCTGGATCGGCTTGCGACCACACGCAAAAGAGTCCCGGAGCCATTGTGTGGTTCTTTGGTAGCGACAGTAGGCAAAAAAAACAAGAAAGTTTAGTGCCCGCAGCACGGCGGCTTTGAATGGCATTTAGTGAGAGGGATGGTCCGCTAGTGATGCCTATGTCCCGTGGACGGCTCATGTCTTCCTTGATGTGGCCCAACTTCGAGACCTTCTGCAGGGGTAAGTTGCGCCAGCCAATGCGTGGTTCTCATTCAATGCAAAGGCGCAAAGTCCGCAGATTGCTATGCTAGTTTGGGTGTAGGCTGTCGGCATTAAGCGAATCCTGAACGGGGCGTTCACAAACTCTGACCCTAGTCGAGCGAGTAGGAGTTGTTTCCATCATGACCAACGCCAAGGTCGCGGAAAATCTGCATGCATCTGGACGTTCTGGGTAACGAGGGGGAAACGTTGCAAAGTTGATCAGCCAGGGTTTCTAACGTTCAAGGCACCGGATTGAACTAGGATGAACCATGAGTCGTGTTGGCACTCACCATTCTCACTTCTACACGTGTAAATGACGAATCAACAGACCCGAGCCGTCTCGACTATTGAATGATATCATATGTGAATCCTTACCTTAATACTCCTACTACAAGCATGTCAAGGATCGGCGGACTTCTGTTTTGCAATGTTTATTACAGACTGAAGTCGACTACAGTCCTCGCCCCCAAGAACATGGCCATACCGAGCTCGTTCACAAAGATGTCACTGGATCATCACTATAAGCATGAGGGCTAAGGATCGACGAAATTGCTCAGCACTGATTGATATGGCCACTGCAAAGTCAGTGTCTAAGGTATTCCGACCCAGTCAGGGGAATCTTCGAGTAAAAATTGTGTCAATTTCTTATCGCACAGAGCACGAAAGGCGCAAAAGTTTCCACGAGTACACTACTCAATTATACCAAAAACGGCAGCTTTATTCAAAACTCCTGCCAAGCGTTGAGCGCATGAAATGTTCAGGAACCCCAAAGATCGAAAGATCCACAGACTCCGGGAAATCCCGGGAACACCCGGAACTCCGGCTAGTTTCTTCAACAATCATACGTCCCCACCATCTTAATTTAAGTTTCGCAGCACCTGGGTGAACCCCGACTTACTCGTCGATCCAAGGCCCATACTGATTCCCAGGGTAGCTGCGGTGCAGCCTACCATATTGATCTTGGTATGTGTACTGCTCCGTATCGCCATCGTATGCAACCTTATTCCAGCCGTATGGGAGGTTGTGGTCTCGGTCCATTCGACGACGCTGACGGTTTGCGTCAGGCAAGTGCTGCTCATCGAGGGCATACTGCCGGAAGGACTTACCCTGTTCCTTGGTTGAGACATTGCTTGCAATAAGACGAGCCACTGCTCGAACACTACCAGTGACCGACTTCAACAAGCTGGATTTCCGCACAGCGGCACGAAAACTGCCAGTTTCCGTTTGCAGAGTATCGCTTCGTCGAGGTGCAGGCTGGACAGCGCGAGGAAGAACCCCATAGTCGACGTCGATGATGCTGACACGGGGCCAGTGTGAGCTGACCGCACAGTGGCAGAAGTCACATGGGGAACCCCAGGGCTTGAACGTTAAGTGCGCTGATGGAGAGCTCAAAATGCCAGTGGATACATGCGCCTTTGCTCGATAAGTCAGTCCACAACCAGGACAGATTGAGAAGTACGGAGCTCCTATCTGAAATGGAGGAACCTTCACAGGATTCTGCCTCAGCGCCTTGTCTGTGTCGAAGTCCAGAATGTCTGAGCGACAGTCCTGGCACATGACATGGCCGCATGCGCACTGCAGATGTTTAAACAGGTACTCTCCATGGTATAGCACCAGGTGGTTAACACGGTTGCAGTGTTGGTTGCAACAAGTATGCGTACCGATACTACCATGCGGCACACCTGCGTGCGCAGGCATCCAAGTCTTTGCAGTGATATTGACTACGCGCTGCGCAGTCGCCATCCTCTGTTGGTAACTGGATATGAAGGCCGATACTCTCGTCTTTTTGAGGTTATTTAGAGGAGTAATCTTTTTGGAGAAAGGTAGAAGTTGGTGGAGAAATTGTGAATCTTCGTTGGTTGTTCCAGCGAGTTGTGCTTTTCGGGTTGCAACACTATCGTGATGGAGAAGTTTTTTTATATACCCATGACTGCTGCCCAATTCGGCTTGTCGTGAATCCGTAATGTCGGGCGAATTTGTAACGAGTATAAACAATGTGTGTATGTGAACACATAATGTGGCAGTGCCCATCGGAAGCTGGCTGCGATTAGCTGCGTATGAGTAAAGTAGGGTTCCATGCTCGGTAGAGACATGTCAAGCTGTTGACTGCTTGATGTTGAACTTACCTGGATATACCTGCACTTTGGGAGACCATAATACGATCGATCCTAATTTGTATGCGGCCGGCTCCAGGCGTTCAAGTTGGTGTGAAATGATATACTGAATACATAGCGCATTAGCGATTGGAATAGGCTCTGAGGGAGCATTTACTTACTATCTTTTACGTGGTTTGCATGTCCAGAATGACCAGGACAATCGAAAGCTACTCCTCTTCATTCTTCTTGACCAGAAAGGGACCCATGTCAGAGCGGGTTCCTTTTTTTCCGTGCTCAGCTTGTGATAAAGCGTATGCAATTCTGGCTGAGTACTGATTAGAGAAAGCGATGGTTGTATAGTAGCAGATTCCGTTTAACCCGACTGTTGATGGCACACAATGCTCGCATCTATCTAGGTATTGATTCGAAGCAAGATTATCGTGCCCGCAGCTCTCAGCAGCGTTTGTAAGGTGGAGGAGGCTCTTTTGGATAGTATTGAGTAGATTGTTGTATTCCATGTCGGAATTACGTTGGTCTTAATAAACTCGAAGCAAGAGAAGCAGAAAGTAGAATGAGCCGCCGAGAGTGGTCATGCAATGTTTTCCATGCACCAAAGTGGGGCAGAGAAATGGGAGGAGGTGTCCGTCGTTGAAGGTCAGGAATGGCACAAGGTATATAGGGTATGCTCGGGTGAAACGCGCTTGGCGGACAATAAAAGTAAGTTACCTCTGTCTCAAGCCAGGAGTAGAGTCGGTCTGGACTTGGAAAGACATGCCTTGAGAAAACAAGACAGTCTCACACCGTCGTAGCCCAGATCCTCATCTTTGTCCTTCAATTCACTCAACTCACATCCAGCACTTGGCCGTCCATCAAAAAACGCCCTATTCCACCTCACCAAAGCCTTCACAATGCGCTAACAAAGCACCAAACTCACCACCCCACACATAGTCCGAGATCCTTCATCATGCCTTCACAATGCCATCCCCACTTACACCCTCCCCCGCGCACCATGCTCCATCCCTCAGACAACTCCCTATCAAGCAATATCCTCCCCTCGCAAACGTTCCAATAGCACCATCTACGGTAACCTCTCCTACTCTTTCAACTCAACACAGTAATGTCCCTAACCTACCGCACCCTCCACTTCCTATTCGCCCGCCACGCCCACCCCCCCCCCCCCCCCCCCCACCCGCGAAGCTGTCCTCCTCCAGCTAACCCAACACGTCACCCCTCACCGCCCTCCACACCGCCCACAATGCCCACATCCATGCCTGTCTCGAAACACTCATCCGCGAGTTGCGCGGCGAAAACGCTGCGGTGTGGACATGCCACACCTGCATGTACCGCAATGATGTGCTGATCTTGAGAGGAGAGATGGATAACCCGCTGGGAATGTTGAAGTGTGAATGGTGTGGGCATGTGTATTGTGCAGGGTGTGGGCATGAGGGGGGTGTGGGGAGGTGGGCGACAGAGGGGACGCATCAGAAACGGAAAACGCCGTCGCCCGAGCAGTCAAGATCGCGTTGGTGGTCGAAAATAAGTCATGCGACAGGGAGTGAGAGGGGCAAGGAGTTGTTACCATATGTCTCTATCTGCGCTGGATGCGGTCTCAGCTGGCGCGCGAAGGAGCTTGGGACTGAGGAAGGTACGGTGGGGATTTGGAAAGAAGGAATGTGTTTGTGGGTGTAGGCCGAGTAAGGAGAAGTCGTGGGCTGAGTTCAAGATCAAGGACGGGGCCAGTGTGGAAGGGAGAAATATACAGTTGGTGGAAATGCTGAGGAGGGAGTTAGCTAGTGGACAAATGTGATGAAGGGTTGGAAAAAGTGTATGTATTCGTGTTCCTGCCTTTTGACGACTGTTACATGAATGGCCACCAGAAGTGACCAGGGGACGGTGTACCCATCCACTTGATCAAAAACACCGCATGAAACAGATTGATATCTGGAAATTCCCTCCCAATTGCCTGACAGCGGCTGGCAGGTTGTGCACATGTTGCTCCAGGAAAAATATGATCTGGTGGCGGACGACCCGAACCCCTGTGTAACAGAAGAGGTGTCGATACCCTACTTGAAAGAAGGTCCGTTTTACCTCCAGCGATTACGCGTACTACGCACAAGCAAAGGTAGTCCTCTTTTTCCCCCTCCCCAATATTGGCTGAGTTGCAGTAGCTCTGGCCTCTTCGCAATGACATCTGGAACGCAGGCCCAAGAACATACCGCCACCTTTATCGGGACAACCTGGTGTTGGAAGAACCACCCCTCGATCCACTCGGCCCTTGGAACGATGTAGTCCTTGCCACAGCAATGGCAGCTGCGAAGCGGCTTGTACATGGAGGTCTCGTTTTCCTGTGCCTTCGCAATAACAGCTTCAACTTGCGGAGGTATGAAACCGTCATTGCAATACGCTATCTCTTCACGCACGCGGTCTGGCTCGGTCTTGTACGCTTTGATCAAGGAAAGTGTGGCCAGCGAAAGTACCTTGGATGATGCAGGTCGATCGAACCAGAATTCAGGAACGCCGCAGGGGCCGCATGGATTGTGTGTCAAACATGAGGGTTGCGCGTAGGAGGAACTCGGTTTTTGCTGAGTCGGGAGAACGGGAGAGTTCTTCAGGAGCCAACCCGTTTGGCCGTAATATGAGGCCGCGGTCCGACAAACCAGGAAGAGTTTATCGTTGAAGACTTTGGATTTGCTGTTGCTTCCACGTACGGGCGGAGGAGTGTAGAGATGGCAACCTTCAAATGCACTCCAATCCATGTTGGTATTTGCCCGCATATAATCCCTTCTGTCTGGCACATTTTGACTTTGACCAGAGGCATTGTACATGTTGTCCTCCGTTGTATCAAGGCTCACAAATGAGGGGTACAAGAGCATCCGACTCAGCCTGTTGTCATTGAACTCGTATATTGGGTTCCCTGCCAGCTCCAAGCGTGTCAAGCGACCTGGTCCTGACATTGCGCAGAGCGCAAGCAGTTCGCAAGGAAGCTCACGTATCGAGTTGTGGCAAAGATCGAGTGTTTGCAGGCTGGTGAGTTGCTTGATCTGAGGCGGAACAGACTCGATGCAGTTGTTGCGCAGGGTGAGGGTAGTAAGGTGCTGGAGCTCGAACAAGGTAGGCGAAAGATGGCGAAACTTGTTCCAAGACAGGTTCAGATGGATCTCGGGGATCATGGAACGGTACTGTCCTTCGGCAGGAACCTCGACGTCGTCACCAGGAGGAAGATGGATGATCTGATTAAGCTGACGAAGATGGCGCATTTCATGGTCCTGGAGGCCAAAGGCGAAGCTAAAGTAAGTTGCGTTAGAGTCGAGATGCTGCTGCAGGGCATCAAAAAGCTGCTCTTCGATAATACTCATGGAGCCGGTTGTGCTTTCGCTTGAGGATTCCGTCGTGTGTTCAATGCCCTTGTCCTGGTTGCCTGGGAGCCACGGCGCCAGTGGAGGATCCGAGGGTATGTCGGAAGTGCCGTCGAAACCGAGATGTGACATGACGGAGCTTGCAGGCGCAGACACTTGAGAGTCGTCGCTCATCATATAGACGCCGGAGTCGAAGTTGCGTTTGTACTGCCTTCTCTTGGGCGCTTTGGGATCGGTCTGCCACCATGTGCCGGCGCGCTTTCGCTTCTCCCGCGGGGACTCGTAGTTGGTCACGTCGGCAGTGTCAAGCGAGTCGTTCTCCGAGAAGAGCGGCGGCGGACTGCTGGACTTGAGCGCGTGGAAACGCGGGTCAAGGAAAGGCGAGTTGGGTGTGGTGGTAGCCCCGGTCGCGTGCGACAACGAGGGGAGCGGGTCTTCGTCCATTATCGCGGAGACCTGCGTTGCGGGGCAATGTGACTGTCAAACGAGTGCGATGAAGGCGGGTATGGCTGGAAGAAAGACAGATGTGCAGGCTGGTAGCGCAGTGAAGAGGCAAGTGGGCTGGAGCTTGACGCGTCCTGCGAATGCGGGACTTTCTGGCTGGACCCTAGACGCGCCCATTAGCGCCATACCGTCATCACCCGGCGCGCACGGAGAGCGTTCGCACGTGCCTGGACATGGGGAAGGACGAATGTCGTCCCCAAGAAGGAAGATGTTCACGCTCCATTATACGAACTAGTTACACATACTCCTAGACGAACCTTGTGTGAGAAGCGCCGCCTCACAACTTCGAAGCCGTGATCTGCCGCTCCTCAACACTCCGAAAGGCCCTAAATATGGCAACACTCCCAGTAGCAATATAGCTACTCTTCTGCCTTTTCTCTACAAATTTGCCAGTCTCCTGAAGGCAACGTTGCTCACGAGCGTCCCGTCCATCTGTAAATCATCTCCCTCCAGCGGTTCTCCTTTGCTCATGGCCAGCTCCGTCATGATCCGACCCATCGGCCGCGTGGGCGTTATCATAGGGTTGTAAAACGTGTCAATCGCTGGGAGCAGCGCCCTCTTCCAGAATGGCTGGCTGGGTATGAAGGGTTGTATCGCTGGGTGATCTCGCCAGTCTACTCCCGCGGGTCGCACCGTATAGAGCTTGAAGTTCGGCGTTGCCGTGTAGAAGTCGAAAATAGCCTTCTCGGCCTGCCCCTTCACCCGCTCGTACATAGCTGTGAACATGCCGGGATTGTGCGTGGCTCCTTCAGCGGATACGAACACGAACGTGAACGGCGATTCGGGATGGAGCTTCGAAAAGCATTTGCCGCGGCGAGGGGATACTCATGTGTGATCTCGAAATACTGCCTGCTCTGCAATTAGCCCATGCGCACAAGACTTTTGGGTCCCAAGTGACGGACGCCTTTCGACATCGTTCTGCGAGGCACCCAGCGCCCACACGCAGCCCTGCGCGTCTTTCAGCTCGTCCAGCAGCGCCAAAGGGTAAGTCTTGAAATCCTTGTGTATGATGACTTTCACCTTAGCCTCGTTGCCCTCTGCCATCTTCACTGGCCGTCTGCTGAGGATGCTGATGCGCGAGACCGTGTCGTTCGCTAGCATCTGCTGCAGGACGCCCGAGCCCACGAGCCCCGTCGCGCCGGTCAGAATGAGGTGCACCATACTGCGAGGATGTCGAGAACGGCAGGAAAAGATATGCTCCTTGGGATCGGTGGAGGTAAGCACTATTTGAGTCCTCTACCTAGTTTAAGGCTGCCAGTGGTACCTAGAATACCTAGAGTAGTGCGATAATGATCGGCATGCGCTGTACATTGCTATCTCCGTCGTCTCGATGATCCTGCGCACAATGGCACGGGGTGGTGCCACAAACGGTGGCATGCTACGAGATGTTGATGGTCCCTCCTCCTCCTCCGCTCGTCCGCGACGAGACGAGGGGCAGAACGCCAATGACACGCCGTGTGGTACGAGCCCTGGAAAGCGCGACCCTGGCTAATGACAAGGACCTCAACACTGCTTGTGCACGCCATCTTCAGTAGGCCTGGTACGCTGCTCCATCATGAATTCCATCGCATTGCAGAGTGCGCGGGCACCATGGGCGAGTCCCTCCCCGATCCACATGCGCTCCTGCCGCCGCTTCGCGCCGGCTAAACCCCCTGCTCGCATTGCGTAGATGTTTTTCGCCAGATCCAGCTTCTGCCGTGTCGCCCAGACGACAATAATCGCCTTTCTTTTCCTCTCTATCCGCGACTGCGATCGCTTTGTTGTATTTGTATGGACTCTTCAGCACTTCCAGATATTCCGCTTTCCTAATCTGCGTAGCACGCGCCTTTCTCCATCAATATGGCCGCCTCCGCGGCGGCGTTGGCCAACCGTCACATCCTTTCCACAATACTTCTCCATCTTTCGGATATGAAGTACAAAGACAGACGACAGTACGGGCCAGACCAGCCAGTAGAGTTCCTCGAATTCCGGCCCACATTAGTACCCGCAATTCTTGTGAACAAGCTGTGGGCTGACGAGGGCACATCCATCCTCTGGTTGGTGGCTTGACATATTTCGCCCTTCTCCACTAACATGTCTTACCCAAGGAGACGCTACCCACACCTTCCTTCTCTCAAGCACATGCCCTCGGAGCGACGACAATACTACGCTGACAAGGTTCATCAAGTCTTTGCATTGAGCCCGCCAATGGGAGGCGCAGAGACTCTGGACTACCTGGAAGGCCTGTCATGGCCCAATCTGAAGAGCTTGGAACTTGAAGTTGACTTACAACCCTATGGCGCACCGTTTAAAAGCATGCTTCACGCCGGACTGGAGCATGTGGAACTGTCAGGATTTCAAAGTGGACGGTCACAGTTTTTTGTTGAGAACATCCTTCCGACTCTCTTCGTCAGTACAGCTTCTTGTCTTCGGAGATGCACGCTGACATGAGAAGAATTCCGGCAAGAATCTCCAGAGTATACGTATCGGACCTGATACCATAATGGACGACGATCCCGTACATGCCAGTGCTCTATACGAGTATCTCGATGCGCTTCCGGCTATACGAGCCATTGAAGTCAAGCTCGTCAATTTCATGGACAAAGACGCCTTATTCACACGCTTGAGCCAACGAAAAGGACTACAAAGTCTGCAGATTGACCTCGATCCTGGCTTAGCTCTGTTGCCGATTCTTACGGGAGCACATGCACTGCCATCTCCTTTTGCGTCTCTCAGACGGTGCTCGATAATGTGTTACCCTGAGATTGCATTGGCGCTCCCTACACATCTACGGATGCTCGAAGAATTGCAGCTGGACATCGCGCGACTACCAATCTCACCGCATCATCCATCAGACTTTACCATCTTCGAGGATATGATTGCCGAGCTGTCCCACTGCCCCGAGCTGCGAAACCTCAAGATCGGTGTTAGCTCTCTCGCCGTAGACTTTCCGTCGTCTATTCTGCTGCCACGGTTATCCGGATCTGCTCTTGCTTCGCTCGCAGAAACGTGTCCAAAACTAGAAGACATCAACCTTCTCGCCACCGAACCATCGGCAATAGACGGCTCCTTGATCTCGGTTAGAGATTTCGAAAGCTTCTGCAAGGCTCTCCCGCACCTTCGCAGTCTGGGTCTGAAGCTGCAACCCACAACTGCGTCGGCATTGGAGATGACATCTCTCCAAAGTCTCGGCCAGCATTGTCCTGAGCTTGAGGTACTCAGACTCAAAGTGGCTTTTCAGCTTTCTACTCTCACAGGTTCCGACAGCATGCCGCAAATTCTGATAAGTGACAACGAGTTCGCGCCTGAAGTCCCAGCCCATCCAGATGTTTTGCCTCTTTTCCCCAAGCTCACGCATCTTGCCTTGTCTCGTCCAGACACCGATCTTGCACCCGTATCCGACTCTTTCACGAGCTCGGTTTCCTCGCACTCTACCTCCATCGTCGATCCCACCGTCGAAGAAGATCTTGTCCGCTCATGGGCTCGTCCGCTCCTCGCGCACTTTCCTCGCCTTGAGATTCTGGAAGCTTGGGGCGACTTCAGTGGCGAGGACAATGAATCGCTCAACTATTTTCTACCCACGCAGGAAATCTTGGCTTCTACATGGGAGTTCCTCAGCGGGATTGAGCAAGATCTATGGGAAGATGATGAGGATATATTCAAGGATTCTTTCGAGGAAGGAGACAGCTGGCACTCGCTAGAAGACTGGGAGAAGGCTAGCTTGATCAACGAATTTGCGTTTGGCGAGGATGGACCCGAGGACGTGCATGAGGTGTATCCGGACATGGGGAAACTTGCGCTGCGGGATGAAGAGCCCGAGGGCATGATTACGCCTGGGAGGAATGTGGAATCTGACGACTACTTTGAGGACTCGCCAGTTCACCCTTGAAACTGAGTATGACTAACGGATCTTACTTTCCTGTACACGATTTGGACAACGAGCGTACATACGACGATGGGATATCTTTCGTATAAGAGGTCTAGCTGGACTGGACAACCTTCATTTGATACATAACGGGCAAAGATGAATGAAACGACACGGCTATTATATGAAAAATAGGGATCCGAACAAGATGTATGTCTTCTTGCACACTTTTGGATGAACACACAGGTCAATGTAGGTAGAAACGGCTCTCTCGAAGCCTTAAATTTCGTACGTATGAAAAAACATACATCTCAACACCTTTTTACTTATTCGCTGGTTGGTGTCTTGCCATCGAATTTCCTAGCGTCCATTGAGAAGTTGCATCCGCGATGCACTACACACCGATACGCTATGCTCGCCAGCATCGCCCCCCATCAGCCCATCGCACGTCTGCCCAGCGCTCGCTTCATTGTGCTATTACGATCCCAGTCCTACATCATCCCCAATATTGCCGCCCGACCTTCCCTACATGTGTGATCGGCCTGCTTGACCCCTCGGGACAACCCCATTGCATTCACCAAACACCCGCTGCCTCGAGGCAAATCAATCAAGCGCTCCACGACTCCACCATATCGCTGAATGGTCCTGCGGAAAACCATGGACGAATAACAGCTCCGAACGCGGTAGTAGTCTAGCCGTCTCAAGAAGCGAGCTCATGCGAAACACAATACACTTGTGGGACAGGTACGTCCCGAACCGGCACAATGCAAGCTAAGACGGGACGCCATTACTGCTAATTGCTTTCGATGGGGAGTTGCGTGGGTGGTGCGAAGCGGGGCGGGTCCGAGTTTGAGAGGATACGATTTGGAAAGCAAGGTGGGTGGGCGCGACTGCTTCAGTCCGCACATCTTTCGGGTGCCGACTGCCCTCGAGGAAGGCGCACTCTGGAGTGTCTGCCACATAGTTAGAAGAGAAGGAACGTTTAGTGCAAAGGAGAAACAGACCGTCAGAGCTGTGACTGAGGCTGCGCCCATGTCTTGCGCCGACGCACCTGGAGAAGAGCAAAGTGACCCACAACGTTAGGTACCATGCGCGGGCTAGATGCGGTCGTTCTCTTTTCCGCATTCATCGATCGAGCTCTTTCGGTGCCCCATCCCGCACTTTCGACTTCCACTGGATCTCCAGTCGTATCTGACTCATTTCAGTGGCCGCGACCACATCCGCCTGAATCGCCGCGCCAGGTGGAGCCTCTTAAGAGCCTGCGCATGCCAGATTGTGCCCTATCTTGCTACCTACAGGAGCTCCCGGACGATGGTTGCACGCAAGAGATTGACCTAAAGTGCCATTGCTCGACCGGTAATCTACCGGGCAAGGCGGAATCGTGTGTGGAGACGAACTGCAGTACGGCTGATCAAGCAGATGCGAAGAGAAAGGTTACGCGGGCTTGCCAGGCGGTGGGCGTGAACCCGAGTTTTCTCGGCAGTCCAGCAGCGAGCTCAGCGTCGTCATCGTCGAGAGCTTCTTCCACAGATGCAGCGGCAACAACGCCCTCACCAGATTACTCCATGGCCTCAACGTCGAGCGCTCAGAGAACACCAACACCGCCACCACCTTCGAATGGCCAGCCTTCGAACCTACTCTCAAGCTCACTAGCGATCCAGACTATCGCTGCCTCGTTCTCTGCTGAGCTGATGTCGCCGCTGCTATCTCAAACCTCGACCTCTGTGCCCACGTCCACTGGCACCTCGGTCCCTAAACCCGCATCTGACGGCGGCCTCTCCGATGGCGCCAAAGTCGGCATTTCCGTCTCCGTTCTCTTCGTCGCCTCTACTATCTTCATGGCCTTGTCTCTCTACATCCGCCGCCTGAAACGTCAGCTTGCCCTCGCCACAGCCGCCGCCAACGTCCCCGACTCCGTCTTACAATCTCCCACCCACCGTCACAGTGGCATCCACGAAGCCCTGTTCACACCCTCCCGCCGCCGAAGCTGGCCAAACACACCCCGCAACTGCAAGTTCAGCCGCGGAGAGCCGTCCATAGGCAGTCCCGTCTCTCCAATGCCCCCTGTGTTCTACCGCGATGATAGCAGACGGTCGAGTATAGCGGGAACGTTGCAAAAGAAGCGAGGGAACGTGCTTAGCGTTGTTATCGAGCGGGAAGACGAGGACGCAAGCAGTCTGATGAGCAGGGGCAGAAGCATCAGGGAGCCTGTGCCTGGACAATCTGAGGGGCTTGCGGGACCACTGGAGATGGACGGGCAGTTCGTGGCTATCTTTGAGGCACCGACGAGTATCACGCCTAGGGCGAGGAGCATGGAGCGGGATCGAGATGGAAAGGGGTGGAAGGAGTATGATTTCGGGAAGTACTGAAGGACGCAGGGGGAGCAGAGATGGTGACACTGGCATGTATGACTTAGACATCGGCATGGGATATACAGCATGTATCAAGAAAAGCAAATGAAACAAGAGTTAGATGTAACTTGATCAGCCCACCATAGCAGATCCAAAGAAGATATACCTCAGCGCCGTACCTACTGGGATTTTGCCCAGTGTCCTCTCATCGAACACGAAATCGGGTCCGGCATGCCATATCTCATCGCTGATCCCCTTTCGCCTAGCAAGAAATCTCCCTCCATACTTCAACCCCACCATCCACCTCGCGCTCCGCAATTCGCCTTCGCAACTACCCCCTTCGCTTCTGTTTCCAGATTGTCAGCTGTATATAGCGGGGTAGGTGATGGACATGTACGAACAGCGCCTTTAGCCTTCTCAGCGCAGGCGGCGCAGATGGACGCGTCCCTGCGCTCAAACTGCATGATGCCCATGAAGCAGGGTTCCTTGTCGTCTCTTTCAGCGCAGGGGTGGAAGGTCGTGGCGCCGTGGGCACAGGTGAAGATGGTGGTTCGTGTGTGGCACATCTTGTTGACGTGATGAGGAGTTGAGAAAGATGTTGAGAGGGTTCTGTGGTGGAGTTGTTGGATACAGAATAATGGCATGGAGATGAAGTACGTGAGGTGTTCGAGTCCATATATATAGGTATCATAGAGAGGTCGTGCGTCGGGAGCGGGAATTGAATTCATGTGAGATGAAGACGTTTGAGGGTGCGGTGACGGGAGCGTGTGGTGTGGCTTTATAGTGAAGGTTGAAATTTGATTTCAACGCACGGTGAATTTTTAGGGTTGATTTGTAAAGATTCTGACAGTTATCTCATGATTGAAGTGTATGGGTCCATTTACGTTTCCTTCAAAGCCCCCAATCCTCATAGTCCAGCATGCAGCCCAGAAGTCGTGACATATGCCCCGCCTTCTCGTAATTCTACTCTAAAACTGCGGCTTCAGATAATTCACGCGAGCGAGAAAAGCGCGCACTGTGCCCTGCCAGCCCAGGCTCGAACGGGGAAGAACAAAGGGAGGAACAGGGGGAGAAACCAGCCAAGGTATCTAATGAAGAAATTGATTCCTGCCAGCACGATTGCTGTCATGACTTCATCCATGATTCCGACTAATGCGGTGACGCACCTGAACATTAGGTTGTTTGTCACAATTATTTTTATGGTGTTGGTTGCTGTGGAAAAAGCTTCATTGAATGCGTCTATGACTCGGCCCATGACTACGGCTGCTTTGGGAAAAGACTCGTTGAATGCGTCTTCGACTCTCTTCACGGTTGCTTCTGCTTAAATTGATGCTCACGTAGGCTCTGCTACTGTTGTTGTGCTTTTTCGTTGGCTTATTTTCGGGAATGTAGTTCGACAACTGGACGGCGAGTTGAATTTGTGTGGGTAGCGTCCCGAGACCGCAGGGACGAGGCGCGATGGGTGACAAGAAAATCGTAGAAGAGTCGGCGATGCGTTTCGATCAGATCCGCGGCGGTTGGTGCGCTGCAGGTCTGTTTCGAAGTCAGCAAGGTAAACACGAGAAAGAGGCACTGAAGGGAGACAATCTCATTCGGTGTTCTCGTAACAACTGAAAAAGAGGCGGATGAACTCAAGGAAGCATTCTCTGCTGTTTTAATGCAGAACAACTTAAGCTAGTGGATGCCGGGTGGACGCTACAGTTTGTTTTGATTTCGGACGGCGGACGGGCGTGACGCGACAGCGAGACCGAACGCCAACGCAAAGCTTTAAGCCCGTAACTAAGGCAGGAGCTCCAGTTGCGTAAAACAAAGTAGTCACTTAGCTCACGACCACACAAATCTCAAGGTAAGCCTACGGAAGATCGAGCTGACTGTACACAACACTACACAAACACTTCTTCCTCAAGGTCCCGACATCGTCAAAGACACCCCATGAAAAAAATGCCCGAAGGCAGAGCAAAATATATGCCAGTGGTTCTAATGGACCTAAAAGAAACCAGTCCTTCAGAGTGCAATAGAGCTGATCCCGCTGCTGTTGTGCGCCTGGCCCACCCATAACTTCCATACCCCGACTCGCCAACAAAAGAAACCATCAATCCACCGCGCCAGTTGGACATAGAAGAAATAGATGGTTTTGTCGAGAAGAGGAAGAAACGGGAGACCATGGGCTTATATATACTTGCGGGGCGCCTCACGGCGCTGCTTCGGATCATAGCCTCTCTAAGAAGGTGCATACCTGTGTGAAGGACGTTGCTTAAGCAACCGGCTGGCTCTAAGGTGGTGATCCAGCAATTTCCGCGCCTCACTGATCCATTCACTTGGGCGCGTCGCCGCGCTATACGAGGCACCGACTGTCCGTGCTCCTGCGGGCCGACGCGCCTCCGAACTGTTGTATATAAGCTGGTTGTCTCCTTTCCCTCTCTCTTTCTTCTTCATCTGCCTTCGGGCAGTTTGGGGGATCAGGGGGGAGCTCACAAATTCCCCTCTGACGGTTTCTGACCCATATGCGCCAGCCGCGGTTTTCTTGGTTTTCCTCTCCCTAATTTTTTCTGACCTCTCGCTCTTCGGAGTTCGATTCATCTTTTTCATTGAGCTCATCGGCGTTGCTGGTGTTTTGAGGAAAAAGCCTTGTCCTGATGTGGGGAGCTGTTTACGTTTACTGTCTGTCGGTGTTGGTGTCTGTGACGTGATTGTCGGTCGACGCTGTTGTCTGGTGAGATTAAGCCTGTAGTATACTTTACTATCACGTATGTGGTTTTCTGCGATCGAACACACAGTCCGTGACGTTGTCTTAGCACGATGAACTTGAAGTTGACCCGCGCGTTATCTCAACATCGCCGACCAAAACAAAAGCCCTGCGTGTCCGCGGGTGTCTCTGCCAAACCTGCCATAGTCCCGCCTGAATCTTCAAATAGGCTTTCCAAACCCCACCCGTGGCCATGGCCTTCCTCGTTGACGACCCGCCCATATGACTGCTCCCCGTTGAGCTCACCGCTGTCGCTGTCGCTGTCGCCGCCTTGTTCGTCTCCCACGTCTACCGTGGGCGCTTTGAACGCACCAAACCTCACCCATACTACATTCTCGACTAAGCACACCCGCGTGCCTCGAAAGTCCCGGGCCAGCCTGAAGCTGCCAGGCAACGTCCAGTCACCACGAACATAAGCCTGTCTTGAGGCTGAATATACGCACTACACTTCTTGGTTCGACCAGATGTTGCCAAAGAGGCTTCTGCAGCGGAAACGAAGATCAATGGCATCGTATCTTAAGTTAAACTCTGTCCCATGGGGAGACAATGACAGAGAAGCAGATGATCTTAAGATAATAACAAACAAGAGTTGGTTTCAAATAACATGCATGATAATCATAAGACGCGTGAAAAGATCTCGAAGTGGTGCTTATGATGGCTAATGGAGGTTCAACGCGTGGCTCGCGTCGTGTACGCCCTTTGTGGCCCGCAGCAGCCTGTATTTCCCACCTCACAACCCGTGGTGTTCTTCGCGTACGCATTGCAGCTGCCCTCCTATCTCCGCTTTCCGACCGTGTATTCTGGTGTGGCAGCCAGTTCCCAGTGTAACGCCCGCTTGGGATTCCAGCTCTCTTCAGCCAGTCTCGTAGAGCTTGCCCTCAGATGATGTTCTGAGCACCGTGCTTATCCAATGTATGTTTCCGAGATTAACTTCGACGAGGGTGGGGCAGCCAGTTCGTCAACGGCATGGCGGGCGGTGTCTCAATCCGGAGGCACAATCCTGCAGGCACTGTAAGTGACGGCGAATGGCTTGCGGACCAGGCCTTACACACAGTCAACCTTGCAATAACCTAGATAATCGTGGTTAGATTCGGTCGCTCGGTGCAACACTCGATCATGAAGGGAAAGTGCTCAATTCAAGGGCAGTGAAGCGGCTCGAGTGCTGCGTACTGCATCGGGCGATCATCGTGCTGCTGACGTTGAAACAGGGATGAGAGGTCTATCTATGGAACCAAATGAACGACTATATATCAGTATTGTTCCCGCTTCGCCGTTGCAGGCGCCTGGTACCTCACCCCGCGACCAGACCATCACCCGGCCACTGGGATCACATGACTTCGCTAGCGGCTCGGCGCGCTCGTCCATAAAAGCCTCACAACCTCCGTCCCTCTTTCTCTTTCTCCAACCAGTATTCAAAAAAATACTACCTGCGGTCTAGGCGATCAAGATAACCTTGACCACGCATCCTGCGCATTGCACATCGCGCTTGGATGCGTCGGGATCCCTCTAGGGATCTGGCCGGTGGGACAATTTTTACATTAACGGCGAGCAGAGTGAGGGTTTATGCGGTGCTGGCCCAAATCCAGTTAATCTTTTCCTATGATTCTGTCTTTTCATTGAGTCTGTTGACGTTGTCAACTGCTTGAGGAAGAGCTTTTGTTGTGGTTGATGCTGTTCCCACCGCGACGCCTCCACCAAACACAGCTTTGTAGCACTCGCTCGTGCCTGAGCTTCTTGGTGCCTTTGTGTATCCCTGTGACCCGCACGCTATTGCGCCCTTCTCCGACATGCCCTTTGCACTGTCTACTTCTTCGCTTCATTTTTTCATGATGAACGTGCCAAAACTTATCTTTCTGAAGTACCGCGTACCGCTACGTCGCTTTGAATCATCGTGAACAAAATCGAGACATTGACGCCGTTCCTACGCAGCCCAACATCATGCAGAATCGCTACTGCACCGCGCCTCTTTCTCGGACCGGTCTATTCACGCACCCAACGCCTTCGATCACGAACGGTTTCGATCACGAGCAATTTCGACCACGAAAGGTTTCACGCAGTCAGCAAGCTCGAGCTGTCCCGTGGAGGTAGTGTGTTTGGCGGGAACTGAAGAGGGACAAAAGGCGAATCACAAGTTTCATTCAGCGAGGCTGAGCATCTCGAAGCAATGTTTGCAACGGAAGGGCTGATTCAGTCTGGAATATGTGCTAGAACGTCTCACGCTATCGTGCCAAGTGTGCCAGCAAGGAGGTATCTTCTGGAAGCAGAAGTTTGGACAGCCATCCCGCTGTGTTGCATGTGAAAGCTCTTCGTGATCTTCGCAGGCTGTCAAATCTTTCTTATTGTAAATTCAAGACCTTCCCAAGTTTGGGTGCATTGTGTGACCCCCAGCCGCATAGTTGTCTAGGGAGATGTCTCATACACCACACAAACATCACCACATCAGTTGCAAGACAGCTGTCAAGAATGTCTATATTACAAAAGCTAGTCTATGGCATGCCAGGAGCACCACGCCTATATTTTTTTCCAGGCTTCTCGTACCTATCCTCATGTACATCTGAATGGTATTTTTCTGTACTTATCGCTAGACTCGTACGTCGTATCGTACCCGGCCAATGGAGCATGTACAAGACGGAAAAGTCTGCAGCCGCTCGGACCGATCCTCGTGTTCCACATCTCAATACAAGCCAACAAACGACGCCCATTGAATAGTACGTTGAGTTTGCGCAGCTTGGTCTGACGCAGGGATCCAAGTACGTCAAGCAGATACTCATCTTAAAGATTTAGGCGTGACCTCGTGGGTAGGTTCCAGTGCTGGGCAAGGCGTCGCTCAGACACGGAATCGCCGAACAGCCCGCGCGTGTACTTGATCTGTGAGTCATCATGTCCTGCAGGAGCGTGTTAGAACCGAAGGTATGCTCGAGCCAGCTTATGTCGCTGAACAGCACGCACGTATTCTTGATCTGCGAGTCCTTGGGCTTGGCGGTGATGCTCCGGTCCGGAGCGGAGCATGTACAAGCCGGGAAGTCTTGAAGTCCTCTCCCGGACTTGAGCCCATCGCCTCTTTTACATGATCGGCAGTGCATATCGCGTACGAAGTGGTGTTCTGTCGTACGTCGCGGAAAACCTGCTCACCAAGGCCACCTTGGTTCAGCATATTACCCCGGTCTTTGGTTTGACATTCTTGATCCGGTCCGTTCTTTCCATGACCGTTGTTCTACGCGAGTGAGTTGTTGTTCTTCATCTGCCAGTCTCAGAGACCAACCACCTCCTTCACATTCACATCCCAATCGACGATGACCCTCATGAAGAACGACAGAGTTTCAGCTGAAAGGTTAAAGGCTAGCGTCGTGATGCTCTTCAGGTCGAAGAGGCGCCACCGGGTCATCTCCACAGCGGTACCCGGAGTACCAACTGGGACCCGCGCCTCGTACTTCACGCCGCGATCGAAAGGCTCCCACTTACACGTAGGAAGAAGTCAACTGTGTTCCATTTCCGATGACGCCTGGGCACCAAAGGGCTTGTCTACAGGACTTTGGACAGAGGTTGGCGACGGAAACACCTCCTTGAGACGGTTGGTCGAGGGCCAGCGGCGAAGCTGTTTCGCCCAACATCTTGTATCTCGAAGCCTTTGCAATGCAGAGGTTGACGATGTGAGCACTCCCTTGAGTCGATTGGCGTAAGGACCAGCGGTGAAGCTGTTTGTATTCCACCAAACAGGTTATATCTCAAAGCCGTTCCAGAAGAGAGGTGGTTGAGGGGGGAGCATCTTTCGTCCTTGGGGTAGAAGACAGGTCATCATCGTCATCGGGCAAAGGCGAGCGTGGTTTGAACTTCTCGGGCGTCTCTGCGGTCTCCATGCAGTAGAATTTGACGAGGTTATCGTCGAAGGATCCTTGGAGAACAGGACAGGATGCGATGCATTGGGCGAAGGAAAGCGTTCCTGGGCGTCTTCACTTGCATCCAGAAGAATAGTTATGGAAAGTCAATACAATGTGATTTGTGTGGGTTGATATGTGCAGATGACTTACTATTATCCTGATTCCTGTAGGTGCAACGACGCCATACCGAGGTTACAGACGACTTTTTTTTACAACTCTCACCTTTCTCTTGTTGACAAAGTGAGATATTCCGAAGTTGATCAACGCACAGTCAAAATTGTGGCCGGATTTGAGTTCCATACGCAAGTAATAGTCTGGGTGAGGTAGAAAAACGTTTTGTGGGCCGTTTGATGAAAATCCTGTCGTTGTTGTCTTCAAGGTCGGTCCAAACTAACGGTTGACTCGGTAGCAATCAGTCTAGTCTTCGAGGACCTTGCCTTCTAGCACTTAGTTGTCATTCTAGAGGAGCATTTCTCATATATCTTCTAACCTTACGGTCAGTCCCCACGTCTAATGACCCGTTCCATGCGTTTGCGGTTGATTTGGTGTTTATCAGGACACGGTGGTCTTGATTTGGTGTTGCTCCACCAGGTCCCGATATTGCTCCTTTTCGTTCGCGAGCGGGGCGCCCGTGTTGGGAGCGCCCGCATGGCGCAAGGCCTAACCTAAAGGGTGTATCAGAGCGGACGGTCAAGTACAGGAGAAGCAGTACTAGCACTCACTTTGTGTGGACACCAAAGCCCGCATGGCACCATTTGTAGTCTTGGGGACAGTGCTTGGGGCGGTCAGTCGGGAGAGCAATCCTTGCTAGAAAGGATGGCAACGACATGACTGCCCCAACGACTGACGGAGGCGAAAAACGAAGGTTGTGAAGCCGGAGCGGAGGCCCAAAACTGGCCTTCCAGGTAGGAGGTCGAATTTGCAGCTTCAAAGTGGGCAGGAGCGAGCGCCAAGAACTTGTCGTACGCGGTGAATGTGGCTTACAAACCTCGTTGCAGCCCAGGTTTAGCCGCCTACCCACTGTCAGGGCTCTCGTTAAGAACGAACCGAGAAAAAGCAGAACTTACACGGAATAGATGAAGAAGAAAGAGTGGAAATTGTACTCTAGCCCAGTGACTGTATTCGAGACCATTTGTCAGAGCGAAGGAGCGCAATGTAAATAATAGAAATAAAAAACTCTTTTCGATCGCTCCATTTGAGGACAGGTACACCATAGCCATGCCAATCGGCGTTATGCCTAGAACCTTTTCGACAGCGAGCTCAAAAACACACTTCCCCACCCACAACTCTCGTCAAATCACACCATCTTCCACATTTATGGTCTCAAAAACGTGCAGAACACGATTCAAGCAGATCGTTCCCACTCCAGAACCACCTCCGAAAGGATTGACTCATCCATGCCAAACACTGGCAAAGCCTTAGCCTTCCATGCTGTCGTCCCTTGATTGCATGATGACAGACCCAAGATCTCGCCTAGTCGAAGGAGCCATTGCCGTGGCCGCGCCCCGACTGCATGCGACAAAGTTGTGGTTGGTGATCCATGTTGCCACGGTGGGTGTGCTCGTCGCCGATTTTGCGCTGTTCGGTCGATGGTAAGTTGGTGGACGACTTCGGCTTGAAGATCGTACTGTTATAAGTGATGTTGGGTAGAAATCTGATTTCAGGTCAGTGATATGGTGAGGATGACAATGAGACTGGACGACTCACACCGCACCAGAATTTGATGGGCAGGCCCTGGGGGCCCGGAAATTTGTGGTGGTAGGAATGGCTATAGATATCTGTGCTATAATCAGCAAAGGCAATCAAACACATGTGGGCAAGAGGGGAACTTACGATTGGGCGCATCGTTTTAGTCCTCCCCGGCTGCCGTCAGAGTTCTCCGAATCTAGTTATATGCGACGGGCAGCCAGGGAGCCGCAACTGTATGTCGTGGCAAAAGAGGAGAGACAGAGTAGCGGGCATAGTCGATGTTGAAAAAAATCAAAAAATCTGGAACATGTCAGTCAAGAACTACAGCAAAAGTCAGAGAAGTGTTGCGCACGGAAAATTTGGAATCCTATGGGATGGTAGGAATGGAAGAATGTCGAACTGGACAACTGTCAGCTCAAAGTACTTCAATTTCGACGATGTTAAAACGTACAAATAGTTGAATGGCGACTAGTGATGTCGGTAGAAATGAATTGAAGCAGCGCCATGAAGATTGGAATGAAAACTGGAAGACGGTCAGCTTTCGCCGCAACTAGCATAAAGAAAGAAGACGACGCACATTGTCGTAAGAATGTGTTTTCCGGCGGGCAGGATTTCAAGTGTATGTTGAACAACTTAACGTCCGTCAGTGAGAATCGCGCCAAAGGATCTCGAGAGACGAACAAATGCTGGTAGAAAAGTGTTGTCTGACGGGCAGAACCGAGGAATGAAAGAACAGAACTGTGTCCGTCAGATCGAGTGCTCCGGGATCAGAAGAAAGGCGACGTACGAATGGCGATAAAATTGAGCCATTGGCAGTGGAGTACCGAGGAATGAAAGAATGAAACTGTCTCCGTCAGACCGAGCGCGCTGAAGTCAGAAACGATTGGTGACGTACAAATTCCAGTAGGAATAGGAATTAGCAGCGCAACTGCATATCGAAAGAATGAAACTGCGTGTGTCAGACCGTGTGCCATCGTTGGAGATAGCGAGGAAGACGTACAGATGCCGGTAGGAATGGGAATTTGCGCTACATAGGGAGGTGAAAGAATAGCGGAAGAATAGCGAATCTGCGGCAGTTAGTCGTCAAAGGGAGAGATGTCGGTGAAGGTAAACTTACGACTTCCGAAAAGGAAACTTTTACCGACAGCTCGTGTTTGACGGGCCCTCGCATTACCGAACAATGTATGTCATGCATAAGAGGGGGTCCGTTACGTCGAAATTTCACTTTTTCTGGGTCCTGGGCCCCCTCTTCCGCCCGACCCTGGAATGTTGATCAGATCGGGATGGCAGTATGCTGCATGAAGATTATATGGGTATTTGTGGTATGTATGTCGTCGGATGTCGAGGCTGCTCGACCCAACCGTCTATGGAATAACTGATTTGCGAATCGCTCAAAATTTCAAAAGTCGCTTTCTCCAACTGCTGTTTGCCTTCGGTTTGTCGTCTTCGTCCTCGCCAACGACACGAAGGAAAACTTCGTCGAGCGTCGTGGGGCTGACGGAGTAGTACTCCAGACCGATCTCCGCGCGATTGTTCTCCAAAAGCTGAATGAGCCCGGAAATGCCGCCAAGTGAAGGCGTTCGTTCCAGCTCCTGCACGTTTGTCGAAGTCTTGTTGACTTTCTTGTCACCATGTGGCGATGAAGAAGTTGCCAAAGTAGACGACGCGGCCTTGAGGACCTTGAAACGTAGTTGACCATGGTTACCATCTTTTGATCCCCACTTGTCCATCTGTACGCCAGAAATGCGACTCCTGATCCAGTCTTTGACCGCATCCATCTCCTCGGTAGTGGTCGACGGTGCAGATTTCAAGACCAACTGAACGACAAAAGCGTCCCCATACCGGTCGCCAAGCTCAGCCACTGTCCCGAGTGCGAGCATCTTCCTCTTCATGATGCCAACTCTTGTAGCGAGCTTGTCAGCTTCTTCCATGGAATGCGTGGTGATTAGAAGGGCACGACCAGGCGCGGCGACACCAAGGAGGGTGCGCCACATCACCCGTTTGGCTGCTGCATCCATTCCGCTACTTGGTTCGTCTAGCAGTAGGACTGACGGGTCGCCCATGAGTGCAATACCGAGAGAAAGCTTCCTCTTGTTGCCGCCGGACAGCTTCGAAGCAAGACGTGTTTGGAAACGAGCCAGGCCAGTCGCGGTCAGGATGGCGTTGACGGAAGATTCGGGGTCCTGGACACCTCTTGCACGGGCATAGAAGTACAAGTGCTCTGTGACGGTCATGGAATCCATAGCGTCGAACTGCGGGCAAACTCCGAGGTGGCCTCGTGCCGCAGCACGTTTCGAGATGATGGAGATGTCCTCGATGAGCACGTCACCACCACCGTTGATATGTGTTGTTGGATGTTCATCACCGCGAATGAGCGAGATCGTCGTGGACTTCCCGGCTCCGTTGGGCCCCAGAAGCGAGAAGACTTGGCCTTGAGGGATGCCGAAGGTGACATCGTCAACCGCATGATTGTGCCCGAACTCTTTGTGCAAGTGCAAGACACGCAGACTGTCGTTGCTTTGTTCAGTGCGAGAGGTCTCCGCAGCTACGGCCGGTACTACGTGCTCGTTTGACTCTTCCGCGTGCCTTTGGCGAGACTTGGAGCGGTTGAAAATTGGTGGCCAGTAGCCAGAGTCCCACCACACGAGGGCGATGAAGAGCAAGATTGCCTGCACAGACAGGTACAAGATCGGGCCTCCGTAAACATCGATAGCTCCGGGATAGCTCGCAACCTCGTCTCCGTGGCAAAGCAAGGAGAATGAGTTCAATGACAGAAGCAGTGTCCGAAGAATATTTCCAGAAGGCGTGACTGTCGCGAAGGCAAAGTGAAAGATCTTGAGATCGTTGTCGATCCGGTAAGCTGGACTGTACGTGAGAATGCTCATGTATCCGATGAAGTACAGCAAAAAGCAGGATGCTTGAGCACCGGCGGCGAAGGCGAACGTAGCCAACTGAGAAGAGACGGCGATCGAAATGACGTAGCAGAAGAGTGTCGAGGTCAGCCCATAAAGGAAGAAGATTACGAACAGGTAGCCTGGTGAATACCAGACAGACGAAGCCTGAGGACAGATCAGCGCATGTCAGAAGTGATGGATGGGATATACGTACGCCAACGAAGATCGCTGTAACAACAGCAGATATGACGAGTACGAATAAGAAGTCGAAAGCCAAATACGCCAACCACAGCGGCGCCGCCCTAATGCCGTTGCTGTAATGCAATGCTCGAACTTTACGTAGTCGCTCGATAGTGGGGTATAGAGCAAAGAAAGCAGGGTAGACGCTCATAGCAAGACCAAAGTAGAGGATTAGCTGCAGTGTGTTGCCCATTCCTGGAGAGAAAGGCACAGCGAACTGCTGGTATTGAGTTGAGATGGGTATCTCCGAAAGGATCGTGTCGAGGGTACTAAGAGTGACAAGACCAGTTAGTGTGCCGCCGTTGCCCACGTATGCCATCACAGGAGGCCCCTTATCTTGGACAAAGAAGCCACCCGGAGTGACGTTGTGGAATTGGGTGTTGATGAAGTTGTTAAAGTCATCGAGAGTGTCGACTGACTGGAAATTTGATAGACTGAGTCCTGAAATGGCGGCAAGAGTACGGACATCTACGCGACTGGGCGGGCCAACAGGAATGAGAAGACTCCGGTCAGTATCCACGTTGGCGAGAGAGTGGACATCAGGGTTATTGGACGACTCGCCAGGGCTGCAACCAACTGCTTTGTATCCTTTGAGAAAGAGTGTGACGAGGCCAGCAGCGATGATGGGTAGCAAGACGGCGCAGACGTACGGCCAGTAGTTCCGGCGAAGTATAGTGAGGCGTTTGCGAATGAGAATGAGAGTCTGCTGCATGAAGGTGGTGCCCCTGCCTTTGGACATCTTCAGGCTCTTCTCTACTTCTTCGGAGTTTTGGTCTGAGGAAGGCAAAACAACGTCCGCACCTTTGGGCGACGAGATGATGGGCGGCGCTGTGTCTTCTGTGTCGAGGTTGTGCTCTTTGACTTCTTCTGCAAGAGCCAGGAAGACGTCTTCGAGGGTGGGGCCGACGATATCGTAGTTCTTGACGCCGTGGGAGCGGAGTTCGTCGACGAACTTGGTGGCACCGAGAGCGTTGGGGAACCAGTAGGTGGACATGGTTTCGGAGGGCGCGGGCTTTCGAACGCCATCAAGAGGAGCGATGGAAACATCCTTGGAATGGGTGACGTGGTAGCCTGCACCAATGTTGTGCTTCAGCTGGACGGAAGTGCCTTTTGTTTTGAGGTTGCCGCGTGAGAGAATGGCAATGTAATCAGCGAGAACATCAGCCTAGAAGTAGTGTGAAGAGTTAGTAAGTGGGGACAGATGTGAGGAGATGAAGTTGATGGAGTTAGGGGTTGCAATGGTGGGATACTGACCTCGTCCAAGAAGTGTGTTGTAAGGAGAAAGGTTCGGTCGCCGCGCTCAGCGAGAAGTATCTCCCAGATCTTGCGTCGGGAAAGAGGGTCCAGGCCCGAGGACACCTCGTCAACACAACAAACCCTACTGCCTCCTGTGAACATCATGGCGAGCTGAAGCTTCCTCTTCTGTCCGCCGGACAAAGTCTTAGACTGCGCCTTCATCTTGTGGCCTAGATCACATGCCCTGATAAGTTTCTCGATCGTTTCCTTGTTGTCCGTGGTGCCTGCCGACTTCAGTCTGTTGAAGATCTGCACGTGTTCGAAGACGGTTAGCTCGTCCCACATGACGTTCTTTTGCGGGCACAGCCCAAGACCTCCGGTGCCGTCAATCTCAATTGAGCCGCTCGTGATGGTGCTTAAGCCAGAGATGGCATCCAGTGTTGTAGATTTGCCACTGCCGTTTGCTCCAAGCAGCACCATGATCTGGCCGCGACGAGCCTTGATGCTGAAGTCGTTCACTGCACGAATCGTCTCAGGCGGCTTGATGCCGACCTTAGCAAGCACGTTGATGCGGAACCAGCTTGGGGCCCAGTGTTTCGAGAAAAATGTCAGAATAATGGAATGCTCAGGGGAGGAAGTCGTTGTTTTCCGCTCTTTCGAAACAGTACCATACAGCCAGCGTTCTACAAGTGCGCCCAGGACGGGGTACGCAAATATTTGGACGACACATAAGATCCAGAAAGCAATACCGGGCATAGTCCATGTGATGTCGTTGTAGGCTGGCGGGGACTTGACTAAGTTCACGGGCTGCAAGGTACGCTCCCAGCGCGCAATACACGCAATGAACCACACGTAGTTCATGCTGGGGAACAGCAGACTGAGTACGGCGACCGCGCCTGTGTTGTAAGGTCCAGAGACTTGCGCAATGATGGCCAGGACGATGGGGATGATGACCATGGTGATGCCGGACAGCTGCGCCTTCTTGAAAAAGCTCGCGCCAAATATGGAAAAGCTAGTCAAGGCGCCACCTACAAGGATGTGGTATATGATCAGGATGCCTACGTTTGCGTGCACGAATGCAAGCTGTCTTATGATTATGCCCATGATGATCCAGCCAGGGAGGTAAATGATGTCGAACGCGATGTGGTTGGAGAGGAGGCGTGCGGTTTGGGTTTGCCACGGCTTTGTCGCAGGAGACATTGCTTCGACAAGCTGCGAAATGCCGCCCTCACGTTCAGATGCCATCTGCCCAGTGAGTTGATAAGTGACACCGCACACTCCTATGTACAATGCGACAGCCAGGATATCAATCAAAGCACCCATGTACGATGTCCTAATGCTCTCCTCACGCTCTGCTTGTGTTTTACTTGTAAACGGATATTCTTCAATCGTGTTGGGCAGTGTGGTGTCATTCAAAGAGGCAATAGCTTGGTCCACGGCGCTCTGAAACGGCAGAACGTATATTTGAACGTCGTTGTCTTCCTCATTAACATAGATCCGTACCCCGAATATACCGTCGGAACGCATGGTATAGTTCCAGCCTGTACCATCTCCTTCTGAGGGCGACGAGTGGAAGCTGATCGCGCCGTAGCATGTGCTTGCGCCTCGCAATGAGCTCCTACACAGTGTCAAGAGATCAACATCCTGCTCAGTAGTGATGGGAATCTTTCCCGCGTCCCTGATTGTGGCCGACAAGCTGTCAATCACCTTCTCAATATCTCCCCCCGTATGCCCGTTGTTTACGAAGACGACAGTATCACGGTTACCGGTGGCGGCGCCAAGGGCGTTTTCGAAGCTTCGGATGGGAGTGGAGGAGCCGATCCCGAACTCGGACGGAGGGACGAAGAAGTTCTTTGCGTAGGTAATGAAGAACATCTGCTTATCATTAGCTGGATAGCAGGGGGCGCGAAAGAGCGCGTACGAATATGATGGGTGCCCAGAACGCGCGAATACTGGTGAAGAACCAGTGCCGCACGAAGACGACCATGAGTGTCTTCTTCGTGAGCGTCCATGTTTGTGAGAAGATGGCCATCGCGGCGCTGTATGCCCCAGTGGGCGTCGAGGAGTCGCAGAAATCTTATGTGAAGCTGGGGTCCGCGGAAGTCGACAGGTATGTACAATGGGTGGTCACGGCGCGCGATATCAACGGGGAAACAGCAGTGACATTCTGAGAAGAATGAAGAGAGTGAGATTAACGACGCAGGGGCTAAAGAGAGGCAAAGAACAGAAAGCGAACGACTACTAGCACCGCCGAGGCTTTATCGTATTCCGCGTAAGGAACTCTTGTCGTCGTCGGTCGTCGTGGATCGGGGACAAATTGGTCCGACAGGTCGATGACGGTGGGGCCACCGCTGAGCTTGTGGCCATTCAGCATAGCGGGCGCCACAGCCCTGCCGTTGCATCCCGTCCAAGCACCTCGGCTCCATTTTGCCTTGCGGGCTCCGGTGTTGCACGTCAATGCCCTCAACGGGTGTACGTAAGTCTTCTATTTCGACGTCTACTCTCATCTCTTCACCTGCAATGCGCATGAATGACTCACGTCTGATTTTCTGATTTGCCCTCCTCCGTATTGAGCACCTTGTATACCAGAAGCCTCGCGCCGATTTCCCGATCGAACACTGCGCCCAGGATGCCTAGATGCCGAGGCCGATGCGCCATGAAGGCTTTGCGAGCGTATAGGAAGGCACTGCTCACTTCGAAAGCATAATCGTTGTTCTGTCGTCATAGATATCCCGGGTTCATTTCAAAATGGGGCGAGTAACAGCATCTATACTCAGCACTGTTGCGAGGAATTGTTCACCAGGTCATTTTCATGATGGCACGCTGAGGATAATAGCTGGAATATGGAGGTGGTTACGACATCAAAAGTTTGTAGGAAAGGAGAGGTACATGTCTCACACATCGATAACGCAGGCGATTGTAAAGCGCAGCGTGTTACACCTGGATCCGCCACAAGTCGCCCTCTTGTTGCATTGCGAGCCCAAATGTCCGTCATATCATATAGTAGAGAAAGAGCACTGTTGCATATAGTCCAAAGCTGATCTTCACCGGTCCATAGTGGTGTTTCTCCTCGGTATCTCCGTGGCCGGTGGCGAGCAAATCGCGATCGGTATCGCATTCGTCGGAGATCTCGCATCTGGGTTCGGAAGAGGCATCGGTGTTGGCAATCGTAGACTTTGAAGGTTGAAATTACATTTGTGTGCTGCTGCTCACATTAGCTGAAGTGTTGCCATGAAGAGTGAGGATTTATGGCGGGATCCGCATGCGGGACGGCACCGACGAGGAGCGCAAGCAATGCGAGAGGGAGCAGAGTGAGCTTTATATTGGCCGAGGTCTTACATATGGTAATCGCGGTAGGGAATCAAGCTGTAGATGGGCTCCAGGTAGAATAGTGGAGGGTTGAAGAATTTTGGCCGGGTCGAAAGTGTGCCTTCAAGAAAGGCAGAAACGGTAAACGCCAGCCAAGTAGCAATCTCTCTTCACCATCACGCCATTTAGGTCAAAGTGACAGCTTCCTGCAGCCATGCATCGTTTATTCCGTACCTCCACTTATTCTCCACTCGTTGTGCCTCAACACCGTCACGATAGCAGCTTCTTTCAAGCATCCTCACACTCATGCCCACGCGCGTTCACACACCATCTCGGAGCTTGTCTGCAGCCTTTCTTTGTTCATCTAGGCGTCAATTTGATCTCGAGTCCATCTCGCACTCGACGCCCAGCCACCGAGCTCTCTTTGGTTCTAAGCTTTTCTTTCTCTTTCACTCAGTCACCACCGCTTCGTTCCAGCCTCTTTCTATTCGACTCTCCGTCACTAGCAAAACGTTCCCGTGGGTCCCTGCGTGACACAGGGACTTAGAGATTGTTCTGTGCGCCGCTTGCGTATTTAAATTCCCCGTATCACTCCTTTCCTGTTCATCCCCGTCTCCTTCCACCTATATACAAACCCTCAACCTTCCTACAGACGCCCTACAGACGATGTTTTCCGACAAAGGCTCCACCGGCAGCGACACTTATTCTCCTGGAGAGAACCCCTTCGTTCAGGTGACATCCGGCAACGACGGCTTCTCGCGTGTCGCACCTCAATGTACTGCTCCCTCACTTTCTTCATGAAGAGCGCATGCTGACTTCTCAGACTCTGGCGCTTCCTCCGACAACCCGTTCTCCAACCAGAAAACCTCCGCGCACGGCTTCGGTCCTCGCCCTAAGCCCAAGCCCAGCCGACCCGACCACCACCGTGCGACCAGCACGGCAGAAGTTGAGGCCCTGCTGCGGCCCTTCTTCCACCACACCAACATTACAGCGGGCGCGGAGCAACCCAACGGATCTCTGCGACTTTCTCGCGACTGGGTCGTCAAGATGCTCGGCGCCAACCAGTTCAATCGTGTGGATGACGGCCAGCTGGTCCTGAGGCCGGGCTCGGAGCTGAACGCCAGGGGCGGAGGCGGGATAAAGCTTCCAGCGACGATCATCGACTGGCTGGAAGATTCCAACGGCCAGGACCAGGTTCTGTTGCCTGCGGTGGTGGGGAAGCAGTACTGGACAAGGCCCAAATACACCGATGGTAAACGCCGTAAGTTGATGTGACACATTTCAGTGTGCAAATAGCGCTCTAACGTTAGGTATTCTGTACAGAAATTCATGGTTCCTCCTCAAGTACATTCCCTGGCTGCGGCAACTGGGCCTGCAGCTAGACAAGGACATAGCGAGAAGTCGAGAGTGCAAGCAACAACTTCATATCACGCTATGTCCTTGTCCAGCTCATTCCCGATGGCATCCGAGAAATTGAGGCGGGCCCAGACCACGGATCGAGTTAGTGAAGGTCCAGGGTAAGATGAACGGGAGGGGGGACAATCTTGCCTTCTACCTCCCTGTGCCCTTTTACCAGGGCCTATCACCCCTCGCAATTCCTTTTCAGTGTCTCCGACTCTTCCCATTCGTGTTCTCGCTGTTCGGGCAATCTATAAATCCATCGATCATAGCCCCCATCCACGGGTCACACAAAACACCAAGCGTCTCACGCCCATGGAGCACCCATCTTCGGTGTCAGAACAAGCTTCATTGAACGCCATTTATGCAATGCAAAGGAGAAAATCGTTCAGGTTTTAGAACTAGTAAGCGCGGCGCGGTGTCATTGGTTGGGTCTCCGTGGTAGGGTGCGGTGGCGATCCATGCAAAGCGCTACGTAGTGGGCCGGTGCTTTTGTGAGGCGGCGGAAAGCAGAGCTATAAATCTAGATAATGCAAAGTGTTGGTAATGTATACGATTGGTGCCAAGTTTGTTGTGTGAAAATGTGCGTGAGCATGTTGAGGAGAAAGCCGACAGAGAATTTACGTGGGTGGACATGCGAATGCAGATATGTGATACAAACGGGTAGCGAGGGAACCATGTAACAGAGCAACCACGGAGAGCAAGCCAATTGACTATATGCATGCAAATGGTGGTATCCGACAGGACCCATGATAGCAGTTTGTCCCATGAAAGACTTATCCAGGCCGTCAATATCTCAAAGTCCGCCCACAATTCCCTCGCCAATATCCCTGTGTTTCACTACTTCGACTAGCCATTCTTTCGTGCCACCTAAATTCTCTTCAAATCCTCGATTCGCTCATACAGGGTCATGAATGGCCTCCCCGTATGTGGATTCACGATCCTAGTGCTCGGCTCGACCACCAAGTCGTTGTCTGCAGGCTTCGGTGGTACATAAACAGGACGTCTGCGGCTCTGGGAACTCACGCCATGACGTTGCTTCTTTAGACCTTCCAAGATGAACTTGCCACCGTCCTCGAGGGTCTCTATGTCCAATGAGGCAGTGTTGGTGGAGCGATAGGGCCCGGCGAAAACCTCCACGGTAGGGATATAACGACGCGGAGTGGGTATCTGGTGGATGCTCTGCGTATCAGAGAGGCGAGAGGGTGTCTGGCGGACGTTTTGCGCAAAGTTGATAAGAGATGGCGTGTGTGAATAATGGGAGGGCAATTGCGGTGGAACAGAGCCATATCGTGGCGCAAGATCTTGCTCGCTGACGAGACCTGGTTGCCTTGCGTTGCCAATTTGAGAGCTCGCCAGCGAGTACGAAAACGCCCCTGAAGATCGTCCATCTCGCGGACTAGAAATCCTGCGATGAGGGACGTTCATCCCAAAAGGGAGGGAAGGCAGTGTCCCAACGGTTTGGAGGACCCCTGAACGATAGCGGGACGGCGAGGAAGGGTACCGAGGATACGGCTGTTCTGACACAGGGTATGTAGAGTTGCCGTAGCTTGACACAGAAGTTGAGCGCTCATGCTTTGAGCCGCTCGTACTGTGCGATGTTGTAGCCCCATTCATTTCAGTCTCGACGTGGGCTTCTTGCAGATTTGTTTGCGGCTTTTGGGATCTTGTCGACCGTATTCCGGAATGATGCGACGGGGCGATGTATGATCTGACACTGGAGACAGCGTCAAAGAGATCTTCATCTGGATACAAGAAACCGTGGCTTAATATCGGATGTGTAACGGGCAGTTGCTTTCCTGTATCTTTGACCACTGACTTTGGAGATTGCTGCAAGCTAGTGCCGTCGGTAGTATGTGTGCTTGCGCTGCAATCTCTAGAAGCTCGTTGCGATTCTGTGCTAGAACTGTAGGCCATCACACTTGAAAACTGCCTGCGCAGAGGAATCGTGGACCTGGCACGAGTTATCTCATGCTGTGAAGCTGCAATCGATGGCGCATGGTGACCAGACAACGGGGTGAATGCGGTATGAGCCCTGTACATTGAAAGAAGATCCGGCATCGTATCGGAAGGACGTGCGCACGAATATCTACTCGTTACGCTCTCCTGACGACGGAATTGCGAGGGCGAGTGGTTACTGGCAGATCCGGGAATATCAATAAGTGAATGATTCCAAGGCAAACAGCCTCGCCGCGTCGCTCTCCACTCTTCCTGTGCTTTCGCCCGCCTCGATTCGTTCTCTTTCAGCTTTCTGATCTTCCCACTCAATACCAGACCGATGTGTGTTCGGCAGTCGCCCGAAGGGCCACTTTCGGGAGCTACTTTATAGTCGAGCTGGGCATAGCCGGCGCTCATAGGACAAAGATGTGTCAGGTCCCCTTCCAGAGCGCGCAGTGCTCTCCCGTCACCGTTCCAGTACGAGACTGTTTCCAATACCCTAATCAGATTAGTGCTTTGCATAAAATTGCGGCGTGCCGCTGCTTCCACATGGCAGTTTACCATTGCGGCCAGCGCTTCGCTACTTTGTTGCCTCTGAAGGTGAGCACATGATAAAGAAAAAACCGAACCGCATGCTCACTGTCCTCCGCGCTGGGAAGCGACTGAGGCTCTGATTCCTGTAACTTGACGTCCTTTGGGTTCGTGGGGAGGTGAAATTCATTTGGATCCTTGCATCTTTCTTCGTCGATAGGAGCTTCTGAGATTGGTATGGAGTGTCTTTTGAGCAGGTTCTTCCAGGAAGGCATGGTGGCGCAGAGAGCTGAAGGCAATAGTGCGGGAAGGACGATCAAGGAGGGGGTAGGGGACAGCCACAAGCGACCTGTTTGCGCAGTATGGCGGCGTATGGATCCTATGGCACGCGGAGTGCCGACGGATCTGGATGATCAAAGCGTGGTCCATATCGCTGTGCTCATCGCATCGCATTGGAAAACATCGCAGCTTAACCACGATATGGGGGCCTGCTTGAAAATCGTTGAGCATTGGAGTTGTGATAGCGGCCAATTAGGGTCAATCTATCACTACAACCACCACCGACCGTGGTGGTAAATGTAATCAACGCGTCTTTCTATACAGCTTAGGATACATGCCTACTTTCCCAATTTTTGTGCCAGTCACTGTGTCGCACATCGTTGAGGGCGGCTAGAAATATGCTGTGTACCGGAATTGTTGATTCTTCTTGGCCGTCAAATCGTCCTCGAAAGCATACTCGAACTCCCTCTGCTGAGGTTTTGTTCATATGCGTATTTTCGAATGCATAGCATCTATTCCAAGTGAATCTTTACCAAGCTAACGGCAGCAGGATGATCTGCGCGAACAGTCTGGGGTATTCCTACTTGTGTGAGGAAGTAGGTACAGCCACTGAATCTGTAATGCATGGATTTGGACCGAGTCGCGATGGGCGATTCACGAACCGCCGAATCCGAGTCATTGTAATCGTTGGAACGTGTGGTTGCGTGCTTCATGTTGGAGGTTGGCTCACAACATTCGTTTGGATCGAAGACACGGTCACTTACCCACAGTGTGTTACCACACCTCAGGATGGACAACCAGCCCTACAGCATTTCAACGTCATTGGTCGAGTGCATCCAATACATCGGACGTTTGCGTGGTACACAAATGGACAATTTGCCGTGTTCGTTGCGCATTGATGCTGTCAGCTGAAGGAGTGCTAAAAAAGCAGGAACAGGCGCCCGGCCAGGGTGCCTACCGTATGTACCTACCTACTTAGGCACCACGTGTGCACGCGTCTAGGGGCTATCAGTGGCTTTCAATCACAAGAAAGCCCAGCAAAAGGCTTGCATTAGCGCTGCGGTCGGCCCTGATGCTCTTGTTCGTATCGCGTCTACTGTTCTATGTCTCGTAGTTGCTCACTCCCGCGCCCGGACTTTCTGAGTTTCTCACTCAATCCCCGGCGGCGATTCTACCGTAGGTTCTATTCGGAGCCTGCTCCCAGAGAAAGATGCGAGCAGGCAAGATGTACCGTACGAGAGTTTGGTCGGCTTTGGATGGGTGCGGACTACGAATACCGTACGCTATGCCTAGTCGCGTTTTTGTGTCAGCTGTATGCTATCACGTAGGTAAGGTGCAAGTGGTTGCATCATCTTCCATAGTATCATGCATAAGGATTATTCACACTGATTGGAAGAGATTTGTTATGTTCCGAGGCTTCGAAGCAGCAGCCGTCAGATCACAGAACGGTTAACGAGCGGCGAACGGCGTTTCGAGAATAGGCAGAGTGAGGAGGCTGTCGCTGCAATATCCACCAGGAAGGCGTTGCCTGTGACTCCAAAGAAAAAATCGCTACTCCATGAACACATGTGCCATACGTGGGCCTCCGAGTGTAAAACAGTTGGCAGATCCCCGATTCGAACCGGGGACCCGCCACCCCTAAGGCATACATTGCCGCTACATTGTCTCTCCTCAGCGGACACTGCTGAGAAAAGACAAAGGAGAGGGAATGTAGACCTTAGGGGTAGCTGTGATACCACTTCACCAATCCGCCTCAAGGTTTGATGATGGTACGTTGTGTATCGAAGCATATATACAATTGATAATTTGTTGAGTTACCAGGAGACAAGGGTTCATGGTGAATTTGAAAGGGAAGGTGCAGATGCTTTGCGCCCTTTACTTGGGGCAGGTACGAACCCCGCTTTCACAACGTGCAACGAGACAGAGCTCTACCGATAAACTACATTGTGGCAAGGTAAGTAACCTTACCAGGTTTAAGACAAGCAACATCTCGCAAAAAGCCTGCAACAAGAGCAAAAATAAAAAGATCTACCAGGGGTGGGAATCGAACCCACGTCTCTCTCTAATGGAACCAGCCACCAATAGGGCCACCCATCCGCCGCGGAAAGTACTGGTAGGCAGCCGGCATCGTACCAGGGAGAGAACTGGACGCAAGCAATCCGGACGAAGTTAGAGAGCGCACTACCACTGTGCTACCCCGACTTGTGTATGATGACATTTTTCCCATCTAAGTTATATATCCTTGCAAAGGAGTGGTAGACAGTACTTGGGTGAGCACACTGAAGTGAGGTCGGTTGCGGGGTCATGGGAATCACAAAAGGAAGGAGCGGTGTTTGGAAGGCAGATACGTCACGAAGCAGCGGGGTCATCATCAATTTTTGTGGAAGCGAACAACTACATTCACCTGCACAAGTTTGCGGATCTGCTTCTAAACAAGCGGTATTGCCTCCACCAAGACTCTACCTGCTAATCCCTTAGTAGCGTTGGACTCTATAGTCAGTTGATTTGCCCTGGCTGAGATGCACACAATTCCCATGTCAGAAGCTACGAAGAGCCTTTTGCCCCTTAAAAGGATGAAGAATAGACGGCAGAACTGCCTTACGATCCGCGATCGGAACTAGATTGTCGAGGGCACCGCCGCGTGCCCCATCACCCTCACTCCATAAAACGACGCGCACTTAACCAGAATCCGGAGTTCCACGCACCGTAACACGCACATTCGTCACTCCCACTACATCTCCAAACAATCCGGTCGACCTCCATCAACCGCTACATTTGCTATGGCTACCATATGTCAGACCATGAGCGTGGTCGTCTTTTTCTCTTGGTGGGTCCTCTTCTTTTGGGCCCTCCGCTACCTCAAGAAAGCCTTGGAGACTCCTGAGATTGAGAGGGGAAGGAGCCGTCACAGGAAATCGTAGCTGCCGGGAGCTCAGCGCTATCGCGACAAGCAGAAAAAGAGATATCAGCTTCCTGTCAACGTGCTGAACAACTCTAAGTGGCCGCTACCAACGAGATTGATTGTGGGCAACCCCAGCACTGGCCAGGTGAGCAACGGTCGTAGTAAGTCCAGTTTGTTGATGAACGTATCGCTTCAGGATCCAGCTAATGCTTGAGGGAGCAGGTCTCAGACTTATCATCGCACATTCGAAAATATGTTGACTTTGGATGTTATCGACTGTATCGAAGACTTGATCGGAGGACAAATCGACCACAAAAAGGTCGGTTGCGAGACGGCAGCGCTGGTCGGATTGGGACGATGTCGCGCGACCTCTCAGTGTTTTGGCGGTCTCGCAAGACAACAAAAATACCGGTCCTAAGCTAGTACCTGTGGGAGTAATTAGAACAGTAGTATGGTCTACAGTAACTTGACCTACTCTAACTTTGTATATTTCCCAGCTGATACTGTATCGCCGTTTTTTACGTTGACGCGAGAAGGCGGTCTCGTAGTACGCTCGTGCGAAAGGGCTAGAAGACTGCGGCAAGGTAACTGATACCTGTGAATTCTAAGAGAATGGCAAAGATCTCTACAAGCACGCAGAGAACAAGACACGCAGCAACTACATGTAGGGGCCAGTACAGAGCTCCGAAATGGACTACGAAGTAAATATAGCCGAAGGACCACCACCACCACCCCCAGATGCCCATCGTGAAAAGAGTTGTGAGTGGCGCTGGAGAAAGCTGGAAGGCCCTGTGGAGGGCGGCAGAGCTTATGAGGCTGGCAAATAACGTATATCGCGGGAGGTTCCCCCGTCGGAGGCTACCTACGTGCGGAGCACGCTGCTGAAGGTTGGCGATGTCAAATGGGGACGAGGTGACTCGCTGCGGCAGCCACGAAACGAGCGATTCCATGGTTCGAACAGCCCCAGGGCTATCCCGGAAGCACTGAGATGTCGCGTGACGTAAACGAAACGATCTCACGGTAACTTTGTTGTCGGTGAGCTGCAGGAAGCCCTTGGAGCAGAAGCAGGCATGACGCGGGCGCACGTGCACAGTACCTACCTAGGCGACCTCGGACCTCCGCGCGCCAAGATTTGTAGTTCGCGCCGCGTTCGAACTTTTGATTCCAGTCAACATCATCTGTGACACCCATCCAAATATTGCAGCCTTCATGTCGGGGCGACCGGCCAAACCAGGAGACGCATGCTGAAGAACGCGTTCTTCGCCCTGCGTGGTGGCAGGCTGCTTCTGCGCCCACGAGCCCACGCTCTACCACCGCGATGTCTGAACGTTCCAACCTCGGTGCGGTTCGCGCACTCTCCGAAACATCCTGGCGACAAAACACCCTTCCCGACGAGCCCAGACACGAAAGTAGACGAAAAGATGCTCGCGTCTTTTGGGCTCCGACTGCCACAAACGATCGAGGAAGCTGAACGGTTAGAAGGTCCGTTGACCGAAGAACAAATCAACGACCCCAATGCCACCGAGATATCCATCTATGAGCAAGATCCCACAAGCCCCACCGGCGAGCGCCTCGTCCAGCACATCCGAACACCTGAAGAGCGGCGGAAGCACAACGAGATTCACAAGATGCTTATGCGCGCGGAAAGCGACCCGAACTACGATGACCGGGAGCTCAATCGGCATCTGCTGGACGATCTCATGAAAGACCCGTATTTTGCGGACCTGACTGATGATCTGAAGGAAATCAAGGAGAACTTCATTTTGACGAAGCAGCAGCAGGATGAAATGCTCGAAGAGGCAGGGAAGGTGGAGGAAAAGGCTGAAAAAGACATGGTCAAGGAGTTAACATCACACTTTCAAATGGCAACTCATGATACTTTGGGGGAACTGATGCATGACCCTCTATTTGAATACGCTCGGGCGGAGCTGGAAGAGCTGCAGGACGCTTTACCCGAACCAGATGGTGATACAGCGGAATACGACGCAGCGATGGAAAAGGTGGTGGAGAAGCTTATCCAAGACCCAAATCTTGAACGGAAGATGTCCGAATGGCCAGTTGAAAACGGGTCCCCAGATCAGACAAATACTGAATCGCTCGAGACGGACCAGTTCGTGATGCCTGATGAGCTAAAAGAACTCGCCAAGGAACCGGAGGAACTCACCACCCTGCTGCGCCAAATGAAAGAGCTGATGCGCTCCATGGGTATGGGCTCCGCGAGCGACCCAGAGCTCACCACCGAGAATGCGCTCGATAAGCTTGAGGCTGAAATGGAGAAAGTTCTCAACGAAGATCTAGACAACGAAGAAATAGAAGAAGAAGAGATAAAAGGCAGAGAAATGAACTTTGCGGAGCTTGGCAGAGAGCTGTTTCAGCTCGCAAAGTCATCCCCTGCTGGAGGCACTCGGGATTTCGATGAAGATGTCGGACCCGTGGATCCCGAGCTTGAAGCCAAAGTCGACAAGATCATGAAAGATCCGAAGCTCATGGAGAAGCTCATGTACATTCAACAAGTCATCAGAGAGGAGCAGCAGAAGCCGCAGCCAATGGAACTGGCACCCGACCCTACGAAACTCGAGCCTCACCGCATCACGAGCATACAGAAACGCATGCAAGTCGCGAAAAAGGACCCCGAGCACCTCGCTGCTATGGAATGTCTTCGCGTGCACCTTGCTCCGCCGTTCAACATCGCCCCGGCGCTCCGCATATTCAACGAGGCCATTGAGTATGCGTACATCGGCGCGAACGACGACATCCGACGCATCCTTTGGCGTGCATATTCGAAAGCGCGCGTACTGCCAACATTCTTGCAGAATCTCTCGGATGATGCATGGGACATCATGTACTACTCGCAAGCTGTGACCTGGACAAGCAATCAAAACCGAGAAAATCATTTGAGGCTACTGCTGCAGGACATGCAGAGTGTCGGTAAAGATGGGCCTCCAACGCATCCGGATGTGGTCGCCGAGATGCAGCAATAGTAACGATCCTACGATAAATGTAAACTAGGCCGAAAGGCGTGTATAATACAACTGTGATACCACTTCAGCCTGCGAGGCACACAAGTCCACTGTTATCTTCACATGCTTTTGCAAGTGCTGTATACTAAAATCCACGATGGCTTGCGCGACTACTGACAAAGTTAGACCATCTGCGTCGGGTCTCGGAAACCCCCGCGGAATGCGCGCGCCACGTCACATTCCGTCACAATTGTTTGCATAACAGAACTACTTTGACGCGACGATGTGACAACGCGGTATTCTGCTTTTGACTCGATCAACATGGCTCACCGGCTCCAGCACGCTTGCCATCGTCGACCCAACGCGCCTTCGATTTGAAGGGAAGCACCGTGCTGCCCACACAACTTCGCGCGATGCAGATCCTTTTGATTCCGGCATCGTCGCCGACCGCTCTTGCGCTGGCGAGAGTGCTTGCCGCAGAAGGTCACATCGTCCACGCTGCAGACCTAGAACGTATATGGGGAACAGCGCCAGCCCGCTACTCTCGCGCTTACCGACGCTTTCATGGTTCCACTGGGGCATGGAACGCAGCCGCATTGTGGAAAGACATCGGAGACAGCATTGACCTTATCATTCCCTTTGGTCCCCTTCCCGGTCATTTTGTCGAAAGCCTAAAGGCAAGAGGTGCTAACATCGTTGGCGAGACCCTCACTCATGACGACTCTGAGTTCCAGGATTTCGTGCGCGATAACATCGTCAATGCCTCCGCCGAGAATCCCAGCATCGTCCAGGTGCCCGCATCTTTCACAGTTCACTCGCGAACATGTATAGCGGAGATACTGAGCAATCGCGAATCGATATTCTCGTTGCAGCCTCTGCCATGCTACGATACGGACGACGAAGACACGCTTGTAGACGTGGAACATGCAATCTCTCCATCAGCCTCAGCATACATCGAACCCGCTTCGCCCATCATTCTCTCCTGCTCCACCTTGGACGACCGCACTGTTGAAGCGATCAAGCGCCTCCCGATATCAGGCACGAAGCCTTACCGACTCATCGAAGTAGCCGAGGGTGGCGCGTTCTACTCTGCACATGCCTTCATCCATGCGGGACAGGTCCGCACTTTCGTCGTCACCAATACCAGAGCCACGGACAGAGACTTCGCCATCGTTGGCACTGGTGAGCCTTTGTATGATTTGCTTTATCAGTTCACGAAGAGATTGGCAGAAGTCCTAGATGACTGGCAGAGTGTTGTCGCAAACCACTTGAGCTTGACGTTTCATCTGCAGGACAAGATCACCTACGATGACTTCGTGCGCAAGGTCACGGTCGTCAATTGTCGCAATGACCCACATGCAAGTCTGGTGCTACTTGCAGCAGTGCCAGAAATGAGGAGGGAGCTCGCGCTTGCGTACACGGCATCCACCTTGCGAGAAAGAGACAGCATACCTGTCCAATTTCCAACGAATGGACGCGTAGCCAAAGCGATGTATTCTGCACCGCTGGCCATCTACGGGCTCACGCGAATACTATTCGAGTTCAGGCCCTGGCGAAGAAGATGGTGGACCGCACTAGCGCGGATGATAATGATGTGTTTGGTATGGGTAATGAACTTCAAAGAAGAGATGTGGGAGACCAGCGACCCGGGGCCCGCGCTGTGTTCCTGGGCTGTCATGCTCGGCGACAGCTTGATCAGCGTTGTTGGGCAAGTGGCCGGTGTCAAATGGGCAGTGACGCGCGCGGTGCCTCTATGTTCCAGGACTATCGCTTTGTATCGAATGGCGTTGGCGGCGTTTGCGTTGATAATTGATATATGCAGATGGTGGGTCGCCGTTCTGCTCTATCCTTGGTACCGGACAACTCAACGCTAATTAGCATCGTCACCCCACACTGTCACTTGGATCATCGTGGTGTTATCGCAATGAGCGGAAGATATCGGTAGCATGGTGGCTGGATGCGGGGTTGATGTTGAGTAGCGGGCACCCGACCTCGATTATGCTCGACACCTGGAGGCTTAATTTTAGCGATTGAGAAAATACTGTCCTGTCACTCCTCAATCTTTGGGCCAAAATTGCGGTCGTTGTGTTATTTCGCATATTCAATTCAAGAGAAAGATGTCTCAAAGGTATCCCGAACGCGCGTCTTCATCGCGCTCTGCGCATGTCCACAGAGAGGGACAAGAGCAGAGAGGGAGTCTAAGGCCCTCACGATATCAAGGTGTATGTCTGCGGCAAGCCAAAGCTAGCTCCGCTCACTAAGGTGGACAGCACCGTCGTAAGAACATCATCACGATGCATTCCTCCATCCGACGGCCTATGTCACGTAGTCACACCGTCTCACCTCGATCTCAGCCATTCGAGGCCTCCGAAAGCGAATCATCGCGAAATAGTCGCCCTAATCATGAGCAATTCATTAGTGGGCAACCTGCTGCCTCACTTAACGGCCAACACCCCAGTATCGTGAGCACGTTCCGATCCAACGCTCGAAATGGGCAGTACGAAGCGGAAACCACCCCCAACATTGCGTACATAGAGCGAACATCTTCTATGAGAACGACTTCGCTGAGATCGCACGGTGCAACAAGAAGACCGGAAGCGGAGGATCGACTGAACGTCGGAGGGATACCAGGTGCCGAGCGATCTACTAACTTGTATCTATTGGAACCAGCAGACACCGATGCCGCTTGTCTCATGTCCTCACGCTCAACCCAAACGCCATCACCGTACCCTGAGCAATGTACAATTTCAGAGCCATGGTGTACTCGACAATCGTTTGATTTGGAACGACTGCGTCTACAGAGTGTAGTTATCCAGGCTCCCCTCGTTTCAGACACTTTCGATCAAAGCGATTGCAATCAAGAACAACGTATCGCGCAGGTGTTGGCCACTGCGTCGGAGAATGATTTTCGTCTGGAAGCAATTCGAAGGCAGTGACGTAGGTATCCATCCAAATACACATCCAGGAAGGCGACCAGTTTGGTACCCAGCACGGTACAGGAGTTTAGGAAGCAAAACTCTCACGACTGGATCATTGGTCGATGGGGTGGATAATCGTGGTGGCATCTTCGTGGATTGGCTGCAGAGGAACAACCAAGATCATGGGCAGATAGTCGAAGAAGGGGACTATTTTGGTGACAGTATAGCGGGAAAGGATATTTTGAATCTTCCCATTCCTGCACGCAGCCCATACCGCACCCGCAACTCAACGCCTGAGATAGGCACAGCAAGAGCGGCACAACTTTTCGCAGCCAATCCAGACCCGCCAAGCGGTTCTACTTCCGAAGATGACTTGCCGTTGCGGCCATCAGCTCTTGGAATGACTCGACCAGAACCCTCGTACCTCAGCAGAAGACCCATCGAATCTACCTCTACTTTATATCCAAGCTCCCTGAGGCCACAAATCATCAAACGACAGGCATCTAATATTAGTCAACAGGAACTGAGGGAGTCGAACGAAACTTCAGTAGAGGCGCCCCCAAGTCGAGCTTCGCGCCGAAGCCGTTTCTTCCCAACGATCCACTGGAGATATCGCGAGAGACAAGATGCAGAAGAAGACCAAGAATTCATTACAAATCTTCTCCACAACACTGCTGCATCTTCCCATTGGGCGTCAAATTCATACAGGGCTCTATCTGGCTTGCCTGTTTGTCTACCTCTTTTGGCGCGTTTCGACACTTGAGAAAACCGTATCCTTCGATTGCTATGACTTGAAGTTAAACCTCCTCCATCTAGTTGGCGAGAATATTACGCTTCCACTCATCAATAGCACAGCGAGCAATACCATCTTCGTCAACGGCACCATATACCCTCCTGCAAACGCAACCATCTACACGCTCGCAAAAAGCACACAAATGCAAGCTCGATTATAATTCCTCAGGATTTTCGTGCTCAGCTCAGATCGCACTGCATTATCGAGCCCGTCAACCCCGCGGTCGTGTTGTCGTCTTTCGGGGTATTGTTCGTCATGATGTTGGTGACATGCGGGCTGGCGCATGTTCTGCAGCTACTGGCGTTGCAGCAGCTAGGGCCCTGTATTCGAAAGAGTGGAGCGCTGGGTAAGCGGACGCTGACTATCGGGGTTGCGGTGCAGCTTGTTCCAGCTGAACTTGCGTGTTTGGGCATTTTGGGGACTGCGTGGGGAATCAGGGGTGGGTCATGGTAACATGGAACGAACGCCAGCGATTGGGACGAGCTCGAAGAAGTTCGATCAATTGTTCAACGGTTCAGTCTGAACTTGCGGCAATGATTGAAAAGGCTTTCATTACTAGCACCGAACATATTACTGGAACAGAACAAGAAGACGACGTCGGGTGTTAATGGAGAGGATGAGTGGTCAGGGATTGAATCACTCAAACACACGCAACATAGAAGCCAGCATACGTTTAGAACACACTTGCAAGTTGTCTTTCCTCTTCCGCTTCCGAATCGTTCTATAAGCTTTACAACATACCTGCCTTCTGATCGCCAACCTAATGGCATATGGGGTCACGAGCTGTACGGTATTTGATTGCACTGCCGAGGAACGGTTGCCTTTGCGATGTATCAATTGAGGGACATCTCAAACGACGAGATTGCAAAGACTAAGAATATTGAACAGATGCCCACAATGGCCAACAAGAAAAAATAGTGATCCCCGGGGCGGATCCTACCGTGAACATCCACAATTACTGATCACGCTCTCAATTGAAACCGTCTAGTAATATAAGTTAGCGCAGGATGATATGTAGTAGCTACCGTGACTAGTAATGACTGTTATGTGTAAGACTTTTGCAGGAAACGAATCTCCTCTTCTCCATCTCAATCTTGTTTACTCTTCGAGCAGCTTCTCCTGCTAATTCTTCCCATATAGAACAATGTCTCTACATTCATGCGCGGATCGGGGATGGTAACTGTGGAGAGGGACTAAGAAAAGAATGCGCGTCTGCGGGAGGCCCAAATGCAAGAGCAGCAGGAGAAGCCGAAGATCAAGTTCGGGTTGAACAAGCGTGCTGGTGCCCCGGCCGCGCCGTAGAAAAACAATTCGCTAGAGGAGGGGGATGACGAGCAGTTTTGGTGAGGGGATGGGGTGGAGAGGGTCTGATGTGGTGGTGTTTTTCTTTCTTTGTGTTTGTAGTAGTCCCTTCGAAGCCATGATGACTTGGGCAGAGAGCACTTTGAGAAGTTCAATGTATCTTGTACCATGTCACATGGATTCCGCACTAGGTAGTCATGTTATTAGGAATCAGGCCTATGCGCTGGCAACTTCTAAGCCAAGCTTCACCATGATATTTGTACGGTAGGAAAAAGCCGATCTATAAGTCCAAACATGCACGGCCGTGGCACGTGTACTTAGGAGGTTACCGAATGCAAGAGAACCAGAATAATCCGCACATACAGGGTAAGAGGCAGAAAAGTATGAAGACAATCACGAATAGACAATTGTGAGATAACAAAAGTTGGTATACAAGCGAAGGTGGCTGCCAGTACAACTGGTGTGCTCAGAGCATCCAGTTCAGCGGCGCACACATGAAACTTTTCGCGTTGTTACATGCCGGTCTCGTCACATTCGGCTTCTTGGTCTTGGTTTTCGTAGTAGTCGGTCCCACGATCCAGGTTTTCGTACACGATGGGGCCGGGTAGACCTTGTAGATAGAGCACGCGTCATGGCAGCCTCCGTACGGAATGCTGTAAGTTCCGTTGGCACACTCCTTGAGGTAGTCAATACAGATGGTCTTTTCGGACTTGCAGCCTTCGTAAGGCGAAGTGGCCAATGGATAGGGCGCGGAGGTCATTTCGGATGGGATTAATGCAGCCCTAGCTGAGGCTGTGCCCAATGTTGTTGGAAGTAGGATGGGAATCGAGACAGAGCACGAGGGTGCGGCGAAGGTGGGACGCTCGCTAACTCCGAGCGTACAGTCGTCCCAGCATCTGAACAACGGTTAACTGGGGAAATGATTGCGAAATCCAAGAGTGCGTACTCTCTGACAGGCCCTCCGCAGCTGTCTGTAATATTCACGCACTGTTGTTGTGGACAGTTCCTTTTGGATGGTGTGCTAATGACAGTAACCGCGAACAGACACAAAAGCAGGCAAATGGTCTTCATCGTGAAGAAGGTAGCTAGTGTGAGAACGTTGACCTGAAAGGTGTGAACAGGAGGTAAGCTCGTGACTCAGGTTTCGAGGAGAGTTTCGTAGATATTCCCCGTATGGAGATTGCAGTAGAGCTGATTTTAGTAGTGAACCGACGCTGAAGGTGTCCAGATACGCTCTTAAATAGAATGGGAGACGCAGACCTCGCTGCTACACTCACACCCTTTATCCGCGCACCATCGACTAGGCTCCAATTGTGATCTGTCAGTGAACGCATCGCCGCACAGAAGAGCTGAGTATCTAAAACTCGTCCTGTACATTGGTAGAGGACGATGCGATGGTGCCATGTTCGCACTAGATGCTACTTCAGGAAATGATGGTCGCCTACTGCCAGCCACACCAGAGCGGTGAGCGTGGGACGGCGAGTGAGTCAGACCTCGCGAGGACTTCGAATCACATTCCACAGTCCAAGCGAGTGATACAGTAGCCGAGATAAGACGGTTGTAGAGTAATTTCGTGGATGAGAGGCTAGTGTGGTTGACATTCCGAGTCTGTTTGTGGCGCTGCGCAGTATGCAAGGTAATGTGTTTGAGAATAAATCATGGTGTGGAGTCTCAAGGCGTGTCAAATACCCTGTAACAGCTGACAGCTTCGAGACTGGTACATACATCCAATGGGCAGCTTTAGGTCGTTGTGAAATAGAAGTGGATCGGATTCGCTTGTTGGCAATTTTGTCCTCTTGAAGTTTGATAGCCAATAGAACTATACCTAAACATCATATTAATACAGCAGACGTGCTCTCACATGGTTGCCACAACTTCATTAGACACTCTTGGCATACTGAAAATCTGCCAGAAAGAGTGACGAGAGGTGGAAACCTCGACAGAGTGTGGGTCAACTTGCACCTTAATTACGCCATCCAGACGACTGCACGTTCTCACAGCAAGAGATATAACGCGAAGGCCCGATCGTAGACGCTGAATCGTTAACTGTCTCTGCCCTCGCAACGTAGCAGGTTGGTGAAAATTGCGTTGGTTGCCTGACTCCCCACAGAGGTCGCGATCAGACCAGATATTGTTCCCCGCAAGGGGTGACAGCCCTCGTGAGTATATTCGCTGGTACGAAGATGGGCTGGAGTCCTTGGCAATAATGCCGGGAGATGAGCGGATGGCAGGTCTTACTTCCGTTGCAGCGTCAGTGAGACTTCTTCTTCTCTTTTGAGGACGTGTAACCATTGGAGTCCGATGATCGTCACAAGCAGTCATGGCTACGCATGCGAAGCTGAAAACTGAGTTGTAACAATGACGAACGCTCAAAAGAACCGTGGATAACCAGTCACATTAGTAGAAGCTACCACAGTGTTGCACTAAGATTGAGAAATTCCAGAGCGCTGGCTTCGCTAGCGTTGACATTGGCGGGGTGTTCTAGGAGGCCACTCATCCAAGGCCATGTTTACAATACGTCAAACAGGGTTTGAGTACAGTGTGTTACCCCTACCCCAGGAGGAGCAAAGCAGCGGTCAAACTTTTGCCTCGCAGTGCAGCAGGTAGCTACAGCTAGCCCTGAGACTGGCCACTCTTTTTATTAGCCAGCGCTCGGGTACGCGCGGCTATACCAACTCTCGTGGCTATAGTCCTTCTTGGGCCCAGACACCTCGTATGTGATCCCGAACGTTTCCAAGCTAGCGCCCCTGAAGCGGAACTCACAATTGCTCTTGTATGTGTCAGGATTGCACCAATGATGGCCCTTAGCCATCCAGCCATGTTCGACATTCGAAGGCTGGTAAAATTCCAATTTGTTAAAAAAGTCGCCGACGGTCAGGCCATCTTCTTCCACGAACCACGCGGTAATGGTATCATTCTTCTCCTGATATCTGTAGGCGTAACGGCGAGTGGCTGGGAACTTCATGCCGTTGTCCATGGTAAGCGTGCCGTCCTCGATGTACAGATACTCAGCCGAGTAGATGGTTTCAGTGGGATTCCGCGGATGGAAATATGCAGTCCCCTCGAAGAGTCCATTCGGCATTGAAGGAAGCCGTGAGCCAACCTTCCTGTGGACTTTCCACGTGCCTTGCATGCCCCGAAAGGCGGCGGCGGCGGCATACAATCCTTCTTTCTCCGACCTCCGAAGAATATCTGCGACTTCGCAAATGACCAACGCAGCATCACTTCCTCCTTCTGTCTCATCTCTGAACCGCGACGGGAAGAGCGGACCACCCTCGCCCAAGGTCGAATCGTCACGTTGCAAGCCAGCACTTCGCGCGAATTCTTCCACAAAACCCACGTAATCTGCCATCCAAAACTGCGGGACGTCCAAGCGTCTCTCTTTGATGGCTTGTCGTACTGACAAGGCAGCACTGGTGTCTAGCACTTCCGTCGATGTGTTTGGGGAGGTCTCGTAGTCCCAGCGTTGCGCGACGATCTTGGCTTGCATACTCATCACACCCCAGTAAGGGCCTTCGTAAAAACCAACAAAGGCGATGTTTGGTACCTTTTCGTTGAAGATCGAGCCGTGCGAAAGGAGAAATGGAACACGGTGACTTTGAGGATCATAGTCGAGTGCTTGTTTGACGCCGGCAGAGAGGTACTCGAGGTGCGATTGGAAACCGGTCGCTTCGACAACACCGACCACGTCTTCCAGACATGATGTGCTCTGGCAGAATGTCAGAAACATCCTGTACAGGTGATACAAGAACTGACATCGTCTGTGTTGGCCCAAGGGCCCTGGGCCGTTACCTCCAGTGAGAAGTTTTTGCTCGCACCTTGTGTAATGTTCATGACACGTCCATTCACAGGCACAATTATGCCATCTCTGACAAACTCCGCATACATGTCTGTCACTCCCGTGAAAGCGGGATACTGTAACTTGTCCGGTTTTGAAACCAGCTCCATGTGTCCAGTAGCTCGCTGGTCGCCCCCTAATAGATTCCTGATGAACTCGTGACCCTTTTCGGCCTTCTCTGCTGGTACCTGTCCAATTGATGCAGTGATCGGGCCATCGCCGCCTCGTTTGCCAATGTTATACAGAATGAGGTCCAGCGGGAGGAACTTGGGAGATAAGTTGAAATCTTGGATTGCTGGATTGTATGGGTCTTGAGGTAGATATCGAGGAAGCGTGTAGAATGGTCGGTCAAAAACGTGATAGACCTTGCTGTCTACCCATGCGGGCTTCTGTCCAGGGGAGTGTTTTGCGTTGGATATCTTGAAAGCAGCCGTCGCAGCTGCCTCGCTACCACTGATCCCGCCACCAATCACAACTACCTTTCCTGCGTCATCCGAGAAAGAGGCCACGTCTCGAAATTGAGTAGAATGCTGTATCCTTTTTCCAGATCCATGCTGCATCTGCGTTTGACGTATCTTGGGTCCAGCACGGTGGAAGAAACCGCTGGCCACAACGAGATAGTCGAAGGAGTCCTGTGATTCTTCCCCTGTGGTCTGATCCACCGAAGTGACGTTCCAGGATCCATCACGATTGCCACTAAAGTCTGCAGCAGTCACTCGCCTATTGTAAATGACTGTGCCAGCGGCGAGGAACTTTTTCGCATATGTCTCCAGGTAACGACCTACCTGCCACGCCTGAGGGAACATCGCAGGCGGTTCAGAAGACTTTGACACAGTAGCAGGATCGGAAAGATCGACAGATTCCCATGCAAGATCTGGAAACGCGACCGTGAAACGACTGAGGTTTGTTCGCATATGCGGGCTGCAGAGCTCTCCCTTCTCGCCTGGGGAAGATCTCCACATCCCACCGACCCTGTCCGCAGCCTCGAACACTGTGACTTTGTATTTGGTACCACCGGCATACTGCAGGAGTGTTTTCGCAGTAACAAGGCCGGCCGGACCGCCACCCACAACAAGAACAGACTTCATTGATCGGCCGCGACTTTCCAGTTCGATCGTAAGGTCAGGGCCTAGAACGCGACGCTCGGAGAAATCAGTTCGAAAGGATGAAACGTTGGTGAAAATCGTCAGCTTCTATACACTACCGATTGTCGTGACTATCCAAAAGCTTCACATCGACACGAGGTTGCGAAAGGGCAATGGTAGCGTAGGAACCAGAACAATAATCCTTAACTGGGCACGGCGTTGAACCCTCCCCAACGATCGTGCGGAGCCGTATACGGAAAAACGAAAGCTTTGATAGAAAGGTTGCAGTCCCGAAGTCGATAGCGACAAGAAGTGTTGACGATGAGGAAAATGTTCGATGGTTTGGCGTAATAAGACAGGCCGCAGGTTAACCTTGAGTTGGATTTAGCGTGACTGACCCGACCCTTAATAGAGCTAGCGTCAAGAAAATTTTCTTATCTTAGAACTGATTAGACACACCACTATGTTAAAAGAAACTTAAGATAAGGTATCTATAAGAATGCAGGTGTAGCAAGATTTCTGCAACGCACCAATAGATAAGGTAAGCGCCATCAGCCGTACAAGCGAATCGCCGCTTGAATGTGATTGTAGGTTTTCAAAGCTCTGTTAATACACCGGAGTTGATCAGAGAGCCTTTCATCGTGTCGAAGTGTGTTTTACCAGTCTGCACAGCCCACTGTCAGTATGGTCCATGATTCGATCCAGGGATATACCTACAGAGATGAGATATCGAATATGCCCCAGGTCGGTGACGTGACGATGCTTTTCAAACTCTGCTCTGGCAAACCGTAGCATCTCTTGCCGCATGTCACGGTCGGCAATGGAAATCGTGCTGCGAACGATGTCCTTCCAGAGGGCCAGGGCGCGCTGCCTTTGGATGAAGTGGTCGAGACCTATGGGGCTCTTTCCTCTGGATCGCAATCTGCTGGGACTATTGCTCAACACCGTAACGTAGTTCCGCTTAATCGAGAGCATAGCGATTGTAGTAGGGGGGCTCTTGAAGTCGGCGTATGTCGCTGCTGGCTGAGTTCGATACCTGATGGCTGATATGGGATGCACATACACTCTGGTGGCGATCGTGAAAGGCCTGCAGCAACCGCAATGGACCTGTCACGTCCAAACGGCAAGCAACAATGTGGCGAGTTAGTTCAATCAGCTTTGTCCAAGGCCTGCCAGATGGTAGCCGCTCGTTGAAGGTCACGTTTCCGGGAAGAGTGGTGATGAGACACTCTCCGAGAGCGCGTGCACCGTGCGCCAACACCCGGCAAAGACGCGCTCCCGCCCCGCCCAAAACGCGTCTCTTCGCCCCACACAAGTCCCACGCCGTCCCCGCTACATGGCCCGCCATTCGGAGCAACGACGGCGCAATGCCGCAACAAGGGAGCGCAAGGCAACAACACATAATCTTGGAGTTTACAAGCAGAGAACAGCTAGCCGCCACGAACGTGCTGATCGCCTGCACCCGAAGATTGGGGTTTCTGACGACGACCTTGTCGTCGATGCCATGACTTCGCCGGAACTATTCACGGGGGACTGGAACGATGATGTCCTTGCAGCGGTATGGGAACACAGCCAGAAACATGGGCAGTTGAAAGAGCTAGCCGGTGAATACAAGCTCGAGCTGCGCCATTCGGCCAAGCTCTCGGAAGAAGATCGCGGCGCTTGCCTCGACATCGTGCGGCATACCTCAATGGCAGCGTACAAGGCTTCCCGCATGGGCTGGCATCTCCTTTCGAAGCGAACTGAGATGGCAAACAAAGACATGGCATACATTCTCGTTCGTGCTGTAGATGGCACTCACGATGCCTTCGGTCCCGACTTCGATTCGAACATCGTCGGCTTCATCTCCTTCATGATCGACTACGACGATCCGCCGAACGACCATAGACAAGTCGTATACATATATGAGATACACTTGGCAGAGAGGCTTCGCGGTAAAGGCTTGGGGAAGTGGCTCATGTTCACGGTCGAAGCCATGGCGCAGTCTGTCACGATCAAGAAGACGATGCTCACTGTTTTCGTCAGCAACAAAGACGCCATCCAGGCGTACAAGCGGCTGGGTTACAAAAAGGACGAAGCTTCTCCGTTAGACAGGGAGACACGTGGGAGGATCATACTGTCGGATTACTGGATCATGAGCAAGAGTTGGCATGGCCAATGATGGTGCGGTAGCTGGTCAGCTTGCCTCGACCGAACGCAATGGTTTGGTGGTACAGGAAGCTATGATACTTGCATACATTGGCGTTTCGGTACGATACCGTGGGAGGTCTGACTTTGCCGCTCGATGGAGTAAGTTTGTTTAGTCACCCAATAATGATCGGTTAATACTTCAATTTGTAGCGTGTCTAGAGCTCGCATGTGCGTCTGGCCCCAAATCATCATATTTGCAATTTTTCCTTTTTTTGGTGAGTACGATTCTGAAGGCAGTGAGTCTAGTCAGGCCCACCTTGAACCACGCGTCAACTTGGAGTAATAGCCCTTACACGCGCTCTTAACTTTACTTACTTCTAATCAGGCTTAGCGCCGAACAAGATCGTCGTTTCTCCCTCGATGGCACCGATTCACTGTCTCTTCTATATTCTTCACCCCCGTTGGTTTGGACGTTCCTCGAATGAACGTTTCAACGCTTACCGAAGAACCTGTATGCAACGTAAGTTACGCAGTCTCATTGACCATTTCATCAAAGCTGACCCACGCAAAGGCGTGATGAGGCGGCATACCTGCAAATTCAGCGCATGGCCTTCAGACTGTACTATCCCAGTACTTGGAACAGTTCCCTTCTGTGGCGCGTATGGGATACGGGTAGGGCCCATGGGCCCTACAGCACGAACAGGGCGATCACCTGAGAGGTGATCACCTGACTACTACGAGCTTCTCACTCAGCTTACTACTTCATTATGTAAACTAGGTCTATATAAGACGCACTACTGAGCAGGCTTCTCCTGTTCAGTGACAATACACTTGATCACCCTAAGCAGTATCCTCAGTTCACCTCCACAGCTTCGGTACTGTCCATGGATTTAGCCATAGCTGTTCGCAACCGAACAAGCAGTCCAAGTATGTCATCATCAACAATGTATTTACACTTTCCCAGATCAACAACGGGGAGGATAAGGGCGCCGGTCTCGAGATTAAGGAGGACATGCGTAAAGCGGCTAAGATGCTTGATGTCTTTTCTAACAAAGAGCCTAATAGAATTAGGCCATTACGTTTGAAGGAAAGTTATTCAGGCACATCCTTAGTTTCATAGCTAACAACCAGCAGGCTTCTTCCAGGAGACGCCATATTAGGATGGCGACCTCCAAATCACGCTCATAGTCACCGTCCAACACCATCATCACGTCGAAAAACTAGAAAACGGCGCAGAACAAGCGCTTAGACAACGATGCGGGCGCGTCATCCGCATAAAAGTGCCCCAAGTAGACCCCGTCACGTCTCCGCGCGTCCCTGTGGCGGCAAATGCTACCACCACAAGTCCATGCTAGCTCTCCGAAGACTTCAGCGTGTTTTCCTCGCTGGGCTTCCTGACATTGAGCGATGAGCGCAATTTAAAGACGCGCAGCCGTGTAGATAAGGCGAAGGCGATGTGAAGAGAACGATATCGTGCCTGGCAACAAGGGTTGTAGTAGGTTTGCTCGAAGGAACGTTCGTTTCGATGAGTTGACTCTGTCAAGGAGACTATGGCCGAGATTGTAGTGATAAAGTGGGCTGGATACTGGCTTCTTAGGAGCCCACCTAACAGTTACCGATGCACTTACGAGACTGTTGGTGGTACAAAAGCCGTGCTGTCAGATAGAATTGACCAGGACGCTGCCATCTTCGTCAAGTAATAGGGTGAATATACCATCTTGCTCAAGTAGGTCGTGGCGCATCACATTGTACGACCATACAGCTTACACATGCAGATACCGGAACGTTTCTTTATAAGCTCGCCTACCACTATTTCTATCCCAAAACCCATAGACACGTTTCGGAACACACGGGACATTGTGTATGGGAGAACATGAAGAAAGAATGACGTACTAATTTGTTCATGTCGCGTCTACTGTGTGATGGTAACGCCCGCTCTCTGACTTTTAGGGCGTCATATGTTTGGGCTTTATGTGGCCGCTGGTTATCTTTTGCTAATTTCACGAGAAACGAAGCAAAGGGTTCTATAATGCAACGTGCTAAGTGAGATATTTGCTTTTTTTCTGGGAAGCAATTCACGTTACTATTTCAAGGCAACTACTAGGTATAAAGTCATCTAATGCAACTACCATCGGTTTACCACTGAAAATCTTATTAAGATGCCTGTCCCATGAGAAAGATTGCTTATCCATTCTAAGCCGTTCCTCCGTCGTAGGGGACGAAAGGCTCACCTTTGAAGGTCGGCGGTTAAGCGCATAATACATATCGTCTGCAGTGTCTTTATTGTCTTCCTTCGTGTCTTTCGCGATGCGTTTCTCCATCTTTATGGGCTTGTTTGCCTCCGTCGCAGTAGAATCGATCTCGTGGACGTTTTCTTCTTATCTTATCTCTACTTTCGCACCCCGTTTTAACTTTGATCCTGGTAGCGATATTTTCCTCTAAACGTTGCTCTTCTGAAAAATACTAGGGGCCGAATTCATATTCTGTTTTCTGCCAATAGAATCCCACACAATCGGACTTTTCCACAAGCTCTCTGATACAATTCATGACGACATCGTAGACCTCGTCATGCTTTCGCAGCTTATCGTATGTCATCTCGAGATTTACATACACCTCGAGCTCTCCCAGGGCTTTCTCGGTCAGCCATTGCTCTTCTATAACTGATATGACGGACATGTTACTTGATTGAATTAATGAGGGTATAGAAGTCTTGGTACAGTGTGATCCGTCCAAACCATGACAACATTAGCTGGATATCTTATCACTGAAAGCATACAGAACTTCATGCAGTATGCTGGAAACATCGGAAATGGCGCGATCGCGAAGAATAACGCATGGGATATCACCATTTTCGTAGACGACTTGGTCATGATAGAGGGCGATAAAAACCTCAGCACATTCAACCTCGGGCCGTTGAACATGGTCGAAGCGAGCAACTTCTTCGCAGGATTTCATGCCCTACAAGTGGTCAGGCTTTACAGTACCATGCCAGTTGTTCAAGAAGCTGCTCAGCAAAGCATAACACGCGTTTGCTCGCTACGGTCTGCTGAGCTAGCCAAGAAGTTGGATCAAGTTATGACATGGAAGTTTGAAATCGTGCAGTCCGCACACATGAAGCGAAATGACAAAGTGGACGGCATTCAGTTTAGGGGACTTGCGTTGACACTGGATTGACTCGGAGGGCTATTTTTGGGGTTGCACCGCGTTTCTCACCATAGCGGTGTTTGATTCTAGTCCTGAGAAGTTCGAATCATACTTGGACAGGTCGAAAATCTCCATAGCGACTGGCTCATATCCAAGGCTTGTGTACAGTTTCTTCCCCGCTTCCGATGCCTCCAGGAACGACGGCAGCTGGGCTTTGTCCGCCAGATCCAATCCCCATTTCACAAGCAAAGCGCCTGCTCCTCGTCTCTGATGACCAGGATCGACAATCAGCATATGAAGAACTTACCGGTTAGCAATCACTCCATAGATGAATGGAACGCACTTACAAGCAAATGGCTTTGTGCCCATAAACTCTTTCCTCACCCGATACAGGTAGTTCATGAAATCCTGTGCCGCTGGCCTGTCCTTCTCTTTTTCCCCAGGAACGGGCAGCATTGACTGGATCTGCTCTTCAGTGCGCTCTTTGTCGTTTATCCTCCACTTCGCACCCGCGATCATCTTGTCGCCCAGCTCCGTGTCCACTACCTTCAAGTACGAAACGTCCGGTTCGCTTTCTGCACTCTTGATGTGTTTCTGGATACCTTTTTCGATATTTTCGACACTCGCAGGTGGTTTCATTAGACGGGTTATGCCTTTGGCTACTTAGCAAATAGCACGTTATGATCAGAATAACTGACCTGTATTGAATGCGGCTATCTGTATCCGAACGAACTCGGCGAAGTCATCGTTCGTGCAAGGGCGCACTTCCAACATTGCGGTCTTTGCGAGCGTGCGTGATGTTGTGCAGCTATTTTGCTGTTGTTCTGCGCCTTCAACCCTTCAATATGTGGATGCGAAATTTGCACGGAGGGACTGTAAGCACGAGGGAGTGTGACATCGGTGTTCGCTATTTCGAGACTACCTACTAGGTAGGTAGTGGATGCTTACGTAACTACCTACAGATGCTTCCTTACCTACGAGTCATGTTCGCCCTTTTGCACCTTGAATTCCTACTTTGATCTCCACGAGGCGCCCCTTTCTACCGCGCGACTTGCATAGAGTCTCTCTTTAGACTCTGGGCGATGCCTTTTATGCACCGCCTCAAATTACTCACCGAGGAGTGTAGCGCGCGGGATCAGAAGTTTATCAATGAAGCATCGCAACCCATGGTCGGAAACGGGGTCACGTAGGTACTTACCTACTTAGGACATCCATAACGACACTGCAACCAGAGTTCCTTTGAGTTACATAGCAACAATTGAACGATCCCATAAAATCACTCCGTTCTCTATCCACTTGTCTGTCTCGCAGGGTAAATTAGAACATGCATGAAACAACATGTGTTTCTCTCGGCGCTGCATCTGTACAAGGTATCCTCGATCTCGCACTGGGCCAAAAGTATCGTCATGGTATAAGGCAGTTGACCTGCACCAGAAGTGGCAGCGTCCCGCAACTTCGATTCGTGAGTGCCACAGTTCGGCATCCCAAACTCTTTCCACGGGTACTTGGCCAAGCTTCCTTTGTGCTACGATACCTAGTAGTGAGGCGACCGAGCACCTCATGCAATATCAGAATTGCTAATCCATCCTAGATCATCGTGGTCGACACGTGAACAGATGAGACTGTGTCTTATCGCAGCTGTGCTGTCATGGAACACCCTGGGCGCAATACCTCCAACCTCGCGCTTGCCACTGGGAGACATTTCTCAGGACCAGCTCAACTCGTTTGAGCGCCTTTCGCAAGCCTCTGCCTCTTTCAACTCCAACCACCGGCCTTTACCGTTTACACGTTCCACTACACTGGGGGCCAATGTCCAGAACGACATCATCAATGCAGTGTGTAAGAAGCACACTCTGCTATTCGCGCGAGGTACAACAGAGGGAGGCAACATAGGTTCGCTCGTGGGTCCTCCGTTTGCCCAAGCTCTCGGAACAGTTGTCGGGGAGCACAATCTCGCAGTGCAGGGTGTGGATTACCCCGCCAACGTGGAAGGCTTCCTTGGTGGTGGAGACTCGCAAGGAAGCAAGGCGATGGCAGGCTTGGTCGCGATGGTCAAGAGCAACTGTGGAAATACTTCTCTCATTCTGAGCGGGTACTCACAGGGCGCTCAGCTTGTTCACAAGGCTGCAGAGATGCTTACGACTAATGAGACTTCGTTCGTCGCATCCGCTGTACTTTTTGGTGATCCGGGCAATGGAATAGCGGTAGAGCAGATGGATTCCTCAAGAACAATGGTATTTTGCCACGTTGCCGACAAAATCTGCGATGGCCAGGCGGTGGTTGATTCCGCGCATTTGACTTATAGTCTCAACGTAGGGGAAGCTACGGCATTCGCTCTTAAGGGCAGGATTTTGGAAGCGCTTGCGTCACACTCATCAAAAGGGCAGAGAGGCGGCAGAGATCGAAGAAGGGCTCAAGCAGCTAGCTCATTACGCAAGAGGGGTCACAGATGACGGATCGCACTAGAGAAGTGAGACAAATGGAGAGCCAGTGTGCTTCGAATGTGCAGAGCTACAGCGCCGGACCAAAAAGTCTGGCTGCAGTATTTTACGCCAGGCTAGGTGATGCGCAGAGAGTACCAATCTCTGTCCCAGTTCTTCATCGGAGGATATCACTGGCAGCAAAGAAGACATTCTATTGTTTGCAAAACGCTTTACTACAAGATTGGGGCAGAGGCTTGAACGCGGAATCTGTTATAATCGAGTGGGTATCTAACCACGAGCGCTGGGATGAAGAGCGATGAAGAGACCGTACCTCATAGCCCGGGAGATATCATATCAGCTCAAAGACTGCTCGGTATGCCCAAACATTAATACACAAATTGGCAGTGTTGATAAAACTGCCTATGTGAAACCATTTTCAGTTCTTCAGGTCCTACTTTGAATCGTGGCCACCCGGTAAATTGTTGTATATTACCTTGCCACTGTTCTAGCTGCCGTCGCTTTAGTCGAGCGGCTCAGCGTGTGCAACAGTCCGTAATACTGCCCGTATTCTGAGGCCCGTAGTTGATTCTGCGTCGTACGTACCATACTGATATTTGATCGGTACCGTAACCGAACTATAATGGGGTTTTTGGGTCGTAGTACTGCTGTACGATTCCCAATTAGGAATGAGGTAAACTAGGTAGTAATATAGGAGAAATAATTAGATCTAAGCTACTTTTAGATGTAGTAAGCTACTTAGCCAAAGATAGATGCATCAAACACCATCTCCTCGGCCGCAGGATCACTGCAGAGCCAGTCATGGACGGCCTTCGGTACGCCCATGCTGCGGCCATGCCAGTACAACTGAGTCCGGTTGTTCAGTATACGTCGCATCTTGCCATTTTCTTCCTTGGTCAAGAATAGCTCCGCACCACACATGTACATGATGCCCTCCCAGCCCATCTTGACCTTGGTACCGTTGCCGATATAGAGCTGATCTCAGTCAGTTTTAAGAAGCTGCCAAATTGAGTGCCCTGCTTACAGCGCGATTGGGGTGACGGAGCCTCATGACGATCTCCTCCGTCTTTAGATGGTCGGGCTCCCGCTGATTGGGGTTTTTCGCGGGCAGCGCTGTCGTGTATAGGGGCGGGAGCTTCTTGGGCTGCTGGGTGCCACGTTCTATGGGAGTGGAGGCATCGGTGGGTGCAGGCGAGTGACTATACTCGCTGATGGAGGCGAGACGCTGGAAGTTGGCACGCGTGCTCTTGCGCTCGACCATCGTGAAGAACGCCGGAGCGGATACGACCAGCTGAGAGTGTGAGTCTGAAGACACCTTGAAGTTCACATGGTCACTTACCTCAGGAGTTTCCATGTTGCTTCCAGCGCCGGTCGACTTGTTGCTCTTGTTGGATAGGGACCTGACGTCCTTCTGCAAAGTGTCATCTACTGGAAGCGGGGACTTGCTAGTCTTGGCACTCTGGCCGACAGCGGCGTTTCTGGAGGGAGTGGAAGGTGGGGACATGATGGCGTTATAGGTTAGGTGGAGCAAGATGCAACCTGTTGTGGTCGTCGTGTGGTATATAAATAGTGTTTAGGGAAAGAGCTGGTGTTTGGAGAAGAAGAGCTTAGAAGTGGGGGTTGGCGTAGATACGAGTACTGACGAAGAATAACTCATATAAGGGAGCTTGAAGCTCGGACCGCCGTGAGTTTGACTCACTCCAAACCCGATCGCCACTTAGTATAGCCGTTACCGTGATTCAACCAAGGCATCAGACTGAGCCAGTGCATGCCAACCGCACCGAGAGGATGTTTGACGAACTATTGTCAAGTACACCCAAGGTAAATTTTCGATCAAGAGCGTAACCTATCAAGCCGATAGAAATGGCTCGTACTTTCCTGGCCTCAATACTTGCTATATCTACCCGCCCATGTATTTGCCTCAGCATCAAATGGGGGACTTCAAGCACTTACAGTTTGAGCTAACGAGAATGCACAAAAAAGCACCAGCCAGTGAGCTCTGAAGAAGGGGGACTTACAATACTTGACACGAATTGATGTACGTGTCGTCGCAGAACTCTGCACGTTTGAGAAGGTGACTGCGCCGTTGTCTGAGCCGCCGATATCTTTATCAATCAGCGAGAAAATATGGCAAAAGGATCCAGGTATAACTCACAGCCTGCAGCGTTCGAGCCTGAGCATCCTGCGCAAGACACTTTTTTAGCTCCACCAGCCAATGTGGCAGATTCCCCCTCGTACGTGCTTTCGCTAGGCCCAGAAGTGATAGACCCAGAACTTGCATCCACAGTCCAATTCACCGCGTTGCTCATGCTCGCTGTCGTGGTCGATATCGCCAGCGGCAGCCAAACGTAAGTGCTCCTCATAAGGTTCGAGCTGAACCATCGATCACCCATGTACATGAAATTATTTCCGACAGGCAGGATGTAGTTCGTCTGCGACGAATATGTTTTCGAACCCGAGTCGGCGAAGGTCTTCCAGGCCGACCATGGACCTGAGATGTTGGTTGCCGTGCCGTACTTGTTGTCGTTGGGATCCCAGCCGCTCAAAGTCGATCCGAACATAAGATAGATCCCATTTTTTTTATGACGGCGGGAGCTTCGATAGAGTCATTCCAGAGATAGGTCGCTTGCTTAACGCTCAAATAGTCGGCAGAGAGGAGGTCGATCCGGAGGCCGTTGGCGCGCTAAATTCGGGCGTCAGTGAGGGCGTCGAAAAGAAGCCGCTATGACTTACATCCTCTGTCAAGAGATAAGCCTTGTTATCATCATCTTGGAAAAGACCTATGTCACGAGACTGAAACCCTAATGGCTGCGAAGCACCAATATATGTGTACTTGCCGCAAACCGTGTCCCCAGTTGCAACACCGGCTCTTGCTTCTGTGTGTTCGCTCGAATCTATATGCATCCACAACACATACTTCTTCGTCGTTTTGTTGTAGATGACCTTTAGTCTTTCGACAACGCGGTTTGGACCGAGATCGCCCGATGGAGTTCTCGACAGGAGCGCGCCTTCGTATTTCCATTCGACTAAGTTGGTTGAGCTGTAGCAGTTGACGTTCTGGAAGGCCGAGCCATCTGTCTTGTCTTCGCCGACCCTAGCATTGTGAACGTCCTGTTGTCAGAGATGATTACTGCGCATACCAGTAATACGTGTTTCCGACCCTAATCATGGTACCTCCATGGGCTTGAATATGCTTTCCAGTGGTCGCTGTCCATGTCGCCCCAGGAACGATTTGCAGCGTCGCATTTGTGATCGAAGCAAACAACACGCTGGCTGCTGCGATATGTCTGGGGCAGCGCATCTTGAAAAAGAGGTCGTTCTGGGTTTCACGCATATCGCTGCAGTTGCGCATGATCCTACATATATATTGAACTCGTTCTAACCCAACGGAATAACTCGAATTTCGACATGTTCAAGCCTGGACTATGAGCGGTGCACTGACTCAAGTGGTTTTGTCGCGCGTTCTGCTGTGGAGGCGGTATATTGCCAGAGCAGGGATGTAGCCATGCTGAATGGTCGATCTGGAGAAGCGTACACGAGCGATTTGTGGGATGCAACTTCCATATCAGGCGTCGCATGTTGATTATTCTATTCTCCCGGCGCCCGAAGCCTTCAGCGGGATATTAGCCTGATAAAAGTAGAAGAGGGTGTGCGACTCAAGCCAGTGCACACTCTCTCATCTTTTACTTGCATGGATCAGTTGATCGCATGACTGTTTCGAAACCGGGTGCATGGCTAACATCGAGTAAGTCGATGTATGTAGGAGCGGCTCGTCGTACAGAAGCATTCGTAGAATATATCGTCATGTGTCAGGTGAGATTGTGCTCATCGCGAGCAAAAGCATGTTTGTTTACGCCCGGCAGCACAGTCGCATAGAGCGTATGGTCGTCAAATGTCCCTCCTACACCAGCCGTCGACTTTGTGGGTGCACGGAGGGTAAGCCAGTCAGTAAGATTAACAAAGGAACAAACGGCTTGATACCTGGATATTCTTGTCTACGCGTCCACCCAATGTGAGAATGTTGCCGTGAATGTACCATACCAAAGCAGCCCTTCTCATTCGTTGCTGTGCCGTTCTCGCCATGTCATCTTCGCTGTGATCTCCTACTACCAGATATCCCCATGCTCCTCGTCCGCAGCACTCGGTATGCGATTGTGTATCCACGATTCGCCTAGACAACCTGTTGTCAGCCCCCGAGTCTGTACCGTTCCAAAGCGATCTCCTTGCACGTCCACGGCGCGGAACAATACCTTTGAAACCCATTCTCTCACGCCATCGGGTCTGCCGACGTGCGAAGCGCACCAGATGTACAATAGCCCCAAGAAGAATGGCCAGAGCAATTCCTCGATGTCCCGCGTATGTCTGAATGTTTTTAACGCCTTTACTACCAACGGCAGCCAGCGGTGCAGGCGCGACCGACGCGTTGCTGTAGCCCAATCGTGTGTTTATTGCCGTGTTTGTGTGCCTTCGACTGCCTCGGCCGCGAACCTGGCATGATGGCATCGTTCCCGAGAAGCACCACACAGCGCGGAACGGTCTTCGTGGCTGGTGTAGGCACATGCTTTGCTAGAATGCTTGCGGCCCTTGCTCTGTACCCCCCGAGGCAATGCTTGCGGATGCCATCTCGCGGCCGATTGAGCGCCCGAGCTGCCAGTCAGCGTCGCCGAGGCCCAACCGTCGCAATAGCCTAGGAATCGCCCTCAGAGCATCCACAACTGCCTCGTCGCATCGCTGGCGTTAAATCGTGTGACGTCGCTCGGAGGACGCCACCCATGTCAATCCCTGGAGTGTGCGGCGTGGGGCCAGGATTCGCGGATATGCTACGCCATCGGGCATAGGGAGCGGATGATGCGGATAACGGTGCGAGGAGCGCGGGGCGGGAGATGAGGATGTTCGCGCGGTCGTGATGAGCGTCGTAGCAGCGCGCTGCTGCTAGCAAACGGTCGGGTGAAGGGGGTTGTTTGGCCGTCTCCTAGCTGCGTCCTGGCGCCCAGAAAAGCTGCACGGGAGGCTTCGGAGGTCCCGGCGACACCATCTGTAGGCCAATTGATATAGAAACTGATGTTGCAGAGGGTATTATTGAGGTGCTGAAGCTTTCTAGAATGGTCCGGACCCCGCTGCCACATTGCCTGTGATGTCGGGGAGAGGGAGGGGTCTCCGTGTGAGGGGCGCGCAATCGCTCTCAGATGCTTCGGAGGCTGCGGCGCCACCGTTCCTCAATCAAAATGCTCCAAAAAAATGCTCCGAGGGGTGAAATTGAGGCTCGAAGCATGCTGGGAGTGGTCCGGATTGCACAGGAGCACTGGCTGTGGTGTGGTGGATGGGCAGGGGTTGGCAGGTGAAGGACTCGAGCGGCGGACAACAACACCACCAAAAAATCTCACGATAGTCGGTGCCCCGCATTTTCCTCTTCCCTACCACCCCGTCGCGTCCACCAACACGCTGTTCACAGAGCTCTCTTTGCTTGGATCTTGTAGAGCGTGTCCTTCTTACCCACCGCAACTTCTTTTTGCGACCCCCCTCGACCGCGTATCTGCGTCCCTCGAGGCCGCCGTTGCCCCTCCTTTTGCCGCAGGGCGTCGCAAGGACCGTCGCAGACTCGAGGCGCTGTTCTCGAGCGACCGAGGGCAGAGCATACCCACACCCACACCTTCTGGTCGTGCGGTACAGCTTCTTTCTCAAGCAATCGGCCGCGGCAGGCGTGTACCTGCAGCTCTTTGACCGAGTCACCGCTGGCATCCGGCCCGCCGCAACTCGTATTGACTAGCGAGGCTCCGGGATTTTTTCGAAGGCTTCTGTCGACCTGCTCGTGCAACCTGTAGCCTACTGCATCACTCGGCGTGGCCTTCCCCACGTGGCTGGGGGGTTGGAACCTGGTTTTCTGACTGTCGGTCGCTCCGCTTTGCTCACACCGAAGACCTCCCATTGCAGGTACGTTTCTCGGGTCTACAGGCAGCTTTAAGCAATGAAAGGCCATCGCTGCTGACTGAAATGCTGACCACAGCCTGACAGGATGCCAAATCGACGGCGCCCAGCCCGAAAAAAGGGCGGCCTATCGAGCCCCTCACCCGAGAATGCCAACCACGCCTGACGCCGCTTGCACCGTCCCTGGTTGCCGGCTGCGCAGCTTCGATGCGGGAGGGAGCTACCCTCAAAGTCGACGAGAGGACGAACCGTACCTTCTTCACAATCGAGCGAAGACGACGCGATACGGATAGAGGCAATACCGTACGTTGGGGCTGTTGAGGTCCATACACCAACAATCATCGACCGAACGCTCCCAATCATCATACCACGCGCTTATAGGTGACGTGAGCGCGACTCCTAATAGAAGGAAGTGGTGGCAATGGCTTTGAAGGTTTTCACCTCGAGACCCATGCTGAAAGGCCCACAAGGAATTGCGTCAATGCAAGAAGTCTTCAGGCTTACATCCAAGGGCCTCGGCAAGATCGTCAAGCCGGACGACATCCATCCCCGCCGATCAGAGAGGCCTGCGCACAGCCGGCAAGCGTCCTCATCCTCGTATAACATGCACCACCGTCGCGGTCGATCGCCGATGCCGCGCGTTAGCGGAACTTCGAAGCTATACTGGAAAACCGCTGTAAGGCATTGCAAGGACGAACACAGGTTGAAGCCCGGGAGGGCATACACAAGCCGAAAAGACTGTCGTTCCAAGGCCCTACAATTCGCAATCCAGCATCGGAGCTGGTGATGAGTGACATCACTTCCGATACACATAAGGATGCCGACACTGCTGGACGCACGCTGCAGGGTGATGGAAACATCCGATGTTCATCGAACAAAAGGGACGAGGTCCAAAGCAACCGGCTTCCACGCCATGCCCACCTCTTTCTCGTCCAGCTGAAGGCCAACACCAAGGCCGATATTGTTCTCGCAAGCGCACATGCACCCGGGGCGAGGTGGCAGCAACACTGAAAGAATGCAGTCGGAATTCTGAGCTGCTCATTGTCGGGATGTTTCTTCGTTTCTTCAAGTACCACAGTAAAGACCCCGGTGAGCGAAGCGCAAGCAACGTAAGAAGGTATACTGCTTGTGTGAGCCCGGGGCTCGCGACGGGAAAGGAGTGCAAGAGAACGTCTCTGGCAGCGGGTGGAGCAGGACATCCATTCTGGTACAGGATTGCAGTCGCTAAGCAATGTCTCGAAGAACATCAACATTTGAACGACACAACCAAGTCATATGGGCAACAACAGACATGGTCGCCAAATTCACTGACCATCAAGCCCGTCTGTTTCAGGTCCCCGATTCCCATACGGTCTGGAGATGTGTCCTCGTCAGATGAATACCCTGAAGCGATGGCTCTGGTAAGCGAAAGCAAAGACGTCGTAGGAAGGTATAACGTCCGCGCAACTAGCCGAGTCCAGAGTTGTAGCCTCGTTGGGTGGTCATCCAAGGCAAAGATTTTGGTAAGCAAAAGCAAGGGCGTCGTAAGAAGGTATAACGCCTGCGTGAGTAGCCGAATCCGGAGTTGGCGCTGGGTATTGACGTGAGCATGTCTTCTTGCAGCATGGGAGGAGGGAGTCCGAACAGCCGAAACTGGATACAACTGACGACCTCAATCCAGCTCACGGCCATCATTGTCTTCGGTCGATTCGTCACGTATCTAACAACCCTGGTCCCGGGTAACGGACATCCGACCCTACCGGCTGCTCCATGTCTATCAGAGAGCCCAAGTCATCGCCCATGCTCTCGCGCCGGTAGCGTCAACGGGAAGTATAAAACGTCTCTTCTATCGACTCAGTCCATCATTCGTCATCTCCTTGGACTCTCGATCCTCTTTCGGATCCTTTCATTTTCGTCAAATCGCTTTCAGTCGAAACTTCCACGAGTCTCGCAATCTTAATCATCGTACCATTCCATCATCCCTTGTTTGTAATGGAGTAACTTCAGGCGCAAGCTCCTCAGGTATTCCAACGATAAAGCTACCCACCGTGGTAGATCCCGCCACCCTTCATGAACGGTCGCATGTGTCTTACGGAGGGTGACTACTGCAAATCTCAAGCTCTGCTTGGTGTTGGGCGTTTGTCGTTGCACTTCATCGCGTCGACTCGCCTCAAAAACATTGTGGGGTCCTACAGTCTGTAGGACAGTCAGCTCTCGTTGCATAGTCCCTACTTAGGAATGGACCATGGGCTTATGTAGTGTCGTAGGAATCCGACTCCAATGGTGGTGCCAGTGCATGGCTAAGGGGGTCGCCCAGAACGCTCACCTGGGAAGAGGAAGCAAAGTTCAAGCAGGTGGTGGTGTGGTGGTACGATGTGAGAAACGTGAAGCTCACCCCCGACTCCTCGATGCTGTGACAGCACGACGAGCGGTTTCTTCTCAGTCCAAGAGCTTGACTCTCCCGTGACACGCTTCATTGAATGGCGCGGCCTTCGATTCTTGGATCCTGGCTCCACTCTTGGTTCTTGTATCTGCGGCCTTCGTTCACTTCAGGTCCATTCCAGCTCTTTATGTTCAGCCTTGTTGTAATCGATTGCGGGATAGAGATTCGGTCGATCCTCGATGAGGCGCCAGATCCTGTTCCAGCTAACTTCCTTAACGACGTCCCGGTATGAGCTCAAAAAGCGTCACGAACTTGTCCAACTCGTCGACCGCGCTCACGCAAAATGGACTTGATCACAATCTTCATCCCCAGCTAACATGCAGGAAGTAGGGCGAAGAGACGCCTCCTTGAAATATCGAGCTCACTGCATTCTAGACGGCTGGCGTTATTTTGTGGGAAGCATGGCCAGTCTTCATGCCACTGTGCAAACAGAGTTATGCTGACCTTGTCTTAGATTGATCCTCGAACGCGATGCACTCCGATATGAAGCAGTCGGTGTCCAAGAGCACAGAGTCTCTCGCCTGGTTGGTGTCGATGCGACATGTCGAGGTGAATCCCGCTCCAGCTGCTATGTTCGCTTACGGTGCCAGCTTCGAACATTCGATACAGTTTGGAAAAACATCGTATGACGCGCGATGATCCCGACCGAGGCTTCAAGGACGTATACACCATCAATGGAAAGGCTGTCGTCAAGCGAGCGGGAACCGGTCCACATCGGCTCACCAGGTTTGAGTCAAATTGTCATGACACTGAATAGCGCTCGCGCACCCGCTCTGCAGTTACAATGCGGGATGGCGGACGCCCTCGTCTTGGTGCAACTTTTTCGATTTCGTTTCTGAGACATGTCCAGCTTGTTCGACTTGGTCGTGAGCTGAGGTAAGTACCTTTTTCCAGTTGAGTTACAATGAAGGCTAATGTCTATAGCAGCGCACGACTTCGAATGGCCATGCGCCCGTAAATCAACAATGCTGACGGACAGTTGGCTCAGCGTAGATTCAGCTTCAGACATCCTTGAGTAAGTGCGTATTCGGAGAAATGGTATTGTGGCAACGCCCCACTTCTTTACAAGTTCACGAGCGAACAAGCAGTGCCCCTTCATACCATACGCGAAGACCGAGATAATTAGTCGACCGATGCTGCCCTCTGCATGCCCTCCAAGGTATGGAGCCGACCAATTCTTTTCCGAAGGTATGTTGACAAAACCTCAGAAATGGGAACCAGATATGGTAACACTGGCTTCAAGCTCGCGGGTCGCAAGGTTATGCTTGGTGACGTGGCCCATACCCCTCCGATCGACAAAATTATGAGTGAACAGCAATAGTGAAGTCCACTATCTCTGCTGAAGGAGAACGAGCGGACGAGAGCACGCACAGCTGAAGCCGTTTCGCCATATGTGCTGCAATGGGTATACCTTCGCTATTCGCGAGATAAGCTGATTCTGACTGCAACCCAGCTACAGGCCACCGAGGTCGAAGCCAGATAGCACTTTGAGGCTGGGATATAGAGCGTAATGGAGCCAGATACTGTGATGTGAGCCCCATCTTCATGTTTGAGCACGCTCACCGGCGAACAGTCACTGTCTCGGCAGTTCCCTTTGCTTTGACCCCACAAGATTCGAACGTCGATGGCCGTGCTATAGTTGCAAGAGCAGTTAGAAATACCGCCAGGGGCTTCAAACCGCAACCTTTGTGGTGCTCGACCTACAGCATGGCTCTTTGAACATTGACCTGGCGTCGACGTACCGGTAGATGAAGTTGCAAAGATGAGGATACACCCGAGAAGACGGGTGCTACTTATTAATAACGAAGCCAGGTAGATATCGGCCTCCATTGAAAATGCTAGCTTACGTGGCACGACAACCGGCGGTATTCGACAGCGAGGTTCAATATTCGACCGCTCGCTTCCGCTCCTTCGCTAGTTGAGGAGTAGGTAGCGAAGGTCACCGAGGGAGACACCTGCTGCACTGGATGGACATTTCCGGCAGGACGATGAAAACTCGAAGGGAATGCGCTTAACCCAACTCGAGGGAATCCACAAATTCGAAAGCACGCCGGGTGTGTCAGATAAAGCTTCCCTACGTCCTGGTCTGATGTGCGGGAGACTATGCCGAAGACGGAGGCATTGCAAACGCCAGGGTGTTGCTGAAGTCTCGATTCGGATTCTGTGACGGAATCAGGCTATAGCCGATGCTGTTCAGGCTTGCTTATGGGAAACCGCTTGCCTGTCTGTTCCGCGAACTCAGCAGAGATCAAAGCTTACGTCGTCCGCAGTGAGGTCGAGTCAGGGCACGATACGTGAACAATGATTTCGAGGCCGGTGAAAAAAATCCTGTGGGCCGAGCGGCGCGTCGTCGTTACTGCTTGATACCAACGATGGAGTACGATACCATTTCGACACATGAGGATGTAGCTCGCATGGGCTATTGGCAAGCCATGCCGGTTCTCAATCTCCAGGTTGTTGTAGTTAACCGTTGCAAAGCGATTCGATCATAGTTAGGATGCCGATGCCGCGATGCCCCATTCGAAGTCGGGATGGACAACATTGTTGACTTTGAGATGGTGGGTCTGAGATGAACGCATCTTGTTGAGCTAGTGGTCCCAGCGTGTTTAGCGTTGCCCCTTATCGGCAGATCGGTCCCAACGCTAGGAAGAATGTCGCTGCATCGGCTGGCACCGCATACGACAAAGGAATCGAAGTCGCCGCCTTCCTCTTCAGAGTCGCTCCACGCGGCGAAGCGTTGAGTTGTCACAGGTGTCCGAGGAGTGCGGCAGACGCACGTTGCTCCTTCTGCTTCCCTGATTGCCCTTCTCTCATATTCAGGTAGCACTCGTTATTCGTCTCGGTCGGGTCGCATTCGATCGTCCCGTTTCTTTTTCGGACCGTATCGAGCAATAGGCCAACAAGCATCTTCGCCACATCTAGAAAGAGTCAGCACCATATTATCTTCAGGCAGAGAGTATTCAAAAGCAGGAATGACAACGAGCAATGCTTAGTGGATTAGCAAATGGAAGTCCAGAGCTTCGATATGAGACCCGACTTCTTGTGCACTGGAACAAGCCCGCACAGGAAGGAGTTCAGACCTCATACGAGTGACCATCAAGAAACGAGAAGCAGCGATGTGGAGCGAAATGGTGCCTTACCGAGGTTTTGGACCAGGAATGGCGGTCGAGGAATGTTGCGCCATACGACAGCAGCCGTGAAGGACGGGACCCGCGACCACTGGATCCTGCCTGTCCTCTTAAGAGCTCGGCTTCCATGGCAACTAGTGCCGCCCGGAACCCGTCAACCCAGTCAGACATCGCTCTGCCGGCAAGTTCTCAGGATACTGTTTTGCAATTCGAATGTCCAGATATCGCACGCTTCTAGTCATCCCAACCATTAGAGAATCTTGGCATTCGCTCTTGCTTACCCCTCGAATCCATTAGATCAGTGTCGTTCACCAAGATACCGTAAGCCTCTGTTATCGTCAACGGCTTGAGCGTTGGCAGCAGAAGAGGACAGGCTGTGTTCGAGGACGGCGATTGCTTTGTTTTGAAAAACGCCGGGCGCCCGACGTCCGGACATGGTGGGCATACTGGTCTCATGGTCAGCTTCGCCGGTTTCCAGTGAAAGAATGGTGATCGTACTGTCAACCAAGGCTGCAGGCGCAATCTTTCCAATGCACGAATCCGGAGGGCGAGGATGGAGAGATGCGGATCCTCGCGCGGCGCCGATGACCGAAGCGCAATCCCGGTGCGATGGACAATTTCTGTTGCATTGCCAGCCCCAGTGACTGACTCGCGAATTCGAAGGTATTGGTCAGGCCAAGACTTATGAATACCTTCACAGCGTTGTCGCTCTCATTAAAGTAACCATTGGAGTCGCTGTACCTTCTACCGCATCGATTGTCCCGACATGCCGGTCATGGCGAGGTCTTCCCGGCCAGAGGCGCTGAGTAGTTGCACTTCATTCAATCCTGCAACGTGTGTGTAGCCGAAAGGGATGTATTCCCTGGTCGTGGTTGCCTTCGCATTTCTACATGGCGCGGATGAGCTCGCCAACGGGAGTCCAGAACGGTCGCCCCAAAAGCGATGCGCGGCGGATAAAGAGATATCTCTGCGTGTATGGCGCCGATACATGTGTGGTGTTCTTTATTCCGAAGGCTCCTCGCGTATCTGGTCGCTCGGTATGGTCCCAGCGCCAAGACTCCATACTGATGTGAAGTGGTGATGGAATGCGAGGAGCGACGACATGAGCCTACCGCTTATACGGCGTGTAAGAAACATGCAGTACCAATCCAGCGGGGTAATCTCGCAAAGCAGCTGACAATATACCGCCGTGAGCACCAAATGCGAAGTACTGCAGATGGCCTGACATCACGTCGATTCGCTTCTCACGGCTCCTTTGTACCAACGGCCTCGACAACCAGGACACGAGGAAATTACACCATAGATGCGCTCCTTCCTTTGTGTAGAATTTGTTTTCCCCTCGGTCACGCTGCCCGTCGTTTCTGGGTGGGCTGTCCCCGCCTGGTCGCCAAATATGCGGAAAGCGCCTCATTACGAGCTCTAAAGCGTGAGAGGCTTTATCGGTTCATCATGCGGGTGGATCGTTCGTTGCGATGGAGCTTTGCATCTCCGGCAAACTTGTGGGAGTGACGTTGCCGTATGGAATTCGATCGTTGCGGACTCAACTCGCGGTGGTGTGAACTGGCTGACATGGGACCTGGCCGTCAATATGTCAGCGTCGGCACTCTCGTCGCGCATGACTGGAACGATTCCACCTAGACGCCTCCATTGAGAAGAAAGCAATGCTGCCAGATGAACCTACGGTATGGTGGAGCTGCGAAGCGTTTCGAGGCCGCTAGGCCTACAAGCACCATCACGCACTGTCGAAAGACCGCTCACACGGTTACTGCCATCCAATGCTTTCTTCGATCTTCCTTTTACCCGAGCTCTATTCCCGTCGCGGCGCCGCCCAGTAGCGATGCGCCTCGTGTGTTATCATCCTACATCCTCGCTCGCATTACCACTTGTCTGTATCGGTAGGCTCGGCGGTTCCGGGGAAGCTTATCTCGTGTGGAAATCTGTACAGATGCTGCAAGCACTTTACACAATACATGGTCAGCGAAACAGGTGGCTGCGGCTCCGTCTGGTTGCGGTTCACACATCGTGGCTAGTATCAAGAAATCTGCGCGGGCGAGAACCTGGAATGGACGTCTCGACGAAGCTCGAACGCCGCGCTTATCTCGACGTTGGTGGTGTGTTTTGGTGGTCCGTGGTGCGAGTGTCGGTATGAGCGTGGGGTGTGGGTGCGAGCTTCTTAGTGTAAAGAGAGAGCGCCAGTCCAACCGTGTTCGCAACTGCCGCCCTTCCACCCAAATGTGGCCTGCTATTGGAACTGCCGTATCGGACGAATATGTTCAACGCCGGACCCCGGACGCCAGACTACACGTACGAGTGCCGTCGGCGATCGCGCGGAGGTCGCAAGGCGAGGGGACGAAGGCATGCGGGACCGCCATCCGAAGAGGCCACCTGGTTGACGTACGGGGAGCCGCAATAGTAGGTGATGTGCCGTTGATTCCGGGCGCCGCCACTCCCAAGATACCCTGCCCACGCCCAATCCGCGCGAGAACAAGGAAACGTGAGTGTAGCGCTCCAGCAGCGGGGCCACCTTGTTCACACGGGTCTCCAAGACCTAATACCGCTCGACACAAACGACACGTGTAACATCTATATGCATACCCGGAGGTCAATCACGCGGGGTCAAGTGTGACAACGCTGCTCCCAAGGGACCTTGCTCGTACGCATCGAGGCGGAAGGGGCCGCCAGACCTACCACAAGAAGCAATACTTCGCTGCAAGCGCCCGTTTTGGAACGTCCGACATATCGTTTGCCCTCTCTGGCGCTTGTACAACTTCAAGCGAGGGTTATAAAATGGCATTTGAGGATCGCTGCACACGTTGTGACCCGCCGCTGGGTATGATACCCCAGGACAACGCGCGCAAGGTTTCAAAGTTAATGCAATTACACTTTGCAGCAGGATCCGCAAATCATGGTCAAACAAAATGAACACACCTCAGGATGATAAAACCTATGACTCCAATATCATGGTAAATCTATGCTGGCAATAGGCCATAACGCCTCCAGGTCTGTCGGACTTTCCCTGCTGCTGAAAACGAAGACTCAATCTAAGAAACAATCACAGAACACTTCGAGGATGACTACCTTGCTGTCAACCTTGCAAACAACACGTCCATCCATGTCATACCGCGACCCACCCGTGACCCGAGCTATGGAAATACGGGCCACGCCCTCCCATAAATATCTGCGCACTACCAGCTGCCTCCTTTCTGTCATCAAGGTCCCCCATGCACCCAAATTTGTACTTCCACCAGAACCAGAGTAGCATGCCAAGCGCCCAATTGCGTCAGTTGGTTGAGAGGCGGTATCTGATCTCGGTTGCCGAGGTCGACGATGGAAAGTTCCCTGCTAGGATCTGCGAGGGCGGCGGTTCTCCTCCAGCTGATTGACCGCTTGCGATGTATAAAAACCAGCGGTGAAGCTGTTTGTGTTCTATAGGGTCGGATCCGTCGATGGACTGTCCAATGTCAATGACAGTGTGGTCGGCTGCGAGCGAGCCTAGTGGAACCGATGGGAGAGAGACCTTCCGGTTCGGGAGGTTCTGGGCTATACATGATGGACGGCGCGCGGTTGAGAACGGAGCCCCAATTTGTCGAAAAGGGGGAGGCGCGACGACCTCATGATCATTGTCTCTCAAAACGAGGTGCTTGAACAAGTCCGTCACCAGGATCTTGAAGTCGACATAGGACTCGGCGTAGTAGAAGGATATCTTATGATAATCACACTAGAATTCGGCATGCAGTGTCAGAGTTGCGGAGTTGTTGAAAAGAGAGGGGAACACTTACCAAGCTGGGCATCTTAGACGCCACTGCCTGGGAATATCGAATTCCGGCCGAAGCCATTAAGACTCGCAAAGATCAGACACGCCCTGGTTAGATTTTGGCCGGCAGGCTGCCGGTCGTGAATGACAAGATATCGATCGATATCGGGCGACTGCTCACCGCATGTTAATATGGCCCATGGATAAACGGGAGAGCTGAGGACTTACTAGGGCGTGGTGCTCCCACAGCCGCTCAGGGAGGGGTCTGCAGGCGGTCATGAATGACAAGGTATTGATCGAGATCGGCCGACTTCGCACCACATGTTAATATGGCCCATGGATGGACGAGGGAGCTGAAGACTTACTAGGGCGTGGTGCTCCCACGGCTGCTCGGGTAGCGGTCTGCAGGTGGTCGTGAATGACAAGGTATCGATCGAGGTTGGGCGACTGCGCACCGCTACCCGAGCAAGACAAGGAAAGAAAGGGTTATCTTAAGACTCGCAAAGATCAGGCATGAGGGAAAGAGGAGGGAGATGAGAGGAGGGAGGTGAGAGGCGGGAGGGGCAGCTTTTATCGTCTCCTGCCTCGCAGTGCGTTAGCGTCTTGGCTAGGCGGGACTGCCGTCGGCTCGGTGGTGAGAGGCAGGCGCGTTGGGGCACAGATGGGCCTGTCTGGGTCGTCTGCTGTGATACTAGCCAGGCCAAAAGCATCCGTACTGCATTGCTCCTCGTGGGGTAACATAGGACACTCGGACTTGGGCCTGGCATTGTAAGGCACTTCGAAAACCAACGGTCGCTCTTGCCACGAAAGATGGACATTGACGGGTTCTGGGCTTGGATCACAGTGACTGACATTAAACGTGGACCTCTCAGAGCGCACCTGGTCTCGTTACAACCTAGGCCACTATACGTCTTTAAATCCATCATCAGATGGTTGTACGGGATTGATGGCGAAGAAAAGTCTGCGATAGCAAGTTCGGCTTTTAATGGTCGGCCACAGTGGGTGGAAACAGCAGATGCTTTGTTGTGCCGGGATCGGATCTCAGGAATTGCGATCTGTAGAGTTGCTTGAGTAGCAACTCAAAGGTACTAAGCAAAGATACTAAAAACTGTGTGCCGCAAGTCTTACTGTCATATCCGGTAGTAGATGCATTGCTTTTTCATCCTAGGTAGTGTTGTGGATCCGCGAGTGCCAAACTTGTGGATACTCCCGGGTTCGAACTTCTTACCTCCACGACCTCCCCGAGGTCATTTCACGCTCACATGTTAGACTATGCTACAAAATCAAAATTAAGACTCGCAAAGACCAGTTTGATCTTTGCGAGTCTTAATGAAGTCTGGTGTGATTTGGAAATATATGTACCGTCAAAAAGACCCAAAAATACAAGAACAGAAAGAGCAAGGGAGAGGGCAGTTGCCTCCGACCGCCGACTGATTTATCAATCCGTTATTTTAAGATGATCCCCTCACCGGAGATCCCACTGGCGGTAGGATTATCAGAAGGAGGTCTTGCTAGATACACAGCAACAAGATCCTCGCACTATGTGGCGTTGTACCGCAGGTTCCTTCATGTTGCTACCAGAGCACCGCTCATACTAAGTTCACATTCATTTTGCGATAGGCGTGGTGTGACTGGCAGAGAAGAACCGAGCAGCTCTAACAAACTTCGTGCACGAAGGATCGAATATTCCAACCCAGTGTGTGAAAGACTCCCATCTTCTAGTAGAGACCTCTTGTTCTTTTCTCTGGTCGGTATTCTCGGAGCTTTTAAGGCTGCAGCTCAGCCTGCAAAAGGAAGCTGACCCTTCACTTCTTCAACTTTAGCACTACCAGAAAGGCAACCCAATATCCTTATTTAGCATTCGGTTACAGTGGTGAAGTGAGGTCGCAGCGGACCAGGCCGCCCCGCGCGCTCAGTGCGGGTACATATAAAATTATCCCTCGCAGTAAACCTCTGTCCGAAACAATCTCAACCGACACACTTAGCACATTCAACACACTCAACACACGGGAACAAACTTACACACCCTTCACACGGCAAGTTTCTCATTCCCTTCTTACGATCGAAGCGCTAACATAGAAAGAGGCAATGCCTTCCCCGCCCGCAAATTCGTCGCCCACGAAGCCGTCGCCTGCGAAACCATCGCCCGTGCAAAAACCCCCGATGACATGGTCGGCTGTTGTCAAGAAGCCACCCCCATCGAAGAAGTCTGCTCCTCCCTTGATACCACCTATAGTGGATAACCGGGTGCCTACCAATGCTCGTGCGTGCCTGCCTCCTGGTTCTACGTCCGACGCGCAAGCGCATCCGTTCTTCTCATCTAGCACCGGAGGCCACCGTGGGTCAATACTTGGTGAAGCACGGGAGAGCCATTTGTCAGCATCCTGCGCAGATTCTCAGCCAGCACTTCGCGGAGCCCTTGTTCAGGCAGGACGCGTGGGTCAACCATTAGCAGCTCGCGTAAACCTGGTGTTGACCTTGGCCAGGGAAACCGCGGCGGTCAATCTTCCGCAACTCCTGCTCGATCCCCGTATGCAGGCATCTATCCTACGAGCGGCAATAACACCAACTACTACCATCCGCTACAAGCACGTGCAGATGTGCAACCGGTGGCCAAAGTCACCAAGTCCTTCGCCAGCGAGGCTACTTACCGCAACAACTTTGAACGCGTCGTCAATGTGGAGCGCAGCAACTCTACGATGCCCACGTCGCTCGCTTTCATTAACACCCGCCTCGCAGCGGTGCCGCAGACGCACAAGTTGGAGGGATGAACAACGCGGCGCATGGCACCAATGCTGCTCTTCCGGCCTATGGCGGTAACAACCCTGCAGGAACTGCCAGTTTCTCTATGGTGTCCAGTAATGCGATTGTTATCCCCACCTCTAGCGGTACTTTCGCCTTCAACGCGCCCAAACAGACGAGCGTTGGTCTTTCTGCTGCAGGTGTGATCGGCGGGGAGCTTAAGGCGGGTACTCTGGCTCTCCCAGGTGCCGCAGCGAAAAATTCTGGCTGTAACTCTTAGCCTTCTCCGTTCAGGCGTCGCTGCCCAACTAGCTCAAGATAGCCAGTGGCAGAGGGTAAAGGACTTCCTTGAACAGTGCGTACCTATTGGCGGCGCCGTTCCTGAGTATGATGAGTGGCTGCCCTCAATCGTAGTCGCGTATTGGTAAGTTGCTACGAATCTGTCTGGTTTCTTCCACAGGCACTGATTTTATTCCAGGTATCCGATAGATGACGAGAACTGGAAGAAGTTCGAGGTGGTAGTCTCGCTTTTTTACCTGGTTCACGACGCTGAAAAAGTTTTGGGTTCGTCTGCTGCTGAGCTTGACCAGGTCAACGCCCACTCCCCGCTCGCGCCACTTCTCCCGCTCAAGGTCCCGGTTGATCAGAAGATCCGTAATCTGCTTGTTTGTTTCAACATTTCCCAGTCAGTTTAGAATACCTTATCAGTAGATCGGACTGGCATCATTATGGGGAGTAGATAACGACCGCGCGGTACGACGGAGGACAAATGGCTAGGGAATGAAGTATGCCTTTTTGTGACGCACCAATTATCATTGAGGGCAGATGAAAGTAGGCTACTTCAGGGGATTGGTATGGTCTTGCCCTGTTATGATCCTGAATGTAGCTTCGTATTCATGGCGCATAGTGCAAACTGACTTTGAGTTTAACTTGCGTTGTCATGCCGGATTTTGGATCGAGTCATAATTCTTCATGATATCTTTTCCTATGATGCGATATCAGATCTTCATTTCGTGGCTCTTGGTTGTAGCGCTTCCCCGAACCTGCAGACGGGGTATCACATAACCTTTGGATACACTCTCAAATAAGAGTAGACCTGCGATTGAGAAGGGTTAAAAAGGACGGACGAACTCATCACAAACTTGACGGATCCCAACAAAAGATATGTAAATATGTGTATGTAATCCATTGATCAAGGGCCATGCCCAGCTCCGAGAGAGTGCAGATGGCTTAACTTGGGGTTGTTATTGTACAGCTGAGACGACTCGCCGTACAGCGCGACGGCGAGGGCGAGCGAGCGGAGCTACTTGCATGTAAGCATCTATTTCCAAATGCGCTGAATGCTATCGAGACGAAATGTACTTACGGCGTCACTTCTTCTTCTCCTTCTTCGTCTCCTACTTGGTCTCCTTCGTCTCCTTCTTCGTCTCCTTCTTCGTCTCCTTCTTCTCCTTCTCCTTCTTCTCCTTCTTCTACTCTTTCTCTGCCTCCTTCCCCTCTTTGCGCGGAGGCTGGGGCGCAAGCGGCGGGGGTGGCTGCGGGCCGGGCGGGGACTTCGCCATGAGCGAGGTGTCGTAACCCCCGCGTCCCATGGTGGTGGTGGTGGAGGGGGTGGCGGCGCGGGCTGGTGGTGGACTGCGAGTCAAGTTAGGTATGGAGACATGATAGCTCTGGCGTCAATCGAGTCACAAATCTCGGATCATGCTATAATGCCCAGAGAGTACTCATACTTACTGTATGAGGGGTAGTGGTGGTGGAACTGGTTCGCGAGCTGGTGCGGGAGCAGATGCAGGCGTAGTGTTGTGGATAGGAAAGGGAAACAGCGACCAAGTTGAGAATTCCTTATCAACAGCTCGAGACGATACGCCAAGGCCAGACACGCTCACGTTCTCTTAGTGAAGCTGGATAATTGCAAGAGCGTTTGTCGTCTGGCGACGAAATTAGTCCTAGTTTCCAACGCGCCTTCTCGACCTGAAGCTCTTCACCTACTGCGCTCAATCTATCCCGGTACTACAACAACTTATTCCTGATATCACTTCAGTAATTATAGTGTGCCTGAAGCGGACAGTCCAGTATAAACTTGCTGAGTATTTTGGCAAATTAGTTCCTTCCCTCCTTGGCGAAGAAGACGCGCACTGCCACGCTTGAACGCGTGAGAATGTGCTTCCCCGCTTTCTGCATCTGTAGAAGTACTAATAATTCACTAGAGAGGACTGATCCGGCCACCCAGACAGTCAGGTGCGTAACCTCACGATCACTCAGCTTCAGACACTGGACCGAGCCTAGATTATACTCCAACGCACATCCTCCACCATTGGAGCTGCACTTGAGAGGGCTCAATGTTGCCAAAATAAATATGAGCTATCTTTCAACGGTAGGGACATACGAAGTCGGCTCCTTCCCCTCAGATCTGACTCAGCTACAGCCAGGATCGCCCTCTACCATGTCATTGACGACTGGCATAGACTCAATTGTCGGCACGATCTCGTCCACAACAGCTACGTTGCGAAACCCTCCCAGATGCGTAATTGGGACGAAGTCGAATACACCGCCATACAGCAGCCGTGTCCGTTCTGCGTTTCATATGGCTTGTGTCTCTGCCGATCCACTAAGGTGGCTGCTGGATTCTACGTCAAATCTACTTCAACAAACCCGTTCGTGTTCGCGATCTCACGGCACTATAACCTTTCATTTCGCCTCAATTACCTCGACGGTCAATGTCAATAGGCCTGCCCACCAGCATCAGGTACGGCAAGCTGCGTTCACCGGGAACATCCATTGTCCCCGCAAGGCGGCGGCAATGGCATAGCAGTACTGACAGGTGCCATAATGGCCGGTGCCATGGTTCTCGCCAAACAAGCCTCCGAGTGCAAATTCAAGGCCAGGGTCTTTGGGTTCCTAACGTGGGCCTCATGTACGGTATGCCGGCTGGATCTCGGCGGTAAGTAGGCATGGCACGTTCACTCGGTATGCGTAGCTCCGTAGAGCCTTCCTGACATGCACTTTAATCAATACACAAACGAACTGGCAACATATCTGTCTCTGGTATCGTCACCGGTGGTGGTACGTAGGAGAGGCCCCAGAGCTAAGGCATAATCGAGGATGATCTGGTTGAGGACCGCTGAATACCCTACTGTCATGTTGAATCGCTCTCTTTATCCGAGTGATTCAAGTGCGGCCTTTTTGTGACAAGCAAGGCGGCATCGTTGAGTCTAACTCGAGCTTGGTGGCTTTCGATGTACCCATACTACCGGTAAACCCTTTTTGAATTATATGTACGTTCCCATATAGTGCACTTCCATGCTTATGGTCGCCGAAATTCCCTTGAATGGGTGACATCGGTGAACTTAATCTAGATAATAAGACGGTTGAGCGGAGGAGCACACTTTTTTTGGAAGATGTGAGGTCAGTCATCACCGTGTGGTGCGGGAGAACCGTTTATTTTGACAGCTTCCCAAATGACCCTATGCTGTACGATGAGAGAGTTTTGTATCCTTTGCGATGGATGAGATCATAGTCAGGTTGCCGTGTCTCTACTCTCGGGATTGCACAGTTGTAATCACATCTTCTAAGAGGGCGTGAATTCCATAAGTGTCGCTTGAGTGATTTTCCTGATCAGATGCAAGAAATGGGTCAAAATTTATCATGGAATCTGGCAATGTCCCATGTAGACATTCCACCCAATATGAAAATCGCTGAACTCGACTTAGAGAGTTCAAGATCACGAGGCATATGAGGGCTTTCCCTGTATGTAGCGCTGCAGAAGAAGTCCGATTTTAGTGTGTTTCCTCTGAGTCGCCGACATACGGGCCTAATATCTTCAATCTTCCGACTTTGTACTGTGCCGTGACTTTTTGAGTGTTTCGAGTTTCGCTGAACGCCAATCCTTGGCGAGTGGCTCGCTCGGTGAGTCAGGCAACAGAGAGAAATGAGTGACGGAGGTTTCACTGGCAACGGCTCCAAACAGCCCCGCCATATTGTCGCTACCTTCACTTCATTGATTTCTCGCCCCAAAATGGCCAAATTATCTTTTATACTGGTATATATACTGTTTGATGAACATTCTCAATATCCATCAGCGCTGTGCACATTGCACAACGTGCCAGTTTGCTAGTTGGCGGAATGGTGAGAGGCCATTCATCGCTGCGGCTCCGTCTAAGGTATGTTATTCATTTGTCGGTTTCAGCACAAAAATGAAAAACCTTGCTCGCCTGGGTTTTCTTCTGGCCATTGTGTTGCCCAGTTTGTTTTTGCAATTTTTCTAAACATATATGGCTATTGGTACAGTTGAATAGCTGATTTTGTTGAAGGCGGAGGTTCGATCCACAGAGTTGAGGATAGTGTGGCACGATATTTTTGTGCTTATTCCATTGGGTCGAGGTTGAATATGCGTAGTGAATGCCCCGTGCCCCGTCCCATTGTTTATGCAAAAGGCAGGAGCGCCATTAGAGCGGGGCCCACCAACACGGACGCTGCAACCTGACAGAGCTTGACCTTTTGTCGCAGAAATTAGTCTGGAACAGACTGACCCAGTCCTTAATCAATATCTAGCTTATGGTGTGCTTCCATGACACGTTTTGCAGCCATCCAAACTACTTAACAAAGGCAGCTCAAGGCTTCACAGCTGTATTTTACGTACACTTACTTATACCAGCACGGTTCCTTGAGCGAGTCGCTTACAAAAACAGATATCAGCTGAAGTACAGAGCCCTAGAGCTACGCGATTCCCACTCGGGGCAGACCAAATTGGTCGGGGCATCACAGCATCCAGTAACCCCTCCATACCCTCAACACCGACACACTGCAGCTTGTAAAGATGCCATTGAAAGCCATGCGTGCAAAAGGCTCGCAAATCACGGTCCCCGCATCACCAAATCGCCCACCAGCGTTTTCCAAGACAAGCTCGTGCTGTCGCGCCTTGTAATCCCCGCGCTGTGTCCGATTGCGTATCATCATCCCGAAAACCCACGCCGAACAAAGTGCGGCTCCGCTAGATATCAGAGCCTCTGCCGAGCCGGTTCCGCATGCAATGGGAAGATCCCGGCCTGTTGCCTGCATGATGGCTGTCTCATCCATTCGTAACGTTCAGAGGAGGACGTATAACACCAAGAAAGGCGAGGCGGTACTCCGGCGCCGTCTGTCCGCGTCGAGGATGTCGTATGACCTAGACCGCCGTGACATCTGCTTCAAGATCTCGTCCATACATCTGTGCGCATAAACACACCTAACCTGCAATCATCGTCGACAGTGGCCATGAAAGAAGATCACATCGATAATTTATCGGATTCGGTGTCGGCAGAAGGCTCGCTCGAGGCAGTCATGCCTCTGGCCGGCGGTTTACGCCTACGTTTAAACAAGTTAAATATGGTTAACTTCAGCTTCGCTATACTCAATACCTGGATATCTGTCTGACAGCAACTATAGGAATCGTGATGCCTTATGAAGGCTCCGTCACAGCTGTATGTGTATTTGTTTTCTCCGTTTTGTGTAACATCGCCATGAAAGTGAGCCTTGTAGAACTGCATTCATCTGGCTAACAGCAGACGGGTACGTTAGTCTCATGGCTGAGCCTTTCCAGTGCTGACTTTCTCTAAAGTCACTATCACTTCACATATTCCTTGTCTCCCGCAAAGTGGAAAGTGATAACCGGCTTTTGCTGTGGCTGGGCGAATATCGCCGGATGGCTCACTCTTGTCAAGACGGGGGATCGATAACCCCCAAGCTTCCGCCACAAAGTCTTCGGCCTCCTCAGCCAGTCTTCCCACCTTTACTTTAGCACCCCCAACCACAGATTCGCATGTCACAAAAGATTCAGCAATACGCACCGCTGCTCAAAATCCGAGCTATCCACTGCGCCAAAAATCGTCTCAGCGTGATTTTCCAACAAAACGCGAACCTCGATACGGTGCTCTTCCTCGTATCAATATCCAACAACCGGATTATTCGCAGCAAGGGTTTCACCGGCCCGAGTTTCCGCAGGAAAATATTCCACAGTAGGACTTCCCCCATCAAGACTTTCCCCGACAGGAGCCCTCACAGCAGGATCGCTTCAGCCCAATAGTTCCGAGCCTACTTCTTCCCGCTCCTCGTCTAGTTCATCCGACATGTCTGGTAGATTTTCATCTGAGAGGCAGCAATACCAATTGGCGGAATTGCGTAGATTGCGAGAGTTGCACCAACTGTGATACCTAGCTGTGTGAGGAGAAAGACCTGTACTGAAAGTAAAGATCTTGTAGACTAGTTATTGTACTGACAGGATGAGTGACCGGTGTATGTGCGTTTGGAGAGAAGACTGACGTGATAGCTACGTGTTCGTCGTATACAAGCTGCTCGGGACTAGTAAACGAGCACAACAAGAATAGTATCCATAGCCGAATGCAAGAGGTCTTGGGATGGACGGCGTGGAGCAGGACGTAGTGACTAAGAAATCTCACAAGATGGCAATGAGTATTCCGAGCCGTGGTTAGGGCCTATCCACAAGGTCGAGGTGTCTGAACTAGCTGTCTTTGACCGATACCTGAACATAACATCTCCAACGCTGTGCGCAATGAAGAAGGGAGAAGACCTATAGACGACTTAAACGAATGCCCATAGCGGACACTGCAGCAATGGATGTGTAAGGTTGTAAGAATGCGTGCATCACTGTCCACTAAATTGGGTATCTGGGTATGTCGTCGCCATGTTGCGTCCACATCCCCAATACACGCTCCCCTATGTAATGTTTGCTCCAATGATGAATGTGCTAAACTGCATTCCACGCTTTAACGTACAGTCTGCTTCCCTTGCTTTTTCTTGATTTGGGCGTTGTACTCGTCCACGAGCTCATGTGCACCTGCGAGATCTTCTTCAGGAAGCCAATCACTTGTGTCGTAGTCCGCCCACTTCACTAGGTAATAACGTTTCCCATTTTCGTACGAGTGGGACATTATGGTTTCGACAACATATTCCTCATCCTCTGCGCCTTCCTCTGCACCATTCGCATCAATGGTTTCACTGTGGTCACCAAGCCATTGCCCGTGGTTCTGCGATACGGAATCGGTTTCCTCGACTTCCTCGATTTCCTCGGCTTCCTGGTCGCGATTCTGAGGCGCAGGTCGTCGCGCAAGGTGTGAGTGGTCGTAGAAAACGTCATCGTCCAAGGAGTGTTCGGCCTGCTTGGTGAATCGTGTTCCGGGAAGCGGCATTGCGTGTTCGGACAGTTGCTTCGCCCAAAGAGCCACCGGTATAGCTGACTCAGAAGTTGTGCTCTCCATTCTTGGCCGTTTTATGCGCTGTCGGTCCTCGCCATCCACCTCCTCTTGTTCGCTCTCTGCGATTTTAGCATCGCTCTGAAATTGCCTGGGGTGAATATTCCGCTCAAACTGCAGCTGTGCAGCATCGCTCGACATGGACCGTGTGTCTTCTTGGGAATCATCGTATTCGAGGTAAGACTTGTGGGCGCGGGGATCGTGCATAGGCATTGTTTTGGATAAGCGTCGGTGCGTTGCGACCGGTGAGAGCGGCAGAGCGCTGTTCGTGACAAATGAGCTGAGGGCAAGATTCGGCGATGGGTGACCTGAGGGGAGCTTGAGCTCATCCTCGTCCTCCTCTCTTCCTGATGCGTCCGTGATCCCAGACTCCGGCATTTCCTGCTCTGAAAGAGGTTCCAGATCTTCGTCACCGACCATCTGTTTTGACGCCGAAGCAAGACCACCGCGACCCATTGCCCATCCTCGTCCTCGTCCTCGTCCTCTGCCCCTCCCTCTTCCCCTGCCTCTGGGTCTGCCTATTGTTCGGATCGACAGCTCGCCATCGTCCAGCATCGGCCCGCTCACGGTCGTTTCTCCTCTCCCTAGACTACGTGGTTTAAAATTTCTCAGCAGCCTCCGCTTTGCAGCTTCTTCTGCCTCTGCTCGCCTGACAACTTCCTCGGCCTCTGCGACTTGTCTGCAGTCTTCTTGCTCGAAGCGTTCCAGCTCGCGGCGGGACACGTATTTCAGAATTTGGCTCATCTCAATCTGCGCGATTTCCTCGCGGGGACCGGTGGACTCTGGCTCGGTTTCAACTTCATCGGACTCGTATACGATGCGGATACTATAGTAATAGCGCGAAGTTCCTTCTACTTGTCTGCGGCTCAGGATTGATGATTCGGCATTCGGGATGGGGCATTGTTTGGGCAAGCTTCGCGTGATGACCGGCGGTTCGTTGCGCAGGTGGAAAAGTTCTTCGTAAACCTCGGGCTCTGGTTTGTAGATTGTGTATTCGTACTAACGCGCCGTCAGATGTCTTCCATAGCATAAAACTCGGACAAGATTACTAGCTGGGTACGCGACTTGTTCTTAGACCCTCGCGGTCTTCCGACCCCGCGACCCCTTCCTCCTTCTCTCATCGACATACTCGGGTGGGACCGCGCGCCGTTCGGGGTCGAGACGCGCGCAAGAGCGTGAAGCGGCGATGCGAGGCAATCCGGAGTACTTAGGGCGCGTCATGGTGGAAACGCATAGCGACGTTTGACGCGTGAACATTCAAATAGGTACTAGGTGAGCGAATTCAGCAAATCGCGCTTATCGCGCTTATCGCGCTTATCTAAACGCGCCGTTGCCCAGCATCTCAACGTCCCATCTCACCTGGTGCAGCTGGCTACCATCAACGCCGAACCTTCGACTATGATTGTCTGAGCTGTTTCATTGAATGTATTGCTATAGAGTCTTACGATCTACAGTTTTCTGCCGTAGCCATAGAATTTTGATCGTGAGTGTAAATCCATCAACCTGTCCATATCTCTTCCCACCGGTGGTGCGCTACACTTCGCTAGCTCTTAAAACCCTATACGTATACCAGAGAATTCATACGCTGGTCAATGCACCTTTTCCCTTCATTCCAGTCTTCCCGCAAACGCGATGTTGCTTGTCCTCATATGGCCCATACACCCGTTCTCCTTGGAATCACCCATGTTATTTATGTCTCGTAGCCTTCTTTCTGAAGTACTCAGTCATTCCATGTCCCAGATCACCACCCCCTACTTGTAGATATGCCCGCGCATGTTGCTTCCGCCCTTTGTCGTTCACCAGAGCTATGTGGACTGCCCGAACGTCCTGAGGTCAAAGTTTCGAAAGCCTGACAGCAAGCGCTTGATGGCTGCGTCGTATGACCTGCTCCTCTGTACACAGTTAGCATGTTAGTCGCTCAAGTAGTGCTATGAGGACTCACATCGAGCTCGTTCTCCAGGTGCAGTCCTGGTCCCACCGTAGCCGCCCCAATGGCATCCTCGGCAGTGGGAAGGTAGCGCTTGTCGACGGAATCGCGTGCCATCTTCGCAAGGGCGGAATAGTCGAAAGTCGGGGTCGCAGATCCGGGTCGTGGTGGAGGCGGCACCAGCTCGCTGTCGATCTGAGCGGCAGTCTTTGGAGTGGTATTTGAGGGACCAGGCGGAGCGGTCTTGGGCCAGAGAAAGCTTGCAACACGAGGGATTCCGGGAGCTTGTGTGGACGGGACGTCGACCTTGCGGTATCCCATTAGGGAAAGCGCGGCAACGAAAGCTTCGTCTTTCCAGAGCAGAAAGTTCTCCCCACCAGAGCAGAGATAATCCAGGTACCAATGAGGGACGCTCGGAATCTCGCAGCCCCAGAAAGGCCCCTCGTTGAAGCAGAGAACGACCTCGTCTAAGACGATTGACTTTCTGGGAGCGAACCGGCGGAAATGTTCCCAATCGGTTGCGATATGGTATTCAAGTTCTTCGTCGAGCTGCTGCTTGGTTCTGCGGGCATTGGGAGGCATGATTGCGGTGCGAGGAAGGTGGAATGGTGTTAGTGGAAGGACGAGAGGTGAGTGAGTGGGAGAGAAGTGAAGAGCGAACGCGCTAAAACAGCACTCGCGATGTCCTAAGGGAAGGAGCCACAAAGTGAAGAAGGAGCCACAAAGTGAAGAAGAAGCCACAAAGTGAGGAAGGAGCTAACTCTGACCAGCGAGCTGGTGGAATCAATTCTGGTCTTGGAACATCACGGCGCCCTTATGCTTCGTTTCCGAATACTTTTGCTGTTCCGGGGCACGCAGAATGTCTCTGTGTTCACCCAGGATGCTGTATGGCCACACTTAGAGCGCAGCGCCTGGTAAACGACTGTAGCTCCGAACTTGCTGCATATCTAACACTGGTGGAGCTTTGCAGACGTCAAAAGCTTGGCAAAAAGGTAGCTTTCGTGTAAAGGATCGTCATTGTGTTCACTCGGAGTGTGTGCATGAGCGCCGTTATCCCGACAAGATAGTCCCTTACCGCCCACAAAATCAACAAATCATCGCAAATGGACTCGAGACGACTGCCAAAAATGTAAAAAAGGGGGGTTACTTTGGGGGAAATCTTCTTGAAAGCAGTGTAGTCGAACCACTCCGCCGCTCTTCTGCGGGCCATTTGATGTAAATAGTTGCGACTAAAAAGTATATACATCACTACCAAAGAGAGGCTGTAGTCAATTTGGCCGGTGAGAAAGGTGGGGGACGCGTGCTTGAGAAGGCAGCTACGGTTACGGCCGGGCGAGAACTCAAAAAAGAACCCCCCGCCGCAGGCGATGCTTTTAATGCATCGATGGGTCTTCCGTATGCACTTATGCTATGTATCTGCGTGATTTCAATGTTACAGAAGTTTCACGCCTGGCCCTACAAATTGTTGCGAGCATTCGATACAGCTTTTGCACGAATGAGTAGGCTCAAGGCCAGGAATGTAAATGCATCAAATTGGTATATCGCAGTCCATCAAGCCATCACGCAATACAAAGAAAATCCAGTCATACGCCATACATGCTAAGCTGACGGTAACACATTGCCCTAATGACACAACGCTACAAGAGGACGAGAGGCCTCGCCTAGAGATCTCCGTTTCTCCGTTTGGCTGCTTCCAACGCCTTACTCAATCTTTCCTTCTTGAGCTCCTCTTCACTCTTCTCTCCGCCCGCCTCAACCTGTCCACCTTCAGCCGCCGTACTATCCCCTCCTTTGATCAGTCTCTCGATTTCTTCACGATACTGATCGAGAATCGACTCTTTGCGCTGGAACTCCTCTTTGAGCTCCTTCTCGCGGTCCAAAATCTGCTTCTCAAGCTGGGCGACTTTATCGGTATGCTTGGATGTCTTTGCTTCCGTAAGTTCGGCTTCGAGAATGGAACCACCAATGTCCATCTCGATGCCGTTCAATAGCAGCAGAAGTGATTTGGACGAATCACCAAGCGCAAGTACAATTCCTTTCGCTTGTGTGTACAGCTTCTCATTGTCTGGTGAGGAAGGCAAATCGCGCACAGCGGCGATGATCTCCTGAATCTCTTGCTGCTCCACGCCAACTGCTTCGACAACCGTTGACTCGACCATGCGCATAAAGCCCATCACGCGGTCTGCTTTCTCTGCACGAGCGCGCTGGACCGCTTCCTTCTCAGCATTGGCGAAGCGCGCTTCGATTTGCTTCATCTTTGCGATGTTTCCTGCAACGTACAGCGGCTGTATTTCTGTCTTCTTGTACCGCTTGTCTCGTTCTGCGACCGCCTCGACGACCTTCTCGTGCCGCTGCTCGATCTCTTCAAAAAGGGTTTCTAGCAGCTTCAAACACTCCTCTACAACGGCTGCGTCACCTCCCTTGAAGATCTTAACACTGCAAACTGCTGTCGAGAGTAGACTTCCTGCCTCGATGTAGAGATCCATGAGACTCTTGATTTGATGTTGCAGCCCGTCGTAGACTTTATCAAACACGGTGTCAACATAAGATTGGTATTCAGCTCGATCCTCGTCTGCCCTGAGCTTGCGTTCTTTTTCTTTGAACTCGTCCTCAAGAACAGCGATATCCGCGTATGAGATCTCATGGTCGTTGTACAGCTGGTCAGTCTCATCCTCGCTTGACTCTTGTCGCTTGCGGCGGGCTTCATCGTTCTTTTTGCGTGCGAGAGAAGCAGACTTGTCCCAGGGAACGATCAGCTCTTGGAGGGACGGTAGATCCGATGGAGCATCGGCAAGCCGTTTGCGAACCGCTTCTAAGTGCGGATTCGGCTGCGGCATACCTACTTTAGCGGGAAGTAGTCTCGTCAATCTCTCCACTGCGTTTTGCTTGGGTGCTGACTTAGCGGCTACCGCAAGGGGCTGGTGTGTGAACAATGGCGCAGGAACCGGCACATCCGGGTTGGTACTCGTGCCCGTGTTTGGTTTGCTAGATGGCGACAAAGTCACGGATGAGGAACCAAAGAAAACTTCATCCTTCTTACTCTCATACGATAAGGTCGGGTTAAGCGCTGGTGGGGTAGCAGAGGACACCGATTGGCGGTGTAGGCTTTGAATTGAATCCAGTTGAGAGATAGATGGTGGCACGTACGCCTTGTACTGTAGTTGTACATGCGGCTCTGCAGCGGGCGATTGTATAGGTGTGGGTGTTTTGCTGACGTTTTCATCCTGCGAGCTTGTAGGTGTAAGAACAGTGGTCGACTGGCTGGATACGCTGAAAGCTTGCTGTGTATGACCGAAGCTTTCTGACTTAAGCGTAGGTCTACGGTGCACGATTGGTCTACCGCCCGGACTGTATTGTATATCATCATCGTCGACAGGAGCAGCTGTGGGCATATAAATATTGAGATCTTTAGGCTTTGGAGACGTCTTGGGATCCTGGTTGAGTGCGGCTGTTGAATGGGAATTCTCTTGCTGCGGCTGGCTGATTGGCTGCAATGGAGGGGCATTATGGTAGTCAAGACCGCGAGCGCCAGACTCGGCCTTGAGAAAGCCTGTGAACGCTTTGATCTTGTCTTCAACCAATGGGTTTTGTGCCTCGCTTCGCAACATCGCGATGTATCGCTCCAGGGAACCAGCATACCAAGGGTCAAGGTCCGGGATCAGCGCAGCAGGTGTAGGTTTGAGTGGCTCCTTCAGCCTCTCAGACTCAAATTGTTGTCTCAAGTCATCCACCAAGCCTTCCGCGGTCTGATTGTTTTCGATCTGTTGTTTCAGATTGCTAATTTCGATATCTTTGAGTTCGGCCTGATTCTTGAGCTCATCAACCAAGGCGTGGCCCTGTGCGATTGTGTCTTCGTTCACCCTCACATCATCCTGTAGTTTCGCTATCTCGTTGTCTTTCTCCTTGATCGTGTCTTCTTTGCCTTCTGAGTCTTCCTTCCATCGCTCGATAGTGAGATCCTTGTCTTTGGTGGAGGCATCGGCATTGGTTTTTGCTTCTTCTGCAGCAGCCTTCATTGACTCAATCTGGTCAGCTAGCATCTTCCTCCCATACTCTGCATGAGTTTTGGTAGTCTTAATGACCGCCCTTAGCTGTTCGACCTCGGCCTGCAAACTATTTTCCTTTTGTTGCGCGTCTGCTCGTACGCGTGCTAACGCTTCGTCCTTGCTTTTGAGTTCAGCAACATGGGTAGCCGTTGCCTGTTCGGTTTCCGCTTGCACCGAACGTTGCTGTCCCTGACCATTTTCCTCTATTGCAAAAGAAGCGTTGGTCGCTGGTGGCAGTTGGTGCCGTCCGTGTTGTTGGGCAGGCGTATTTTGTTGCGAAGAAGGCCGTGAAGCTCGCAGTGGTGCGACAATAGCGTCGTCCACGATGAAGTTCTGCTGCGACTGTGGTGGTGGCGGTGCCTCGCCTATGACGAAGCCTTGCGGTGGCAGTTGGGACGGTGGGCGCTGAGTATTCGGCGGAGGTGTAGGCTGGTAACGATCACGATCCGAGGTCACTGCGCTCACCGATTGTACAGGTGGCGTAGGCCATTCGTCTTGCGATTGGGGTGGAGATACCTGTTGTGACATGACCTCCGCACTGTCCAGTTGCACAGGTACGCCATGTCTGCCGTCTTTCTTCGCTCCAAATATTTCTTCGTCGTCTATCTCTTCGCCTCCGCCGAAATGCTCCCAGTCTGACGGACCGCCTGTGCCCAGTACGCTGAACTTTGTTGCATCGTCTCGAGGTGGCAGATGCATGGGCAGCTTTGGTGGCGGCGGATTCGGAGACGCGGTTCGGTTGCCTGCGCGCTGAGCGTGAATAGCACCGAGAGCTATGGAACTGATCGAATCTGTTCGTCCAGGTGCAGCGTGACCTGGGTTGAAGCTCGTACCGATACGCGTCTGGATGGGAGACACTGGTTGACTTTGCGGACTTGGCTCACTGACAAGACCTGGAGGCGTTGTACCAGTATGCCCGCTGACCGGTTTAGGGGCTTCAATCCCTTGATTGGCTACTTGACCATACTGCTGTCCCACAACAGAACCTTGGGCCTGATGTCCTGGTTGCCATGTCTGTTGCTGGGTACCGTAGGGGTTCTGTATGCCAGCTTGCTGCTGCGTATAGCTCTTGTCTACCGGGGGGTTAGGCTTCCACTGATTTTGCTGCTGTTGCTGATGTGCCTGCGGTTGGGCCGACTGCTCTTGCGGAGGGTGTTGATACGGAAGAGCAGACTGCGCTGCCTCCTGGGCTGGCTGGCCGTATTGTAGTGTATACTGATCGAAGTGCCCCTGTTGCTGCCCTTGGCCTTGAGCATAGGAATCTTGCACAAGGTGTCCGTAGTGGCCTGGCTGTTGAGCCTGCCCTCCGGACTGGTATTGATTTTGTCCGTACAGCAGCTTCGCAGGATATGCAGATTGCTGGCCACACTGCCCCTGGGCTTGTGTCGGCGGTACGCTCTGCTGGCCTTGCCCGTACGAATTCGGATCTGGTGCCGGTTTCGTGTATTTGAACTTCGTGCCTCCTTGTAACGGCGCATGCGATGCTTGTTGCCAAGCTGGCATGTCCGGAGGGGGAGGAACGTATACGCCAGGCATTGGGTTGGTATTCGAGGGAACGTAGGACTGGACGCCTTGGCCGTTGAGCGAGGGAGGAATGTACGCGGGATGTTGTTCGTTTGGGCTCAGGACAGAACTGGGAGGATGCTGCGCAACTGCAGATGACGGTGTCGAGTGCGTTCCGGCTTGATCAGCACCGTAAACTGACCCAGGCCGGCCCCCGGCTTGTGGTGTTTGCGAGGGAGAGAAGTATGACCCTGTAGGCGCTTGCGGTGGAGGTGGAGGAGCAGCGGTGTTGTATGCATGATGTGCTGTACCCTGGCCCTGGTACCTATTCGCCTGCGTGTAACCACCCTGCTGTGCCTGGGTTCCATAGCTAGCGTTCTGCGGAGCGCTATATCCGGTCTGCTGTGCCCAGTTTTGGACGCTGGGTTGTTGAGCGGCGACATCGAAGGCAGCTGGCTTCGGTGGAGGTGGAGGAGGTACGTCTTGCTGGTGGGATTGGTATGCGGTAGGGGTGTGTGTAGTAGTCTACAAATAAAACGTATCAGTATGGATCCACGATCTTTCTAGCGGCCTTGTGGTATCATACTTGTTGTGCCTGCGAGTATCCACCTGGCATTGCACCGTACACACCAGGGTTGTAACCTCCTGCTTGCTGCTGCGGCTGGTTCCATGGCTGTAGTACTGGCGTCTGATTCTGGGCGGACACTGCCCACTGGCTTTGCACTTGAGGTGATCCGCTCTGGTATCCTTGGGGCACTGCACCGGAGGTCAGTAACGTGCCCTAGTATGCGACAGCGGTTGGCGCACCTCCGTAAGGCGGAGGCACTGCGGGCGCTGAAGGATAGCCCGTGGTGCTTCCGGGCCTCTGGTATCCCGCTTGGTGCTGCCCGTAGTTCTGCATCTTGAAGTCCTTGTATCCTGCCCCTCCGCAACTTTCGAGCGCACCGGAGCCGGGGACACTGATGAATCGATGGGGTTTGCGGTCGATGTGTGCACGAGAATCGAGCGACGAAGGCGCACAACTGGGTAGAGGCGCAAAAAGTTTGGATATCAAGGATGCATTATGGAGGAGGAATGAGCAACAGTAGGCAGCCTACAGAAGACGCAGCACTTCGTGCCGTGTTCGCTGGGGCTGAGTGCTGAAGGTCGGGTGCGCACGTCATCTCAAAGAGGGAAGGTGTTGCCGCTACCCCACATTACGGTATTACCTACCTACCTATAGGTACGGTACATGTGGATCCACAGCAACGGACCCTGCTCATCCTCCAAAACACCATGATTGTCATCGCGAGATTCGCGTATTTGGGCTCTCCTTCCTCTGCTCTAGCGGCAATGCTTATTTCCAAAATATGCTGATGCCCCGGAAACCATTACCTATAGGGAATATGCGCCTGCGTTAAGCGGCACTTCAAGCCACAAAATATCGCTCTCGAGCGCAGCTGCACCCGCAGCTGCACCGATCGGCGGGAAGTTCGATGGAACGAGGTTCTTGTGGAATAGACGGCAAATTCAATGCTTGGTTGATTGTTCCACGGCGTGATTAGAGCAGCCACGAGGTCCGCGTACGAACGAGCTGTCAAACAGCCACACCACATACATGTAGGCCTGCTCAGGACGTATCAAATCCCAACTGCACACACCTTATCACTTTATTTCTACTCGTATCCTACTCCTGCATCATGGGTCTTAATCATTACATCCTTTATTTCTATATAAGCAGCCCGATTTCATTTCATTGGTTCCTTTCACACTGCTCCACACTTGTGACGAGATCGCGGCGTGGATTAGCATGGCCTATGAAAGTGTGTTTATAATGTTGGGCAGGTAGCCTTTCTGCGCGAGATGCGTCTGTAAAGAGCGGTATTGTGGGCCGGGAACGAGGGTGAAGTGAGTGTGTGTGATCATAGCGACCAGGCAACCAGACTATCGCGTTCACCACGGAGTTGAAAATTCTCCTTACCGCCATATATAAGAAAAAATTCGTCCCCAATTCCTGTCGCATCACACGAAACGACTCTCCGTAACCACAACCACCACTCCGACCCTCGAACATGATGCAGAACGTTCCCGTCCCCAACGGCGTCGCGCCGGGTACTTTCGAAACCGCAGAAGCTCTGACTTCCCTCACAACCATCGGTGTCGGCCAGCAGCACCACCCGCCCCGCAGGACCTCGATCTTGGTCGACCCCAACCATACCGAGCTGCACAGCATTGTCACCCCTGGCCGCCTTCGCGGTACGATTTACTTTGAAGCAGCAGCCGCGACTATGGCTCAGGATAATCTTGGCAAATTCCTCAGCACCATCCAACAGGATCCTGCTCGCGCAGCAGTCGTTCGCTCCGTCAAACTCGACCAGTTCTACGACAACTTCGAGAACTCGGAACTCGCGGAGGTCTTCAACGAAGAGATTTGGCCGACATACGCTTTTACCGACGAGAATTCCGACGAGATATACCCGCCCGTCCTCAACGCAGCGCTCTACATGAAAGGCATCCAGCGGCGCGCGGTGAACGACCCAATCATTTCCCAGGATCCGCTTTGCCCGACAGATCTGACACGCTTGGACAAGGTGTTCCTCGCCGCCCGGCCCCATAAACCTGCTCGCGGTGCACATCGACCTTATTATCATGCTTTATCCCAACTTGCAGGTGATTCAACCTCCGGCTCTTTGGTGCCCGCCCGACAACATCCCCTTCCAAGTCGAAGCCTTGAACAAGTGGAAGGTAGACCGCAACTGGGAGCTGGAAATCAAGGAGCATGTCCAGGGCGACCCAGGTTTCGTTCGCCCTGGCAAGAAGAACAGTTGGTCCGTCTCCCATATCCAGCACTGGATGGATCGGGTTGTCTCTCAAGACATTGTCAGGAATGGATAAGGGGGATGGCGCTGCCTGCCGCAAGGCACTTTACCTGTGGTTGATTTCCCTGTATCATATTGAGTTTCTTTCTTTTAGATGCTTGATCGTTCGAGCTTGGGTTTCAGCATCCCCTACATTCTGTAGCTGGATTTCGGAAATGCCTTTCATCGAAGAGCCAACTTGTTTATACATCTGCTTCGGTTTCTATTCTCTAGACTTTCTTCTTTCACATGTATAATACGCGTGGTGGTAGTTTTCACCTCTAATCGCATTCCCTATAATCCTCTGTGTGCCCTCTTCGTGAAAACAGACCAACGAAGCGAATTCATATGGGGACGAATGCTTGTAAACGCAGAAACGATAAAGCCGAACCTCTCGTTGCATTAAAGGATTCATACTTGCAGTCCCTTTGCAATGTGAATCTTGGACGAGCTATACTTTCTTTGCTACCTTCTTGCCTCCGCACCTATCTTCACCACCTCGCACCTTCCCCAGCAATAGTGCAACGCCGCTTTCCTACCTGTCACTCACCCACTTCCACACTCTACGAATGTGAAATTTACCATTTCTACTCAAGTTTATATATTATTCTTTTCGCAATATCTCCCAAGTCAAAAGATCCGAATGTCAAGCGGTGATGGCGCGGCGGTCCCGAGCATACATCTCAAACAAGGTAAGTATCCCTCCCCCGACAACACTCTTCTTTTTTGGCGCTGCTGTTGTTGGAGACCCGGTGGGGACGGTGGGATGTGAAGGATGGCAATCTGTCTTTCATGTATCCGGCATTTGCTGCGATTGGTTGCGAGCGAAGCCGCAAAATCGCTTGGTAATGCTGGTTGCAAACTTCTACCACTTGGGGCGGTGGGCAGCATCATCGCAAATCCTGAGACAACCCACAAGAGGGGAGTGGGGAACGGAAAGCTTATGACTCGAACATGACCATTAATCTAGTGATTACACCCTTCCAAAATCCAGGCTACAAGTACAGCGTCCTACATGATAGCATCCGAAACTTCAAGTTCCTTCAAGCAACCTCATGCTGAGCCAGGCTCGATGCATCTATTCCGCACCCATCACCCTCTACTGCCCCCTCTTCTTGATTACATATTCAATAGCCAGCGGCACATCCTTCACAATCGCATTCGGAACGCCCAGCTTCTGCATCGACATCGGCAGCGACCCCTCTGCATCGCTATCAGTCGCCATCTCCCACCTAGCGACCGTCTTCCCATCGTTCTCAACTTTGGCAATCTTCTCTAGACTGACGTACCTCCCCTCGACAACCTTCCTGCCGTCTTGCTTCTTCTGGAAAGGAGTGCCGGACGCCGGGCTCTTGTACATGTGTTTGGCATTGACCACATGCACATGAGATCGCTCTCTGATGGCGGGTGGAAATGTTTCGAGGCTGATTGGAAGCTGTACATCGATTGACTGAGCGAGTGTTCCGGGGGCTGGTCGAGTGGGGATGAAGGAGACAAGGATGACAGTGAAGACGCGATCGCTAAGGAGAGCCGGGGCGGGCATGCTATGGTGCATTTGGGTTACTGTCATGTATCAGTATCCATGCGCCGGCATTGGTGCGGAACTAATGTCTTTCAAGAAAGGTAAGAACCAAGGACACCTACTCCTAATGTTCACATCCCTCACGCCCTCAATCTCCTCCTCTACATGCCACTCCAACAGCGTGTTAACATCATAAATCGCCGGCGTATACTCCATCTCATTCCGCTCATGGTTCTTCCTTAGCACCTCATCCAACTCTTCGTAGCTCACCTCCTCATGGAAGCTCCGCCTCGCAAACCACGTGCCCTCGACCTTGTCCTTCTTCTTCAGCTTCTCAATGACAACAGTTCCGGCACTAGGCACGCTCTCCCTCGCCTCCCCAGTCCTCTGAAACGAACTGAAGTCCTCCTCATTCGTCTCGTGCAGACATTGCGTGACGAATGCCCCCACGCCCGGCGGACTGTGCTGGTCGTGTATCAGCTCTGGATGTCGGGGCACCTGACTGATGCCCAGCGGCAGCAGCGCGAGCAGTTTCCTTCCCGGTTGCGCGCCCGCCCCGCCCTCCGCGTGCCCCGCCATGTAGTTCCTGCTTAAGCGGCGGGTTTCCGTGGATATCCAGGGGTCTGTACTTCTTGGCGGGCTGACGGAAGATTATCTGGTGGTCTGGCCGAAGAGGGGGCCGTGGAGGAAGCGTTGCGGCGGTCTGACAGGTGGAGAGGGAATGTAGTTGCGAGTCTAGATCTTGCCCTACGGGCCGGCACGCTTGCGGTCTTGGCGCGTATGCATGCACCTGTTCCGATGCGGTAGTGCGGTTACCTCCCTGGACAGTTTGTAGCATTGCCCAACGATGACTTGTGTAGCCTTTTCATATTTGTCTAGGCCAACAGCCCGTGCAGGGTGCGCATTCATTGCTTGGAGTGTCTGGAACGTTGAAGGCAAGTGGAAGCGCTTGGAGGCGAATTACAAAACGACATGGAACAAGAAGTCAACCGCGAATGGCCAGAAAATCAACTGTTGTGGCCGTGCTGTTAGTTGACGGGGATAAGAGTGCCTTGAAACAGGTACAATAAATTTGCGGCAGATCGGCAATCGAGTGTATCTCTTGCACGCAGATCATTACTCTCGGATACTTCACGGTGGCGACATCGCATCCCACCGCGTAAAAAACCCATAAATGTCATTTCCTGCCTTCCGCAAGGAGTTTCGTGATGAAGGGGCACAGGCACAGCTTTGACGCCTCCACAAACCCTAACCCAAGTTCCAGCCGTTGTGTACCATGGCTCCGCGGAGCGAGCATCTGGAACGCCCCCGCCTGTCCTATTCCTCTCTAAAGGCGGACCATATGTGCCGTAGCGAGTCCGTACTCACGTCTCCGCATGGCCAGAACCACTTGGCGGGCCCTTCCTGCACGTAAGATCCCATAATTGCTAGGCCGACATTTGCACCATCTGCATCGGGCATATATGGCAAAGTGCAAACTTTTGCATACCACACAGGGGTAGTAACACATAAACCCGGATCCGGCAGCGATCAACAGGTTCATGGTCTACCGTTGGCCCATGGAAAGCTTGTGTGTACTGCACCTCATGATGGGGCTGTGTTGAGCGATCTTACTAGAATGGTGCTGCGACACGCCGAACTACCCGTTCGCTGTCGGCAGTATGTACACGCTTCGCATAATACAGTGAGAGCATTCGCAGCCGACCTCGCGTCTAAGAAGATCGAGATCGTACACCACAGTGGCCGCAAACCCGGTTGTCCGAGAGGAATTTCGAACCGACTTTCCAAGTCTAGACCCTTTCACCTGAAGTGAGGAAATGAAAGTACCCAATCGGCCGCGTACTGCAACACCAGCATCTGTCAGTACATTAAATCGCGGACTCTATGAGCATAGCGGTGAGCCGTCGCACGGTCTGGAGCATCCCGGAACGCGTGGATGAGACGTTTTAGTTCGGGTCACGACTGCGACAACAATCTATTTCGAGCTGCAAGAATGGACGAAGCTGCTAGTCTGCGGTTTGATTGTTGGCATATGCTGTGGCCATGCCCGGTTGGCTATCCTGAAAACGCGGTGTAGCAGCACTTGAGATGTAGATTTGGAATGGAAAGCGTCCCTGCGTCTTCGAACGTGCGCGCAGCATCATGAAACAAGCCTAGCTGTACGATGTTCGCCCCATGAGATGTGTGAGGTATCACCGTTGTGCGCTGGTGCAAAGTGGTAGTTGGCTTGAAGGTGACAATCTTGTAAGTATTCTGCGCAGAACATGCATTGTACCATCTCTGCAAAGGTTTAGATGAGCATGTCGATGGAGCCAACACTCGCTGGATGATAGTTGGCATTGAAACCGAAGAGAACAAGAGGTCCAGACTCTGGTATGCACGGGGGTATATGTGGCTTCGAATTTTTTTAAGGATATCCCGAAGTATCTATGTCTTCGTCGTCTGCATCTGCATCTGCTACTCTAGCCAATTCTCCCGCTCTCAGTAAGGCGGCCAGAGAAGAGTTTGTCCTGTAGTCTGCATGCTGCATATGTGGGTTTGGTGGCGGCTGGACCGATGGACGATCAAGAGGTGACGGGACAGATGCCATGGCACTGGGCACAGGCGCCGGGAGTACGCGCATTGATTTTGCAGCATCGATGGACGGGAGCATCTGTCCGGTGTAGCCGGCTGCGAATCCACCCTGGCCGCTATCTGATGATAAAGTCGTATCTTCATGAGTCAACGGCGGAAGTCGATGCATCTCTCGATTTGAGCGCCGCGATGGTAAATCGACAGGTGCTTGGTAATGGGAGCCGTATGATGGCGGTGTGGTAGATGGGGGATAGGAGGGTCCATGGCCATAAGACGACGAGAAGGGCAAACTCGCATCGGATTGGCCTCTTGCATCCCTAGCCATGGCGCTAGACGTGGTCTCGAAAGAACCCTCTTTGTTGAGAGTTGCTGATCGTGGCGAAGCAGAAAGTGAAGAGTAATGCTCGGGCATTCGTGGAGAGTTGAATCCAGAACGATTGTGGATTGCAGGCGAGGTTGATTTGGAAGGACGTGAGGGCCCAGAGGGCAACCGTGAAAGTGCTATGGGGGGACTCGCCTCTGTTCGATTTTGGCCAGCGTATTGATCCAACTGCGCTGAACTGATCCTTCGGACTATTATGCGTTCTGTGTGTTCGTGATGATTGCTCCAAGTAGACGTGGTAGTGTCTGCCTCCATTTTTGATCGTTTGCCTTCTGCCTCTGTCACCAGGAGTTACAATTAACCGATGTGGAGGGTGGAACGACTTACCCTTTGGTGGAGCAGCGTGTTTCGCCTTGAACTCCTCAAGATACTTCTGGTAAAATTCATATTCAGGTGTTTTTTTGTAATCCGCGAGTTCAGCGTAGTACTTCTCTTTCGCAGAATTGGCCTGACGTTCGCAGGCATCTCGTGAGTCAGCAGGCAAGACTTGCCACCTTTCACCGACAATCTTGGCGATCTCGGTGAAAGACAGGTCCTGGCCTTTCAGAGTTTCTCTAACTTCTGATGCAAGTCAGCAAGACAATGTAGAGATCTATGCACGGAACTTGCTCACGATTGGAGAAGATGACATAAGCCGACGGAGGTCGCTCCGGCGCATGTTCATCCGGCTGGATGAGTTTAGCATGAGACCAAGATACCATGGGAAAGACACGCGGTGACGTGCGGAACCGAAACTGACTTTTGGATGCCGTCTGTATTTCCTCTTCGCGCTGGGTGTTACGCCTGTGACCAAGGTTTCACCCTGTCTGATTTTGGTTTCTGTCGCGGAGTCATCGCTGCGATATGAGCCGTCGACGCTGCCTGCATGTTCGAGTGCGATGGGCAGTGGACGACCCGAGGACTGTCCTCGCGATTCGGCGATTGCCCGTTGGAGTTTCTGATACAATGTTAACGCATAACATTTGCTGTGTTGCAATGACGTGAACGTACTCTTCGATGTCCAAGTTTGACGCTGAGAGAGCCACTGTTTCAGATCAATATGGGATCGGGAGAGTGGAGGAGAAACACTCCACTCACAGGTCCGATTCGGTTATATCGAGGACGGTCTCCCAGGTGTCGAAGCCCTCGGACACGAATACTTCCAGGTATTGGGACAGTCCCAATCGCGACAGCCGCTCCGCTAGGCCGCTCATGTAGGGATGATCTCAACGTTATTGTGACAGGGTGGTGTTGTGGTGTTGCAGGCGTAGGGTCCGACCGGAGTAGTAGTGGAGACCGAAGGAGGAAGCAAGGTCGAAGCCCGGTTGTATTAGGCCACCGGTGGCAATGGCTACGTGCTTCAGACGTCGTTTGACTCGCGCCGCCGAGTATACAAAAGAGCTAAATAGGAAATACGAATCTCGGGGACGGGAATTTTCTGATTGGTGCTGAGTGGCGGGCCAATGCACCTGTGGCGCCTCCAGGCAATATGAAAAATAGGTTGGTGTTCAAGTGTTGCAGGGCGCAAAGCGCAAGAAGAGTAAATATGGTGGGTGGATGTCTAGCACTCGTCCATAAGGAGGAGTAGCACGCAACGTGGGTTTGGGGAAGGTGGGTCTCCGGACCGATCTGATCAGCGCTGTCGAACAATGTTACGGTACGGCAGTCGGGCGCAATTACGGTGCTTTCACAAGCACTGTGCTGGAAGAGAGCCGAGATGTCCTGACACAGGCACGACCGTGTAGCGGCCGGTAGGGTTCAGGATGGGACGGTACGGCATTGGGCGCGTCCACGGCGGGCATGCACAGCGGTGAGTGGTGGACCATAGGCTCACGCGGTGCACACGAGTGGAAAAAAGGCGGTGCGGCTAGATTCTCGAAACCGGGATAGGCCTAGGAAAAGCGGCGTTGTGAGGCCATGGCAGTGCGGCGGATTCCAGGTGCGTGGGTATCGGCGGGTTTACGAGAGAGGAGATGGCATGGCAGAGGGAGGGGAGAAAGGTGGAATTTTGAAATGGATGGAGAGTGGCCGGTAGCTGGTGAGGTCAGAGGGAAAGATCGGCAGCGACGCCGGAGCCCTGACGACGGGCTGGGGCAAGGCAGGCAGGCGTAGCAGGGAAGTTGGCCTGGCATACAGTTCGGCGATACTTGGTCGAGGTTCTGGCAGCACACGGCGCGGTCACAGGTGGAAAAGCCGTAAAGGCATCGTGATTCCTGCTGAGTGACCGGCGCGAAGCCTGCGAGCTCCAGAACTAGCGAGCGCTGTAGATCGAGACAAAGGACGCGATCGGTTCGCAGGCACGTAGCGCGATGCAGAACCCCAGCCAACAGCGCGCTTCGGGAATGGCTGCAAACCGGCGTGGCTGTGCCGGATGTGTCGCCAATACAGCACCTCAGATTTGGCGACTGGGGCTTTTTGCTGGCGTGTCGGCGGAAATTCGAGAGAACCGGAGACCATGGCGTGCGGTGCCCAGCCCAACGGTCTTGCGAGGGCGGGAGAAGGCCGATGCGCAGGTGCTCGAGGGAAAAACTCCAAAACGCTAGCCAGCACGGCAGATAATCAGCCCATTCCTCTGCTGCGGTATGGATGCCCTTGTGTGGGCGGTAAGCGAGCGAGCCACCCCGTCCGTCGCCCTTTGAAGTTTCACCCGTCACTTGCGTTGCGATCTGCGTCGCGATATCTACCGCGAACCTTTGCGGTGCTCCGTGTGCCAGCAGATCGATGCTGTTCGCAGCATGCTGCCGCGCGATCAGGGGCGGGGTGGAAGGTCTGCGACGTCTGGGCACGTCTGTTTCCGCCCCTGATGGTGCACTGGCCAATGGCAGAGGGCTGCGATACGAGAGTGGAGGCAGGCGGAGCGGAAAGTTCTCATTAGTGCCAGAGGACCCTGAGTGGCGAGGGCGTCGTTATCAGATTGCGCTGCAGAGACCGATCGGGGGTCTGCAACCATCAGAATGGCCATCTGACTCTTCGATGGATGTCGTATGGCAATCTCGAAAGGCAGGGTTTACTGATCAACTGAGATCGAGATGAATTGCAGCTCGATGGGATGTAATAGGCTAGCGGCGCATTACGAAAGGATGATGCGTGTTGAGCGCCCCCGGAACGCCCCTACCCTTTGCACCCAGGTCGCCCCTACCCTTTGCACCCAGATCGCCCCTACCCTTTGCACCCAGATCGCCCCTACCCTTTGCACCCAGATCGCAACAGCTACCTAGGCAACCCAACCGAGAATGGAGACGACCCAGCCATTTCTCTCTCCGAGAAGTGAAAAGAGACGTTGCGCCAAGCAAGTGAAAAGCCTTCTCATCGAAGCGCTTGGCTCGTTCCGATTTGCACCTGTGTCACCTTGGCCAAGACCAACATTTGTCATCATGTCATCATGTCATCATATCATCTCAGGTGGGCCCTCGAGCATCTGATGTACTGTGTAATAAAAGTCTTCGGGCATTTGTTCACCTCTGTGCTCTACCATGAGCGCTACAGCCACGACAGAGCAGTACCCCTTGGCGCCTTCTAGGTACACGACCAGCACCCATCGGATCTGCGTCGACGGCTATCCCAATTCAATATGTTGCCGGTATTCCAGTTTGGGGAATAGCGGATTCCGCTTCCATGAACGCTCCTCTCAAAGCCGATGTGACAGGATGCCCCGACGCGTAGCTCGCTGGTAGAACATTCTCCGCACTTCTCTATCAATGCCTACTCGTCCACCCATTTCCCGTCTCCTCCTGGAACCATCTGGGAGGTTGTTAGTTTCCGGGAGGATGTTCGTGTTGTACCCATCGTACCATGCAGATGTTGTTGCCATTGAGGAGGATCTTCGACATCCGTGTCTCACCCTCTTGAGGGTCGCTGCGGTTGTCAGTGCTGCCAACCGTGTACCAGTTTTCGCAGCTGTCTGCACTCACATCTCCCGGACATCCTCGAGGACCATATCTGATGATTGTTATCCGCCTGCTTTCACGCACATCGTTTGACTGCACGTACTGACGTAGTCGTCGAAACCAATCAGCTTGCCCACAAATTCTGCACACCATCAGCCTAGCTTTTGCATGTTGATCATAAAGACCAACCCTTTTGATTGTTCATGATGATCCAAATCTGTGAACCCACGCACTTGTCGACGAGTTCTGCAAGCGTCAGCATGTGACCATGAGCGCGCAGCTGAGACCTTACCGAGGGGCAGCAGAGGGTGATGCGCCTTGGGTAGCGGCAGGAACGACATGGCTGCAATTACCTGGTTATCGAAGAGCTTGCCGTGGTGCTGTCGTCGTCGTCGTCGTCGTCGTCGTCGGGTCGGCGGGTGAAGTGAGGCTGGCGGGTGGTTGATGCCGGACGCTTGGCGGCAAGGCGCGCGGCTACGCGATCTAGCCGCCCGTCCATCCTTTCTCTTACCTACGGCACCAGGTTCTGGTTTCTGGCAAACTGGGCGCCATTCATCAGGACGACGTCCTCTGTCCACGCGCCGTGCGAAATCCGCTGCCTGTGCCAGCAAACAATGGAGCCCAATGCTCCGTCAACGATGCGCGTTTTCCCTTGGTGCGCCGGAAGTAGCGTCATACGCGCGTCTTGATGGCCGAAGCAGCGCTCAGAGGATGCTGTTGCCTCCAGCTCTGTGGCGAACCAGAGGACAGCAGTACATATGTCCAACTCGTGACTGAGATCATGCTGAATTTTTGCAGTGCCCTGTTTCCAAGCTTGCCTCGCTTTGCCGTGCAATACTCCCGAGCCGTACACCATCACGTCCCGTCCGTAGTCGTCCCGTCCGCAGCACCTCGCACGGATATCCAAGGCACAGTGCAGAAACATACAGACTCAGGGAACGAACGTAGGCTGAGGGTATCTTTGAACAATTTTCGAAGGGGAACCGGTACGGCTCGGAAGCCCATCGTTCGCCCCGCTACACCTAGACGAAAGCTTCTCACCGCTCGGAAGTGTCCTACCACAACTCTGCAGCCTGGCACTTCGTTGCGGGAATTTAAAAGCGAGACAGCTTCGATGCAGCAGCTTCGAGTCGCAAGCGCCCGCCGACGCGCCGCACGCCGTCACCTGCCTCGATTTTCTCAGAAGCCCAATGGATCCGTGAATATCGATGGAATGGGCTATAACGATTACGCTGCGGAGTGGAATGCTAGTACACAACTGCCAGAATTGGATGAGGCCAGGCGTCTGACTACAGCCGTTAGATCAGCTGTTCAAGTCGTGGAAGCGTGCGGAGCCGTTTCAGCACAGATGCAACATTCAGTCACGAGATTACAGAAGCTACATGCCAGTTATGGGCCTGCGGGGTCTACGAACATTCCACAAAGCGTTGCAACGCGCATGGAAACACTTTCTCGCGTGCGGGATCTCCATACCCAAGCAGCGAAGGCACGCGACCTGCTCGTGACCTTGTGCCATTTTCATCGAGGCCTTGTCAGAGCAGCATCAGGCATTCCTATTGGCGTTGGTGCAGCTATGTATGCTGCCGACAGACGAGGGTTCTTGCTCGAATACTTATGTTACTTGACCCAAGGTCTGGCCGCTGAGATATCGGCGGATGTACGGGACCCAGCCCTCAATAACATCCCCAGATTTGACGCCGCGCTTCTGCGAAAACGACTGTCTACTATCGATGAAGTCATAGGCACCGCTTTCAGGGAAATGAAGATAGCTTCAGGGCAACTACAGCTGCTTCTATTGAGTGAAGTTGGTGGAGGAGGTCCCGCCCACTTTCATGTGCAACAGTCCTGGAGTTTCCAGCTTGATGCCTTGCTGAACACCCTATGCGAACTGAAAGCATGGCATAGTGCTGACATGCTTCCTCGTCAGTATTCGACATCAACGACTAAAACCCTCTCTGATATCGATGCACGGGTTTCTCAATTGAACACTCATCTTGGATCCATCGTAGTGGACATCGGACTACTTCTTCGAAATCTTGCCAAAAGGGCAGCCACGCCAGGGAGAGTAGAGGCTCTTGGACCATTCTCCGATTCTGTCAAGGGACAGACAGTCAATTGGCCGCAGGCGAGATACCAGGAGAAATACCGCTCGGCATGCCGCTCACGTGCAAAATTAATGAAGCTACGCAGCTGGGGCTACCTTCCCTCACCATTGTGTAAGATACCATGGGCAGGAACGGATAATACATCATCACAGAGCGTAAGAAGCAGACGCAGATCGAGACGGCGTGCATACTTGAAAGGACTGTCCGCGCGATTGCAAGCCACGTATTACTGGACCAGTGGCCGATCGGTCGAACCACTGGCTGCCACGACTGATCTACGGGCTGCGACGACTGATTTACGGGCTGCGATGGCTGATTCACCGGCTCCCAAGATTGAGACTCGAGCTCGCAAAAGCGAGCGGATCGTGATTCCGAAGAAGAAGCTTAAGAAAGGAAGCGAGATGGCTTTGGCAAACTTGAGTAGGCTACTGTCGGGCACGTTGCTCTCATACCATAGTTGCACAATCAAGGACTGGCGCAGTGTCGGCCGGCTCGCGTCTTTACCAGAGACGGAAAAGCCCTCCACTCTGACGCAGGTTGGGAAAACCATCAATGCTTTAGGATTCTACGAAGAGCTTGGTGAGAGAGAACCTAGTTGGTCGAGGAAGATGGAACCTTTGAAGCAGGATTCTGGAGAACCCATTGTGCGCTGGACATATTCGAAGTCGACGTCAAGACGCGTACCATCTCAAAGCAGACCACGATTCCAAGCGACCCAGTCTATGAGAGCATCTCATCCAACGTCGACGTTTTTCAGCAGCGATGCGTGGGAGCAGAGCGTTGACATGTTAACCAACCTTGATAACAACAGCCGAAGAAGCCTCGTTGGTGAAATTCCAGTCTCTTCACTTAGCGGTGTCACCAGTGGCGACCCAGCTAACAAAAGGTACCCATGCAGTGATTCAAGCGGCGAACAGAATCCCGAATTCCCTGACCGTACACCCGACGAGCAAAGTCCTCAACCGCTCAACAAGCGTATGGACAACCCAATGAACGACGATCCACCTCATGAAAGCGAACAGGAGGAAGAATCCGAGAGCGAAGTCGACGAAGACTCAGACCCGGAAGAGCCCGGGGAGGAGCACACCCCGTTAATCTACCAAATTCCCTCGGATGTCCTCGAGAGTGCTTTACAGGCACCTCCGCAAACCCGCGCGAGTTATTGGAGTCAAAAGCTTTACCGTGGCCCTGAAGATCAGGAGCTCCTACTGCACTACTGCGTGAATATGGAGGTCTCAGAGCGGGTCGCCAAGCACTTCCTGAACGAGAAGGTCGTGGGCTTTGACATTGAGTGGAAGGCTTTCGGTCCCGTGGACTCTATCAAGGAGAACGCATCCCTGATACAACTGGCCACTGAAGATCGTATTGCGTTGTTTCACATTGCGCGTTTCCCAGGCAAAACGCCAGAGCAACTTATGCCGCCAACTCTGAAGGCCCTCTTGGAATCCCCCGACACCTACAAGGTTGGGGTTGCTGTCAAGGGCGACTGCCGTCGACTAGAAAAGTATTTCGATCTCAACATCCGTGGAGTGTTCGAACTCAGTCGTCTCCACAACCTCGTTGAGTACCATGGGACCCAACCGAGCAAGGTCAATAACAAACTTGTGAAACTAGCTACGCAGGTTCACCAACACCTGCTCTTGCCGCTGCACAAAGGCGAACCCTTCGTCGATGAGCCTCAGCAGAGGCTTATCAGCGTCCGGGAGAGCGACTGGAGCAGACCACTTGACTTTGAGCAGATCCATTATGCTGCCGCAGATGCGTATGCTGGTTTCCGACTGTTTGATGTTCTGGAGTCGAAGCGGAAGAAGCTGAAGCCTGCGCCGCCAATGCCGCACCTGTGTGATTACGACAACAAACCTATGCCACGCACTACGCCGCGGGTCAAACGAGCAAAGAAAGTGGCACCCGAATTGGAAAAGGTCGTCGCTGAGTCTCTCAGTGGACTCCAAGCTGAAGATGCAGAGGAAGAGGCGTACGAGACTGCAGCCGAAGAATTCGCAGAGGAAGAGGAAAGCGAAGATACAGATTCTGAGGCTTCGTCCGAGTTCGCCGAGAATAAAGATTTTGATGCATACTATGTTCCCAAGGCCCATGGTAGTATTGTCATAGGTAAGCGCTCGACCGAGGCTTCCGCAACCCCAGAGGCGTCTGCACATCGCATTGGAAGAGTCGACCTCTCGGGGCTGGCTGGCGTTGACCCAGCGTATCCAATGCTGCCCCCTATGTCCGATGAGGAGGATGTCAGCTCTGATGAATCAGAAGCGTTCGATCCTCCGCCCAAAATGCCTCGGCGACGACGTATTTCAAAGGTTGCGCAAGCAGCAAAAGTACTACCTGCCAAAGCAGAAGTCTCAGACGATGAGTATCCGGACCCTGAACTGGAAGAAGCGTTTGCAACCATGGATCTGTCGGACCCTCCCAAAGCCGCAAGCAGCCCTATTACAGAACTCCTATCTCAGGCGGAAACCCTCGACTTGGAATCGCCCACCGAGCAAGGACTGGTCGAAGAAGAGACCCCCACTGACGTATCACCACCAATCTCCACATCCCTCATTCAAGCCGGTACAGCCACGCACACGCCCGAGTACACCCTCGCCACAACCTGGGCACAAAACTACCTCTCCTCCACCATCCCCTCACCTACATCCACGGCTCTTTCACGAATTCGCGCCACGGTGTCCTTACTGCGTGCATATCACATGTGGCACCACCAGCGCATGCCGTTAGACGCGATCGGTGCTCATTTGCGCGACCCGCCTCTTGCGCAGAGCACTGTCTCTAACTACATTATACAAGCAATCAATTTGGAGAAGTTCACGTACAGAGATGACGATCTGATCACCCTCATGGGGACCTTGCCGGCGAACCTGAGGATAGGGAAGTATGGGTGGTTGAGCAGAAAGCTGGAAAATGCACGTTAGGTCGGTCGGAGAGGAACATACCCTGTATTATGATTGTAGATGACATATTGGTGTTTGGAGTTGAACATGAGTACGTCATGTTGTGGGTGGCTTGCGAGTACATACAGGAATTTCACTTCGTACATGTTCATCGTTGATTGATAATTGCTAGGTCACTGCAAAAGTTGTGTTGTTTTAAACTTGTATATTATCCAACTGCAAGATAGCTAATTTATCACTTCAAGTACAGGATTATCCTGCAACGCCCAGCCATACTTCCATTTTTCAACCTCCAACAAATACCGTAGATCATCGTACGCGGCGGAGTTATCGCGGCGTGGTAGATCATACTCGTATCGAAGCGCGTCCGGCGGAAGGAGTAGAGAGACGCATACTCTTGTGGCGTTGCTCAAGAATCAGCTTGCCAGCTCCAGCGTCTTGGAGGCTGTCGAATCGGAGGTATACGCCACGGCTGTACCTAGATAGGTACACACATGTCGAAGACCTTTTTCTGGTTCTTCGGAATTACCAGTATTTCAAAAGTGTCTTACTGGTTCTTCGGGATTACCAGGCTATCGAAAGTGTCTTTCTGCTACTCCAACTTCTTGACGTCTTCCACGAAGAGTTTTAATCTGCGACTGGGAAATGGCGACGTGGGGCCAAAGCCGAGTAGAAGACCCAAGTGGTTCGTCTTTTTTCTCGCTCCATTGCTTCAGGTTGGAAAGGCGAGGCAGCGTGCCGCGTACAAGAGCGTTGATACATCCAGGGGTACCAACGATGATGTGCGGGCGTGTTTCCTTGTCTTTGAAAAGACCTTTGGGCTCGGTGCAACCACGTTGGAGAGTCTGGACGAGTTGTATAGGCGGGCGGACCGCCCCGGTAATGTTAGAGAAGTGTGAACTAGGCAGACACTGAACGCGGAGATCCTGGCGGCGAACAGTATCCAGCCCAGCTCAAACTTCTAACATTCAAGCGGCATAATTCGTGGGAAGGTGTCCCGCATATTTACTATCGGAAATGTCCTAGTAACAAGAAGGAAATTAGGGGCGGGTAATGCATACCGGGGCATTCCAAACGTTATGACTTTAGAAATCGTGAGCTGGGCGGACACTGAACGTTGAGACCCTAGCGCTGGAAATGAACGCGGAGATCCTGGCGACGAACAGTATCCAGCCCAGCTCAAACTTCTAAATTGCCTTTCGGCTGAATGGCTCGACTGTAACTCGTCAGAGCGAATACAAATACGATTGAGCAAGACGGAAAGTACCGCGTGGGAACGCCAGCCTTCAATGACAACTCAAGTTGTGGCTCGTCGTCATATATCAGCGGGCCGGTCGGCTGGTAGAAAGCGCGTTACATGGTCAGCTTCTAAATTGAGCATGCAAGTAGACGCTGGACTTACAATAATGTTGCGCAACATGATAGTTGTACGTACATCAGAGCCTATAACGATCTTCGCCCGGTATACCTTGTTGTGTGCGCCATCACGCTCTCCACAGGACAGGGCGGAATGGGGAGGAGGTCGGTACGTTTCGAAACTCCATAAGCTTCCCTGCCCGTGAAGAGCATGAGGAAGTGCCGTAATAGATGTCTACTTGAACAGACTGAGAGGGTGCGAAGGCTTGCGGTGGCAAAAGAGAAGCTGAGAAAGGAAGTAGCGGGATGGCGGGGTGGCGGGAGATTACGAGTATTTAACGAGGGCAAAATTTGCAAGGAAATAAGTTACTCCGAGCCAGTCAAAGCAGCGCAATCTGTGGTGAAGGGGACGCTTTCGCTGAGCAATCTCCCCGACGACGCTCGCGCGGCAGGACCTACGTCACTTGCGACTGAGCTGTCCCGCGCCTGTGTACCTAGTTGACCATGCAGCCCGTTGCTTCACTTTTGCAAGCTCAGGACTACATCGAGGCCAATGGGAGGCGACTTGATGCTCATGAAGTCGTATGTGATGGAATGGCTGCGCAGTGTCCTTTCCCATGTTTCAGAGGCAGGCTCGATCGACCTTCCTACGCCATTTGGATAGCACAGATCATGATTATGACTCAATTCGATAGCTTTGTTTATTGTAATCTCACATCAAACATAAAAACTCAACCACAGTCATTCGCATGTGCCAACGCTTAATGCCTTACGGATCATTGCAGTCGACTTGCGAAACTAAGAACCTCAATCTCTCACTACATCACTGTGTACGACGTCGGTTCCCTTGCCCATCAAGCTAATCCTGAGACCAAGTCGTGAAACAATGCGCACGAGAGAGAGAGGGAGGGCAACCTCAGCTTGTGAGCCATCCTCAATTGGCTCGCGCCCCATTGCACGACTTGAGAATCAGACTACTAAAGAGATTGCTAAGTAGAGGCTATCAATCCAGCTCTTACCTTCGGAGCCGGTGATAGGGGAGGACAGCGGCATTCTCTCCAGGCACGTTCGAAACTGCTCGCGGGGTGGCTCCTGCCGTTTACTTTGGCACCGGACAGAAGACTTCGCCCAGAGCCTTTACCTTGCGTCCCTATATCACATTCTGTGGGACCTCCATCTGCTGCAAACAACTCCATGCACGGGAGGGAGACAGCAGGACATACACTTCCGAAGCTTTCGAGTACTATCGTATGCTCGGGCCATCCGATCTGACGATCATTGATGATCATACTGGTTTTGAATCCATGTTGTGCCGCTTCACAACCACATTGAGCCGCCTACCACTACGTATATAAAACCGATAGGCCATGGCGTGGAGGTTACTATGTTGCAAAGGAGGACTCTCAGCAACAATGAAACAGGTGCATATGACTCGTAGCACTTGAACTCATAGACACGAGTCGACGACCCTGGGAGCGTAGTTCTTATCCAGGAGCGTTCGAGAAAGGTCTATCGTGAGCGTTTCGGGCATGCAAGATCGAAGTAGACACGAGGATGGCGCAATACGGGTCAATAGCGTGGTTGACAAAAGCGGTTGTAAACAAAGATCAGGCTTCGGTGATCACATCGGCGCGTTACAGCAGCTACAAGATTTAGCGAGGTAGATAGAGGTGCGAGCAGATCCTATGATCTGGCAGGTGACGTTTTTCTCTGGTAAAAGATATCTATCCCGACTGTCGGCAGGGAAGCACGCTCACGGGCGAGTGCGGCGTTGTTGTTACAAAAACAACAAGAATCATGAGAACGAGCGAGCTGATCCGTCAGAGGTAGGACATTCAGTTTGACCGGGATGCCTCAGTAGAAGACCCAAATTCGCATTCCTGCCTTCGTTGTCCCCGACCCTGTCACTGACGACACATCTGTTTGCATCCCCACTCCGCTCATGTCCCCTCCATTCATTCACTGCACGTCACTTCAAACCATGTGAACTTACAAAACCATCAACTACATAAAGAATCGCTACTATCATTCTTACACCATTTACAGCTAGTTTCCTATAGTCTATGAAAACTCCCGTCCCCAACCGCTCATCATTGTCGATCCAGCGACTCAACCGCATTATTTATGCACCAACTACCCATTTCATACATCTATCAAACAATTTCGACCGAAACCTTCAACGTCGAAGACGTCACTAAGTACGCAAAGGGTCGCCACCAGCTTCTCGACGCTACAACCGACGCCAGTACTTCCCAACACGGCTAACAGTCCTGGTAAGCTGCTCGTGCATGCCGTTTACAGCCCCACAACCAACTTCTCGCAAGGTCGTCATGGGCCCTGCTGATACTGACCTGTTCGAAGAGCTGAAGCAAAAGGCTCTAAGCAACGGCCGTACTGTGTCCCGAGACCAGGTAGAGCACCGCGGCCAGTACTCCACGTAAGCTCCTAGAGCTACCGTTGTGAGGCGATAACTGCTAAAACCAGTCAGTTTCTTCGTCCCCGCCGGCTTGCAGAATCCGCTCGACGAGTACAAGGGCGAGTGGTGGAAACACACGGTGGTGATCAGTGAGCATGGACGGCATGATGACGCGGCTGCTGCGGTGGACGTCACCATCATCTGAGCTTAGCTTGACTAAGACAGATGACAAGGACCCAAGATAGCAGAGTGGAACGCTTGTCCCATGAGGTCAGACATAAGACACGACACGTCTCAGTTGATTGAGTGTGAACAAGGCAGGCGAGACGCGTCTCGGGCGATAAAATTGTCGTGTGCTTGGTATATAATCCTTCCTTGAAGGTGACCTGGGTTTCACAAGCTCTACCCGGTCCAGGACAGTCCGACGTTGTATATCAACAATGCATACATATCTATATTCTGATATTATAGTGTTAAGTTTTCACTACCAGGGTGCAAAGTGCTCGAGTTTTTCGGATGAGAAGTGATGCTCTTCCCACCTGTATATTAACAGATTGTTATTGTTCCTTGTCTGTCAACTAAGTTCACAAGAGGAAACATAACCCTCAATCAAGTTCTTGGACTCGAACGACTACAAACACTACTCATACCCTTGTCGAGAACAAAGAATAGTTTACAATGTCGTCATTGGTTTCTCGATTCCGTCGCACGATTCTTATCAATATCTTCCGCCGCGACCTGACTGGTCGCATTGAAGACGCAGCCCCCCAGGCCCGTACAAACGTTAACCGGCGCCGCCAAGTGCTCTCCGTCTATGAGCCGGAGTTCACCAATATCCGCGTGCATGATGGTACCGATGGAGCCTGGTGGTGTGGTCGCTGCGGGCATCAAAGTGCTCTGTAGATCCAGAAAGGTCGCCATCCCCTCGGCCAGCTGTCATGTGGCCGTTGTGACCAAGTCTTCATCGAATGGGACGTGTCGACCAACGTGCTCTGTCATAAGGTCATTCCTGACAAGTTTCACCCAGACTGGTTCCAGGTAGAAGAGGGCAGACTTGGTGGCGTAGTGTGCTCGGGATGTGGATCTACCCATCTTGGAGTCCGGATGGCCACGCAGGACGTGCCTGGCTACTCGGCTTATGAATTTGGTCCGGTAGAATGCCACTGCGGTCGCCGTGGAGGTGGTGGCTGGAAATTCTCTTGGCATTCTTTCTGCGTTGGGTCTTGCCGCGACTGGCAGGAAGATCGCCTAGGTGCGGAGGCAAAGGCGACGGAAGAGCGCTTGGACTCTAGGTTCCAAGCATATTTATTTTTCAAAGGTCCTTTATCTACGTAAGCCTGCTCACGAATCAGAATGAAATAAGCTTCCAGCAATGCTCCATACTCTATCACGGACGCTTTTGATAGAACGTTTTCTCGTTCTACACGTTATCTCATGTTTTACAAATTGCCAACTGTAGCCGAAGTTTAGTCAATTGAGATAATTCCCTTTCATGAATCGCAGCACAAGTGTGTACATGAGTACGTAAGGTATCTCTTCTTTAGTGCTGTACGTGACCAATAACAGACGTTCTATGTTATAAATTGTGAATACGCTTTGCCAACTAAGAAATCTCGCCATAGTATCCGTTGGAGTTTCACATTAGCAGCAGAACAAGCGGGTGCCCTAGGATTCCCCTAGTGGCGCGACTCGACATTGCATTAAAACAGCCCAGCATCGTTGTACCTGTAATTATCTTCTTATCGCAAGTGCCTATTGTAAGGCTGCAAACAGGTCGTGGTAATACGTGCGGGGGGTTGATGGACTCTCAGTCTGGGAAAGCAAAAAGCAAAAAAAAAAGAAATTGTCGGCTGCCGTACTCGAACAAAAGGTAAACCCGACCAAAGTCGGTAACCGCCAAACTCTAAGGTTTACACCGGTTCACGGGATAATGCGTACCTCGAACAAGTACGCCACCTGTACCGTCTAAGGCCTTCAGTACCTTCAACAATCTGTAGACTTTCTAACGGCTTTATATACCCGTAGAAAGAAATGTTATAGGGAATTTGGGTGAGTAGTTCTGCTCTGTGGTTAGGGCAGGTTAAGATAAATAAACGACAAAGCAGTGAGGGCAGGCACGGCAGGCAGGAGCACGGCCGGCATCGCACTCACAAAGTTGTGCCAGCGCGTAAACGGCTGCGTTACGATTATATGTGCTCTACGTGCCTTCGAATTTGTGTAAACATGACACATCTTACGCCAAGCTCAACTTTCCCTCATCTTCAGTACCTCGCGCATCTCCCGCCAGTACCTACCGCAGTAAGAGTACTTCCACCTTCGTCAGCGACTCCGCATCTCTACAAGAGCAGCCCTCGAAACGCTCGCAGAAAAACAGCTTACGCTCTGCTCAGATGATCTGCCATCATTATTAGCACCGAACAGTACAACCTCCACTTCTAACAAACGCTTATGGCATGCGCCATACGGAATCGAAATTCCGCGTCCGAAACCTACAGCGCCAATACAAGCTCGTTACAGTGATAAACACGATCTCCGGCTTCGTCTATCCTACGTCACAGCCTAAAAGACGCCGCTGAAGCTAGTCCTCCAGCACATAGGTCGCAAGTTTTGGTGGTACCTATGGTCAATGTTTCTGGCTTTGTCGCTAATAGGCGCATCCTTTTCTACGACCTGAACAAGCTCTCTAAACCGCCCTGATGAGCGCGAAGATGCTTTGTCGGGTCGCAATCCGAGTGCTCGATAACAGGCTGCTCCCACTACCACACCCATATAATACTGGATGAGATCGATACCTTAGATTGACATCAATCCCACCTAAGCCCGGTGGGTGGTCCACTTTAGAACAACGAGAATTGCTACCCTTTCCACATAGTCATGCGCTAGAAAAGGACCATAGGCAAGCAAGCAGAGTCTCCTTGTCTGTAGACCAGACTCTAAGTAACTGGAGACAGCAACTTCCGGACAACAACTTCCAGACAACAACTTCCGGACAACAACTTCAGCTAACAGGTGATTAGCTACGAGCGAGGGACCTACATGCTCAGTCTAATTGCTGCAATCAGACAAGAGCGGAGTTTTACAAGTCTCGATCCTAGGGCAGCTATGTAAAGTATAGTCACAATCTAACAACTCAAGAGGCACGCAGCACTATATAAATATGCTTAATCCGCCTCAGTGCCTTTCGTACCACAATTATAACAATAAACCCAAGACCATCATCGGTTGTTCTAAGATATAACAAATTCCTTCTTTGTTTATGCCAATGCGACCTACAGCAGCACGTCCAGCGGCCAAGCGTACCGCCTCCGGCCACTCCACTGCCAAAATGTCTTATCTTCCCTTCTATGAGCTGTCCGCTTGCCACGAGGACTGCCAAGCTGAGACTCACATGCAGTCTTTTCAGGGTAGACAGGCCCACAGCTAAGCGTTGCAGCGCATGGTGGTGCTGCCGTTGCCGTCACGCGAAACAAGTTATCCACTATTCTAGAGAACGTCCTTTCGAGCTTAGAAACTGCGCAAACTGTTACCGAGTCTCCTGCAGTGCGTGCTTGACGACTAACATCTTGGGACAGGACATGGTAGGTCGTCCTCCTTGTACCCAGATTGCGAATGTGGTCCCACACTATGACGACCAGGAATTTCCCTACGGTCTCATGAGCCAGAGGGCCGACAAATTGTCGTACGATCAGCTGGGTGTCCGAGTCTCAGTGGTCCAGTTCGATCAACTGCACTGCATCATTCGCCAGCGACGACGCAAAAGCGAGGTACGCACTTGATCGGATTGACATCAATGTATTGGTGAATTCGAAAGACATGAGAAATAGAGTGCCTACCGGATTGGGGAATGTAGCGCGGATACTAGTGCTGGCTTTAGTGTGCACAAAGCTCGCATAAAGTATGTGTGTCGCCGCCACCACCACAGTCCCAAGACTCAATCGAGTTTGACGCCACCAGCAACAAAAGCTTTTTTTTGGAAGGTAAACAGGGCGCGCAGTCCATGTATTTCGAGCTGCACAGCTAAATTCAAACAATAGAAGCAATGGACGAGCGTGCCGCGAAGATTGCTTCGGCCCTGGAGCACGGTTTTGACCAGCACCCGGCTCCGTTTGCACTTGGAGAACGCGATCTTCAGATTATGCCCCCAGCACTGGCCCCCCGTCGCTTCGCGGAGGTGGCCGAAACCTAGAGAGCACAACGGCCGCGAAGGTCTACGCCCCTGTCTGGGATTACCGCGGAAAAGACATCGACAACACTGACACGAGCGACTTCGCCAGTTTCCTCGCCTTCATTGGTCCTGTTCCGGCTCCGCCCACCAAGATGTTTCGCTTCGGACTCGCGGACGGCCTAGAGAGCAGCGGCGTGCTCGAGTTCCTCGACATTGACTTCGACAATCCAGGCGCTGGTAAGTTATGGTGGTACTTGCTCCTCTTTGAGACGGTCTGATGGTGTGGTAGCGATCGATAAAGCCCTCACCAATCTCCAGCAGTCTGCGAGGACTATCCTTTGCACCTCCATTGCCGACCAACGGCGCAACCTGCCTGCGGGTGCCTTCCTTCAGCCGAACTATATCCACCTGAAATCTGTGCTTGACGCGCACATCAAGCTTCTCTCCGCTTACAAAGAGGTGGAGTGTATCGAGATGCCGCTGGCGTGGGTCAGCCTGTTCCGAGCAGAGGCTGTCTTTCCAAAGGTCAACATAAACAGCGAGGAGGACATGGAAATTATTCTAGCCCAAATAGCGGTATGGTGGGGTAAAGACCCAGGCAGCTAGGAGCGTAGTATGACGCTGGAGTAGCATGGCGTACAGCTGGGCTAGAAGAGCGGGGATAAACTTGAAAGAAAGCATTGTAGGTCTGGGGATTCAGGGCGATCAATCACTGCTATGATGCCACAACGGGGAGGAGTCACGTATGACGCGAATAGTTATGCCTTGCTTCTATGCTACATTCTGCCTTCGCCTAACTTGACACCCAAACACTCTCCCTTGCCACGTGTCCTTGGATTATGCCATGTTGTGTGGGCTTTGCAGGTCGGAGAGAAATTGTCGATATGCAGCGCTTATGTCGTCGGCTGGAGGCTGGTTGATGTGGTTGTCGAGGAGGTCGGCGAACGCTGTAGACGGCGAGCGCGGTGTGACGAAGATGGAGAGGGTTTCGGAGGAGGTGATTTCTAGTCCTCCAATGTAAGACAGCGGGCATATGCGTGAAAAGAAAGCAATACCTTCGATGATATCAAAAGAACTTGCGGTGCCCCGAGTATGCACTCTTTGGAGGGTGTTGGCTTGCAGTGCCATGCGGAGGAGTTGAGGGAGGGCGAAGAGGAATAGCCAAACGTAGGCGAGGCATGAGACAATATCGTCAATAAAGTGCATGTTGACGGTGCGTGCGAACTGTGTTCGGATTTATGGTATGTTGAGAGTGTGTAGACGGGTAGGAAAGCGGCGTTTTGTTTACAGCTACAAACGGTCTTCAACACGCTCCACGCGACAGTGAGAGCGCGTCCGTGAAGCCACAAAAACAACGGCACCTTCCTCGAATTCTAGTAAGCATTTAAACAGATCAACTAGAAATACAAAAAACTCATGTTCTCTGCAGCATAGTAGCTAGCTATTGATTAAGCGCTACTTGATTATCCTCTAACTGTCTTGATCAAGCTATTCTAATTTGTTTTTCGATTACTGATTTCCTTGACCTAGACCAAGATACTGCCACGGAGCAAGAACCGCACCAGATACCGAGGCTTACACAGACGACGGAAAAGATGCGGCGACCGAGGATGACAACGACATGGTCACGGGCAGCGGAGACGCCCTGGCGGCTAACAATGAGGTCACGCAAATCTTCTTCTTCGAGCAGCTCAGGGAGTACCTCAGCAACGAGACCAGAATTTAGGGCTTCTCGGGGTTGCACAAGAGCTTTTTCACGGCACAGATTCACCTCGAGGGTTTGCTTCAAGAAGCGGGAACGTTCCTTGGCGAGCAGTCCAAGCTTTTTGCCAGCCTCAAGGACTACATGCGGACTGATGAGAAAATGGATATGCTAGACAGCGCGTTCATAGGCTTCCTCGATAACTGAAACATTGATTTATGAGGTTGAAGAACCGGGGAGAGGTGAGGTTGATGAGCTCTTCAAAAACGCTCCTCGAAGCTTGCGATATGTTTTCAACGACAGAAAGGTGGTGAGGGGGTAACGACTACTGTGTTCGAAGTACATGTCTCGCCCATGGAAGAAGAAGGTGTGAGACATCGGCAATGAGAAGATTCTCATTAGCTTTAAAATCTTTCGACTGTATATGATACCGGTAGAATCAACGTTCATCAATCACAAACATTATGTTCTCGGGCATACCGTATTCCAAGTTATATGCATTATCGGAATCTTGAAAAATAGATTAATGCTGCCCATTTACTGGGAAGCTCTTCCTCTGCGTGTTCCTTTCCCTTCCAGAAAACCTTGAGACCTGGAAGCGTTCGGAACGGGTGCTCACATGGAGAGGATTTTATTTTATTAGAACTTCGAGGAGACATCCAAGGACTCCAATAATCTGCTTGTCCATAATACACACGTCTAGGGATGTCAAGACTTTTTGGGTTCTCACAGCTGTTTACGTCGCAAGACCTAAACTATATAAATTGATTCTCTTAGTGATCCATACCCTCGAGTGCTACGACAACTACTCTTCTATATAAACACTTGCAATTTTCTTACACAGCACCCATGAAGATCCCAAAGAGAAAAAAACGTGGCCCAATTTGCGCCCACACAGCAGCAACCACCCCTCTCGCCTTCTCGCCAGCCCTCTCCGCCGTCCGTCACATCGCCGAGCAAATCACCCCTCTCGAGGATCCTACGCAACCCAAGCTTCGGCGCAAGCGCGGGATCCGCAACCTGCGGGCCGAGCACGTCTTCGATGCGGAGCTGACTGGAAAGTACTACAAAATTTGCGCCCAGTCATAATACTAACCACTTGATAGAGATAGGTCCCGCAACCGGCAATTAGGTTGCGATACCGTTTGGTCAGATGCGGAATATATCGGCTCCCGCTATTATGATTACGCCGCCGTCGCCTAAGAATAAGTCTAATCCTCCTGATAAATCTGGTAGATTCTTGTTTAGGCGGCTGGACTGGCGAATGGGCTACAAGTGCCCCGGTAAGGACTAAATGCCTCGCCCAGGGAAGTATGTTGATAATTGCCAGCAGGGCTTGGTCCCTCCCAGATCTTGGTTGGCTTGCTACTGCGGCCGGCCGCGCTATCTACAGCGCCCTACCTTACTGGCAGACGTCCTGGGGTACGCTCACCAGTTTCAGATAATCGTTCCCACAACCTAACTGTATCAACAGGAGGATGTCGAACAAGACTCTGAGCAGGAGCTTGAGCAGTGTGGTAGCATTTGCGAGCAGAATCTCACCGACGAAATGCCCCTTGAGTGAATATTCTCTTGAGTTGCAGCTGCCGACATGCTTTTGAGCAAGTCGCTTGGAAGCTTCAAAGATTTTTTGAGGGTGTTTTGGGAATTGACGTGGTTTTCGACTCCCCTTTCCATACTACAGGCACCTGTGGGCGCTTCACTATAGTCTTTTTCGACTCTAGCATTCCAAAATCCCCAGTACTATAGGTAGACGAGGCGAAAGAATATGCGTGCGAGACTCTAATTGCACTATCACAAATGTGGACAAGCTGTTCCAACCTAGCTGAATCGAGTTGGTGCTCAGTGAATGTACTCTTAGCCTTATTTGCGTGTGCAGCACTCGCGGTCAAGCTATACTTAACCCGCACTTGCTCTCGTCTGCAGCCACTCGCACCTCAACTTCTCTGGGACAAGATCTGCTGTAGCTCATCAATATGGCATCGAACGCAAGCAAATCAAACCCAGCAAACACCCTCCCGCAAACCGCGTGCTCTTCTTCCTCAAACGCCGCGCCCGTACCTCCCACGGACGATCTGGACGGCACGCCAACGCGCTCCTCCCTCTTGACCGGATACTCTCCCATTTTCACCGTCTCTCCGCAGACATCCCCCATCCTGTTGCCGCCCATCTACCGCGAGCTCAACGACCCCCGCACTACTATCCGCTTCACATGGCGCATTGATAGCCCCACTACGTTCCCAAGCGTGTTTCCGTTGCCAGGCGTGGTTCCAGCGACGCCCCGGATCAAGACCTTCACGCCGGTGACGGACCAGGAGTTGAATGGGATTGAGCCAATCTTCCAGGTTTCGGAGCAGAGCGTGAATCTTGATGGTGGAGTTGAAGGGCGATTGATGATTGACCAGAACACACCGTTTCTTGTGCGGGGATATGTGGAGATGGGGCGGCAGCAGTCAGGCCCGCTTCATGCCTCCCAATGCCACAAATATCAAGACCGAACGAACTGGGGACCGGCGACCACAGCTCCTCCGCCCGTCCATAGAGCGCCTGGTGCTACAAGTAACATGTCAGCCTTCGACGCGCCTACCGGTTACCATTACCAAAAGCGCCTTGCCACCATCCCCGAGGACAACACCACACCTTTCGGTCTAAACACGCGCTTCCAGAACGCACCCAACGCCTCAAACGGCATGGCAACCTTCGCATCGCCCACCGCCTATTCGTACCAGCACCCGCTTGCGCCCATCCCTAGCGGCCACCCCTACCTCTCTGCCGCAGGCAACGCAGCTCCTGCACAGAGCATGCCAAACCTCAACCCATACAGCGACAATAAGGCCCAGCACCAATATCACTCCCACGTCGCTCCAAACCCCGCGTACCTCTTAAACACCAACCCCACCCCTCCACAAGCTCAGACGCCGCCTCCCAACCGCTGGCCGCTACACACTCCCACCGCCGCCGATGTGCGCAAAGGCACCGCTGCCATCGACTCGCCGCACTGGGAGGACGCAGAGGTGCAAGAATGGGTTGGGGGAGGAGGTGAGGAGGTGTTTCATGGAGGAGAGAGTACCGCAGTGCATCGATTCAAGCAGAAGTCGATACCGTATGAGGGAGAGGGCGACGCAGAGGACTGGGTTGAAGGCAACTCTAGTGCCGCCGTGGACTCTGGCGCTGCAGCAACCGGCAACTAGGAGACGTCGATACCGTTCGAGATAGAGGGAGAGGAGGAGGACTGGGTTCAGGAGAAAAGTGATGGGATAGTCGAGGTGTGGGCGAGGCAGGGGTCGTAGGAGAGCAAGCTGGTGTTAATTTGGCGCTGCAACAACTAGGGTGGTGCCACCGCTGGTGCCGGTTGGTAGATCTTATGTCTATCGCCTCGGTCTTCGGACCGCCGGCAACTGGGCTGACGAGTCTGCTTGGATAAGGATGAATGGGGGCATACGTTTGTGATTGACTTTCGGCACGATTTTGAAAGAATACACGGACTTTCGGCGACGCACAAACATGGAGAGTTACAGTCTGAATAGGGAGATAGGATGTTCTGGGACGCTAAGGGAAGATCCTCATATATATGGTTCGCATAAAGTCTAGTAGCGATTTAATTGTTTATTTCTTACAAGCATTGGCTGTAGTAATCGTTCCCCTTCGTACACGTAGTTCCTGTAACACACTGCGTCGGTCCAGTCCACCCAATTCCGCCACACTGTCCCCACTTCGGCACCGTGCCGCTGCTCGCAGCCGAGCTCGTCGCTGGCGCTGCCGGTGTCGTTGTCGACGTCGCGGGCGCGGTGGCGGTTGGAGTAGAGGTTTGGGTCGTGCCTGTGCTGGTCCTCGTCAACAGCTGCTTCCCCAATGTGTGACAAGGGTTTAACATATCCAGTTCCCCAAGCGCTGAGCATGGCGTTGAACACCTCGACCTTCTTGTTCAAGTTTTCATCCCACGGAAGCGCAGCGCCCTGTCCGGAGAACACGCCCGGGATCCAGGAGCATTTGTCTGTGTAGTCCCAGATGGTTATGCCAATACACCTGGCTACAGCTTTGCATCCCTGTATCACGGTGACGTAGTCCTTGGCTTGCTGGGTGACCGCAGCGGCTGTCGCGGGTGTGTTGCTGCGAATATCGAGCTCGGTGATAGCGACGTCAACGTCCAGGGCGGTAAAAGCGTTCATGTTAGCGGTCCACGCCGAGACGGACTCTGAGCCGCTGGAACCGACGATGAGATGGGCTTGCATGCCAATACCGTCTATTTTGGCGCCGTAGGATTTGACAAGCTTGACGATGTTCTGGGCAGCGGTGGATTTCGCACCCGCAGCCTCGATGTTGTAGTCATTGTAGTAGAACTTGGCGCTGGGGTCGGCGGTAGCGGCTGCTGCGAAGGCAATGGGAATGTAGGCTGGGCCTATGGTGTTGTAGAAGACGTTGATGCGGTAGGTGCCGTCCTCGTTGAGGGCTTTGAGCAGTCAGAAGATGACTTTGATCGTAGGGCTTCAATTGCCAACCTTCGTTTACAACGTCCCATTGGAGACATTTGCCCTTGTAGTGGGTGACTTTGTTTGTGATATGATTGTTCAAGATACTGATGAGAGTGGCGTTGTTGAAGCCACCGTTCGTGATCCTCTTCGCGGTCAATGAAATGCCCCACCCGATACCAGACTAACCTACCAGCTGGGCAGCTGGTTGTACCATACAAGGGTATGGCAACGCAGATATTGTCCGTTATTGGCGGCAAAATTGGCTATGACATCTCCATTCACGTAGTTGAAGGTTCCACGGGAAGGCTCGAGCTATAATTAGCCAGTCCCCTTTAGTAGAGCATAACCCGTACTTTCATCGAGTTACCAGGCGTGATTGTCCAAAATCGACCGTATTGCTGAGACCAGCAACATAAGCCGAGTTTGTAAGTTCACCGTTGTCAGTTGCGCTGCCGAAGTACTGCTTGCCGGCGACAACGGCACGTGTGTTCAAGCCATCTGCTGCTCGAGGTCTTACAAAAGTTAGCTCATGACTGACGCCATAGTGATAGTTCATTCTCTACCGGAGATGCGGTCGCACCAAGAGCGGCAAGGAGGAACGTGACAACGGAAAGAATCATGATTCCCGTTGCCAGTCGGGGTTCCAATCAATTCAAGACAATGCAGCAAGGATCAATCGTAAAAGCCAAGCTCGTTATACCAATGTACCACCAATCTCTCATTGTCCAGAGAAAGGCCACTACGACTGTTTGGTCTAGGCCCTGATACCTAGCTCTTGCCCAACCATGTCTGTCAGCAACAGACAGATATCCAGACCGAGCGTGGCGCGCGGTCGACAACCCGGTTTTCGCAACGGAGAATTTCGATCCAGCCTAGTTCAGACTGCCATTTCCCTAAACACGCTGGCGTTTAATATAGGGAAGATTGGCATTTTCGGTGGGCGAAATTACCTACTCCCATGATGAGAGCCGTGCAATGTATTCGAAGCAGGCAATCCTCCGTCCGCTGGACGAGGAGGCGTGACAGTATCGCAACACTGATTGAAGCTGTAGTTTGTTGTGGCAAGAGGCCTAGTATTTGGAAAGTGAGAATTGCTCTAGCTGATGGAGGATGCGGATGCGATGAGAGGAACCGCGGTGCGCTTGGTGGACCGCACGAGTCAGGTGCGATGAAACTTGGCTTGGCATCTAGGTTTGTGGGGAACTGGGGAACTCGAGACCACAACCGTCAGGCCACGCGCTCCGCACATTTGATTGCAAGTACCACTCGCCTGTTTCCCTTTCTAGTAATCTCGCTGTTGCTTTCCTCAGGGAGCGTTCGCCTTACGCCAGGCGATTGTCGTTCATAGGACGTCCGAAGCGTCTCCCCGCGGACTCGTCTGCCACCGGCGATCTGCCAGCCAGCAAGGGTGGACCCCATAGGTACGCCGCTGCATGCATCGATAGTTTCAATGCGCGGAAGTCACCATGTAGCCGCTTCGCTGGACAAATACAGACAGTTCCCACCCGACCCCAACATAGACGAGCGTCGCCGCCTCCCTTTTTTCCGTCTCTTCTCGTGCGTGATCCTTCGAAGCGATCGATGCCAATGTGCGAAGATGCGGGTCCCCGGGCCGTCGCAAGACTACCTCCGGCTCTTACGCGTACACCTGCACACTTGTCTTGAACGAATGATGGTTGCAAGCACCGACGGAAGATTCACTAGGTAGACCAAAGGAACCGCTGCCGGATTTCCGCAAACCTCAATCTTCAGGATATCAAGTAGGCTTGAATCGACAACTCGCGAAACACTGCGTACATACCATCGTGCCCTTGAACCCCACTTCGAACCCCACTCCAGCAAGTGCACGCATTTTGACCAAGATGGACGCTCTGTTAGAGATACGAGTTCAGGTTGGCTTCTCTGCGTGACGAAATCCCACCTGACTTCAATGGCAGTCATGACACCATTGATGTCTATGCGATATCTGCTTCCAGTCATGATCGAGCTGGAGCCTCTTACAGCCTCTGTGGGAGTATGAAGACGTTGATGTCATTTCCCAAAGACTTAGAGCCTAGAACTCCGTCCTGAAAGTGATTACCTACTTGCGTGCTAGTTATGTAGGAGACTTGACGGTCGTGATTATGCGTTCATATGGGACGGGGTGTTACTAAAACGTGGAAGTTATATTGCTGTTTCATTTACCCGACCGAGGACACCTAGACAGGTTCGCTTCGAGAGACAACAAAACCTACCACTCAGCTCGATTTACTTGGATGTTGCAATCCAATGCGAGATTCGTATTCGCTATCTTGACCGTACATTAGGTGTCTATGCACCAGCGGAAGAACCTAAGAAAAGCTCGCCTTGCAGATCCAACCCCGATTCGTCCACTACGGCCTCCCGTTCTTCGTCAGGTGATCTCAGATTCCATCTACCAGGTCATCAAGGCCAGCATGGTTTCATTTGCTGGAGTCAACAACACATACGAAGAGGTACCCGACCTAGCCAAGAAGTTCATCAACGATGCATCAAATGAAACGGGGCAACGACCTAAGTCTAAAGTATCACGGGGTACCCTAGTTCGGACCCACCAACAACATCTCAAGCTTCTAAGCGAAGGTAGCGTGCCCGTTCGCAGCTTGGTCCTACCCAAGCCGTATCCCCCAGCACGCGGCTGGTTTGCGGCAACGTCAACGAAGACTGTAAGTATCAATGCCCTTGTCGTAAAAGTCCTTTACGAATACTATACTAGGTCCACCTTGGCGATCTTCAAATAGACAGCAGAGACAGGAGTGCGGTTCTCCTGCTCCGTACCGTAACGGCCCCCTACGTCTGGTCTTCTACGGTCACGGTCGCAGAGGATGAGACAGGGGATGTTACTAGGCTGACTGTTTGCAATCTCGAAGATAATGTCGTCGATCCCATCGTGACTGAAGGGGCTATTGTCGCGGTAAGACAGCCCTGTTGGACAAGATTGGTGGATGGAGGATACCATATTCGTGTCGACCACCCTTCAGACCTTGTCTTACTTCAACCATACGATGACCTTGTTCCTGAAGCATGGAAGGACGACGATGGCAAGGCTTCCAATGGAGACGCGGCACAGTGTAAAAGAGATGGCGACAAGATGTTTCTGAAGAAGCGCTTCCGCCAAGCACTCGAGCTGTAAGTACCGTGACAGATACCCCTTGGCCCTGACTAATCCAGCAAAGCTATACCAAGGGTCTACAATATGTCTCCACCACTCCGGATTCAGTTGTTGAAATCGACTTGTATCGTAAGCGCTGTGGCGTCAGTATAGTTCTTCTTCGCCTGGACGATGCAGCCAAAGACCTATCCGAGGCGATAGCGTCCCACGCTCGCTCTACGCCCGACCTCTCATCCTCCGAACTGGCAGACGTATCAGTTGTCAAATCTTGGCTTCGAAGTCGTAGTACCGAAGATTCACTACATATCTCATCCAGGATCCCTCGTCCCCTCAAGGAACTGGCAGTCAGGATCAAGTTCGATATCGGCATCAACCAAACCACCCCGGAATATAATTTCTCGGTGATATCAGCTTATGTAGGACCCTTGACTTTGCACGTTGACGCTGCGAACTACCTTAACGACACTGAAGTTCGAGAGACAGGTTCCCACGGCCGTGGCATATTCGCAAAGAAAGACTTCAAGGAAGGCGACCTGATCTGCGCGGAGAAAGCATTCGTGCTGCCAGGATATTTCATGCAAGACCGCAACAGCGACTGCCTGCTGTACAGTCTGGATGACGGAACCGCCGCATCAAGACCAGGTGCCTGGCTTTTCAAAGAGCTGGTGCAGAAGTTGAGGTGGAATCCCAGCCTGCGCAAAGAGTACTTTGACATGAGTGATGGGGGGTACTGGCAAGAGCATGGATGGGAACTAGCTGGAGACGAAGAGTTACCAGTCGACATGTACGCCTTGTTTCTTCAACGATGGCATTTATATTGATACCAGGCAGATTTCGCGTTGAATATATCCGCCGCCTCAACTGCTTCTCCGCGCCAATTCGTTCCTCGGATCTCCTGAACCAACCGCCGAATTCGAACCCCGAGCTCCGCAATGGCTTCTGGACGCACGGCTCGTACGCGAACCACTCTTGTCTGCCAAACTCGATACGCGCCTTTATCGGCGATCTCAGGTTTTTGCGCGCTGCACGGGATATTCCGGCAGGGGAGGAGATTACGAATCAGTATGTGGCGCCTGACATCGACATTGACGAACGACAAGAGAAGCTGCGAACGACTTGGGGATTCGAGTGCGATTGTCAGCTCTGCGTCACAGACGGCAGCGTCAGTCGAGACACGAGAAAGGAGCGGCTGAGGCAGTTTGAAGAGCTCAAGAACACGGTCATGAAATTGGGCGAGAAAGGCGCCCCCACGATAACCTCGTTGAAGAAGATTGCCCGCGCACTCCGCGAGATAGAAGCACTCTACTCACTTTCTAGTCCTGAAGGGCAAACCGGAGAAGATCCTTACGCCACGCTCCCTCGTCTCGCGTTAGTCCATCCCACGCTCTTCTTGACTGAAGCCTGGCGCAGCGTCAAGAATGTCGACCGCACAATCGAATACGGGCTCAAGCTGCTGCGCAATTTTGGCATCGTTATCAGAACCGAGGGAGGGAAGTTGGAGACGGTTCACAACGCAGGCTTCGTCAACGTCGAAACTGTCCGCGCGCTGAACTACCTAGCTGAGGGTTATACGTCCCGCGGCGAGGAGCAGCTTGCTCATCAATGTCGAGAAAAAGCTAGGCTGTGGTATATCATCATCACAGGCTCTGAAGTAGGCGCGGAGCAGTTTTTCTCATAGACTCTTCATTATGCCTAGTCCAAGCAATCTTTGATCCCCCAGTCTCTTCTCCAAGTGCGCCCAGGCTGTTCTATGCATGACCCTGTTGCTCGCTATAGGAAGAGGTGTCCGCGAGTGAGTTAGCCCCTGTGGCCTAGCAGGTTAACCCACATCAGGACCGCGTTGACGATGAGGTAGATGTCTGAAGCCCGGGTGAGCCAACGCAGGTTGGGCACATCCATGAGCGCTATGCTCAGGAAAAGCGCGACGAGTAGACTCAGAAGATGGAAGAACTCCTCCATCTTGTTGTAGTATTGTGGTTCGTGAGCGACGAGGAGGTGTTGTTGTGGCGAGTGCTGTTGGAGCGGGGCAGCAACACACGTGAATGCACGTGAGCAATGTGCGAGCAGGAGGCGTAGTGTAGCTATTCTAGTATCAGCTGGGATAGATTGAATTAGAGGGATGGTTACTTGCCCGTCGATAATCGAGCATACGCTGAAGATGTGGTGTTGCGGGGGCGGACGCGAATATCAAGCTCGATAGTGGGCGGCCGAATGAGGCTAAGCGTCAGTGAGCGCCTTCCGGGCAATGAGGGTGCGACAATGATTGCAGCGCTTTTCTCCATAGCTAACGAGTTTGGTTGAGTGACTTCACCGCCGATATTATTGTCTGGCTTTCGGATTACATGTTTGGTCGTGCAGTGCATTCCCCTGATTGAGTAGCGACCAGCTGTAGCTCCGTATGGCGGCGAGCTGCGTCCTTCAGGTTGTCACTCATATCAGAGCCGTACTCGCAGTTTGAGAGCTTGCTTGACACTGTACGTGCAGCCTTCTTCTGCTGGCTTGCTTGGTTCAATCTTGATCTGCCCTCCCAGTTGCGGCGCCTTTGCCCTGGCAGCTCATCACCAAACATGATCACTGGCACGAATCATGGCACTAAAAGGGGAAGGACCTCAATCTAGTCACTTATAGAACGCTAATCGACTATCTGAAGGCCTCTCCCTCCAGCTCCTCAGTGGGATGTGCCGCACTCAGGCACTGCAGCAGCCTTGATGGGCATGAGCTCCGTACACCCATGCCAGGTCGACGAACACAGGCACATCTGGCTCCTTCACTAGAGATTGAAGCTAACCTACCCACCGTGCTCTCACTCGGCGGGGAAGCTGCTGCGGCCGCGTTTGTTGTGATCCTGCCACTGCCTTCGACGCGCTTCACTTGGTCCATGCGCCCTCGACCATAAAACTTGTCTGCCCCGCCACCTGCTCCCTTCCACTTTCTTCTCACTCTCTCTATAACATCTTTTGTTTGGGTCTCTTCTTGTCTTCTTCTCTTCGAGTGCCACTTCGCCGACAGTGACCTACAACAGCCTGTCACTGACAGCACCTTTTTTCACACCGGGCTGGACGCCGACGTCGACGACGTCGGCCACTCGCCGCGTCGCAGCACCTTGAGCGGCGGCTACCAAACAGTTCTGTAAGTCTTCTCTCCTCTCCTCCTTCCCTCGTCTTCGCGGGCGTGATAAAAACAGCTTGAGTCTATCGACCCCTGGTCAACGTTGTCTCTCCCTAGAAAGACGGCCATGCAGACAACAAGGCGGCCTTAGGGCCAAATCTCTGAACACCGCTCTCTCCTCACCTTTGCTCTCACACTTACAGCGACCTCAACTGACAGAGCGCACGCAGCCAGTCGTTTACAAGGCTTCGAGTGGCAGTCGCCCGTTAGTTCCGAATCACTGACAAGTACTGCCATGCTCTATCCCCTTACCCACTGCCTAACATGATGATACTCCCTGCGAATGACGGCGTCCTAGTAGTTACTGCTGGAAGTAACGCGCAGCCACTGAGGCCTATTCCCTTCACTCACTTTCACAAACTCTCTGCGCTACTTTCGCTGACATTGGCAAGCAGAAGCTTATGACGCTAAGGCATGTAGCCGGCCCTGGCCACGATTTGTACTTCGCCGCCTTGCGCACCTCCGTGGCCTATGACAATCACACCATCGCGACCTGAAGCTCTCCGCGGCTGGCGATGTCTCTTCAACCCGCTGAGGCTTCTCTCCCTCGTCTGCAGCCGTTCATTTCTCGGATACTGCCGACTTGGGCGCCGGTGTGCACCAGCTTGTTTAAGACAAGTTCAACGAAGCATCGCTTCGCTTCAGTAAGGATAACCCTTCCACTACTTCAAGCACTTATGAGTGAAACAACCATTCTTCGACGGCCACTGAATAGTTCATGCTGGACAACCATGGGGCTGGTCAAGCAGGACAGCTGTCTTCTGAGGGTATCATCTACTGCATTTCGCGTTTTCACTTCACTGCAGAACATGGCTGACTTCAGACTCCAAAGCAGCGTCTGTTACACAAAACCAACATTCTCCAATCGCTTCAGTAAGTACAATCCTCTCATCATTCGAAGCACTCATGAATGAATTAAACATCCTTCGACGGCCACTGAACAGACGGATCATGTGGACAGCGATGGAGCTGGTCAAACTGGACAGCTATCTTCTGAGGGCATCACTTCTTCTGCATCTCGCATCTTCAGCTTTTCCCTGAGCGTCGCTGACTTCAAACGTCAGAGTCTGTTCGCCCTCACACACACACCCGCAACATTCGATCCTCGCGCCGCCTTCGACCCGATAATGAGCGATCACATTGTCAGGTCTTTCTCACAGCCTTGGTAGGTCCAGCAGCCACCTGTGGTCACCCCTCCGGGCTCAGTGACGGCTGCCCCACTTCTCTCCATAAGTGAGCGGCAGTATATACTGCGCCCTACATCAAAAGCAGGCTGGCTCCGACAAATTTCGGCGTAGGGTCAACGCCCTTTGACGTGTGCATTAGGCCCGGGACTTAATCTCGCGAAGGGAGGAACCCAGTTTGCGACATCTTGCCACACGTGCCAACCGCTTGAACGCGTGCTGACTGGACCACAGGGCTCTCCAACCATGTCTTCGATGGTTCATTCTTCGGACGCCTTTGCTAGCCGCATTCTCTCGCGGCATCTACCATATCCATAGCCTTATCGGCTAGATCTCTCTTAAGGTAAGTCCAGCAGCTGGCTGTGGTAACGGGTTCCCCTTCCTCTTCGCCCCCACTGCCCGGGCTTGGTACCACGCGTACAAATGATCGAATGGCTTGCTAACTGATCTTAGATACTGTGAAGTACACAGCATTTCCTTCTCGGTAGGTCCTCAGCAATGCTCTTCACATACATTCTTCTCTTCCAGGGTACCTATCAGAGGCTGGTACATAAAGACCCCTTGGTACTGGCTTTATATGGGCCCTAAATTAAGCCAACCCACCGCGATGCTTGGCTGGTCATTTCACACTGACTGCTGCGTGTCACTCTGCCGGCGGGTGTAGGTTGAGTGTCAGCATGCCTTTATGCCTTGTCCATGGCTGGAGGCGCTCTCACCAAAGCCTCGCACATTCACAGTATCTGAACAGCTTTGCTAACTGGACCTACAGACTTCGTACACCGCCTTGATTCGTTGCTTCTATCAACTACAGGCTCAGCCCATCATCTTGGGCCTTCGACAGTAAGTCCGCAACTTCATCAATTTTTCCACACTGTGGCGGGTTGCCTTAATCGGCAGGGTATTGTACTGCGCGCGGTCGCATTGCACAACGCCACCGTGAGACTTCGGTCGTCGCATGGATAGTGCAGAGCCTAATGACGGCCCCGCCCAGAAAAACCTCCATGGCATGGGTTTGTCGAAGCATGCTTGCTTATCGGAAGTACTGTCCACCGTAATTCGCGTTCATGACATCGCTTCGCGACCAAACCTCCACTTGGTATCGAAGTTGCTAACGGACTTACAGCTCGGTTTGCTCTCAGCTTCAGAGCATTCTTGTCCTAACGAAACGTCGGCAAACTATTCACGCACACTATCTCCTCTCCAGAGCTCATATCAGGAAGTCCCTCACTACTTCACTTAGTGATTTTCTTGGCCGGTGGCGAGACGGCTAGCTCGTGCTTCCTTATAGCATACGTAGTTCGCAGTTTGAAGTCGCCGGCCTAGATCAACCTCACGGCATGACTATGTTTGATCGTCCTTGCTTGTGGCAAGCGGCGTGATCTCTTTGCGTCATGACATTCCTTCAGGATATATGCGCTGAACGTAGCTGACGGACTCACAGATTTAGCTCTGCGTACTCGCCGCTTTGCTCAACGACCTTCGCAGCGCTCGTTGCTCCGTTAAAGCCCCCCGATGGTCAGCGCTCTAACTTTCAGCAGTACGGCATGTAAGTCCAACAGCTTCTTCCCATCTTCTGACTTCACTGGCCGGTGACTATAGACGGCTAGATCGTGCTTCCTTGTAGCATTCGTAGTTCGGGCTTCTGAGTCGCCGGCCTAGATTAACCCTATGGCATGGGTGCGTTATAGCGTCGCAGCTTTGGCTCGGCGTGACAATAATTCGTTCACATGACATCCCAAATGCACAAAGACAAATTTTGGGAAAACGGAAGCTGACGGACTTACAGATTTACTCCAGTGCAAAAGCGCACAAAGTCAGCAAGACGCTCATGCTGTTTCCCACCGGGTAAGTCCATCAGCTCCACTATCCTCAGCGCGGCCGGCGTGACGGTGCTCGTGCTTGCTCATAGCATAAGTAGTTCGCAGTTTTTTCTACGCCGGCCTAGATCGAATGACATGGAAGCGTCACGAGCGGTCCTGCCTGTGGCATGTATCCCGACTGTAATCCGCGACCATGGCATCCTTTTGCAAGCCCTGTTTGGTAACGAGCTAATAGACTTACAGATTGCTTCACTCCATCATCAAGGCGCCCAGTATCCGGGAACCTTTTCCCGAGTGGTAAGTCCATCAGCTCCAGCCTCAACATATGGCCGGCGACTAGATGAAGGCTTAGCTCATGCTTCCTTATAGCATACGTAGTTCGCAGTTCATAGATCGCCGGCCTAGATCGAATCGCATGGGTGCGTTGGAAGCATTCTCGCCTGTGGCGAGTATCGCGACTGTAATTCGTAGTCATGACATTCACTTGCTAAATCCAAATTTAGCAGGATGCTGACGGACTTACAGATAACTACGCACCATCCCAGAGACGTACAAGATCATGCGACATCGCCAATATGGTACCTATGGTAAGTCCATTAGCTCTATCATTCTCACCATGGCCGACGATGACGGCGTTTCCTCATAGCATATGTAGTTCGCAGTTTATTCCATCGCCGGCTAGATTAACCTTATGGCATGAGTACGTTGGAAGCGTTCTCGCCTATGGCAAGTATCGCGACTGTAAGCCGTGGTTGTGACATCTCGATTTACCAAATTCTTACTTGGATCTGAAGCTAATCGACTTACAGATCGTAGCACCCCCATTTCTAGACGCTCGACAGCCAGCGACATCGTCCACATGGTAAGTCCATCAGCTTCACCCTTCTCCGCATGGCCGGCGATGATGGCGCTCGTGCTTCCTCATAGCATACGTAGTTCGCAGTTAATTCCATCGCCGGCCAGATTGACCTTATGGCATGAGTACGTTGGAAGCGTTCTCGCCTGTGTGGCGAGCATCGCGACTGTAATTCGAAATCATGACATCTCCCTTCCTTACACTCATGTTTGAATCTGAAGCTAATGGACTTACTGTTCGAATGTCGAAGTGTTTGCCTCGCAAGCTTGCGCAACGGCACCCGATCCCTCGAACGGTGGTAAGCACTACCGCTCGGTGCGCTGTCGCAATTGACAGTCTACACCTTCACGCTGCTTTTTGGGTCTACACATTGGATCATCTGCAGAGCTTCGACACCTCTCAGTAGAAACTGTCCTCGCCACATTCAGCCTGGAGCGACAGAGGCTCTGCAGATGCTTTACCGAAGTTGAGCATTCCCGGTTCAGGGAATTGCAGCAAGTTCGAGGTTGCCGATCTACACCGTCACGTTGCTTGAATGAGAAGACATTCGCTCAAGAGGATATTGACGAGCACAAGGCCTGGGTCTGGGGAATGCTCGGGGAAAGCTTTAATTGCAGCAAGGTCGAGGTGGAGCTTGCAGACCTGGTCTGGATATCGATCACAGAGGAACGCCGGACTTGCGCAAGGTTTTGATGAGAACACAGAGTAGTTACAGGCAGAGACTATACACCATTACGTTGCACATGCTTGAATTGATACACTACGATACAAGTAGAGGTCAAGACTTGGGGGGTATGCGTAAGCCTGCACGCCGTTGTGGATGGCTGAATACCACGGGTCGTAATTCTTCCCATAAGTGCGACCTCTGCACTTCAGAATAGATCAAACCAAGCGCAGTGGTTAGTAGAACATACCTCGTTGTGCTCTAAACCCCTGATTGTTAATATTGTGAAACCGGCGAGTATTAAGCTTGGAGGTCTAAACACATGTTGCCATCGCGTTGACTTTGGCGTCGGAGTGAGCCAATAGACATCTTCTCGATATGCAGATGAATGGGAAGAATTACATAATAATTGTGTTCGCGTACAGGCGCAGGTGCAAAAGAGAACTCTATCACAGGTACGCGATAGATAATCTATATACCATGGACCTTTAGTTTTACAAATTGTCTATGACGTGAAGGAATCAAAAATCGTTGGCTTCGTGATAGTCGTCGAAGAGGCTGCTGCTGGCCTGCCGCACAAGAACCCCGCATTACGAAGCATTCCTGGTGCCGCCTACTCAAACATGTACAACAGGAAAGCTCAGAAAGAGCCACCCATGTCAAAATTCCAGAAATCCGGAAACGCCCAGCCTGACAAGTCCACTTGCATGCCCTGTAAATCGTCGAAAGCTCCATCGCCAATGCCCTTGCCTTCGTTGAGCGCAGTCGCAACAGCGCCGGTTCCGGGAAGTATCGTGGGCAGGTCTCCACCAAAGCCCCCACCACTGAGGTTATTTGAATACATGTTTGCGGCCGCAGGGGGACCCGTCGACGGGCCAAGGCTCGAAGCTGGCGTCAGCGGCGACGGCACTGTGACGTTCTGGCGTAAGGAGCTGACGAGCGAATCGGCAGGTTCTTTCTGCAGCGCAAGGACGCGGAAACATAGTGAGGTGACTCGCTCGAGCGACTTGCGGCCTCGCGAGCGTAGGTCATCGGCTGTAGCGTTGGTGATAGATGCGATGGATGTACCTCGATCTTGGCTGATGCTTGGCATGATGCCCTGCGCGGAGCAGAGAAGAAAATACTCCATGTAGCCGGTACCGAGGCGCATGACCTTATTCTCGAAGAGCTGACGTACTTGTTCGAGGAGTTTGACGGCAGTCGTGCAAAGCGTCGACGCAAGCAGGCTGTCTGTGGGGAGTCTGGGGATCTTGAGATCTGGGCCATTAGTGGGACGCTCCTGTCTGGATGCCACGCCGACGTCAATAGGGTGGATGTAGTCTTTGTGATTGGGCGCATCGCGACCCTCTGCTGGCGATGCGTTGAAGCAGTTGTGATATGTTGTTTGAGCGAGCGCTATGCCGGCTCGCAGAGCGTCGTTGCGAAGATGATTTAAAGATAATATATTCTTTGCGAGCAGCTGCTCGTGGAGCACCAAGGTCGTACTCGCGGCTTCTATGCAAGCTGAGAATGAGAAACTGAAGCGCTTGTTCACAGTGGCGTACGCAGCGTATGGTCGATGCAGTATCAATAGAAATTGCAATAGTTGCAACTTGAGTAGCTTAGAGGGGATGTCGGCTCTAGGATCGATCCAGTTGGGTATGGTGTGCAACATGGCATTCAACTGGCCGTCGTAGTGGAGGACATCAGAGTATTGGAGCTCGGTCGTGGGGTTGTTCAACAGCTGTAGAAGATGAAGGCGGAGAGGCATCGATTGCAGCGACACAATCAGATATGAAGTGGATGTGAAATGTTCGATCGGACGCCCTGCCGGTATTTGGGTTGTGTCCGCCGCGAAGGTTTCGTCAGGAAGGTTGGATGGAGGTTGAACATCGAAGTAGAGGCCGCAGGCTGAAGATGGCAAGCCGCAATCAATTGAGCCTTGTACTTCGAGCTCCACGATAGTCAACCAGACCCTCCTCCGCATTTCCTTTTCAAACTCGCTAATCCGACCTCTTGAAAGCAGCGAGGGGTTTCGGTGTAAGCCTGCTGCGATTGCCAGCCGAATTATGTCGCCGGAAGTTGTCCAATCCTGTTTTAGCTTTAGACAGTTGACCCTCTTCGCGAGAAGAGAGAGACATTGAAGCTGGAAGAAAGTGAGGGTTGTATGTTTCCGCGACTGCCGCTGCAACCACATGTCGCACGTTTCGATAAAATCGAGCGCTGTATCGCGATCGACTGCGCTGTCGCCCACGAAGATATTGCCGTCGTTTGGTTGTAGACACTTAGTGACCGCAAGGATGTACAAGAGAATGGCGGCGAATGGCGTGAAAGATCCGTCGTTAGATGGCCGTTCCCAAAAGGCTTGATATTCTCTCCAGAAACTGGGCTCATGCAATATGCGGTAGGAAGTCTCGCATGTCTGGAAGTACAGGGCGACCTGCGGATCGAGCGTGGTTTTGTCTGGTAACTGGAGAAAGATCTCCTCATCGTAGCCGCGCCTTCGTGCATTCTTTTCCTTCATCATTGCCTTCCTCCGGACTCTGAAGGTTTTGAAGTCATCCCGGACATGGCCCATGCTGCCCGAAGAGATCACCGATTCTCTCGTGAAAGCCTGGAGCTCGGAAAACTGTTCCCGATTAGCCGAAAGAATGTAGCTCATATCTTGAGTCTACGAACCTGTGTTAGCGCGCTGAGAGGAGATGTTGAGCCGTAAAAGCGGGTTTTGAAGGATTTGCCTCGAAACATCATATCTTCGTGTACGAGAGGTTCGTCCGCGTTGAAGTCGTGGAAGTGTGACGGCGACGATTCGTACGCGTGTACACCTGCGCCGCTCTGCGCAGCCAGCTTGTTCTCTAGCTGCTCCAGTCGCCGCTCTTGTACTGAGAATGCATGATCAATAACAGCTCGTGCGTACTTAGTCTGCCGAACTCGCTTACCTCGTAGCTTCCAGCTTACAAGATCAGAAGAGCCAGCTCCACCTGGAGCGCTGTCGTGATGTACAAAGGTCGGCGGTTCCGCGTAACCATCGCCATTGACAGGTATATCCTCAAGCAATCGAGGGTCGTAGGTGCACTGATCTGCCCTTCCGGTCTTTTGGCAACGTCCGCAAACAGGATCTAGGCCACAAGGCGTCAGTCACAAAAGATCGAGACTATCCGGGTGCATAGAACAGTAGCGAAGACTGAGCTCTGGAGACACGACACATAACGAGTCACCTACAAACTCGATCACATTTCATCTTTCGGTTTCTGCAAGCGTAGCATGATAACACTTTCCGCTTTTTGCTGGCCCGCTTCTCAGCCGAAGCGTCTGGCGAATTATCGCGCGACTCAGCACTCCTGGTCGACATCGTGTCGTGAGCTGGCCGGTATTCGTCGATATGGGCTTTCGGATAAAGCGGAGAAGAGGGATGGAGGCGGACGTGGAGATGACGATGGTTCGAGGTCGGCTCGGACTTTCGGCGGATTCTAATCTCTGGTCCGAGCGCAGTAGGCTTGCATCCGTTCCTGCATTTGGGCAAAGTATGAATGGTTCTTGCTTTGCGATTCGTTCAGATCGATTCGTTCAGATCGATTCGTTCAGAACGATTCGTTCATGTGCTTGGACGGCTTTCTCCCCACTGGAGGGTTCCCATTATCCTAGCGAGGCGCCACGGCTAGGGCACGTGACATTTTCAGTCTCGGGGGCTTACAACTTTTGGTGCTACAGCTCCTGGTGGTGCGCATGAAGGTGACGAGCTTCGTACTCAAGGTATGCGTTAATCGCGTGCATAGACATAGACGTTTCATGGCAAGGTGGTTTAGAACTGTCCCCAACGTTCTGAGGCAGAAAGGTTGCAGGTTGGCGGCATGGGAACATGACCCAAGAACATATCAAGTGCTCTCATCAAAACATACATTTCGAAAAACGATGCCTAACCAGCATTGGAATCAAGCCCATATGGAAAAACAAAACACAAAGAGGGCGACGATCACGTGGGCTAGGCTTAGTCACTAGCTCTTCCCAAGGTCGTTGTCCATTGGGTCCTCCTGGCGCCGCTGCCGTTCCACCTAGGTACCTGCTTCCTAGCACCTTGCTTCCTTCTTGCCAAAACGTCATATGTATCTATCACAAGCACGTACACGCTCTCCTAAGTGTTCTTCCCTGAGATAACGAGATGGCCGCCGCAGTTCGGCCCGTTAGCCAGAGTACAGATTTCCATTTACCTGGGTTCCCGTCTCGAATTGACGATATTTCGAACAGACGACACAACCATTCCAAACATTCCTACGCAGCCAACCATCATGCACAGCTCATCTTCGGGACACGTAGCTGGGCGCCGACAATGCACACGATTGCCCTTAAAACAATGAGGTCCGGGTAATCTATCTCACAGCGAGACTCAAGGCCACCCACTCAGTAGTCTGCAAAAGCCCATTACCCGGAAAGCGTCATCTTGCATAGATTGTCGGTGTTTCTCATTGGCGAGAGTTTTATGAACCTCATGAAACGGCTGACCTTGTGTGCTATTCCAGATCTTCCAGGGCTTTTCATTGCTTCGCAGGCCAGTCCACCAAACCCGGTACCTAGGTGTCAGGTCTTGAGATAATCTACGTGATGAGACTTCAAGCTCTTCAATTCTGAGCCTCAGCGGAATCGTGCTTGGACAACGAAGTGGCGCATAGACGTACCTTTAGCCGTCCTCCACTTGGCCGTGCACACTGAAGACACCGTTGTGGGGACTAGATACTTAACATGCCTTCACCCAACACCTGGGCAACTCTGAGAGGCTCGTTGAGCCTCACCGTGTCCTCTTCGCTCGCCCACGAGCCAATCTCAAGCAAGAAGGAATCTACTCGAAGACAGCGACTGAAGTGCTACCCCGGATCAGTTCTTTGAGCAGGTTTCTCAAATACTGCTAGGATCATACAGTCGGCTCGACTTCGTGTACTTCGGTGATTGCCTTCGACAGGCCAGTCAATTTTTTCCCCGTCCCGGCGTCGTTCCCTGGGGTAGTGGAGCGCCGCTTGTGTCACTCGCCGCTAGTGTCCGCCATTTCAGGATCGTTCACACGTTGCAATGCTCCCATTGATCTGAGCAGGCTTTCAACATACATGATGATCGTTGTCAGTGTTCATCTTGGGACTAATATGGTCGCCACCCTGCAGCTGGTGCTCACGATTGAGCGGAAGCTGCACATCGATTGGAGATAAAAGGATTGATTGGAGGACAACAAAAAATTGCTTAGTTGGAATTGCAGCCGAATATTCTAGGAGCAAGGGACTTCGATGACAGGAAGTGTGGAGAAGCCCTGCAACCCCCGCAAACGCGAAAGTGCCGAAGGTTTAGCTCTTGAGCCTAAATCGACTCCCCATCTCTTTGGTCATATACACAGAGTGATCATCACACTACAGCCTCTCGGAGCGTCTACCTCGGGTCAGGATCTTGCTAACCTTGCTGCAGAACGAACAGAACACCAACACACTGCATCACAAGCTACTACCTCGCATGATCTTGTAGAGGCAGATGGCCCAAAACTACTCTACACTGATTTAACATCAGTACGAACAGGATCCTGTTACCACTTCACGGGACACGAAAGAGACGAGGAAAAACTGTTGCCTCGCAACACGATCTGATCAGGCTACTTGCGCATTGGATGTCAGCCATACAACAACGAATGCCAAGAGCTACCGGTCTACATGGACTTACCACAGTCAATTGGTGTCAGATAACGACGCGGAGTCGCTTGGCTCTGGGTGGCGTGCTTCCATGCTTACCCGGTCCCAGAGCTGATGCCTTCATCCCCCGGAACCACATCTCTGGGGCCTATCGTAGCCGTCGCATGTAACAAGTAGCGCACATGAGGCTCACATCCTCACATCGAGTTGATGACTTTCAATATGCGCAGACGAGATGTGAATATCACTACTCATGCTCCGGAACCCATACAAGCTCTTTCAGGCTCCATCTGCTAGGTTCGTACCATGCACAATGGCACAGATTGTCTCCTCAATTCTGGCTCTCATTCGTCCCTCCGCTTCCGTTTGAGAAAGTTTTCGTTCTGCCTTGATTAGCGACCCTCTCCAGATTGATAATGTACCGGCAGAATCTGCGTACACTTCCTGCAACTTTGCAAAGTGGCTTTCAATTTGACACGAACGAGTGTAGTACGAATCTAGCTCCCGTCTTACCGCTACGGCCTGTGAATCTAATGGCCAAGATCGGTGTCCCCATACAGCGATTGCAGCCGGGTCGACTATAAAGAGGAGATGGTTCTCAAGTGCTCCAGGATACGCCACAGGCTTCATCGATTGCGCAAGTTCCACCATGTATCGCCTTCTCACTGTCGTGTCCTCCCTTCTCGCTGTGGCTCAGAGCCAATTGGTGGGAACCCAGCAATCGGAGACACACCCTTCAATGACCTGGCAGCAATGCACGGCCAAGGGCAGTTGTACTACCAAAAATGGCAAAGTCGTCGTTGACGCTAGTAAGTTCGTATGTACACAATAGAAGTGAAATCGCATGCTTATCAAAGCTATCAGATTGGCGCTGGCTCCACACCAAGTCCGGGTAGGGCGACCTCTAGTCCACCCCGCCGAATTTGTGACTGATATCGTTCTGCAGCTATGACAACTGCTACACCGGAAACGAATGGAATACGACGCTTTGCAAAGGTACAAAAATTCAACAGAAAGAGATCAAGGCAAACATCTGCTCACATTATCATCAGACAACAAGTCATGTGCGTCAAACTGTGCTCTTGACGGCGCTGATTACAAGGGTACCTATGGAATCACTGCAAGTGGCAACTCGTTGCAGCTGAAGTTCGTAACCAAAGGGTCCTACTCCACTAACATCGGCTCTCGTACCTACATGATGAAGGACGATTCTACTTATGAGATTTTTAAATTTGGTGCCGACCAAGAGTTCACGTTTGACGTCGATGTGTCTAACCTCCCTTGCGGCCTCAACGGTGCTCTCTACTTTGTCTCCATGGATGCCGATGGAGGCCTGAAGAAGTACTCCACCAACAAGGCTGGTGCTAAGTACGGCACTGGCTACTGTGATGCGCAATGCCCACGCGACCTTAAGTTTATCAACGGCGAGGTATACCTATATTCCACATCTAGTAAATCGCACAGCCCGCTGATACTCTGTTAGGGCAACGTCGAGGGCTGGAAGCCGTCTTCCAACGATCAAAATGCCGGTGTCGGTGGCCATGGAAGTTGCTGCGCTGAGATGGATATCTGGGAGGCCAACAGTGTATCGACTGCTGTTACACCCCACTCTTGCAGCACGATTGGGCAGAGCCGATGCGACGGCGACCGGTGCGGTGGAACATACTCCGCGGATCGTTATGCAGGTGTATGCGACCCTGACGGCTGCGACTTCAACTCTTACCGTATGGGCGTGCCGGACTTCTACGGAAAGGGCAAGACAGTGGACACATCGAAGAAGTTTACTGTGGTCACCCAATTCGTCGGTTCAGGTGCCAACATGGAGATCAAGCGCTTCTACGTGCAAGGCGGCAAGGTTAGCCTAATAATGCTTACGGCTCGCATCCAGCTACTGACAATATCTGTTAGGTGATTCCTAACTCGCAGTCCGCGATTGCTGGTGTTGAAGGCAACTCGATCACAACTAAGTTCTGCGACCAGCAGAAGCAGGTCTTCGGCGACACCTACACATTCAAGGATAAGGTAACTCAATTTCTCTGGAATAAGATCTCCATCTAATCATAGTTAGGGCGGAATGACCAACATGGCTTCGGCCCTTTCGGGGGGCATGGTGCTCGTCATGTCTCTGTGGGATGACCACTACTCCAACATGCTGTGGCTCGACTCTAGTTACCCCACGGACAAGGACGCATCAACGCCCGGAATCGGCCGCGGTGAGTGTGAGACCAGCTCCGGTGTAAGTGGTTCTTTCTCGAATCTCGACGGTGGCTGCGTGTTGACTTTTGTCTAGGTACCTGCCGATGTAGAATCCAAGAACGCCGATTCGTCTGTTATCTACAGCAACATCAAGGTTGGCCCGCTGAACTCCACCTTTGGTTAGATGAGTACGGTTGCTCATCAGAAGCGAACAAGCGGATCAAGTGCCAGGATAAAATGCCGCGCGATTGTCTTCGTAGTAAACATTCTCAGCTTCTGTACATACTTGTTCAGACCGATGCCCGCAAGACCAACGCAAATTGTGATTGTTTTATTAGACCATATTATGATGTTCGCTTTTCTTACGTCTCGTCAAGAAAGGTGTCGCGCTGTGCTATTTTCGGTGTCAGCGCGGAGTGCGAGGGTGTCGCTCGCAGCGAAACAGGCCTGAAACCAGCCTATGGTTTCAACGCAGCCATCTAATTTTGAGCAACAATCGCCCTCGTTATTCCTGCAACTCCAACACAATGGACAAAGCGAGATACGATCACCATTGGAATCATAGTGGGAGGGCGAATCGCCGTATTGCGGAATTGTTTTGGGCTGCGATATGCGCAATTGTCTTCGCGATATGGCTCCAGCGTACAGTAAAATGGTGGCGTAGACGGTAAGCCACCACACTTCCCAAAAGAGACGCGCGCTGATATTCGTAGTAGTCGTCGGGGAAGTCTTAGGCTGACGAGGCACGCATTTCCTTCTGCCTGGCTCGCAAGAAGAGCTGCGCTTGCCCGGGGCATCCTTTTAGTCTCGCTGCCGCTGGCTCACGTTTCTTTGGGGCACGCATTTGCTTTGACAGTGGGTGAAATCTTGCAGTTATAAGTGCATCTTACGCGTCGCCAAGTCGATGCAACTCTGCAGTTGGTCTATACTGACTTGCACCCTTCACAGGCGTACACATCCATCATCATCGCAATGCTTTTGAGCGTTGATGCACCAACATTCACCTTCCATTTTACAGACGATGTAGCCTTCCGTGCAGCGTGGACAACAGTCTCACAAATTCCACTCGTCTATCTTCTCTCGGCAAAACGTGGTCCTCTCAAGTATCTGACCGGTCTGAGTTACGAGCGCATAACCTGGCTGCACAAGTGGGTAGGACGAATGATTTTTGTCTCGGCAACTACACACATGGCCATTATGCTATGCTCAATCTCGATATCTGAGCTCACAAGTTCACACGACGACGCAATGCAAGTTGTCCGTTACGGCGTCGGAGCGTACTTGTTGCTGCTTTGGATCGCTGTTTCGAGCATCATAGGTGTAAGAAAGAGATGGTATCGCTTCTTTCACATCAGCCACTGGATTTCGACCATCGTGTTCCTGGGACTTGCTTTCAACCATGTTCCCAGTTACGCGCGACTGCCCATCTATGCTTCCATTGGGCTTGTTGCAACAGACAAAATGCTTGTCACTTTTGGGTACCTCTTGTTCAATATGACTCTCCGTCCCATCAAGACCAAGCTCAGAAAGTTTCGGAGAGGCCCAAGTTCAGCTAGGGAGGTGCATTTGCTAGCCATGGGCCATCCGATCAAGATGGTGGCGTCGCTGTTTACAACAGGGGGTGATGGCGCCTCCGAGTCAACGACTGTGATGCGATTCAGTGATCTGCCGTTCAAGTGGAAACCTGGCCAGCATGTCAGGATGTGGTTCCCACGCCTAGGCTCCCTCGAAGTTCATCCTTTCACACCAGCGACGTGCTCTGACTTCTCAAATCACCGCGAAATCGGAAGTCAAGATGTGGAAGAGCATGTTCTGCTACCCATGGAGTCAACAGCCCAGCCGAACGACATGATTTTGATGGTCAAAGCGCACGAGGGACTGACTCGAAGACTTGCCGACTATCGTGACGAGTGGCGATCTCTTCCTTGTCCAAACGCAAGTCAGCCGAGCTCTTCGCTCGTTGCGTTCATTGATGGTCCATATGGAGAAGGCCCAGCTTGGGAGGACTACGAAAACATAGTCATGCTTTCCACCTCGACAGGTGTATCTTTTATGTTGTCGATTCTCAACTACCTAGAGCATTTGTCAGTCGCAAACAACGGAAGTCTGCGTACTCGGAAAATTCACTTCGTTTGGGTGAACAGGCATATCGAACCAGTCTTAAAGTCGACTATCACCGAACTGTTTTGCAAAAATAGCACTGCGCTTCGCGATTCTGGTGTATCGGTGAAAGCCGAATTCTACATCACATGTTCTGCATCCACAGAGCCGGACGCCTGCGACATGGACCCGTTCGCGCATCTACGTCGCTCAAGAGGAAGATCGCTGATTGGCAAGCCCCCTCTGCGAATCAGGAATCCAAACAACCCAGATGATTGGTATTCAGATGCAGAGTCGACACATACGTTCCAGAACAGCCCACGAACAAGTAGTGATAGAGGCAGTCTCTCGAGCGAGGGCACCTATGTCGAAGAAAGAGCGGAGGAACAACGACCCTGCCTCTCTGGGCTACAACCTGTCGAGAATAAACTTGAGACATCTTTTTGGGCCAGATTCAAGTTTTCAAGCTGGATCCATAGGACACATCGACAGGCTGAGACATGCCAGTGTGCGCTGCTGCAGCACCAAGAGCGCAAATGCAAAGTACGACAGTTGCCACCATTCATAGTGAGACATTACGGTACCAGACCGGATACTGGTGTTATACTGAATACTGTTGTACCGCGGACGATGCTAGCGAAGACGATGGTTACAACTTGCGGTACGAGGTTAGGCAGTGATGTAAGGAAGGTGGTGTCACATATGAACATTGACTATGGATTGAAGAGGAGGGAATCAGGAGTGCAGTTCTGGGACGAGAGCATGTCATAAAGCCTCCGTGAGGCTGTTTTCTTTTGTACAAAATACCCAAGTAATCCTACAATCCGCACCAAACCCTCTCCATTAGTATCTGACCGTGGTGCGGACATTCGTCGGCTCGCCGCCGTGAGACCGCCAGAATTCTGCCTCGAACTCCTCCTCCGACAGTTCCTTCTTCTTGCTCTGCGGTCCCGCTCCCATCATCCGGTCAAGCCGGTGCTCGTCCTCAGCCTCGGCCCCGGCCTCTTTCGTCTTCTCCTTTCCCTTCGCCACAACGCCAGGCAGCTTCATGCTGAAGCTGAAGCCAGAACGCTGGGCAGGCTCGTTCCCCTCGCTCGAACGCGATGGGCTCCCCGCACGCGGACCGTCTTCGCCGCTGGTGTACACCCGTTGGACGAAGTAGGCTTCGCGCCTCAGCTCGTGCGCATCTCCCTCCACGAGAATGCAGAGCGAAAGGCAACCGAAGACGTCCATGCCCCAGCTAAGGGCTGTCTTTCCCACGGCGTGGCACTCCAGGAAGCCAGGGTTGGCGCGCTGCTGCTCGGCGGGACTGCTATCGCATTGCGAAGCAGAGAGCTCTGCGAAGATGATGGCGCGATTGTCGAGAATGAGGCCAATCAAGCCGATGTTTGCAGACTCGGCAAACGCAAAGCCGGTCTGGATGGTGGTGGTTTTGGTGTCACGCTTCGGGATCAAGTAGATTTGCGCTTGCTTGATCTCGTACTGTGTGCCGTAGCTCGCGGCGGGCGCCTCTACGGCGGCTTTGGTGTACTTGGAGCAGGCATGCTCGAAGTTGGTGCGGAGTCGGTCGCGCAATGCGGAAGGCACAACGTCGAATTTGGCGGCGGAGAGAGGAGTGTTGTCTTCAATGGGGACGAAGGTAGGGGCCATTGTGGCTTATGGAATGAGAGTAGTGGTAGTCTGAAGAAAGAGTATAGCGTATTGCCGCTGAGTTCGAGATAGAGGGTGAGTGTCGTTGAGCTGCAAGAGTCAAACGCGCTTCAACTTTATAAGGAGCGAGTGCGCGTTCACCTGAGCAACCCCCCTTCAAGCACGCGCTAACCGAGAGCCATAATAGAAACGGGTTGAATCTGTATATATGTGTGGCAGTGCATCCTTCTCGCGAAGCCTGTGATGTCTCTTCTGTAGATGTAGAGCACTGCCTAGATGCGCCATATCTAGACAAGTCCAACTTGGTACGGGTTATACCAGGATGGATCAGACTATTAGAAGTTTAGGTTACATTAAAAAGGGGGAACTCGTGCGTTTTCCTAAGAGATACTATGTTGTGAGAGGACTGCAGCTGCAAGAGCATCTATACGATGTCTGGCATAGATGTTGTGTGTGTCGCAATGCTTCACAAGACATGTATTGAAGATGAGCGTGGTTGTAATCAAAGCACTCTGTGGGTGTATTGCCCCTTTAATACCCTAGAGTATGCACATACAATTGCCATAGTCGGTTTGTTCCTCGACCGTGACGTTGAACGTGATGTACCTTCGAATATTCTAGCAGCTTTCAAGAATAGCTCCCAACACATGGGTAGAGTGCTCTCACGAACTAACGGATAATGCTTGTGGTATAAAACACGATAGGCATCCTATGGTACAAAGTATAACTTTGACAGCCGTTGAGCGTTTCGACTATGGACTCCATGCAATACATAGTATAGGGCAGCCGAACTGGAAGCACAATCATGGAATGGAGCTCTGTGGAGAACTATGGAAGGCTAGCACTACAGAGATACGTTCTGAACCATGAGTATATGAACCATGAGTAACGCCATGATTCGAATCGATATCAGCTGCGGCTGCTGCTAGTGTATCTTCAGATACAGGCGATGTGGATATACCATATGGCAGCAGGGCTGGTGCCCGAGGCAACGAATCAATGTTGAAGCGTCATGGAATACTGCGGCTCGCCTGGTTAAGCAGCGTGGAGCCAGAGGCTGTCGAGGCAATGCCCGATATGGACTAGCGCACCTTTGGGGGAGCAATAAGGAAGTCGCGTCGCTGACACGGCCTGTTGACACCTCCACCACTTCCCTCCACTTCCCAAGTCTTTCAATGTTTTTGTTCGCGGAAAAACTTCTTTTCTATCCAAACCACGGCAGGTGCTGCGCCCGCACTGTACTTCTCGTCAATCTACTACACTCGCCCTCATATGCCATCGGCTGCTTTGACACTGGTCAATGTACCCAAATTGGAGGGTATACGATGGTGCCAGAGCCACCAGTCACCTCTACTTGGCCTGTATGGAACACACACAGGCATTTTCTTGCCTCGATCCTCGTTGCTACATAACGTATCCCCGCGCACACTTGCTATCCAATACAAATCAACGCGCCTGATAACTTCTCTGCGTTCCTCATAGTAATTCATTTGCAAGCAAGAACCTCGCAGCTTCCCTGAGGCCAGACTACTGAGGACTTACCGATATCCATGAAGGTCGTTGTGCGCAGCAAGGTAACTGTCCAGTTATCTCCTCTCTCCCTGCAACGTTGTTTAGGTCAGACTTATCGGCTTGCAAGCCAAAAGACTAACCAGGAAGTCTCACGCCGGATTCTTACCCGCAACTGTACCTGTGCGATCTCCTCAGCTGGAGCATGCTTTACACCCGTTTGTTCGCTTGAAGTACGACGAAGCTCTGCTAACAGTTCGCAGCCCGACACCAACATTCGTCGCCATGACTGGGAACGGAACAGACGGTAGTTGACCTGCAATCCTCCTGCCGGCACTTGATCAACCCCAAATTTCGAATCCAAAGCCCTGGTGGCCTGAGCACCACGCCTGAGTCGAGCACGAGCGAACTTCCAGTGCTTACCTTCACCCCTCCCCTCCCTTCCCTTCCACAACCCACGAAAATTGGCCATGATGAACAAGCAAAACCAAGTTCCTCGTACTTGGTTTGCGTTCATTCGGCCTAGAACGGACCCGACACTTCGATCCCTCGTGAGGCAAGACACAGGCCCCGAAAGGGACATGCTGGGGTCATAGGATTACGGTGTGAGTCAAAGTTGGGCGACCAACCCCACATCCCTAGGATTCGTCAGGGTAGGGGCGTTTCCCCGCCCGAGAGGAGCCAGCGCTTGTACCTGACCCGAGGGCCCCGGCTCTCTTTACTAATTACAAGGGGGTATCGACGACGCCAGATAGGTTCCATCCAAGATTGTGCCCCTACCCGGGCCGCGTGCTTCTACGTCTTGGATGGTTTTCTGAGCTCGAACATTTCATCGATTTCTCTTTTGGCGTTTTCGGATCGTGGGGTCATCGGGATTCGGATGCGTTTACTGACGCTTGATAGAATCGTCGCTTGAGCAGATGGCATATGAGCTTCCACGCCACGAACACGCCCTGAACACGACCGAGCTGCTCCCACTTCGCTCGAGCCATCCCTCGCACTCTGCCGCCGTCTCCTCTTTCGATCTCGGCATCATATGGACGCTGGGGAATCGCCGAGGCTTAGGATGAATACAGACGGAACCCAAGACCGAGGCTACAGGATTTTGATATGGATACATATAGCGAACAAGACAATCTAGATGGCCAGGCATCAGTATACATGCAAGTGAAGCTATAAACACAGAGTCGTCGTATCTTGCCGAAACATCCAATAGCATGAACACCTGCTACCTACACCCTTCCCAGCAGCGACACCACTCCTACCTGTCTAAGTAGCACCAGCACCAGCACCAGCACCAACCCATCACCACCAACCTCCCTTCCCGTGCTCCTCAGCAACCCACCCCCCATCTCGCGACCGCTTCCACTCCGCAAGATCCGCCTCACCTGCCACCACACCGCTATCCCAAACCCCCTCGCCTCATCTAGGTAACCCCCTCCCACACACACACACACACACACACACAAGCCCGCTCCTCGTTCCTTCGCCGCACCCTCAATGCAATGCTTCCACCCGACGACCCTCCACGCTGAAACCCTAGCGCCCACCAAGCACAACCAAGCCTCGCGTCCCCCCCACCCAGCCTTATGCACTCCATCCCCATCCCCAACCCCAACCCCAACCCCAACCCCAACCACAAGCACCGCGATCCATACATCATCGCTTCTACCACATTCACCCTACCACCATCGCCCAAAAAAGAAAAAAAAAGGGTCTAGAATTGTGCCGGTGCTTCGGTGTTCGGAAGTTCGGCGCACCGCTACCTACCTACCTACCCACCTTACCTACCCACCGTACCTACCCTCCGTACCTACCATACAGGGGTGCGCAGGAGGCGTAGCGCGCAAAGCCACGAGGGAGAAAGGTCCGACGCCGGTGTTGCTGGATATAGGTAGCTTTGACGGAGAAAGGGAGGGAGATGGATGGGGGGAAGTGGGTACCCAGGTAGTTAGCTAGGTAGGTCTTGGAAGGCAGTCCGTCCGCGAGGCTGAGCGCATTCCGGGGTGCTCGGAGAAGGGGCTTGGAAGGGGATTGTGCTGGGTAGGTAGGTAGGTAGGTAGGTAGTGAGGTATTCTGGGTAGGCTAGGCAGGTATTGTAGCACTTGAGAGCGTCAGCCCGTTGTGCATTATCCTGCCCATCTCCACGTTCCGACTCCACGAAAAAGCGACGCTGGGAAAGGCAAGGCAAGGCAAGGCAAACACATCACGCGCAAAAAAAAAAGACGCAAAAAAAGCATGTGATGGGTACGATTAGCTGTACCTACGCGAGCGAGCGACGTGCTCGGCTCCCCTGTTCCGTTTACAAGTTAAGACTACAAGACTCTAGTTTTAGGTGCACCGTAATATACACTGGTGGAAGCAACAAAAAGGAAAGTGGTGTGGTTGTAGCTGTGTGGAAAAGCACAGGACAGGTATTCGCTGTGAAGCAGTGTGGAACGCCGTGACCCCATGCCCCTGTATGTTGCGCGCGCGCGCGAAAAGAATAAAATGAAATGAAATAAAGGAGCGCCGCTCTGTGTAGAGGATAAGAGGGAAAAGAGACTTCATGCTCGTGTCGTCATCCATCGTGTCCTACTCTTTTTGCTGCTGCTGCCTACTGCTGCTGATGTCTGGCCGTCCCGCGCTTTGTTAAGGATGTTTCATGATGGTGGTGGAAGGTAGGCGTTGTCGAGCTTTCGAGCGCGATTCGCGTCGACATGTCAAGATATTCGCTCCCTCCGCCTGTCTATGCTCCGTTCGGTAATTTGCACAAAATCTCCAATATGGCTTCATCTTCCCCATTTTGTCCATTTCTCCTGGTTTACGAGCTCTTGCCAGCCTCGTACACTTTGCTCATGAATTCATCGGGGCTCTCGCGAAGCTTCCTCGTCTTCAAGACTTCTGTAACATCGCTGGCCTCTCCGCCCATGCAGTTGCCTTCAAGGGCGCCCATGAGTGCAACTGCAACGCGAGGTGGAATCTTGTCGCCTTCGATGGTGTACACGTCCATAATCCGGGCGGCATGCTCGATCGAAACACGGTCGCAGAAAAGCCCACTGAACATCGGGAGCAGATAATCGTGAGGCTCGACGCGGAGTTGAGCCAGCCGATTCGCCATGTCCGGGCTCTTCTTCCTCAGGGCTGAAAGCGTGGTGTCGTAAGCGGCCATGATGGCACTCATGTCCTGAAGTAGGAATGAGAGTGGTAGAGCGCGGTTCATCATGTTCGAAAGCGCAACGAAAGAATCTGCGGCAGACATGTTGAGGAGAAACAGAGCAGCCACATGGTGGATACCGACGGTGGTATCGACGTCGGAGCGATACGAGCTGTAGGCGATGCAGATGTTTACGAGTTCCTGGTGAAGCGGCTGCTCGGGCAAGTCCTGCGTCTCGGGGGCGAACATCTTCAGGTCCGAGAAGACGCTCTTTGTGTTCTCCACGATCTGGGCGTAGCGGCCATCGAGAGCTGAGGCGCCAAGCGCCGTGACCTGCAGTTGAGCCTTCTCTAGGGCTACGTTGTAAGTGACTTCGGAGACCTCGAGCTCGTTCCCAATGGCCTTCTTCCAGACATCTCCGCGAAGCTTGGCAGGGATGCCGTTCCACCACATCTTTCTATGTGAGCCCTTGAGTTCGGGGCGAGACATTTCCTGCGCCCAATTCGGGAGTAGTAGGCTAGACCAGTATTCGGCTTTGATGCGTTCAGCCTTTTCTCGTGCGAGGGCCTCTTCCTCTTGACGCTTGGCTTCGAGACGTTCTAGTGGTTGTTAAAATGGGCGTTTGTAACCTGGAAAAGGTACTTACCAGCTTCCTCGATCCGCGCCAACATCTTCTGGTACTCCTTCAGATGCTTCTTCTCTTCCTTCGGATCTTTGGGCGGCAACCAGGACGGACGAGTCCGCGAGAGGTATTTTTCCTTCTCGGTCGAAGGCTGGAACGGATCGATGAGCGGGTCGCTCTTCCGGACTGGCGGTAGAGGAGCCGCTTTCTTCTTCTTCTTTGCCTCGGAGTCTCCAACTGATGACGAGCGCGATAGTGGCTGCTGGCGCTTGATCTCCTGCTCGAGCTCTACCTCGGTCTGGTACTCCTCCAGCGCCTCTGTGAGCTTCCGTGCATCCGCGTCGAGCGCTCCGTATGTCTCCTCCCATGTGTGTGTCGGCTGGCGGCTCAGCGCAGGAGGCTCGTTCTCTTTGTTTGGATCGGGGGTCGGTGGCTGCGAAGGATAGCGGCGTTCTGAGAAAGCGGACGAGGTCTTTGAGAGCGGTTCGCCGCGTTGCGAGACCGGGCGGCTTGTCGCAGGGGTGTGTGAAATCTGGGGTGGGCTACCACACGAGGAAGGTGCCGGGGAGCGTTCTTGGGCAGGTCGCGGCGAGATGGGCACGTTCCAGATGACTGCATCCTCGGGGAGGTCATCGTCTCCATCGTCGACATCACACTCTGCTTCCCGCTCCTTGGCGGTCTTGCGGGTAGTGTGCTGCCACGACTGTCTCCTAGAAGCCATTGAGGGAGACACTTGGAGACTTCGGGAGCTGTTGCGAGATAGGGAACGCTGGGAGGAAGAGGAAGGAAGTGGTTTGTTCGGGGAGGGAGAACGCGAGCGGCGGACGGGTGCCTGCAGGTTGGTGATGTTGGCCAGCGAGGGAGCGGACGGCGACGAGAAGCCCCTCCGGAGCTGCTTCCCTGGTGCATGGAGCTGCGACCCCGCACGCAGGTTGTGGCTCGTCTGGATCTTCATCGCCGGCGGCCGTGACTTGGCTCCCTTTGTGAGGTCGCGGAATGAGTGGGATGCTGAATGTGGAATGCTGCGTGATCGTGAGGCCTCGAAGAGCACGCGGTTCGGCGAGTGCGGCACGGGGAAGGAGGACGGGCCCGTGTCGTCGGCGAGGTTGATGTCTTCAAAGTGGGAGAGGTCGCTGGGGCCCATGTCGCTGAGGCCCTCGGAATGGAAGCTGCTCGACTTGCTGCTCTTGGAGTTTGTGAGATCGGGCGGGCTGCCCGGCGCGGCCAGCGGCATGGTGTTTGCGTGCTGCAGGACGGCAGCCATGAGCGGTCTGGGGTCTTTCTTCCTCGGGTTGGTGGTTGGCTGCAGGGCAATGCGTCGAGAGGGAGCGAGGTATCGCGTGGGAGGTTGCTTGGCGCAGACGGTGCGCTGGGAGGTAGTCAGAGCAGAGACATAGTCGGACTCGGTGATGATGTAGAGGCTCTTGTCGGGGTGCGAATGAATATGGTGGACGTCCGGATCGAAGGGTAGACCAGGGCCGAATGCGTGGTGCTGTTGCGCTGCGAAGAGCGCGGTAGGCATCTTAGACGGTAGGTGCAATTTCGGGGAAGCAATTTTGGCTAAGCCCCTGACGGGAGCGAGCAACCCAACCCCTGCAAGGCCCGGGGGACAAAGCGTGGGTCAACGACAGCGGCAGAATTGGACAATGGAAGGTGCTCGAGGTTCTTTCGATTTAGGGGTGCGGGTGGAGGGTGCGGGTCAGTGAGGGGAGTTGCACGTTCTACATGATGGTTTGGCGCTCTGCTCAGGCGGCAAGGGATCCCCTCGGAGTTGACGGGTGCTACAAGCGTTCCCAGACGCCGGGAGCATAACAAGAGCCTGGGCAGATGTGAAACGGTAAACCTGATGGCTGGTGTGGCTGGAGACCGTCTGCCCGCTTTGCAGACCGTTGGACATTGGTTACATCACGACATCGGACCGCCGATTCTCAAGGAACATCGAACGCACGGCCAATGGTATGCACTGAAGCATGTTCAATGGGCCGTCTATCCAGAGTTTACGCCTACTGTGTACACCAATAATGCACGTCAGGATCAGACATCTCGACCCGGCCATGGGAAATCTTCATTTCGGCTTGCCATCACGATGGCACTTGCACCCCTTGGGCCTCCGGGCCATCCGCTCGCTGGTTCAGATGCACGCCAAGCGGGCGGCGTCCTCAAGCATGCACCTTTCCGCTTTGTGAGGCGGTCGGACTGCCGCTTGCACGCCTCCGAGGTACGCCAGCACCGCGTGGTGCTGTGTCTGTCTGCGCTGAAACACCGTGTCGAAAGCCCTCGACGCCAGCCTACCCGTGGTCCATCAGCAACGGCTCGACTGTGATACGGCCGGGCCAGCCACACTTACCATTGGACCTGCCTGCGCGAAATGTCCCCCCGTATCTTCTCCGCGTTCCGTGCCGCCCGGCTGCGTGTTCTGCGCTGCAACATTACGAACGCCAATGCCATGATGCCATCAACTGTGCCTGTAGAAATCATGTGTCAGTCCCAAGTGATCATGACAGGGTTGCGCGATGATCGACACGGCATCCCAGCTACTGATGCGATGCTGGCTGTCGACCTCTCTCTTACGCTTCTGGGCTAAGGCACATACTGATAAGCAAGCTGGAATGTATTGGCCGCGCCTTGGAAAGACTGCGGGCATACTCAAAGCACCTCACCGCCGCTTCGTGAAAGCTTTGGTACAGGTTAGCTAGCACTGTTGCCACGCTGTTGAACGACGTGTCAATGAGCATGGCCTGCAATTGGATCTTGAACCCACTGTTCCAGGTTAGCACCTCGCAGGCTCTGATTTCGATGGAGTCACCCGTCTACGCGCTCCAGATAGCGTTATAGTAGTCTATAGCGCCGCGGATCCTATTACTTACTTGAGCGCCTTGCGATGGAATGTCTGTCCGGGCACCTTTGCTAAATCCACCGTCAATGAATCGACCACGTCTGTTAGCGTTAGCCAAATCCGTCATCATGTGTAGAGGAATGGGTCGACATCGGTCGACTTCTCACGTACTAGCCGGACCAGTGCGCTCGTTGCTTTTGCTGACTTCAAGGGTGCGCATGTCTATCTGCACGCCACAGTAGGGGAATCTTCTTCCCGAGACACACCTCGGTATGCGAGTCCCGTCTTCCGCAGCCACGTCGAAGTTTGCCAACGACTTGGAAGACCTCACCGCAACGCCATATTCGGCGTGGCCGCGATGCATGACCTGTACGAAGCGCTCCGCATGCGCGCGGTTAGTCGAGATCAAGCAAAAGTCGTCAAGCAGCCTAAGCAACAGACAGTCGCCGCCAAGCGCAAAGCTTAGGACCTCGTGCTCCAGCTCGGCGTAGAAGAAATTACACAGGATGGTCGACAATATCGAACCCTGCGGTATGCCTGTCTTCTGGCGGTAAAATCGCTTTCCGATCTTGACGAGATTGCGTTCCACGTGCTCACGCAGCAACTGCATCAGATCATCCTTCGTCTCAAACTTCTGGGCGCTTGTGTTCACAAACACCGTGTTCGCCTTCGCCTTGACATGATTATCTCGGACCAGGCTGTCAAATGGAGCAATGTCTTTTCCGCCCGCGCTGTGTGCGATGTAGCGTTTCTGCGGCACTGGATTCACGTACTGCCCGTCGAGCCGCTGAAGCTGGCCCAGAGCACGAACTTCCACATGCTTGCCGGTATGGTATTCCTGCAAGGACAAGAGGCTATCAATCATGGCGAGAAGGCGTTGCTGGGGTATGGTGTCGAAGCAAGACTGCACATCAACTTTCGCAAAATACAGCGGAGCATCCCCAAAACCTTGCTCAAATAACGACTGCTTGAAAGCAGACAATTTTGGGAACATGTCGCCCACCGAAAAAAGCGACGATCCAAACTTCTCTGGATGGAGCGACTGTTCATAATCAGTAAAGACCTGCTGGGTCTGGCCTGTTCAGGTGTCTGACTGACCTTCTCGTAGGTGATGACATTAAATGCAGGTGACATGACCGAATTGATACTGCGGCCCAGAATTGTAACACCATTCCTTACGATCTGCTGCCTCCGCTTCAGATTCGTGATCATCCTCACGCCAACTTTCTTGGGCAGCAACCGTATCTTGCTGTAGCCCAGCGACCTCACCGACAAAAGTTTCGTAGCATGATCGGTAGGTACTTCCTCATATAGATTCAATCGTAAGTTTGACAAGGAAGGCTCCGCCAACATGCGCCAAACATCATGTCGGAAATAGAACAGACGGTTGCGATGCACATTCGATTCTGTGACATGGAAATTCGAGCGAACAAGCGGAATCAGAAACGAATCGAAAACCCAGTACACAAACTCCAGGAAGATCTCTCTGCGCTTATCGTGATCGGATTTAGCCATGGATGCAGCAGGATCTTGACCGGGCGGCCGGAGCCAGGTCACTGTGGATATCTGCACGGCTGTTAAACGTCTATGCGATTTTCGGGCATATCATTCCTACCTGAATGCTCTCCGTCACCTGATGGAGCGTGAGGCTCTCAAATCGGCGGAGGCTGACGAAGCCGTCTATCCAGAACATGATCATGCGCTTATTCTCTTCGGTTCCCCAGAATGCATTCGGGATGACTTTGGCGAGTGCGGCGCGGCAGAATGCGGAGACGTGCGCCGTGGGACACGCCATATCTGTGAAACAGCTATCTTCTACGGCTCGAGGTTTAGGGCGAGAGACGGAGTCGGCCTTGCGCCCTTCTGCTGGAACCGCGCCCAGCGAAGCATGGTCTTTGGGCTGCAGTGCGCTTTTCCGGCAGGCCGGTTTGGAGGAAAGATCGAGTTCCTGTGGGTGTGAGCTTGTGCTGTCAAGGGTGCCCTTGGTTGCAGTTACCTCGACATGACAATAATGGCGCAATAACTCCACGTATGAGCACCGCTTGTTCAGTTTGCGAAGCTTGTTGATCAACACCATCGCCTGACCACGAAGTCTCCTCGGAACACTCCGTTTCCATCTCAGAACGAACTCATTTGTGCGTTTGATGTCGGGAATCTCCCGACACATTGCCTGGTGGATTTCCTTTTCTCGTAGTGTGTAGTCCTTGAACGCCATGGTCGTCTCGCGCTTATCTACTACCGACGTAAAGACGTTGTGCAATCCATACTGACGCGGGAATACATGCCGCAGGATGTGCACGGCCTGCTGGTGGTCGTCCAGATCTGGATACCGATTCAAGACATCTGTTCAATCAGCGACGTACTATGCCCCAAGCGAAGTTACTCACGAATGTGACGCATCCCGAACCGAACGCCCCCTTTTGCATTGAGGGCTGCACGCGCATACATCATACGACTTCGAACAAACGTGATGGCATTTGGCGTTCGGTTCTCGCTCGTCAAGCTATTCGGCTTTCTGGTGGCAAAGTTGTTGGCAGATACTACTGCGGGAATGCTATCGAGACCAGGTACAGGCTGCAATTCAGATATAGAAATACCGCTCATCTGCAGCAGGTTGCCATCTCCTTGACTTTCTTTTATGAGTGAGAATATGCCGCAATCCGTAAGCATGTCCATCATGATGGCTCGGCCTTCATTGCCCAAGACGGCGTGTAATCGACACCATAATGGCCCCTTCAGCGTTTCCACAGCAGTATTCCTGAAAAAAGATGACATTCCCGGGATGGAGTGGGCTGTCTTTTGTGATCCGTGTTGAGCATGCCCGCCTGACGGTTGGAAGCCATGGCAGAGTAGATGCGACGGCCTGTACGACGTTGATCGCTTGAAAAGCCTCCAGATCACGAAGTCCACAATCTGCGTCTCGTCAGCCGTTGTGTTTACTTTAAAGTTTGGAGAAACATATCATAGCTTCCCCATTGTACCACCCGTGCAGTCAAACTCACCTCAGCCTGCGGGAAATAACCCGGTTTGAAAGTCCCCGCGGAACCATTGCTGGCAGCTACCTCCTGCGTGAAGCTCTCAAGGTCTCCGTCTCTTTCTCTCGCCGCACTCTCTGGATTCCCTGCACGCGGGCTCGGTACCACACCCACCAGGGTCGCGTCGAGTAGGTCGGCGAGCTCAAGGTCGATACCACGTGGTGCAGTGTCTTGGTGACGGGTGGGTATTCCTAGTCGAGACAAATTCCTTCGCCTGTTCTTTGACCTAGACGAGGCTGGCAGGCGTGACAGCAGATAGTGGCGCAACGACAGCACCTCGGGGTAGAGGCGAGAAAGCACGGGATGCTCGATGGCTGGAGGTGTGGCGGCATGAGATTGGTCCGTTGCAAGCCTGGCTTTCTTGGAGCGTGGGTTGCGGCCGCCAGCAGGGTGCGGGTCATTGCCTTTCCTCTTCATACTGGCAGGATTCCACGCAATTGACACGCCAGTTGCACTGTTGTTGTTCCTACCAGGGCAGCATTGTGAGTGGTGGAAGTGGGTGCGGGAAACGGGGCGGGCGGTGCCGTGTGTATGTTGATGGTGTTCCAATCGTGTCTTTGGGCCGGCTGGCGCCCGAAGTTGGCTAGACCACCAGGCGCGCCGGGGATGTGAAATTGGTAGTCTTTGTGTGAGATGGCTATCCACGACTGCGCCGTGACACCAAATCTTGTTGTGTTGCAGGTTGGCCAGGTGCACGATAAGGGACTGGCGATGAATGCAGACAGGATGCAGGAGATGGTGATAGATAGTCTGGCGGCGGCACTGGGCAGACACTGACTAGGTAGGCTACTGGTCGTTGGCACTGACGTCCTATCTTTCCCCGGACGAGCTGCCGTGACGCTTACTCTTAGCTTCTCTCCACAAAAACTGGATAGGTATCACGCATCAGGAGCATGCATGGTGCGGCCAGCATGAATGGCAGTGCGTGGGAACTGTAGCGGGTGCGGATCCATGCGCCAGTGACGGTCTCCGTCTCCACGCAGACACGAAAGCTCGTCGCATCCCACTCAGTGTTGTTGTCGTCGTTGTTATTGTTGTTGTCTGGGAGCGGACCCTCGCCATGGCGCCAGGGGAGAGTTTGGTACAGCAACGGTCGGCCAGTGAGCTTGGCTCGCTGGCCCGCAGTTGTGGGCTCACATTCTCCCTCCCGTGCTTCCGTAGATCATCAGCAGCCGACGACGATTCACCTCCGCCGTGCCTCGCCCAGGCTTATCCACCCTCCTCCTTCCCCACTGCCCTCCGATCCTCGCCTTTCGCTAGAGTCGGACGTTCTGTCTGGTCTTGTGCCGGCTGCCGTCCTCTGCCCTCGTTGATAGCGCGGAACAGTGCAGGCTGAAACCAGCAGCCTCAGGGCAAACTGGAGCCACCGGCTGCCTCTGCTCGCTATTGGCCGACCCTGCGATAGATCGAGGCTTCACCGTGGGTGAGTTGTCTCCTGCAACCCTTGCCGCCTCGACTTGAGAGAGCTCAGCGCGCCGCGAGTCCCTCCTCACCGCCCCAGGCTGATTGGCCTTCCTGTTCTCGTCGCCATCGTGCTCGCCTTGATCCGCGCCATTCGCTTCGCGCCCTCCTCGCAAGTAGGATCATGGTGCGGTAGGGGTTCGATATGGCGGAGCCTGAGCATACCCACATGCATAACTTTGCATACCACCCTGGCGTGGCCAGCTGGGTCCAGTCACTCGACAGCGGTGATGAAGTCACCGAACACGCTCCCGATGACTTTTACAAGTCTGCCATCGCCCACACGCATGAGGTACCACAGTCTGGCGACATGACGGCCACTCGCCAGCGCCAGCAGACACCCAACGGAGCACCGCGCTCGACCGCCAAACCCTCGATACGCTCCGTTTCCGGTCCCGCGACCTCCCCAACCTCACCGCGATCCACTCCCTCGGTCGCGTTCAATCGACCGTCAGTCAAGACCATGGCGCAGAAGTTCAACCAGCCTACGTCGGCCGAATCTTCCCCCCAATCCACACACGCGCGACCCGTCCGACCGCCAGCAGCTTCCGCGAACTCATCGCCCGCACAACCAGCAAAAGAGGCCGCGTACGGCTCGTACAAGTTCGGCAACCTGAAGCCGCGGGAACGGCCACAGCCTGCGCCTTTGTCTCCCGCCAGTGCCCGAGAGGTTCGACAGGCGAAGATGTACGGCGCACTGGTCAACGGCGTCGAGAGCTCGAGTCCACGCAAGGCACCATTGCGAAAGAAAGTGGCTTCGCCAACGCGCGAGAAGCAAAACGGTCGACAACCGTTCTTCGGCGAAGTGATAGGAGAGCATGATGCCGCCATGCCAGGGTTTGGGATCCCCCAATTCGACGGCGCCGCAGGCCCAAACGAGTCGGTTTCCATTTCACCGGCCCCGCACCCAGGCACTTCGACCATCAAAATCGTTACAGATGACCTCCCCGCTTTACCTGAGAACCACGCGGACCGTCTTCCTCCACATCCCCAACCCTTCGCCTCCGACATGGCGTCGCACCGACCGGTTGCGGACCATGATGCGCAACAGTCTCCCATGTCAGATAATCGAACACCGCGACGGCGATCTCCGCCTTCGCGAATACCGGTTCCAGCGTCACGAAGAAGGAGTGGAGCTTCGGATTCAAGCTCTTCGACGCGTTCCGCCAGGCTCGCAAGCTACATGCGGCCCACGGCAGCGACTCGTGCACACGGCGCCGAAACACTCACACGCCCGGCAAGAGCACCCGTGAGCAAGACTAGCACGCCTTCTAAGAAATCCGCAACAACCGCAGGCCAATCTACCCTGTCGGCCGCGACGTACCGCGGATACCGTGAGCGGGGAAAGTCCCCCCAGGCCAACAGTGGATCAGGACCCAGTGTCGCGGCTGTCATAGCTGCCCCACCGCCACCCACGTCTCCACGTCTTCGCAATTCACGCGAGCGCCAGCCTTTGCAACGGACACCAGGCTCGCGATCCAGGAGCGCGGATCCACATGGTACCCAGGACTACTTTGGCGAAAGCTACGCGCCGCAAGCGCAGGAAAGAACGCACTTGCTAGAGCCCGAATATGAAGTGAAGCGACTGTCAGTGAGACGCGTCGAGCCCTCGGAAGACGGAGAAGATCATTTGGATATACCTGGTGTGCAGCAAGAGTTGGATGTTAGCAACCAGCATTTGAATTCTGCATTAGACAAACAGCAGAGGGGATTGCACCTTGCCACCGATGGACTTTTAGTACCTCGCGCTGGACGGCCTTTATCATCAGCAACGAGTTTTGAAGAATCTCCGGTTTTGGGAATGCCGGGAAGCTTTATGACGACCCCGCCCATAGTACAGGCCGTTGCTACGCCGCCACCGGAGCAATCATCATTTGAGAAGGAAATGCCCCAGGACGCACCTGCGCCAGAAGCGCCGCAGCTAGGTGGTGAGCTGCTGCAAGCGCGGGTTTTCCAACCGGCGAACAAGCGCATTGCCGAGATCTCACGCACAGAAGATACACAAGACAAGTCCGAACTTGGTGTCAGGGAATCAATACCCATCGCACTTGGATCAGAAGTCTCAAGCCCAGGATGGGACAGCGACGCGCCGAAGCGGCCGAGGCACCAGACGCGGCTGAGCATTGGCTCTCAAACTTGGCGAGTTGAACCTTTGGATGCCTCTGGAACGATATCCTATCTGGACGAAGATCTTGACGATTCACCCGTTGACCCGTTCGGCGGGCGAGGAACGCTGGGGCCAGACGACTCAGCAAGCATGGCCTTCTTCCAGCAGATTGGCCAGCAGCGCCCTAATTGGGGCCCGAAGACCCCGGAACCGCAAAAGGACTCATTCACTCTGGATAGTGAAGCCTACAGCGTCATCAACAAGATTTTGAACATCTACCACGAATCAGACACGATCACTCCGCAAATCGCGCAACAGTCATGGCAACAAGTCCAGAGCGTCTCTCCTATAGTGGCTCAACACAGGGACTGGAGCTCGAAAGAAGCAACCGAGACGTATCTTGCAAGATTACTTAGCGATGCTGCGGTAGGAAGAGATGGAGAAGCAGATCTGGATGCAACACCACATGCGGTACAGCCTGTGCAACCTGCGGCATCGGCACCCAGCATCCGGCAACTGGCTCCGGACCCAGAGGAAGATGAGCCTTTCCCCGGCGGCACCGCCATCATCTTCCCGTCGGAATCGAGGCGGTATTCACGAGGTTCGCATGCGTCGGTCGCGTCCGCTACGACTACCATCTTCGAAGGCCCAAGCCGGCCCGACAGTTCCTCCGGTCTCTCTGCACGTGATCGCCACCACGGCAACGGCAACGCGTATCCAGTGAATGCGCCGCCGAAGGACTGGTCCTCGCCGCTGTCCCACGGGGTCCAATACCAGCGGCTGCCTGAAGACACCAAGGCAGGCTCAGGCCTAGGGCTGTCTCTGCAGCAGAGTCGGGAGCAGCCGCAGGCGCATCACGGGCCACCATCCGCACCGCCAAAGCCGGCATACTCGCCGCCGCCGCCACCACCGAACATGGGGCACGTCTTCACCCGCATCTGCCCACCCGAAAGACACAACGGCGACGACTCAGACAGCTTCGATGACAGGCCCCTGCTCAGCAGGTCGCCGCCGCCCGACTCGCCGAAGCGGACTCGCAACACCGGGCCCATGATGGCAATCGCTGTTCCGAGCACGGAGCAGGTATCGCCGTTAGAGCCCACGTCGCCCAATCCTGAGCGGCTGCAGGAGAAGCTTCCCCTCGACTCGCCGGGGCCAGGTGCAGAACAGGCTCGCGGCAAGGCCGTGGTGCAGGTACAGAAGCGCTACCGCGTCATAGAGGAGTTGTGCAAGACGGAGCACAGCTTCTGCGTGGACATGATGGTGGCTCACCAGATTTTCGAGGGCACGTCCAAGGAGGTACTGACCGACGACGAGCGCAAGCTCTTGTTCAGCAATTGCAAGGACCTGGAGAACTTCTCCCACAACATGTGGAAGTCGCTCAAAGACGCCATCCGGCCCATTGTCAACCAGCTGCCGCCCGAAGAGAGCTCAGGGGCCGAGTACGATGAATTTGTACACTGCACGCCAGAAAACGACCGCCAGGTCAAGATTGGAGAGGTCATGCTGGCATTCATACCCCGCATGGAGCGCGTGTACACGACCTACTATCTCAACTACGACGACGCGTCGCAGTTCATCAAGGCCAACACGCAGAATCCCGAACTGCTGGGCTGGGTCATGGCCTGCTTCCAGCACTGCCCCAACCTCACGACTGCGTGGGATCTCGATTCCCTTCTCATCAAACCCGTCCAGCGCATGCTCCGATACCCCCTGCTCCTCTCGGAACTCATCGAGAAAACTGTTGCGGACCACCCCGATCTAGCGATGCTCAAACAGGCCAAGGATGCAATTATCAAGATCGCCGAGCGCATTGATGTGGCCAAAAACCGGCAAGAGACGCTGCGCGCAGCAACGTCAGAAGGCAAGAAACAAAAAGGCAAAGGTTCCGCCGATCGTAACGTCAAGTCGATCGTGAAAGCTCTTAGGTGGAGCAAGGAAAAAGCCAAGACCCTGCAAGAAGCCACCCTCATCTTCGACGATCAAGAATACAACCAGGTGACGCAGAAATTTGGCGGTCATTTCTTCCAGATTCAGATCGTCATCGCCGACATGGACCATTACTTATCTTCCATGACCGAGTCGACCGTACAACTCAATCAAGTGATGCTTGGCTTCATCACAGTCGCCGAGACAGGCCCATCGGCGAATGCCGAGATGGAGAGCACATGGCGTCGGTGGGCGATGGCACACCTTGATCTCCAGAACAAAGCCCTCGAAGAGCACGTAAGTTGCACTCGGTCCACTCCAAGTCATGTTTACTAACATCAACGTAGAAAACCGCTGTTAGGGATCGTGTCATGAAGCCCATCTCGAGCGTTTGGGATCAATGGGTCGGCCCGCAGAAACTCATGGAGCAACGCAAGAAGCTCCTCATCCAGTACGCCAAGTACAAGCAGGCCACTGACCGCAAGGAGAAGATCGACTCTAAGCTTGAGGAGACTGCCAAGTCCTTCATTACGATCAATGACTCCCTCAAACAAGAGCTGCCCATGCTGTATGAGCTCACCAAGAAGGTTGTCCGTCTCTGCTCCACCATCTTCATCGGTCTTTCCAAGGACTGGTACAAGACCTCCTCCAAGAAGATCCTTCCACTTCTCGAGAGCGAGCCACAGCATACTACCTCGATTAGCTATGACTTTAAGACCTACCAAGAGCGCTTCAAGTCGGACTTCCGCCAGATGGAGGCGACTGCCAGGAGCCTCGCGATCATCAACCACGACCTGATCAATAGTCTCAGCAACTACATGAGCCCTATCTCCATGGCTGACGATGCCTCGTCACGCAAGTCTTCATCCAGAAGGACTGAGTCCATCGGCAGCGAGGTCTCTATGATCGACCGTCACGGCCGCAACCGCAACAGCGGCGCCTACAACAGCTCGCGCTCTGGCATGCACTCTTTCGAGGGCCCGTCCCGTTCCTCGCCTGCTGCCACATATGGTTCTGGTTCTCAACCACCGGTCAGCTACAAAGGTCCTTCTACTACTGCCAGCGCAGCATCTTCGCTGTTCCGCGAGCGCCCTAGCTCGGATCGTATTCATGACCAACCGCAGGCTCCAGGCTCCTACACTAGCGAATCTACTGTTACTGCAGGCAGACCGTCCAACAGCAACGCCCGCAACCCTGCCTGGATAAATATGAACCACGGCTTCGATGGTACCTGGGATGAGACAACCTCTTTCGCGCAGCCCGCTTCTATCGGTGCTTCTTTCCTCCAACCCTCTCTCACCCACTCCACCGCCTCATCCTCGCACTCCCAGCAGCTCTTCCAGCAGCCCTCCCAGCAACCTTCCCAGCAACCCCCTCAGCAGCCCTCTCAGCCCGGCTCTTCCCGCACCTCGGGCGTCTTCAATTCGGCTCTCCCGATGTCTAGCCGCAATTCTGCTGAGGAGCTGCCTGCGACACCGTCGGATCCCGACGAACCCGAGGTCTTGTTCCTGGCTGCGAGCTTGTTTGAGTTCAACATCGCGCACGATCGTCGCGAGGGCGGTATACCGTACCTTGTCTATGTGCCGGGGGAGATCTTCGACGTCATCGGCATGAAGGGCGAGTTGTGGCTCGCGCGCAACCAGGACGATCCGCATCGCACCGTGGGCTGGATTTGGGAGAAGCACTTCGCTAGGATTCTGCCCGAGGATGCCTAGGCCTGACTTGGTGGACTGCATCTGTACGATGATACAACGGTCGTGTCCTTTGCACATGTCACTTCACACTTGCCCGAAATACTTCTTTCTTTCTTCCTTCGATTTTTCCTTTTCTTTTCTGCTCGGCGTTCTTTCGGAGGGCCCAAGGCTCGTTTTGCTGCATGATACCTCACCTTTTGCGGGAATGGAATAAGGGAGCCAAGTCCCTTCGTACTTTACCTGGCTTCTTTCTGGGCTGGAGTTTTGACGGATGGAATGAATGGATGGCATGGATGGCATGGATGGCATGGATACTTCACGGCCGAAGCGAAGCGAATCGAAGCATTGGCATGGCAATGGCATTAACATGGCTGGCGTAATGACTGCATGAATGATCTGCGGCTTCTTTTATTTTCTTTTTTTTTCCTCTCTTTCTCTGTCTCTTCCTTTCTTCCTTTCTTCGAGGGATTACGGTAGGGTGGTGTGGAGAGTGTATAGTACAGGCGCGAGGCTAGAAAATGCAAATGTATAACCGTGTACATGATGCAATTCTGGATGGTGCACGTGCACGGGGAGGAGAACAGTTTTGACAAACATGTCTTTTTGTTTTATCCAGGGTGCAGGGGCCCCACCAACGGGTGTTCACTTTGGAATCGACCAGACGCATCCCATGCAATGCGGTGGTTTTCTGCAGATGATCTATATCAAACCGAAGACAAAACCCCCGATCCCCCCATCACCGCAATCCTGTCCCGTGACCAATGGCAAGCACGAAACTCATCAACTGACACATCTCCCATGCCTAGCTCCTTACTTCTTACACCTCCCCTGCCAACCCCAGCAAAAAGAAGGGTTCTACACCGCCCTCCTCAGCACCGCAACACCTGAGTTGTCGATCGAGATCGTAGAAATAATAGTGCTGCCGCGGAGAGGGATCCAGCCAGGCGCCACGAGGGAAGCTATCGAAGAGCGCGGCGCATCGGGTATAGTCGTCACCGTTACCGTTACTGTCTCTGTCTTTCGGGAGACGTTGGTGGGGAGGGGTGTGTGAGAGTGGGAGATGTGTGCTGAGCTGAGGAGGGGGGTTGTCGGAGAGCTTGGTGGTTTGGCTATGGTTGTGGTTGTTACTGTTACTGTTTTTCGGGGGGAATTGGTGGGGAGGGGTGTGTGGGAGGTGAGGGAGGCTATTGAAGAGCTCGGCGAGTTCGGCGCATGGACTACGGTCGTAACTGTTACTGTCTTCCGGGAGGAATTGGTGGGGAGGGCTGTAGATGAGATGCGTGCCGAGGTTAGGGAGGCGATCGAAGAGCTCGGTGAGGCTATGACCGTGACTGTTACTATTTTTCGGGAGGAATTGGTAGGGAAAGTCGTGTGTGAGATGCGTGCTGATGCCGAGGTGAGGGAGCCGATCAAAGAGCTTGGTTCGGCTATGACCGTGGCTGTTACCGTTATCGCCTTTCGAGAAGAATTGGTAGGGAGGGTCGTTTGTGAGATGCGCGCAGTAGCCGAAAACTGTTTGGAGTTCGACTTGCCAGCAGTAGCTGAAGACTGTTTGGAGGTCGACTTGGTGCCAGAAGCGGACGGGTATTTGGAGTTGGACGTGGTGCCAGAAGCGAAAGGGTAGTTGGAGTTGGACGTGGTGCCAGAAGCGAAAGGATAGTTGGAGTTGGACTTGCTCGCAATTGTCGAAGGGTCGGTCTTGCTCGACCCGCCAGCAGTGGCCGAGGAGTTGGCTGGTGGCTGGTCGTCCTCATGATCGTACCAAGCCGCAGTGAGATTGTTCCGTTCTTTATTCAGGCCGTCCTCGATGTCCGCTTCGATGCCCCGTTGCTGCCTTCCGAAGTCCGTGTTGGTAGTATCCCAACAATGCTTCCAGATGTTGACGTGATACATCAGTCCAGTCAGACCCTTGACGCCTGTCTTGATCCAGCTGGTATCGATCTGGACGCTGCCAGGGAGATCAAGTCCAGCGAAAACGCCCACTCTGAGGTCTACTTCAACACCAACAGCGGTCTTGAAGTCGCCGCCGTCATGACATTTCTTGTCGACATCTGTGAGCTGGTAGTCAGTGGTGGTGGCGAGATTGAGGGACAGAAGAAAGGTACTTACTTTCTTTTGTGGAAACCCTGAGTTCGAATCCTGGTGTTTCCGCTCTAGCATAGATACCCATCTGAAGAGTTGGCTTGAATCCAGTAGGGAAAGGCGCACGTAGAGCGACGGCATCCGTATCTCCGCTTGTGAACCCAGCTGCATGGCCGTTCTTGTGCCCCAAAAGATCAACTCCATCTCCCAAATCAGTGTCACCACTTTTGCTTGCACCTGAGCGCTTGCCTGAGCGCTTCCTGTCGCCTGATCCTCCCCCTTCACCTCCATCTACTGTTCCACCGTCATTTGGTACCCCAGCTCCAAAACTCAACGACACAGCTGGTTCGATGGCAAGCGTACCATCAAACTCCAGGTGTTCTGCACGGAAATTGGGCCTGGTCCACTTGACCTCACCATCAAATTTCGACTGGAATTTCTTGCCGTTCTTGCGTCCATAACCAGCGATCGAGCCTTTTGGTATGTGGGCCTCAATTCCAGGTAAAGTGCTACACAAACCATCAGTAGGCTTGTATTAAAAGCGTGGCGACCTGGTAACATACACATTGAACCTCCCCTTCATTGTGATGGAGGACCAGACAGCTAGGCCCATTCCGACCTAGGCCCCAAAACCGTTGACCTGTTTTGATCAGCCTGTCGTTCTCGGGCAGATATGAGAGCAACTTACACCTCCAAGATTGGGGAACTTCGTTTTAATGTCCGGACCTGTCGGAATCCTGGGAACGTCCCACTGGAGAGCATCGTCATCTATCAGAGGACCCGCCGAGCATCCAAACGTGCCGTAGGGATACAAGAACACAATGCAGAACCCCAGGAATCCCACCGTTCCCGCAAGCTCCGCTTGAAGCCGGATGGCCAGATCCTCCATCGCCTCGACTTCGACGTAGAAGTCGGCCATGGAGTTCTCGCCGAACATGTTTGTCATTGAGGAGTCAAAGCCGTCCTCTCCGCCATCCTGCAACAAGTCTGTCGCACCCTTGATGTTGAAGCTGATCACAGCCCTGACCTCGAGATGCACCTTTGCGTACGAGTCCACCAGCGTGATGTTGGGCCATGGTTCGCCGTGGCCATGGGTTGTCGTTATTGGCTTCCGGTTCTCGTCGGAGCCGTATGTCATCTCCCGACCGGGGTGGGTAGTTTGGTTCAGGTTGCCTTCGAAATCGATCGGCATGGGTATGGTGAAGCTGAAGCCGATCTTTTCGAGCCCATCCAAGACCTTTCCCAGCCCATCCATTGTGAGATTTTTGACTTCGTCGATTATCTTGTCCGCATCGAGGTCGTCCGGATCTATTGGATTTTTTCGATTTTTTCCGGTAACTCATCACCATCTTCGAGAGTTTCTTTAGTTTCACTCAAGGGGTCTTCGCGCTTTGACAGACGCTCGGATATCCCAGCGTTCAGTCGTTGCGTGAGATAGAAGCGCGAGTCAGGATGTCGCTGCTTGAGAGACGCAAGAGATCCGGTTAAAATGGTGACCGAGTGGGCTGCTTCAGCTTCGTACGGTCCAAAGCTCAGATCGTCCGCGGCAATCTCCATTGACAAGTTTGCGTCGTCGAAAATCGTATCCAGAGACCTGCGTGGAAGGTGAGCACGAGGGGAAACGTATTCCGGGTACGGAAAAAACACATACCTATACACCGACCGGATATTGCGGCCCTCGTGGCACGATTCATCCTCGAGCACGAACAAAAGGCCAGGATTGTGCCACTCCTCTTTCGCAGCTTGATACACATCGTTATGTCTGAAGTCAAGGTTGAGGGCGGATCGCGAGTCACCCCTCTCAACGCAAATCTGACGACGACTGAGGAGAAGTCCATGAGACTGGAGTGGCTCGAGATTGATGTACGAAGTGTCGCCGTGCGTGTATTGAAAGCTTCGAATCTTACCGTCCGCTATACGTCAAGTCAGTGTCAAAACTGGCACTGGGCAACGGATAAACGTACGGAAATGCCAGTCAAGGGTGATATCCTTGCTCGGAGCTAAAAGTTGGAGATGGGCACTGCGCTTGCCAATGTGGTGATGCTCCGTTCGTACAAGAGGGATCGCCCCTTGATCCATTCCGTCTAGGTGGCCATCGGGAGCCAAGTTCCCTTTGATACCCAAGCTGGTATCATGGTAAGCGAATTAGCCTGTTACGTCGACGTGGGCGTGTCCAAATAGCAAGGGCAACACAAGAGCAGTGATAAAGAAGAACCACAAATAGTCGTGGTAGGTTCCCGCCATGGCGGACTGGTGTCGATGTCTACTTTAAAAAGCAGGTTGGAGGGCGGCAACAAGGTTAAGAGGAGATTATGAATAGAAAGCTTTTGAACCAGATACATTTCGACCTTGCTTGATTTCTGTTGACCACGTTAAAACGTTTATTCCAAACCCCGCACACTCTGCGAAAGCAGGGAGCGCCCTTTATTTGCAACTTGTTCGACACATCTCATCATATATGTAAGCGACCAGAGATACCGAGCCACTTGCGCATTGATAAATGCGATATGCCAGCTGGGGCGTATTCAATGGCAAAACACAGTGCGTAGGTATGCACCCTGATGGCGCCGACCCCTTGGCCATCGGTCCCATCGTTTGCACTTGATCGGACTTTCGGTGCGGAGGTTGAGCGAACAGCTAGCCACATCAATAAAACTCAGCGAACATCAACAAAAAGTTGTTTGGGACTGTTTTGCCCCATGGTTCAGGGTCCAATGCAGAATGTATGTCACGACTCAGCAGCTAAGGCTTCCCATGCTTTATCTTCCTAGCGGTACATATTCGTTGCGTGCATCATACTTGTTCTATCTGGAATCATTTCATATATCTTCACAGCAATTATAAGGCAGCTTGTAAATTTTATTTTAACATTGAACGTGTCATGCTCCAAGAAATGATGAGGCTTAGCTCCTCACTAACATGACGGGCTGCCTTATTGTTCTCGAGTGATAGCAGAGACGTAGTCCATCTAGCCGCTCCCAGGACTACGGTCCCTCGCCTATCAACATGTCGACCCCGCCTCCCGCCAACCCTCCAACCCTCCACCCATCACACATCCACCCTCTCCAGGGTCACCTTCAACGCCGCAATCTCCACCTCCCTCGCCCCCTCGCCCCCAACCACAAACACCCAATCATCCACCCCATAAAGCCCCCACGTCGGCCTATCAATCCCAAGCCACGACGGACACGCCGAGAACGCGCCGACATCGTCGTCCCCGGATTGCTTATTCCGACGGCCCTCCAGCTGACCCTCCTGCCATACATCTCGTTGTAAGCGTCATCGTCGTGGCCATACTGCTCGCCCGCATTAGAAAGATACAGCCTGGACTCATCCGGATCCCCAAACACAGAGAACATATCCGTGCCATTGCTATCCCAAGATCCGAGCGTGAGCCTAGGCTTGCCCTTCTCGCTGGATACATGCCCGCATATTCCTTGTCCGCCTCTAAAGGCGCGGCTTCTTCCACAGCGGGGGGCAGTAGGTCTGTGATGACGCCTGCAAGCGTGAAGGGATATTCCCCCTTCCCGTGGCAAGGAGAATCGTGAAACCAACACCGAGGTCTGGGATGAGCGCGATGAGTGATGTGTACACGCCTATGTTTCCGCCCTTGGCAAAGATGTCGACTACGCGGTTTTCTGTTTCGTGCGGAACGGAGCGGTAGATCTTCCAGGGACGGCCGATGGAGCCGACGGGACTGGATGTGAACGCTGTGGGCTTGAGCCAGGCGCGGGTGGTATTGGGGAGAGGAGTGTGGAGGAGAGGATTGAGCAGCCGCGGACGGAGAGGTCGGAGGCTGAGGCGAAGATGCCGCCATCGGCTGTGGCTTCTGAAATGTCGATGTCCCAGCCTGAGAAGATGGCGTTGTGGAGGACGATACCTTGGCTGAGGTTCTTTGGTGTTGAGGCGAATGTGTGGTGGAGGGACAAGGGTTCGAGGAGGTGCTCTTCGAGGGCCGCAGCGAAGGTTTCGTTAGTGATGTCCTCGATGATGTAGCAGCTGAGCACGAAGGCTGAGTTGCTGTAGCCGGGCGTCGAGCGAGGTAGGGTATTAAGGTATCGACGTCTTCAAATAGGCATGCAGGCCGCCACGCTCCACCACTCTACCTGGATTGCCCTTTGCGGCTCAGCCGTCGTTCTTCTCCCTCGTTCTTCCAACATGGTGTTTCAATACCAAGAGTGATAGGCCAACCTCGCGCCCTGGCAATCCTCGGCTTACTTCTGCACAATGGTCGCACGACACAAAAAAAAAGAATGTTAAACCGGGCGAGCTCGGAGAGCATCGATTGGTACAGGATGGCGTACTCGTATACATTGAACTTTGTTCGATTGTCGTGTCATTAATCATGAAGCTGTGCTAAACACCTTGACAAACCCGCCGTGCGTGCAGAACTGCATCTCATTGCCACAGCCAGACCAACTTACCGCCGTAACTCCCGAAGGTCCGCATCAGTGGCCAGCCACCCTCCTGATATCAGCAATAGCCTTCCTCCTGTACTCGCTCTCCGCGAACAGCGCCCGGATCAGATCCAGCACCTCGTCCACCTCCATCTCGAGCCTCAACTCGCCATCCGTCCACATGTACTTTATATCCGCGAGACTGCTGTCCAGAATTTCGCTCAGGTACTGGAACTTGAACCAATTCGGCGTATACACGCTAGTCATGTCGCGCTGCTGGCCGTCGGCGTCCTCGGTTATGAACAGCGCAGACAGCGAGGACAGAGAGACGCAGTACCCGCGCAGCTTCTTGGACTCGTCCTCCGCGATGTCGGGCATGTCCTCGATGTCGCCGATAAATTTCGCCAGCGCGGCGGACACGAGCGAGCCGAGAGATTGGAGCAGCGCGGAGTGTGACAGCACGGGCTTCCAGGCGTTCTTCACGTCCGATATGCGGTCGATGGTCATGGCGATCGCGTTATCGCACTCGGCTGCGAACGGCATCTTCGTGCAGCTCGCAAAGCCTTGCGCGGCATCGAGGTGGTCGCGAATGATTGTCCGCTGTGACTCCATTTCTCGGCCGTACGCACGTTTGCCGAAGCCTTGGACGGCCTTGATGTCCTGCTCGAGCCGCGGCTTGAGTCTGATGGAGGGCTTGAGATGCTTTGGTAGGTCTGTTGATGGGTCTTGCTCTGCGCGCTCCGCCATGAAAGCGTGGAGCCGGTCTGAGAACCGGGTGCAGTCGTTGTAGATCAACATGTTGGCGGCGATGTCCCTGGAGTAGTGGGTGGCGGCCGTGGCCCGGTACATAGCTAGCAGGAGACTTGGAATGTCGTAGAGACCACCGCTGGCGGGCGCGATGGCAGTGCCTACCAAGTCGGGGGCGTTGAGGGTGCCGACGTCTGTAACGGCTTGGAGAATTAGGTCGATGATAGAATCGGGAATAGCCGTTACGGTGTACGTCTCCCTCAGTGTCATCTCACGTTCTTTCGAAGGCTTCGGCGATTTGGCGGTCAGCTCATTGGGTTTGGGCTCTGAGGATCGCGCAGTCGGTTCCGATGAGACGTGCTTTTGCTCTTCGTCGTCGCCCCAGTCTGCGCCCCAATCTTCAGCATCTTCTTCGCCTTGCGCTTCGGCCTTGGGCACTTCATGTTCCTTCAGGGGCTCTTGTGACTCGTCCTCGTCTATGCCCCACGCGCTTATATCCTCCTCCTCCACCGGCTCGGCCTGGATCTTTTCGGCCTTGCTCGCTGGCTCTTCTGCTGGTGCATCTTCGTCTCCCCAATCGGCGCCCCAGTCTTCGTCGTGCTCTTCGCGCCTGCCGAGCATAGCATCTCCCTTTGACAAGACCTGAGTCTCGACCCGTTCGACCGTCTTCTTATCTTGCACCCGTCTCGGGAAAATGCGCTGGACCTGGGCTATCGCGGCTTCTTTCTGTCGCGCAAGCCATGTTTCGGCGGACTTGTCAACCCATTCGGTCAAGCGTTCCTGCCCGCTCCAGCCAAGCTCATTGAAGGACTCAACAAGCCCAAGCACGAGCGAAAGTATCTCTTGGAAGTCGGGGATGCCTTTTATAGATACCGGGATGGCAGGCAGTAGCCAGTTTGAGATGAGTCGGTTGGCGATAACTGGCACCAGCTTCTCGGAGAGCGGAACGGCGACATCGGGCGGCATGCGGGTGCTGAGGTACTCGGCAATCGATTGGATATCTTCCAGTGCGGCTTGGACGCTCATATCGCTTAGCTGTCCTGCAGCTTGGATGTCGCTGCCGTAGATCGTCAATGCGGACACGACTTGGTCCAGGCCCATGGCCAACCGTGGCTGCACGATAACGCTGTCAAAGTCCCGGCTGAGTCGCGCAATGAAGTTGTCGAGCAGTCCCAGTCTCGTCAATGCTTCGACCAGTGTGCTTATATTCATGCCGCTCTCGCCATCCTCGCGCTCAATCTCGTCTTTGAGTGTGATTTTCCGTTCCGCGGGATTGACCAAGAGCAGACTGTGCCATGTCTCCGTAACATTTTCCACGATTGCGGACCTCAGCTGGCCCGATCTTGTCTTTAGAAGACCGACCACTCGCGTATTCTCGAACGGCCCAAGCCTCTTGAAAGCGCCGTCCGCATCCTCAAGCCGCTCGAGCGCATGCAGAATGTGGCTGCGGACTGCAGCATCCTGAGCCGACTCCAGCAGAGTTGAGATGTCTTGGAGCTGCTCCACGACCTGCACCAGGCTCTCGTTGTATGCGATCTCGGAATGCAGGAAGCTGACCTTGGTGGCGGCGTCCTGGACCCTGGCTGTCTTCTCTTTGCCGGACTCTGCCTGCTGCACAATCTCCTTCGCAGTCTCTTGGGAGCGCTTGATGTCGGCTTGGAGCTTGCGGGCTTGGGTCATCCATCCGTCCACGTCGGAGGCGGCTTCGCGGGACATTTGGCGGATTTGGTCCTGTTGATATCGTCAGTCTCCGTGGCAATAACGCGCATGACGTTGCGAAAGGAAGCCCGTGCCTTTGTGTCGTCCCTCGCCTTCTCTAGGGTCTCTCGCAGCTTCGGAAGAGCTGCAGATGCCACGGGCGCAGAGGATACGCTCTCGGACTGCGGGAAGGTGCCATGCTGGACGGAGTGGAGGAGGGCGTCCCCAAGCTCCTGGTCAGAGACTGTCGAAGACATGGGAGCTATCGGCGTTGGAGCATGTCGTTTACAGGAGATGGACTAGATCTCGCCCAACGGAGGCGTAGACGTGTTCTGTAGCTACGCAGTGTTGATTCGTGGCGCGTACCAGTACAATATACCGGTACGAGTACCCTGCAAATTAAGTGGGCCGTGCGAGAGACCTGGCTAGGTACCAAACCCAACCCCCACCACCCCGCCATCGTCGAGAGCAGAGCAGAGCAGTTCGTCGGGAGAAATCAATACGACGCTCCTCTCCAAGTCTGCAGTTCCTCATTCACTTTCTTCCCTTCTCCCTTGCCAATCATATCCGCCCAGCACACAGCCTCCGTCTGCGCAGTGCGCTGTTACCGATACGGTACCTACGGGTTTGGCACCTCCGGGAACGTACACTTATAGTCGGCACGTTCATACCCACAACCGGGGCTGCATCTTGGGAGGCCTTTTTCTGAATTTAGGCAACGTTACTAAACTGGTAGGTAAGCATCTGCCCTGCATTGCACATTCTCCCATTCCTGTCCTCGCAGACATTCAGCTCATCGCGCGGCATCATTGCCTTTGTGTCAGCTGACTCGGTTCCTTCTCTTGACCTTCTGATGCGCGCCTTCCCCAACGCTCTCTGCGTTGTTGTGTCGGCCGTGCAGTTGTCAAGGTCTTTTGCCGCACATCTACACGATGAACCTCGCCCTTTGTTCCGGGAACTGACAGAGAACAATGCTAGCACTAGACCGGCATCGTACAAAGAAGCTTGCGCGCCCGGAACGGTAAACGCAGATCAGACAGACGCGCTTTCCTGCACTGAAAAGGAGTGCTCCTTCTACGACTCCGACACAGACACAGACACAGACCAACAGCCTTTTCTCTTCGGCAAGATGGCGTCTGTTGCGCGGGAGACCAAGTTCAACAAGGTTCAGCAGTTCAAGGCCGACTACACAGAGGCCGAGTTCACCCAGTATGAGTCGCAGCGCACCGGCATGAATGTCGTGGTGGTGGACAGGAAAGGACCAAAGATATACGGCTACTTTGCACTGGCAACCGAGATCCATGATGACTCTGGAGCACGTGCGTACTGACAGATCTAACCCATGCCTTCACTAACATCCGCAGCACACACACTGGAACATCTCTGCTTCATGGGCTCGCGGAAGTATCCTTTCAAGGGTGTTCTGGACAAGCTCTCGACTCGGGCTTATTCCGACACCAACGCCTGGACGGATGTCGATGAGACTGTCTACACCTTGACCACAGCTGGATGGGAAGGTTTCGCACAGATCCTGCCCATCTATCTCGATCATCTCGTCGTTCCTACCCTCACAGACGAGGGGTGCTACACCGAAGTCCACCACATCGATGGCACTGGACATGATGCCGGGTAAGCGCCCTGATAGACCCTCGACTACCCACGCTGACAGCCGAAAGTGTTGTGTACTCCGAAATGCAAGGTCGCCAAAATTTACAGGGAGATCTGATGGACCTGGAGATGCGTCGAATCCTGTACCCCGAGAAGTATGGCTTTCGTTATGAGACCGGAGGTCGGGTAGAGAACCTGCGCGTCCTCACCGCGGAACGAATTCGCCAGTTCCATCGCGACATGTACCAACCCAAGAACCTTCGCTTGGTTCTCATCGGTGAGGTCGATCACGCAGACCTTCTCTCAATCCTGGACAAGTTTGAGGATGAGATTGCAGACAGCGTGCCCTCCTACACTGCTCCCTTCAAACGACCCTGGTCTGATTCAAAACTCGAGCCGGGACTCTCCAAGACGACTGTTGAAACTGTTGAGTTTCCCGAAGAGGATGAGTCCACCGGCGAGATTCAGATTGCTCTTATTGGACCCGACTCTACGGATGAGAAGCTTGAGACAGCCCTCAATACCGTGCTCATGTACCTCGCTGGCTCTTCAGTCTCAGTGCTGGTCAACACACTTGCAGAGAAGGAGCATCTCACCAGCATGGTCTACTTCTACGTCCGAAGCTTTGCGCAGTCGGTGATTCACTTCACGTTGACCAGTGTCGCTACTGAGAAGCTCGAAGAGGTTGAGAAGCGCTTCTGGGAGGTTCTGCGGGAACATGTGGCTCAGCCGATCGATCTGGCCTACCTCAAGGATTGCTTGCACCGGTTCAAGCGCCAGGTGAGATTTACCTCGGAGATCGGCAATGACGAATTCAAAGATCCCATCATCAAAGACCATTCTTACGGTCCGCGTGATGGTTCTAAACTTCGGGAGGCTATGGAGTCGCTCTCCGTATTTGACGAGCTCGAAGAATGGAGCGAGGAAGAGTGGCGCTCATTCATCAAGAAGTGGATCGTGGAACCCCATCACGTTTCTTTACTTGGAAAGCCTTCTGTCGCACTTGCAGACAAGATCAAGTCCGATGAAGTCGAGCGTGTCAAGGCACAACAAGAAAAGCTCGGCGAGGCAGGCCTGAAAGAGAAGACGGAAAAGCTGGAGAAGGCGAAAGCGGAGAACGACAAGCCAATCCCACTCGAAATGATGGAGAGCTTGAAGGTCCCCAGCACGAGCTCTATCCACTTCTTCGAGACAACGACGGCGCGATCTGGGCTTGCAAAGAAGCTCGGCATCATCGACAACAAAATCCAGAAGATAATCGACAAAGACGAGAATGGACTCCCACTATTTGTCCATTATGAATCAATTCCAACATCCTTCGTCCACTTTGGGCTTGTGCTGGGTACAGCCGGCGTGCCCACTGAGCTCAAGCCGTTACTCGGCGTCTATCTTAACAACTTCTTTGGCACGCCGATCACGCGCGACGGAAAGCGCATCGAATTCGAGCAAGTCATCACTGACCTTGAGAAAGACACGATCGAGTACAGTCTTGATCGCGGCAACGACATCGGAAATGGCGAGATGCTCTATATCCACTTCGTGTCAGAGGCAGACAAGTTCAAGGACGTTGTGCAATGGCTCGCAGATCTGCTCGTCAACTCAATCTTCGACACCGAGCGCTTGATTGCGGCGGTAAAGAAGATGCTCGCAGACGTGCCAGACGAGAAGCGCGACGGCCACAGCATGATGTTTTCCGTCGACCGCATGATCCACTACAAGGAGGCCTCTTCCACGCGCGCCACAAACACCCTCGTCAAAGCGCTCTACCTCAAGCGTACCCTGAAGCAGCTCAAGTCAGACCCCCAGCAAGTAATCGACAAGCTCGAGTCCCTGCGCAAGCAACTCCTCACTTTCTCCAACCTCCGCGTCCTCGCAATCGCCAACTTCGAAACCCTCCCCAACCCCGTATCTACCTTCAAAATCCTCACCGACGCCATCAGACCCGGGCCGGAACCCACCGTCAACCCCATCGACGACCGCGCATCCCTGCTTTCGGACATTGGAAAGAACCCTGGCGGCACCCACTACGTCGTCCCCATGCCCATCGACTCGTCCTTCGCCATGCTGACGTCCAAGGGCCCCGACTCGTACACCAGCCCCGACCTGCCCGCGCTGATCGTTGCTCTGGCTTACCTGGATGCCGTTGAAGGCCCCATGTGGCAGGACATCCGCGGCACGGGTCTCGCGTACGGCGCAAACTTCATGCGCGACATCCAGGCCGGCCTGCTCAAGTTCCGCATCTACAAGTCTCCCAACTCATATGCTGCGTACGAGAAGGCGCGCACGGTGGTCAAGGAGTACGGTGACGGCACACGCAAGCTCGACAAGCTCGCTCTCGAAGGCGCCATCAGCAGCATCGTGCGGGAGTTCGTCGACGACAAAGCCACCATTGTCGATGCGGCACGCGGTAGCTTCATCGACCTGGTGGTCAAGCGCGTGGGCAAGGAGTGGTCGGAGTGGGTGCTCGGGCAGGTCCGCGAGGTCAAGGAGGAAGACGTGCGCAAGACGTTCACCGATGTCATTGCCAACGTGTTTGATCCTGCGAAGACGGATCTGGTCATCACGTGTGGGGGGAACATGGTCGATGTAAGCTTTGCCCCGTCTCGATGGTCGTTTCGACGGATGCTGACGAGATGCAGGATCTCAAGAAAAACTTTGAGAAGGACGGGTTCAGGATCAATGTCAAGCAGCTGGTGGACTTCCAGGAGGATTACGGCCTGCAGGGGGATGAGGACGAGGAGGAAGATGAGGAGGATAGCGAGGGGAGTGAGGGCAGCGAGGAGGCGTCTGAAGAGGAGTAACGTTCAGCAGCGTATGCATTGTAAGAGGACGAAGGCAATATGCGAATAGAAGCATGGGATCGAATGTAGGCTGTGCCATGGAGTGAAGTGATTTGCGTTACCTCGGGACGCACCCGGCGGATTCTTGACAGTGATGCAGTAAACGCGTGGCAAAATGCAGAATAGATTACAACGCATATCAATCAGTGTGCTAACCTCAATACTTCGAACAAGAAGGTAACCAGCACCGCACGTCTTTCCGCACACTCATAGCTCATAACTCATAGCTCATAGCTCATAGCTCATCGACGTCCAGCACGTCACCTTCTCCCCCGTCGTCTCCGTGCTTCGGATACTTTCTATACCAATCCTTCGGATCGCCCCCGGGCACACACAGGCCCAAGCGCCAGAAATAATCCCTGTGCGCGAAGAACAACTCCCAGAACCGGAAGCGCGCGGGGACACCCCGTCCCGCAGACTCGGCATCGGAGCCCGCGATGCAACTCCCATCTTCGTCGCCGCGGCAATGCCGGATGTCCTCCCGAGCGAACGGGAGCGCAGGCGCAGAGACGAAGAGTTCCTCGCCGTGCATGGCGTAGCCCCACTCGGCGAGGGGCAGCAGGGGCACGGGGTCGGAGGCGTGGGTGACCCGGTGGTATCTGCTCGCGGGGCGACCGGAGGAGATGTCGAAGCGGGCGTTGATGTAGGACGCGAGGGCTGCGTTGCCGACGCGCGGCTCGCCGAAGGTGGTGACGCTGGGATGCCAGCCTCGCGCGCGGAGATCGAGGGCGGCCAGGGCGGCGACGGCGCCGCCGAGGGAGTGGCCCACCAGCACGATGTCGTAGGAGGGGTGCGTGTTTATGGCTTCGGTGAGCTGGGGGAGGATGGTTTTGCGCGTGTGCAGCCACGAGGTGTAGAAGCCGGTGTGGACGGTGCAGTTTGTGCATTTGGGGGGGTCGGCTGGGCGAGGGGCGAGGAAGTCGGATGTAGCGCCATCGTCGTCGCCGCCTGGGTAGGGCACGTATTCCTGGGGGATGGTGGAGAGGTCGACGATGGTGTTGGCGAGGGAGTAGGTGCCGCGGAAGGCGACGAGGATGCGCGGGCGGGACGGCGGGTGCGAGAGGGCGATGTAGCCGCAGGAGTCGCTGAAGAGGGGGCCGGTGTTCCAGGCCTGCGTACGTTCATCAGCTATCGGGCGTTGCGATGCGTGCGGGAAATGTGCGCACAGTGACCAGCTCGAAATCGTTGAAGTCGTCGTCGTCGCAGTGGCTGGCGCAGCTGAAAGGCTTCGCGATGCCGAGCCCGGCGGTGCCCACGCAGTAGGAGATGTCGACTATGCGGGCCAGCTCCTCGAGGTGGAAGAAGAGCTCGCGGGAGATGGTGTCATTGGCGGGCGTGGAGAGGGGTGTGGAAAGGCGAAGAGCGCCTGCGCTGCGGATAACAAAGACAAGACATAGCACGCTGAATAGGAGGCCGGAAGCGCTGCCCATTGAGTAGATGGTCTCACATAGTCTTTGGGTCGAGTACGCAAGGGTTCGAAGCGGACGAGGGCAACGGTACGAGGCAGTGGCTGATGTCGAGGTGATGAGATGATGAGGTGATGAGGTGACGAGGTCAGGGTGTGGAGGAGGCATTCATCCGTCTGGGGCCATGTTTGACGCTACCCAGGGGCGACAGTGACCGACTGGGGAAGCAGTGCCGGCCATGCCCGAAGCAGACGCAGTGCATCGGCTGCGGTGGCGTGTCTTCTTTGCTTGCAGCAGCTCAGCCCAGCGTTGGCGCCAAGGTGGTCCTATGATGTAATGCCCTGTGAAGGGGGCAGGATGGTCGCGCCGAGGGACTCAGTGGACGCAGAGTCCCTCATGTCATGATGGACACGCACGCAACCTGCTTACCACAACACCCAACCCTCGTCTAGCACCGCTCCTGCAGTCCACGCCTTCTGCTGATAAGAAAAACCCCCCCCTCCCCGGGTCTAGACGTTTAGGTCCCCGACGAGCTCGACCCTGCAGAGCTGTCTACCACGCACATTCACCCCTCGCAGCGAGGCCGCGACGACATGGCGAGCACACAGCACACGGCGTCCATGGAGCCGCTGAGGCAGGACGCCCCGATGCAAATGCAGCCCAAGGTGGCCGTCGAGCCGCCCACGCCGCAGGAGACGCCCCAGACGGAAGAATGCATCGAGCCGTCACTACACACGGCAAAGGACGGCATCAGCACCGCCAACCGCCCACACAGGCACGAAGCCACTCAGCCTGCCACCCACCCATCGCTACAGATCCCCGGCATCACCGTTGCAAACGCAGACGGCACCGCAGACGAGCGAGGCCGCTCCACCGTGGCCCAGACGACGACGGATGCAGCCATGCTCAACGGCAACCTCAGCGCCACTGCCTCGCGCGCCCCCTCGCCGAACCCCTCGGCCCTCTACCCGCACACGCAGGTCGTCTTCGAGGACCCCGACTTTGCCACGCCGCCGCCGCTCAACTACAGCCTGCGCCCCCGCAAGAAGAGCATCTTCTGGTTCTGGCTGCTGATCTTCCTCGACTGCGTGTGCATGCCCATCGGCCTGTACTTTGGCATGTGGTATGGCCTCACGCGCGACCAGCTCAGCGCCAACGCCGTCTTCAGCATCAGCACCGCCCTGCTGGGTACCGTCAGCATCGTCGAGTACTTCATCCGCTTCAACCGGCTGTGGAGGAAGAATTCAAACTGCCGCGTCATCGGTGCGAAGAGGTTCTACGTGAGTCGTTCTGACATGCAAGACGAATTCATCCGTGCTAATGCCATCGACAGCTCGACTGGTTCCACTGGAACCTCTCTGTCGGCTGGTTCTTCGTCATGATCGAGCTCATCGCCGGCACCTGCCCACACAACCCGCCCATCCGCGTGCTCGCCATCCCCGCCTCGACCATGCTCTTTGCCATCGGCGTCGAGCTCCTCATGGTCGACATCCTCCGCATCTTCGGCGTCCGTGCCCCCTGCCGCATCTCCTCGCTGCCCGTGGGCGCCCAGCTGCGTCCGGGCATCTACGCCTACATCGAAGACATCTGCGCCGTGGACGGCAGCGGCGGCACCGAGTTCCGCCAGCGCCTCAACCTGCGGTACCAGGCGAGCAAGGCGTTCAGAGAGATGCTGCACCGCTTGACGCTGTTCTGGGCCATTGGCGCCATTGTGTGCTCCGCGGTCACCGTGGCCATTGTGTTTACCATCCAGCGCGACGCTGCTTACATCGTACGTTTCCCCCGACGTCCCCTCCAGACTATAGTGCTAATGAAGTCCAGGTCGGCTGGGTCCTCCCCTTCCTCTGGGCCGGCGTCTGGACCGCCATCACGATCCCCTGGGTGCAGCGCAGCCTGGCGCACGAGTACGAGCAGTGGACGACGGCGAAGTGGAAGGCGTAGACCCTCGACTGGCTCGTTTCCATCGTCCTCTTGTCCCTTTTCGTTCCGATTCCTTCCATTTGTACTATAGCCGACCTTGTGCATGGCGGCGGCGTTTTGGGGCAAGGGTCTACACAGCCCAATTTGATCTGCTAAACAGGGTGCTATATACCACTTATATGCAAGTACAATGAATGGCGTCTGGGTCGATTCATCTACATTGTCAACATCATCAATGAAAGAATACGTTGTTCATTCCATCGGTCCAATGAAGGCTCCCCGCACCACTGCTACCTAGGTGGACTGTCTGATGACGATTGTGTGGAATTCGATGCAGCGGACCCCCCTTGCGCTGCCCAGCGGCTCCCAAGCCGCGAGATGACGGAGGTCAAGCACGCCCCCTCCCCACTTGGCAGCGATAAGCGGGGACACGGGAAGCGAGGTTCAAGCTCCGAGGGGGCATCAGGGTAGACTACCTACCTACAAGCTTGTTGGTATTCTATTCTATCCATGGAGGTTTTGTGAGTTTCTGGATTGGTAGAATTGTGGCTGGTGGGCAGAATGGGATGGTTGCTCTGTGTAGCGTTTATCCTTGGCGCAAAGTCTTCGTGGTTTCCGTCTTGATTATTGAGGTTGTGGATGGTAGGTAGGTTGTTGGTGCTGTGTTTCCTCCTCGCCCGAGATACGATACGAATCATTTTCTTAATTGGAAGTCGGGTTTCTACGTACCTCCTAGGTACCTACACAACAGCAAAGAGGGGTCGCGGCGAGGTTGTTCGGAGTGGGATAAGGGGATGTGGGTGTAGGTACGACAGATACCCTTTTTTTTTCTTGGGAGTCGAGTTTCTAGGTAGATGAAATTGATCGGGGTAGGTAGCAAAACATGCTCATGACGGCGTTTCTAGGTACTCTTCAAGCTTAGCAGACTGGGGAAGTCACGCCTCCATTTGTGATCCGAGGATAGATGGGAGACTTGGTGCATAGGTGTGCCATGCAGTTTTCCTTGCATTACTTGTCGCGTCTGGTTAAATCCTATCTTCCTCTCGTCCTCGGCACCCTCTTCGGTCTGTCGTTGGACCTGCAGCAAAGAACGTCGGATGACCAGTGAGCCGACTTTTCTCAGTTCTGGATCCGCGAGCTCTTCAGAAGTTCAGCGGCTGGGGCGTCTAATCTTCAAGAAAAACCGACGAGAAAGAATTGCCTTGGATGCCGAGGACATGGGCACGAAAGAGAAAAATGACAGCGATGATAATAGCACGTGTGGCCTTCGAAATGTGCACGAGAGGAAAGCCTATTCGTACCCGGTGCGCAACATAGCCCTGAATAAATACTTTGAAACCCGTCCGGGCGGTGTCATAGGTACGTTGTGATCATTACGATCTAGCACCGGGCTACGATCCATACCTATCCCCAACCGCGCCTCAAGGTACGCCCCGAATCAAACGCTCCACCTCCCACCACACCCTCTCGGGTCTAAGAAAGCAGATACACCCGTCCCTCCCACGCCCCCAACACCGCCTCATCGCCAGCCCCCAGCGACGAAACCAGCAGCTCCCGCCTAGCATCCCCCACGCTCCCGGGCAACTCCAGCTTCTGCGTCTTGCCGGTGAAGTTGCACACCGCGACGGCCCTCTTCCCACGCCACGTCTTAGCGAACACAAAGACATCCTCGTGCTGATTGTCCAGATCGGCAAACGCCCCGTGGACGAGCAAGTCGTTGTGCGCCCGCCGGACCTGCAGCATCGTCTTCCAAAACGCCAGCACGCTCCCCTTGTCGCCCTTCTGCTGCTCCGCATTGCACACGGCCGCATCCTCGAGCGGCCGCATCCACGGCTCGGCGGCGCTGTCGGCCGGCGAGAACCCGTTGTACCGCGCGGTGCTCCAGCTCATCGGCACGCGCGCGTGGTCCCTCGCGAGGTGCTGCAGACTCGTCTTCGCCGCGGCGAGTCTGGTTGCGTCGCCGCCGGTCCGCTGGCGCACCATGTTGTAGTAGTTGCTGGAATCGACGTCCTTGTATTCACTCATGTCCCAGGTCGCGGGGAAGTTGGTCATGCCGAGTTCCTGGCCTTGGTAGAGGAAGAGCGTGCCCGAGAGGGCGCACATGACGAGCGCGAGGAGCTTGCCGCTTGCGACGCGGTGCTCCGGGGCGTCGGAGGCGAAGCGCGAGATGGAGCGGGCCTGGTCGTGGTTTTCGAGGAAGACGGTGGTCCAGGCGTCGGGGGCGAGGCGGAGGAGGGACTGCGTGCGTGCGATGGCGTCCTTGAACGCGGGCAGGGTGTAGTTTTTCGGTGTGGTTTGGAACTTGTACGGGCCTTGGCCGATGTCGACGACGTCCTTTTTGTTATTCCCTTGTCAGTTTGGGTCGAGAGACGGGAGTGGAGAGGAGAGGGGAGAGGAGAGGAGAGGAGAGGAGAAGAGAAGAGAAGAGACGACGTACAAACTGAAACACCATGTTCAGCTGCTTCTCTCGCGCAGACACGTACTGCACCACCCTCTTCATGTCCGGCGTGTTCGGACACTCGCCTACAGTCATCGCGTCATACCGCGCAAGCACCTCGTTCATCTCCCCCAGAAACTCCCGCATCCTTGGCCCATTGCAGTACTGCAGCCCCGCAAACTGCCACTCGCTCTCTGGATCCGTGACCGGGGCATCGGCCATGTCGCCCTTGCTGTACATGTTCACGGTATCCACGCGGAACCCGTCGACGCCGCGCTCGAGCCAGAACTCCATGGCCGACTTGTAGATGGCGTGGCGCGTGACGGGGTTCTCCCAATTGAGGTCTGGCTGCTCGGGACAGAAGAGGTGCAGGTAGTATTCCTGCGTGTGGTCGTCCCACTGCCAGACGGAGCCGCCGAAGTTGCCGAGCCAGTTGTTGGGGGGATGGCGTTTGCCGTCGATGTAGCGGGCCGGCCGCCATATGTACCAGTCGCGCTTGGGAGAGTCTTTGGACGAACGGGATTCTTGGAACCAGGCATGCTGCGTGAGATTTAGCCTTTGTGAGTTGGAACGATGCGCTGGGGTGGAGGAGGAGGGTGTACCTGGTCAGACGTGTGGTTGACGACCAGGTCGAGGACGATGCGCATGCCCCGGGCATGTGTCTCGGCGATGAGTCGTTCCATGTCCTCGTTTGTGCCGTATGGCGGGTAGACTTTCTCATAGCTAAAGGCATAGTGTTAGTACTATAATCGCACCCCCCCCTTTGATGGGAATCGACGCTTACTCTCTGACATCGTACCCCATGTCCACCTGCGGCGAGTCGTACATGGGACAGATCCAAATGGTATCCACGCCAATCGAGCGGATGTAGTCCAGCTCAGACAGAATACCTTTCAAATCGCCCACGCCATCGCCATTCGAGTCCTTGAAGCTCGCGGGGTAGATCTGGTAGACGACGCCATCCTTCCACCACTTGCGCTCTGCGACTGTCATGTTGTGGATGTCCAAGTATCTCTCCAAGATAGACGGAAGAAAAGACCCCCGAGTCGGTAGGCATAAGACAATACGAAGTCGGCACGAGAAGAAAGATGGATAGAGAGCTGGTAGATACGCTTGACCGTTCGAAGCACGTATCGAGGATTCTTCCGAGGATTACTTCCTTTGGGGGCTTGGACGATGGACCTTGCACCTCAAGTACTCTTCCTCCGGTAGCTTGCAGCAGATGGCTTGGACGATGGACCTTGTACCTCAGGTATTCATCCTCTCATGGCTTGGACGTAGGACCCTTATACCTCAACACGCACCCGCCATGCCGGGCCCGCTCCATCCCACCTTTTCCCCAGTCTCCACGCATCGGCGACGGACAATCCGACATATCCACAGACCTCCAGAGACGCCCATTTGTCCACTGTCGGCCGAAGCGTCCCAAAAGGGAGCTCGATCAACCGAAAAACATCCCGAGATGCCTTCCACGGGGTTGAACGTGGTTGAACGTGGGGCCCCACACTGCAAACCTCGGGGTCGTGCACGATGCGCTGCACGCTCTTGCACACCAGCTTCTCGGCCCGATTTGAAACCAACGAGAGGTCGCGCGCAGAAGGTCGTGGAGATTCTCGGTAGGGGTTCTGATTCGGGGGCTGCGCGATGCACGGAACGTCTGGCCCAGCTTCTTTCACCGCGTGTTCCCGCCCTCAAGCATGTGACCGCGCAAACCTGCCTTTCACGCAACCTCACGCCCTCCTCGGACCGAAGATGCACCAATGCACATCTCCGGCGTGCTGGAAGCTCGATGCCACTGGACACACGCCCATCGCCTTCCCGTGCGGCGCCCGCACCCTCGCTTGAGGCCCCCGTTCGTTCGTGTCCATCCCCAATCCTGATCTGGAGACTCGACCTGGGGGAGAGCTGGGGAACGTAGAGGTACCCGGCGCTAGTCTGAGCCTCCTGGGTCTTCACGTCTTCGCTTGGCCTGCGCTTGCGCTGCGCGACATATTGAAAGAAGGCGAGAGTGGCACGCCTGTATAAGTACGCGATGGAGGCCCGGGGTAGGTTGGACGTCGAGCCAGGCCTCCGCTTCACTGCGACAAGCCCTTTCCACACACCCAAGACCAGTTTCCCGCCGTAGAGGCCTCGCTCGATTGGGAGCCTCGCTTCTCTTTTGCACCCACGCAAGCAAAACCTTTGCATTCGCAGATCTCTCTCCGCCCCCTGGAAAGAATGTCGCGAAACGACAGCATCACCGTCGACGGCGAACAGCAGCGCCGCATGTCCCTTAACAATGCCGACATCGCGCAGCTCACCCAAGATGCCACCCGCGCCACCAAGGCCGAGCAGAAAATGACCCTCATGGAAGGCGTCCGGCTCTACCCCAAAGCCATCGCCTGGTCCGTCCTCCTCTCCGGCGCCATCATTATGGAAGGCTACGACATCAACCTGATCGCGAACCTGCAAGCCGTGCCGGCCTTCAAGCGCAAATTCGGCGTCCAGCTCGCCGACGGCTCCTACGAGGTGACAGCGGCGTGGCAGGCCGGGCTCACCAACGGCGCATACGTCGGCGAGATCCTGGGCTTGATGGTCAACGGCATCATTGCCGAGCGGTACGGGTTCAAGAAGACCATGATCGGCGCCCTGTCCGCCGTCACCGCGCTCATCTTCATCCTGTTCTTCGCGCAGAACATCGAGATGCTGCTCGTGGGCCTGATCTTCGTCGGGATCCCCTGGGGCGTCTTCCAGACCCTGACCACCACCTACGCCGCCGAAGTCACGCCCGTCCCCCTCCGTCCCATCCTCACCACCTACGTCAACCTCTGCTGGGTCTTTGGGCAGTTCATTGCGTCCGGCGTGCTCAAGGGCGTCTCCGAGCGTCCCGACCAGTGGGCCTACCGCATCCCGTATGCCATCCAGTGGATCTACCCCATCCCCCTCATCATCGGCATCGCCTTCGCGCCCGAATCCCCCTGGTGGCTCGTCCGCAAGGAGCGTTACGAGGACGCTAAGAAGATGGTCCTGCGTCTTGCCTCGCCCGAGAAGAACCCCAGTTTCAACGCCGACGAGACCATCGCCATGTACAAGCACACCAACGAGCTCGAAAAGGCCGTGTCGGACGGCACGTCCTACTGGGACTGCTTCAAAGGCACCGACCTCCGACGCACGGAAATCGCCGCCATGACGTGGTTCACGCAAGCCTGGTGCGGCTCCTCCTTCATGGGCTTCTCGACGTACTTTTTCCAAAACGCCGGCCTCGACACCTCCAACGCCTTCTCCATGTCCCTCGGCATCTACGCCATCGGCGCCGTCGGCGTCTTCGTCTCGTGGTGGCTGATGCCGCGCGTGGGCCGCCGCACCCTCTACGTCTGGGGCCTCGTCGCCATGCTCAGCATCCTCCTGATTATCGGCTTCCTGGGCATCGCGCCCCCGGGCAACGCCAGCGTCCAGTGGGCCATCGGCGCCATGCTCATCATCTTCACCTTCGTCTACGACGCCTCCGTCGGCCCCGTGTGCTACTGCCTCGTCGCCGAGATACCGTCGTCGCGGCTGCGCCAAAAGACCGTCGTCCTCGCCCGCAACTGGTACAACATCGGCTCCATCATCGGCAACATCATGACGCCGCGCATGCTCAACCCCTCGGCGTGGGACTGGGGCGCCAAGTCGGCCTTTTTCTGGGCGGGCACCTGCTTTCTGTGTCTGGTGTGGACCTACTTCCGCCTGCCCGAGCCCAAGGGCCGCACGTACGGCGAGCTCGACATACTCTTCGAGCGGCGCGTGTCGGCGCGCAAGTTCGGGGCGACCGTGGTGCGCGAGTTCGAGGACGACGAGGCGTCCGTGGCCGAGAAGACGCTCGAGGGCGACAAGACGACGCACCTCGAGCAAGTCAGTTCGAAGCAGAGCATGTGAAGCGCACGAGAGGGAGTGTCAAGATCGATCGTGTGCTTTTGATCCCGTTCGCATCTCCTCAGATTCTGCAATGGGTTTTGTGTACATGAAATGAAATGATGATTTTTCCTCCTCTTCTTCTTGTCTCCACTTCAATACCCACGTAGAAATGCAGTTGCGTGTACATGATTCCCCTGCTCAAGCTATGCAACAAATACCAAAATGACATGTTGTGGAAACAAGGTCCATGATATATAGGTTATCTATCGCGTACGTGTGATAAGTTCTCTTTTGCACCTGCGCCTGCACGCCACACATGTTTTTTGAACACCAGCATCCGTCTTCGCATCAGCTAACCGGAAACTGCGCCATCGACAGTCGTCTCGAGATATGGTTCCAAGTGGCAGCATGTTGGTGAGCATTGGGATGGTGCTGCGAATGGCCCATATACGGCAAGGGCGCGAGGTCCTGCAGCCCCGCCGGATCCACCTCCGCATCTGGACCAATCTTGGACTGGGCGACCTGGTACCAGGGGTCGGTGGTCGGTGACTGCAACTCGATTGGGAGGTTGGGCGAGCTTGCATTGCTGACGACTTCCGGGAACAGGCTCTGCAGCCGCTCCAACTTTTCGAGGAGGATCCCGCGACGCGTGGCGTCCAGTGTCGGGAACTGGAGGACGAAGTCGAGGATGAAGAGGAAGTCGTCGATGCGGAGGGAGGTTTCTTCGAGGGTGACGGCGGGGACGTGGATCAGGACGTCGGAGATGGTGTCGGTGATTTCGAAGAGCTTCTGGACGATGCTGCTGCCGTGCACTTCGATGTCGTGTCGGGACATGCTGGTGACTTGTTGTCGAAGGTTCTGCGACAGTCGAACGGGGAAGAGGAGAGAAAGGCATTCTTTGGACGACTTGGATGATAGCAAAGACTTGCCCATTGCCATTCGCCATATCAGCGTTCTAAGCCACTCTCGGGTGATGGCAAGATCGGCGCGTTGCATCTGTACAAATTGTCGGTCAGCAACTACGCAATACCATTGTGGGCGTAGTTTGAGGCTCGACATACCGTTGAAAGGTTGGCCATCTCTCGAGCAATCCCCTCCTCGTCGCCGTCTAGCTCCCTCGTCTTCTCCTCAATCCAAGTGGACGTAACATTCCCTTGGCTCCCCAGCCAATTCTGGACGAATTCAGGATCGAGGAGGCGGAATAGCTTGATAATCTGAATGAAGCCATCATGAACCTGAAGCGGGATGTTGGGGTCAGCCTCAGGCAAAGCATTCAGCGGCGGCAGAATGGCTGCGCGATAGTCGAGAATCGCGACGAATCTCTCGTGAATGTAAGACTGCCAATACAGCCGCTGTCTTCGGGATCTTTCCGGTGGCGATAGTTGAACCATGGTATCGGCGTTGTCGATCCGCAGGAGCTGGACAGCGGTGATGGCGTCTCGGATGTAGTGGAAGGCGGCATCGCTGGCCGACATGGTCATGAGGCAGTTGTGTATGAACATGGATGACATGGCTCTGATGACCGAAGACCGGAACGTTTTGTAGACAGGCTTCAAGGTCGAGATGGCATAATTCGTTAGGGCCTCAATATCGTGGAGGACCTCATCTGTTCGATTGTCGCCCGCCCGCGTGAGATTCAATGTGCAAGCCCCGAAAGCACATACGAACGTCCGCAGCTCTTGGTCGACGTCCATGGATGCAATGTATTCCCTGAGCTCCGCTTCCGTGATGACTGGCTGCACGGGATACACGCCCTCCATGTAGTCATGAATGAGATCCAGAAAGAAGGATTGGTCATATTGGAAGCCTGGCTCGATGGGTGATGAGTCCACTACGCGCAGATTAGTACCCCACTGTGGCAGAGCAACCTGTCCCGCAATGGCTGGCAGTATAGGCGGAGATGTTATGGACTTGGTCGACGTCTTGTTTTTGTATTCAGTGATTATTCGTCCCCGCTTGCCCTGTGACCGCGTCTTGTTGGACACGGAATAAACGCATCTCAAGCCGAGGTGGCTGCACTGCTGACACCGCTCTTGCCCATTGCACTTCACTTTCCGCAGCTTGCACGCGTCACAGGCCTTGGAGACTCGTTTCGCCTGCGCAGAATCCATCGCATGCTGAGCCGAGGGGGGGTTTTTGGCGCGTGAGAAGTGTCCATGGTGAGAAGCGGGAAGAGGAGGCAAGATGGTAGACAAGGATGGTGTAGCGCAAACTCTAGTCATTGGCTGCCCCCGCATCAGAGGGATGCATGCAAGTCTTGCATTCTGAACGCCGCATGAAGCGGTGCAGCTACCTAGTGCCGTACGTGTATTAACATCATGCACCCACAGCTGGAGTCTGATGAGGCACGTGTTTTGGAGGCACGTGTTTTGGAGTATTTCGACATTGATGGGGATTCAATCCATTGGTTCGCATACATTGTCACAAATACAAGCTCCTACTCCAAATGTGTCCATGTACATACACGAAGAGACAGAAACGAATGCGCAAGCCAAGCACACTATGCAATTCATCCACCGCCCTCTCGTTCCAACTCATCGCCTACACGCTGCTCTTTTACGTGAAAGCCATGCTCTTCTTGATCTCCGCGATGGCCAACGCCGGGTTCAAGCCCTTGGGGCACGTCCGTGAGCAGTTGAGAATGGTGTGGCATCGGTACAGGCTCATGCTGTTGTTGAGCGCATCCTGGCGCTCGGCCCTCTTCTCGTCTCGCGAGTCGGCGATCCAGCGGTAGCTCTGCAGCAGCACGGCGGGGCCGAGGTACTCCTCCTGGTTCCACCAGTACGAGGGGCACGAGGTCGAGCAGCAGGCGCAGAGAATGCACTCGTAGAGGCCGTCGAGCTTCTTGCGGTCTTCCTTGGTCTGGCGGTACTCACGGCCCTGGAATCACGTCAGCGGGAATTCAGAGATACATGGGAAGGAGAGACGTACGTCGGGTGACGGCGTGGTGCGCTGGAGGTAGGGCTTCACGGAGCGGTATTGCTTGTAGAAGAGCGTCATGTCGGGAACCAGGTCCTTGACGATGTACATGTGCGGGAGGGGGTAGATGCGGGATTCCGTCTTTTCCTCGGTGGGGATGCGGCCTATGCAACCCGATCAGCACCCCTTCCAGAATACAAGCGAGGACTATACATACACAAGCAGGCCAGCGTGTTGACACCGTCGATGTTCATGGCGCAGCTGCCGCAGATACCCTCGCGGCAACTCCTTCGGAAGGTCAGGGTCGGGTCGATCTCATTCTTGATGCGGATGAGGGCGTCGAGCATCATGGGGCCTGTCTTGTTCAGGTCGAGCTCGTACGACTGCATCTTGGGCTTGGACGTGGGCTCGTCGGGGTTCCAGCGGTAGATGTGGAACGTCTTCATCTTCGCATCCTTGGTCGGAGCAGCCTCCTTGACGGTCGACGTCTTGCTCTCGGGGATGGGCGCGCGCGACGCATCGGGGGCAAGTGCCTCGCCGGCCTTGGAGATGGGGTCGCGGGCCTTGGTGTCGCTCACGGAGGCGAAGGTGCGTGCGAAGACGGCTGGGCGGACGGCAGCTGCGGGCGACGTTAGCAGAGCTCCAATTGCGCCTCCCTGAGGAGTGCAGGCGAGTGCAGAAGATGCGTACCGGTCCGCGACGCAGCCAGGCGGCAGAGGGCGCGAGTTGAGGCCATTGTGGGCGTGTGGCGGATTCGAGCGTGGGGATGGCGAACAGGCTTGAGGTGGTTACGTTCACGATGTGCAAGACCTCGGGCAAAGAAAGAGCGACCAATCACGCGCCTTCCGTTGTCATGAGGGCCGTGCCTTCCCTTCGGACCATCTCGGCACATGTGCCACCCACACGCGACATCGCCCGTGCAGTCATCACTTCCTAGACCAACTACTCCATCTCACAGTGGCATCGGATGTACCTCGCCAGATCAGCCATTCCCTTCCACAGTGGCATTGGATGTACCTCGACAGACTAACTATTCTATTTCACAGCATCAGATGTACCTCGCTAGGCTAACTATTCCATTCTACAGTGGCATTAGATGTACCTCCCTAGACTATCCTATTTCACAGCATCAGATGTACCTCGCTAGGCTAACTATTCCATTCTACAGTGGCATTAGATGTACCTCCCTAGACTATCCTATTTCACAGTAGCTCTGGATGTACCTTGACTCCCTTTCACAGCGGCATTGGATGTACCTCGACAGACCAACTATTCCATCTCACAGCATCGGATGTACCTCGCCAGACCAACTAGCCCATTCCACAGCATCGGATGTACCTCCCCAGACTATGAATTGTTAGAGTAACCGTTCTCTTTACTTGCCACTTCCATTACCTACATCTTCTGGGCTGCACTGGGTACAAGTCACGCTCCACGACTGCAAACTGGCTTTCCTCGAGCCGCGTCACCAAACCAAGATGCAGAAGCCTTTCTCATCTTACCATATCCGAGGAGCACTCCAAATGCGACTATTAAGAGCTATCGTGAGCAAAGAACATGGGTATCCTACGAAAACCAACGCCCGAAACAAGTCCAACGCACCAAGCACCACCAGTATAATCCATGTCCCTGGAGGACCAAACGCCTTGCAATGTCCAAGCCCAAAGTAACCATACAGATTGAAAAAGTCCATCCCGGTCTCCCGGGGCCAACCCCTCAGATTGGAAAAGCCCACCCCGTCTTCCAGAGCTAACCACACCGGTAGAAAAGTCAACCCTGCCTCTGAGAGCTAACCGCATCAGATGCACCGTGAAGCACCGCCCCACCACTTCCCCTTCCCCTCCCATTCGACATTCACATGGTGCCTCTCCTTCAGCTCGTCCAAAGACCCCCTGTACTTCTTCCACTCCTCCACCTCATCCTTCTTCGGACACAGCACCGGCTCTTCCTTCGGCTTGACCCCCGGGAACCCGTGCTGGACCACAGTGCCATGCTCCCTCGGATTCGGAGGCTCATGCTGGATCGGCGGGAACCGCGGAGCAGGACGATGCTCGCGGCGCAGAGCGCTGGTGCGCGGCACGGGCTTGGAAGAGCTGGCGTGGCGTCCAAGTGTAGAAGACAGCTTTGCGTCGCGGGCCTGGCGGGCGGCTTGAGCGGCGAGGGAGGGCTGGCGGTGGAGGAAGGAGGGCTTGATATCGATGCTGGAGTAGCTCTCCATTACGGTCGCGAGGGGGGCTCGCGGGGGACCAGGCCGGCGGGAACCGTATGCGACTGAAGGGCTGTAGCTTGAGGTCCTGGAGAGCGGGCCGATGGGCATGGTGCCAGAGGTGCTGTGCAGGGAACCGATGTCTGCTGAGGGCGGTTGGCGGGATCGACACCGAGCGCGTTGCTCGAAGGACTCCTTCTCTGGGACGAAGAGGGAGCCCTCGCACATGAGAGACGCTGGGACCGAGCCTACGCCTACTCCGCCGAGGCTGTCGTCCGAGTGTGAGCTTGTCGAGGAGGGTGATTCGGGTATGCGCGCGAGAGACTGTCGGGTGAACTGCGAGGCAGCTGGTGTGTGCCACACGGAGTCCAGATCGGTAGACGTCGCGACATCGTGCAGCTCTTCGACAGAGATATCCTCTTCCCGGGACAAAGAGAACCGGACCGGTTTGGTAGCAGGCATCGGGCGGGATACCGAGTCCGACAGCGTGTCACCTGGCTTCGCACGAGGTTTTGTTTCTGTGAAGGCGAGAGAAGAGGAGGCGCTGCTCCAGGAGCGTGCAGGCGAGGAGGGCACCGGAGGGACTCTGGGAGAAGCAGAACGCGGGGTGCGCTTCTTGCGCTCAAACGCGACCTTTTTCTTGCCGTATGCCATGGCTGCGGCCGAAAGTCACACGGTGAGTATTTGTGTTTGTGAACTGCAAGGGAGATTGCGCGACTGCTTTGAAGAGCGCGGACGGAAGACGAGATATGGTGGCCTAGGCAACGAAGGGTGTGTGGGTGTTGCGGTAAACTGCCGTGGTGGAACTCTCCACAAAGGTAAGAGAGACTGTATGTTGATGCGGGTTGAAGCTCAGCATGAGTGAAAGTGAAGGCGGCCCCGGGAGCAACCACCCCAGGCACTCCATCAATATCAGTCCGTTGCCGTAGGAAATCTCGAGAACATTCAGCAGAGCGAAGCAGTTCTCTGGACACATTCTACGAAAGTTTCTCTAGCCAGGACGCACGTAGGTTGAACGCAACAATCACTGCCCGCGACAAGCACGCTCACTATACAGGAGGAGTTGAATCCCGCAGGCACGTGGCGAAATTCTGCACCACGGCACACGACGATTTATCACTTCATGACCCTCGAATATTTGGGAATCGAATATCAAACTTCGCTCCGCGGATTTTTTTTTTCATATATGTAGCTGCGCGTTTTGTGGTGAAGGGACCCAAAGCTCGCTCCACCGAGGCCATTCGAACCCAACTTCCAGCACAGGTGCCTTGAACAACATGGTCATATTCCTGGTCCTGCGGCCGCATGCTACCTGTTCTCACTCCTGACACGGGCTCCGCACCCCCCACCTCAGTTGGTTAATCGACTTTCATATTCGCTGAGATTTTTTTAAAGCTGTTGTGCATTGTTCCTCTGCCTCGTGCATTTGCTCCTCTATAATGGTTCCCTCGATCATCCCCTCACCATCCTCGCCGTCCTCTCCATATACCGTCTCCGTCCTCCCATCTCAGCACGCCTTGACGAGATCGGCACCACGCCTGAACAATGCCGGTAGGAGTTGCGTCACCGGAAGGGCCTTCCCATCTTCCATCTTCCATCGTCGCTATCCTCGTCCCGCTCTCCATGTAACAGGGATAGAATGATCTTGCATGGATTACATCTGTTGACAGATCTGGGTTCGTGGTTTCCCGGCTAGTCGTCCGAACGATGGCATGCTAGGGATGGTTCAGAGCGTTATGTTCGTCCGATGGCAAGGCAGCGCATGTGAAATATTCAGTGGTCCATTATGCAGTGGTCCATTATGCAATGGTCCATTGTGCAGTTGAGGAGGTTACTGCGAAGGATCCCAAAGGCGAGACGATGATGCCGGTCGAGTGGTCAAGCATGTCGGGACACCGAGTTGATGGATTGGTAGTTGGCGTATGTATACAATGACGTCCAATGGGGTTGTTGAACTTCGTTTGCTATCGCTGACAGCTACCCAAGCCTCCCCATCCCCGTCCTCTTCTCTAAATGTATCTCCGTCATCCATTCCATCTTGTCCACGTCGAATTCTTCCAGACCGGAACTCTCCAGAGCTGCCGCCCATCCCAGCCCCCTCTTCACTTCCCACCCGGATTACACTTCCTTGTTGCATTATAAGTCGATTTATATCTCGTGAAGCGTACGGTGTAGGCATGTCATGCACTGTCTCCCCGACCCACGGTGGTGAGGTGCATCTTCGTACTGCGGTAAATTACGTCTTTACACTGTACATCACTCCACCAACAGATGTTTTAGGTTTCATTCACTAAGTAGAAGCGCGGATCTCCTCTCTGCCCTCTCCCAGAGTGGCGTCTTGTGCTTGACGACAGTACAGACGTTACAGTTAGAAGGTCTGTACAGTACTAGTAGTAAGCGATAGTGGTAAGTTCAAGCCTCTTACAGAGCAATACAACTACAGCTAAGTAGGGTTTGTCTTAATATTGTAGGTGTTCTACGCCTAAAGCAGTCTAGGTATGCTACGTCTACTGCCCTAACACACCTTTTTTCTGATTAGGAACTGTACAGCTTTAGACATTTGCAATTACGGTAGGAGATCTATACCGTACGGACGGCCGAAACCCGACTTTGAGCAATACTGTACGAACGGTAATCTAGACCGTTGCACGCTTGTATCTTCCAGACTTGGGTGCAGAAACGGTCTTGGACAAAGGGTCCAGAAACGTCGAAGATGTGGGAATAGTCGAAAGGCGTGTCTCTAAATCGAGTCACCCGGTCGTATGGTTGTTCGTCGGGTCCGTGCTACGATAAAGGTCCAGCACAGCGTGTGAAGTAGGCGCATGATGACTTTTTATCGCGACCTCCATGTCGGAATCAGCGGTTTGATTTCGATCAAATTGTTTTAGTAGACTCGTTTCGTAGGATAGGAGAGGATGGGATAATCGTGGTTCGGCTGGCCAGACGGGAAGAATAAATTGCTTCGACGCCGTTCATTGTACTTTCCTTCAGTAACAAGGACGTTGGAGTGATAAACTGTATTCGAGCACATGGAGGGTGGTAGCAATTCATGGCGATTACTGCGGAGGACGGGGTGCCAAGAGATCGGATAGCCAAGTAAAGACCTTGTAATGGGGAATAAGACGCTCGCCCAATTAGGATACAGTGCATTGTATGGAATGAGTATTAATCCGGGGTGAGAATAGTAAATGAGTAGATACCTATCTTTGAAACAACGCCTACCACTTCTCCACACTCGTCCGAATATCAATCTCATTCGTGAAAGCCCGTCTGCTCTGCACATGCAACCCCCAATACGCCTCGGCGATGTCGCCAGGATCGATCTTCTGCTCCGCCGGAAGATGCTTCCTGTAGTCGTCTCGTCCCGGAATGTCAATCGGCCCATCGATATTCGCCCACGCAACATGCACGCCCTCAGGCCCAAACTCCTTTGCAAGAGAAATAGCAATCGCGCGCTTAGCAAAGTTCGAGCTGGCAAAGGTAGCCATGAGGGCGTTTGCCTTTACGCCGGCGGTAGCGCCCGTGAAGATGAGCGTGGGAGGGTGTTTGGCGGAGGAGTCTTTGGCGTGGGCGAGGAGGAGGGGGAGAACGTGTTGGGAGAAGAGGAACGCGCCTTTCCTACACTGTTATCAGTACCGACATCAAACGCGTAGCAATATGTCCAGATCCTCCCCCGAAAAATACTTACTGACTAACTTCCCACCCCCCCTCAAACTCTTTCTCCGTGACCTCCAAAAAAGGCTTCCGCACAAACCCGCCCGCAGCATTGAATACCGCAGCCGCGGCGTTCGCACCCGGAAACTCCTTCTCGATCTGCTTGAACGCTGAAGTCAGGCTCTTTGCGCTCGATACATCCGTGCTGATGCCGATGGCTTTGCCGCCTGCGTCGTTGATTTCCTGCGCGAGCTTCTCGAATTTGTCGGTGCCGCGGGCGAGGAGGATGACGGGGTAGGTTTTGGCGAATCGGCGGGCGACTGAGGCACCGGTTCCAGGGCCTACGCCTGCGATTATGGCGATGGGTTGGGAGGGCATCGTTGGGATGATATTTGGTGGTGATGTGGAATGGCGTCGAGTCTTTCTCCTTCTTTCTTGACGTGAAAGAATAGAATGTCCGATAAGTAAATTCAAAGAAGGAAATGAGGTGTCTTTTGTATTGGGATATTCGGTGTACTTACGTGAGCCTTCATATGGTGCGGTATGCGAGTCGATGGCGCAACTGCGGGGACAGCCTTCAATTACTAATCCGAGTGATGGCGGATTTGTGAACATGCGGGATCTTGCGTTGGCGGCTTTCGAACATGTCTTCTATCGTAATGTTTGCCATGAAGCACAGTTGAAGTGTCTGCTTCTGATCTTGAGGAAATGAGAGCGTTCAGTGACTCTCGTGGACACCAAATCAAATCGCAGGCTTGAGATAATACACAACCTCACGAAAAGGTACGAAATTAGACATGGAGAGATTCTCTTGTGACCAGGGGTTGCTCCATGCATAGACATCATTTTCCACGTAGTTCGTGGTTTGTGGAGAGAACTTGCAATGGCAAACTAAGGAAATGGAGAAACAAGAATCAAAACAGGATGAGAGGAAGCGAATCGAGATGAGAACATCAATGAAATGAATTTTAGGTATCGTTATAGTGTACCTGCAATGGATGCTGGTGGCCGTCTAGATCTCGTTGCGCCAATCATCTACATCCTTGCTGATGCTTGATGCCTCCCCTCTTCTTCTTAAAGCATAACAGCTGCTTTCGTAGTCGTTATGACTTCCTCGAGATCTCACAGAGCATTCGTCTCGAAATTTGGTCCCGTCCTAGCTAATTCGATTCAACAAGTGCTCAGATGAATGCCTTCTAAGCGTTATCGGCTGAGATGTATGTGACTATTACTCTTCAATACGATTCAAATGTGAGCCTAGAGAAGAGCACGCTTACCGTTGTTGCCTCGAACAAAAGCATCACCCCAACTTCGGACAAGCTTGCCATCGGACCATTCCTTGCATCGTTCAAGCGCAATGTTCATATAGCCGTCTACCGACTGTAGGTCACCTGGACAACCGGTTAACAAGACATTCTTTCCGCATCGACTTACGCCCGTTGCCGCACTTCTGAGGCGATCGACGTGCATAATAAAACATTGCCCACAAGCCGGCGAAGATGAGGACACCGTTGGTAGCGTTCACGCTGGCTCGAATGGTGTCCAGCTTAGCCGAGAGCGTTCGGCAGAGGACGGACGCTTCGAGAAGTACATGAAGTTGGAAAAAAGAAATGGTGATGCCAAGAACGAGAACGAGGTAATTGAGGAAGAGTCCGACCCGAGCCTGAGCGGGATACTTGAAGCAAGCCATAATCGAGCCCTTTGAGCAGCGAATCAACACGGAACGAGAAAGACAGGACTCACCCTTGTAGACGATACCTGAGTTAAGCTTGACTGTCACGGGTGCGCCAATGATCTCGCTGAGGAAGCCAGAGGGGTCGCGAGACGCGTCTGCGGCAGAGCTGTCGGGGCTATCGCCGTTGGTCGCCATACTGGTAGAGTGAAGACACTGGAAGTGGGGCGGTTGAAGTCAGTATACGAAAGCATATGTTTAAGAAAAGTGGGATTTGGAACACACGGTCTATTACTGCAGGACTGGTAACGTGACGTCGGAGCGGACTGTTGATGCTCTAGCTGCGAATGGGAGTGTGGTGAGAGAAGTGGACAGGCCGTGCGCACAGACCACTCACTTTTCCCCAAATCGCAGAAAGCGTGACGTCGCGTTTCCAGCCCTACGACGAAGTGCACGCTGCCGCTCCGCACCCGTGCCGAAGATAGACTGTTTCTTCTTCGCGTGTCGCTCGCCAGTTGCAACGCCCATGCATGTTCGATGACGGACCCGACCAACGGCGCCGCCGCCGCGCAGCCCAAGAGGCGCGCGTTCGGCTTCAAGAAAGCAGCATGGCAGACAGCGCCCAAGAAAGACGAGCAGGACATGTTCAGTCATTCGAACGAGTTCCAGGACATTGCCGCCGAGCAAGCCAAGCGCCAGGAGGAGAAAAAGAAGGCGGAGGAGGCACAAAAGCAAAAGGCTGAGGAGGAGCGGCATCGCAAGCGGCGGAAGGTTTCGGTTGAGAGCGACGAGGAAGCGCGGACAAGAAGTTCGCCCCAGGCCCGCAGAGTAACCAGCAAAGGGTGTGTACAGCGCGTGGGTGTGTGGAGGCAGCAAGACTGACTGGCAAACAGGCGAAGCAAGACGCCCATGTCCCCTACCCGCGGCAATTCCACCTCCGAAACCCTTGCGACTCGCTACGATTCTCTCACAAAGTCGTCCAGCAGCTCGGCGGGCGTCAGAACCAGGTCTCAAGTCATAGATCTGGGCGACACCGAGGAGGAGGACGAGTCCCCGCGACATCCATCCCCGAGCCCACGAGCGATACCCATACACTCGCGGCCACAGAGCGAAAGAGAGTCTTCAGAAGAAGTTGAGGAGGTGGACAGCCCGCACATCGCCGCCCTCAAAGCCCAAATACGAGCGAAAGCTTCGGCCAAATCGCCAGACGTCGACCAGGCACCCACAGCCTCGTCGAGCACACGAGCACCGGTGCCCGTAGCCATTGTCCAGCTACTTATTGAGTCAGACATCCCGGCCACCAAACCTCTGATGGTCAAGATCAAGACGGACGCTTCTCTTGCGAAGCCCAAGGAGGCGTGGTGCGCAAGACAGGGTTTCTCGCCAGCCCAGACGCGCGCTATCTTCATGACGTGGAAAGACCGACGAATTTTCGACTACACGAAAATACAACGACTGGGTATCCGCTTAGAAAACGGCTATGTGTCTGTCGAGGGCGATCCCAACATCTACGATGACGAAAACCTGCCCAGAATCCACGTGACGGCATGGACAGAAGAGATCTACAAGGCAAAGAAGGAAGCCGATGCACTGGAGGCTGCGGCAGCCGCCCAGGCCGCAAAGGTCGTCGACGAGCCCGAGCCAGAACCCGAGCCGGAGCCCGAAGCCAAGCAGATCAAATTGGTGCTCAAGGCGAAAGGCAGGGAGGATTTCAAGCTCAAGGTCAATCCGGTACGTATGCCCTCGTTCCGCTCGTGTGCGCATCTAACTAGCATAACAGCACACTGAGATTGGCCACATGGCATCCGCATACAAGATGGCTATGAAGATCCCGAAGGAGCAGGCTGTCACGCTCATGTTCGACGGCGATCGGCTGAAGCCCATGGATACCGTCGCGGATATAGACGTCGATGACATGGACGCCATCGAGGTGCACTTCAAGTGACGGGGGACTCTATACATGTTTTCCACTCTTTGCAAGAAAACGTAGCATCATTGTCACGTTATGGAGCTTATCGGGGTTTTGGGGCCTATCTGGTTTGGGCTACAACGCCCTGATTTGGCTGAACAGCCTACAATACCACATCTGGGGATTTGATTTCCAACAATCGGAGGAACATGGCGTTGGTGGCATTCTGGCGGGCTTATGGATATACCGCAACTTCTGCTAGGACTTGGGTTTCGTTAGTTCATTGTTCATCTAACCACTTGGCATGTGGCCTATGGGTGTGGCCATTGGGCCCTCACTTGATAGCCCTACGTGCCGGGACAAAACAATCACCATCGCCCACAAAAGAAGAGAGAAGGCTCCATTGATCGCGAAGCCTGAAGCGCCCACGACGGTGAATTCTAGTGTTCTGAGGCAGGTGCCGTGCTCGACGGATCTGCGCCATTTGGTGCGCCAGCGCGTTCTGCTCGGGGCTCCTCGCAGGTAATGCAAAGACGTGTCCGCCACAACACAGTTGGGGAATGTAAGTGAACCGAGTCCAACGCAACCACAAACTGACCACCCTTCCCGACAGAACTAAATAGTGAACAACCACGTCCATCCTTTGCGCTTTGCAACCCTAGGGTCCCCACTAGGGGCCTGCCAGCCCAGCTTGCCTGCAACGACTTGTTCCCGTCCCTTCAACGCCATTCGCCGATTGTGCCTTCTCCAAGGATACAATGATCGGTCGTGCTGTACACATATTTCCACGTCGAGTATTTTCTTGGGTTATTGGACATGTGCTTGGGCTTACTAGAAGTGTTGCACTCTGGTTTGCTAGAAGAGTGCAAGGGCTTGCTGCTCTCGATATACCCTGGCTTCCTTGTCGAGTTAATACTCCTCATGTCAAAGCTATAGAGGACTTGCGGACTCTTTGCAATCACTCCACAATAAAGGAAGATGGAGACGTGGCCTCTTCGTACCCTGCATTCACCTTCGTCACTGAGGGATCACACGACGTCTACTTTGGGCGATCGTCGAATACCAACCTTACTCTCGAACGGTGAAGGAAAGCTTGGAACGCGTTCCCAATGACGATGTGTATCCGATGGCTCCGCCGCACATAACAGTCGTCACCAAGGCAGACAGTAGCTCCTTCTTCAAGGGGCCTATGCTTACGTTCTATGTTGAAGTAGGGGGTTCGGGCCAGATTGCTAAGGCACTCCTACAAGAAGCCGAGACCCTAGAAGTTTTACAACGCGATCCTCACCCTAATATAGTTCGTAAAGTAGTATACTGTAAAAATTATAGGCGTGCAGTGCGTAGAGTAAGTATTGATAAATTGTGCTAGGCACATGCTAAGAGATATGAGCACGTTGCCTGCCTCTGATAGGACAGCATACGTTCTGGGCACATTGGGAGGGAGTAGTTGCGCCAGCACCTGGCTGGCTCGATCCATGTCTACTGTGTGGTGTGGTAGACTACTGGGCAATGCAGAAGGGCAGCTGGCACGTCGCGTGCATGCACGTTATCTACCTAGCGTCCCGCCGATTGGAACTCCTTAACTCCGCCCCTCCCCGGTGCGTCTTCCTTACCCCACCAAAATTTCGTCGCAATTGCACGTACCTACACACATCCCCGCCCAAACTCCCACCCTCACCTCAGTACCACGCTTGGAAACCCCCTCTCCATCCAACGCCTCTCAACCCATCGCCCCGCCCCAAAAAACAACGGGCGAGAAAGAAAGAAAAGAATCGAAGAATCAAAAAATCCGCAAAAAGATCAATACAGAAAGATAAAAATGAAACTCCTCACCCTAAACTTCCTAACCTGCGCCGTGAAGACCTGCAAATCCTCGCCCGCAGCCTTCCCCCTGCACCCGCGCGACGCGACCCTGCAGGTCGTCGAGACGGAGCTCAACCTGGCTTTTCTGAAAAACATGCTGCCGCGGCTGATGTGGGACGAGCTGCGCGTCGTTGCGGACGAGGTATGCGGATTCCTTCTTTCTTTTCCCCCCCCTTGCTTCCCTTGTTTTCCCTTTCCCGTTCCCTGTCTTGTTCCCGTTTCCCGTTTCTCCCAGGGGACGTCTTTGAACCCAAACCCAAGCACGAAGCAAGCACGAAGCAAAGCAAGCAAGCAAACTAACCATCAACCCCACACCACAGCTCGGACTCGCCTCACTCCCGCCCTCGGCGCCGACGCGCTCGGACCTCGTCGTCGGAGGTGAAGCAGGCGCTGCTGCTACTGCAGAGGGGGAGGAAGAGGTGGAAGAGGTGCCGAGTCAGACGGCGCAGGATCTGCACCGGGTGCTGCTGGAGACGACGGTGCACGAGGGGAAGCTGGTATGCGGCAACTGCGGGCACGAGTACAAGGTCATGGAGGGGGTGCCGAATTTCCTGCTGCCGGGGCATTTGGTCTAGGTGTGGCACGGGGGATGAGGAGGCTGGTTGCGGATGGGAGAGGAAGAGGAGAAGAGGAAAGGGGCAAGGTGGGGAGGTGGCGATGCGTGGAAAGCGTGGAAGAAGAGACAGCAACGGTGGCGGAGGCAGCCGTGTGGAATCGAGGACGACATGATACCCATTTGATGCATAGACCGGCGTTACGGTTCTTGGGAAAGAGTCCAACGGGTGCTATTCGCAAACGCTAGAATGAAAAAGCATTGCTCGCACACTCGAGGGTTTCTCAGCGTCCAATTTCCAACCCGCACATTGCCGCAATGATCATCCAGCCATCCTCTCGCCTCTTGCAATCTCTCACGAAACCGAACCAGCCTCCCGCTGATCTTTCCCAAATGACCGGGCTCCCTGTGCGTGTATCTTCTGGAGTTTCAGCGTCGTTTTCGCCGACTAGGGCGACGCTCGCCGGGAGCATCCATTCTTTGTACATTGAGCACTTCCGACTCCGCAGCCGGACCAACATAGCCTCCAACTGCGAATCGTCCCAATCTCCCAATTGTTCCATGGGCCCTATCTTCCAACTCCGTCCCAGGTCCTTGAGCAGGTTATCGACTGCTGGATTGCCCTCGAGAAAACCGATCCCGGGTGTTAGGATGAGGGTGCCGCCCATGCCCACGTAGATGCGAATGTCTCGGAGTATGGTGGACATGCCGTCGTTCTGTTCCAGAAAGAGTCCCGCGTCCATGACCAGTATTGCATGGGAGCTCGCAACCGATTTAGAGATACAGACCAGCTGTGCCAGAAAGCACGAGAGTTGTTCCAACGAGGTGGCTTGCTGCAAGCGCCTGCGTTCAGCTACTTTCCGACGCCAATCTCTGTATAGTGCGTCCGAAGCAGGGTCTCGATCGTGCCAGACAATAAGGACGGTGTTTTGCCCAACAAGACACTGCCAGTCTCTTTTGATTTTGCATTTTGTATCCTGATTAGCTGAGATAAGTTGCCCAGTCTGAGACTGGACGGGTTCGCTTCGGGTCTGGGCCGGTCCGCAGTCGCCAGTTGATGGTAACAGCTTGTCGGCGCTGGTGACTGGGCCTTCTGTAAGGTCATCTGGAAAGGAAGAGGGAGACCGATTGAAACAATCGAGAGAGGATGGAGTTAGTGGTGGACCTTCCGGGAGTTTAGATATAGCTTGTGATTTAATCGCCCTTCAACGGTCCTGGGAGGGGGTTTGTGAAGAGGAGGAGGCTGTGTACCTTCACCAGACAACGTGCAGGGCCGCAATTCGGAGTCAGGACTTTCGGAATCGGAATGCCAGCGTTTTGGGTTGTCGGTGGGAGGCGTGGCTGCGGTCTCTTCGTAGCTGAAAGAGCGGCTATGTGCTAACGTTCGCGCCATCCTTCGTCCCTGCAGCAGTTTGTTGGCTTTTGGGTGTATGACGATAGCTTACGTTACGATTCGAGGGACGGCCGATGAAGCAGATCGATATGGGGTGTCACGAAAGATTCTGGGTATGAATGGGCTCAGTGACTGGGATCGAGGTGTCAACTTTGTTAACATGCTCGGTGCAGCTGCAAATACCTGGCTGGGGTGGTGACGTCGGTGTGCTGCAGAAGTTGGGGAGGAGCATACCTTGAACAGGTAATTGGGATCTCGTGTGAGGTCGAGGCTTTGATGGCGCCGTCCGGACACGTTTCGATGTTGCGAGGACGACAAGAAATCCAAGGAACAATGATGGATACAGAGCGTAGGTGAGTGAGTCGGAATCGTTGCATGTTGGTCGTAGCCATGACTTTCCAAGGAAGGTACCGCCGAGGCTGTCCACCCTCAACCTGGAGGGCAAGCACGCACGTAAGCGTACTCTTGATGAGCAAGCGAGCTCCACGATGCCATGGCACGAATACCAGTCAACTACAAAGCAAAGCGAAATGCAGGTCGTCCATACGTGGTTGGTATCTAATCCATTCGCTGCGCCAGAACGCCGCCAATGCTCATATCGTCTGTCTATGTAGTCCCTTTCCCGGGCACAGCTTTCAAATTTCCTCAAACTCTGCCCATCATGACCCCACCGGTCTGTTGATCTGTACCCTCTTGTCTTCGCCGGCACTGACAATACCCACCTCCTTGTCCCACCGCACACCAAACACCTTCACGTCTTCTCCATGGCTGTGCGCAGGACGTCCCTTCGCGCTGTCCCTGTAGATGGTATACATGCTCTCGCCAAGCTGGCCTTCTCCCTGTACCTCCGAGGGCCGTACACTGCGTACGTCCCAAACCTGCACAGTGCCATCGTGCGAGCCGGACAGCAGGCCGTAGTCTGAGCTCGGATCGACGTCAAGCGAAACGACGGCGTTCTTGTGACCCCTCAGCGTCATGACACTGATCTGTGCCGCTGAAGCACGCGGATCAATGAGCGTGATGTGTCGTGCCGAGGTTCCTGCCGCGAGTAAGTTGAGCTTGGGTAGTGCGCCGAGGGAAAGCAGAGAGTGGCCGGTTGTTCGCGTGTCCACGCATGTAGAGGTTGGCAGATCCCATGTCTTCAAGCTGTGGTCGTGCGATGCCGAGTAGGCAACCGTGGCATCGTCTGGCTTGAAGATGACACTCGAAACGGGCGCCGCGTGGCCGGATAGTTTGGTAAGGGCGCCGCGTGCAGAGACGGTCTTATCAGGTTTGGACAGCTTTTGCCGCTTGTTCGCGGCCGTGTTCGAGGAGGGTAGGAGCTCCGATGGGGGCGCGGGGTTTTCCTTGACGTTGGAGGAGAAGAGAGAAACGGTGGTGTCTGCTGAAGCCGAGAGGATGCGGTTCGAGGATCCGTGGACGGCGAGGTCTTGGACGCCCCAGCGGTGGCTGAAGAGCTCTACGCTCGGTGCGATGGTCCGCGTGTCTTCGTCGTACTTGTATAGGCGCACTGTGTTGTCCATACCTGCAACCACAATCTTCTTATCCGAGATCCACTTTGCGCTCTTCAAGCTGGTTATCCGGCCGCCGTTGTTTGGTGCATCCGATGTTGCGAGCACGTTTCCGGACATGTCCCACACCCGTACCAGCCCATCGTAGCTCGCACTCAATATGCGCTCCTGGCCGTTTTGCACATTGCCCGCAGACCAGACACCAGCCGCCGAAGAGGCAGAGAGGACATCGACGGCAGATACCCAGTCGTCGTGCTCGAAGCTTGTTACGTTGAGCGGGGGAATGAGCGCGCGCGTGTACTCGACGTCCAGTGTTGTTTCGGCCGATATGCCGTTCTTGGTGAGGAACTCATCAATGGTAGTTCGCAGAAATTGGCCATTGATGAGGATGTCGAAAGGTATCGGTTTGTCGTCCGGGCGGAGGAGACTGTTTACGAGTGCGGAGAGCTGTGGGCGCTTGAGGGCTGACGGAAGTCAGCACATGAAGAGATCAGATGGTAGAGACCATGCGACAGCCCGGCAGCGACCCAGATTCCAGGTTTGCTACAGCGCATCGCAAGCGCAAAAGTGTGCACTCACTGGTCTGGACGAGCAAGGGACCGGGCTCTTGCTCCAGCTGTATAGACGGATCGCGGGTGCTCAGGCGCACGGGAACCTTGACTTCTGGTTTGGAATCCATTGCGGCGGCGTCGTGTGAGGTGTTTGCGCTGAAGCTCTTCCAGAAATTTGGAGCAGAATGTCGAAACTTTTCAAATGGGTTTAGCGCGGGACAGTCGGCGTCTGCAACGACCGATCCTCGATTCCTCTCCCGCTTCCACCTCCACAGTCCAAGCCACTTGGATGGCCAGATGGGCTCTCTGCGAGACGTAGGATAGATGAAGGTGATGGTATTTCGGATGGGCTACAGAGGATTTTCCACCGTGTGGCAAGCACGTTTGCCTACAGAAAAATGGCCGTCTACCAAGTGTATTCTTCAGGCCAACACCAGCAAGAGTGCCATTACTACCCTACCTAAAGTCCTATTGCTAACGTGGAGTGCTATTGCCAACGTGGAGTGCAATTGTCAATCCAGAGTGCTATTACTACCCTACCTAAAGTCTTATTGCCAACCCAGAGTGTTATTACTAACCTACCTAAAGTTCTATTGCCAACGTGGAGTGCTATTGCCAACGTGGAGTGCTATTGCCAATCCAGAGTGCTATTACTACCCTACCTAAAGTCTTATTGCCAACCCAGAGTGTCATTACTACCCTACCTAAAGTCCTATTGCCAACCTGGAGTGCCATTACTACCCAACCTAAAGTCTTATTGCCAACCCAGAGTGCCATTACTACCCTACCTAAAGTCCTATTGCCAACCCAGAGTGCAACTGCCAACCTAGAGCGCTGCCTACTGGTCTTCAACCCCACCCTTCGCACAAAGTAGCTCATTACCCCTATTCCACTCCGGGTGCGCTCTGCCTTCTTTCCCGCCATGACAAGTCTGTTCTGTTGGCGATGGCTGCGACTCATGTGTTGACGATGGGTGAGGATCATGTAACCCAGCGAGCCATGGTGGTGGTCTCCTGGCACCTCTCCTGGAACGTCGTACCCACGTCACCCACCAGGGCTCTGTCGGATGCTTCTTCTGTATGCGCCGCCAAGGTGATGAGCGGCCCTCTGATGCCGTCGTCAGCGCGTACGACAGCCAATCAGGGAGGATGCAAGCCCGTCGGGCGCGTACACGGAAGCTCTGGTCGCCCAAGGAGCGACCTCGTACGGGCAGCGAGATTCGGTGGCAGAAGAGCAGCAGTGCAGCAGTGCAGAGTCTAGGTACCCAGCCAAGTCGGCAGTCTACCTACCCAGCCACGCATCATCCTGCACCTCTGCACTGCACTGCGCTGCACCGGTGGAGCCATCGTCGTCGTTCGCAGCCAGGCCTCCTCTCTCGCCATACCGTAGTTCTACCTACCCCGCCGCCCGCTTCCCGCCCGCCCACGTACGTCCAGCGGAGACTCGACCTGCACGCCTTCCCAAAAATAAGTATCGGGTGCCTCCCTCGGCGATCCCACGGGCCAAACCAGCCACGACGTACATACACGCGCATATAGAGAACCCGCAACCTTCGCCATGGCCAAGCAGGGCCGCCCCGACGAGGAGCTGTTCCTGCGTGCCGACCACGATGCCCCCGAGACGCCCATAGTCGGGCCCCTCAGGATTCAGAAGCGCGAGTCGGCCACCAAGAGCCCCCCGCCGCGAACAGACTCGGCCGGCAGCTCTCGCGCCAGCTCCAACAACCACAACCACAACAACCACAACCCGCCCGTCTTCTCGCGCCCCCCGCCCATGCCAGCCTTCCCAGCGCCGCCCACCAACTCGTCCACCAACTCGTCCACCAACCCGTCCACCAACCCGTCCACCAACCCGTCCACCAACCCGCCCACCGCGCCGCTGCCCTACCCCGACAACGACGGCCCGCCGACTCTCTCTTCGGGCCGATACACTCCCCAGAGCGACGCAGAGGGCAGATCCAAGACCCAAGATGTGCGATTCCGAGAGGAACAGAGACGAGGCTCTGGTAGCTCCGCCGCCCCGAGCCCCTCCTCGCCAGCCTCGCGCCCCCGATTCGATGCCCACGACCCCAACAGACCCACGGTGGCAGGCTATGGCGGACCGGGCAGAGCATCGGACGGGTCTATACAACCCTCGAGGCTGGCCGAGCGGAGAGGGACTGTGCCCAAGCCCCTCCCAGATTCGCCAGGTCCAGAGACACCTGACAAGGACGGCCTCTTCCAAAGACCGCCGCAGAGACAGGCCAGCACGGATCCAAATCCCTTCCCAGACTACCACCAGCAGTACTGGCCGCCGCCACAACCTCCGGGAGGACCCAAGTCACCACAGCCAGCCCTGAACATCCCCACCCCACTCGGCATCAATCGCCTGAGCTCGACCGCCTCGACCTCCACAACCAAGGCGCAGCGAGGATCGCCACCTCCTCCCGAGACCCCCATCATCCCCCCTCCCAGCGGCGGAATCGAAGCACGCTTCGCTGCAGCCGGAATCGCCGGCCCATCCACCTTGACCAGCTTGCAGGCCCAGACCGTGCAGAATGCCGCAGCTGCCCAGAGGAACCAGGTCTACGCCCACCAGCAGCCCAGGCAGAACATCACTTCGCCTGCGCCGAATCAGCAACCCCCAAGACGACCATGGACGCCTACCGAGCAGCCGGGCAGCCAGCCGCATGGCCCTCCTGCGGTATATCAAGGCATGGATCAAGTTGGACCTTCGAGTAGCCCTCCACAGGCCCCTTTGCCTCAGGTCCCTGCCCACACTGCATCTCAGCCGCCTGCGAACGGCCAGCCAGGACATAATTTAGCGCAAGACATGGGTCGCGTCAACATGAACGAAGAACCGCCGCCAGCCTACTCTAGCATTCAGCATCCACCATCTTCGTCGTCCACGGCTTTTCCAGCTGAGAAGCAACGTCCGCAAGGAGCAGCGGCGCAAGCTCCTCAGCAACCTGGCGTCATGAGCGACCCGAACCTCCAGCAACACCCGGCCTTCGCAAACGATCTGCGATCTCCGCAGGCGCAGACAGCCCCTTCTCCGCAACCCTTGGGTGTTGTTGCGCCGACGCCGACTGCAAGCCACTTCCCACAACAACCGCAGCAGCAAGTACAACATGCCAGCACACCGAGCCCGGCCCCAACAGCACCGGGACCTGGTCCAGCATCCCCGCCTCCGCTCCCCGAAGGCTGGATAGCGCATCTCGACCCAAGTTCGGGCCAGTACTACTACATCCACCTGCCCACGCAATCGACACAGTGGGAGTTTCCAAAGGGTCCTACACCCCTCAATTTGAACGAACCCATGTCCCCAGCAGGCTCGTTTGCGAATCCTTTGGCATCTCCTGCATTCGGCAAGACACCTCTTGCATCTCCTGGCTTTCCTACGCAGAGTGCTGGTTACCCCGACGGCATGCTTGGACTGGCTTCCATTGCAACTCCCATGACTACCGGGTTTACTGGACCTCCTCCGGTTGCAGGCGTCGATATGTACAAAATCAATCCAACAAACAGTGTGTATTTTGGTCCGTATCTGAGGTACACGAACATGGATCTTGAGCGTGGTCTGTGGTTAGGCTCCATCCTGCTCGTCACCAACACTTCACATCCTCCGGCAATCCACATCCATCAAAGCGTAGATCTTTCACCAAATCCTCGGCAACTGAAGGCTAATCCCATCTACACACATCAGACCTGGATCTTCTACCGGTACGACATTGACCTTCGGATGGAAGACGATCGTGCAGCCAAGTGGACTTACGCCATCACGTCGCATCTGGGCTGCACACGGTTCGAGTTCCTAGTCGCGGGACGCAATGAGACTAGCTGGCGCTTCATTGCTCACTCTGGCAACGATTTCGCTCTCAATGTGAACGCACATGAACGGTCGAAGCTTGGCGGTGTTGGGTACATGTGGAAAGACATTCTTCAGAAGAACGCCGAGTGCGGTGGCTTTCACGTGCAGCTCGGCCTGGGAGGGCAGATATATGCTGACCGGTTATGGAAAGAGATACCGCTGTTGAAGCAGTGGACAGCAATGAGCGGCAAGGAGAACCGCAAGAACGCACCCTGGACGGCGAAGCACGACGAGGAAGTTTGCCATGCCTACTTCCACTACTACTCAAGCCACTTTGACCAGCCACATCTGCGAGAAGCGTTCGCGCAAATCCCACACATTTTAGCACTCGATGACCATGACATGTAAGTGCGCCGCTATCATTGGTAATGCGATCGAGGCTAATAATGCACACTTCAGTTTTGATGGCTTCGGCTCTTATCCCGAATACATGCAATTTTCAAACATGTTCAAGAACATTGGCCGGATAGGTATCGAGATGTATCTTCTGTTCCAGCACCACACCACATTGGAGATTCTTCGCAACGTGAACAACGACATGGACCTTTTCACCATCACAGGCACCGGATGGCACTTCATCAAATACCTCGGTCCTTGCGTCACTGTCGTAGGTCCAGATTGTCGATCTGAGCGGAATCCGCACCAGGTCATGGCTGGTCCCACATACCAAGGTATATTTCCCAAGGTTGCGACTCTCCCTCCAAGCGTGCAACATTGCATATGGATGATTCCGGTTCCCGTGGTCTATCCCCGTCTGGAATCTGTGGAGCATCTTGCCAATTCAATGGCAACCGGAAAGAAGGCTGTCACTGGCACTTTCAACATGCTTGGAAAAGTGACCGCTGGAGTGGCCGGCGTTGTCGGCGCCAAGGGCGTTGTCGGCGATGGCTTCAATTCAGTCAAGAAAGCCATTGGAAAGTCGGGTCTCATGAGCGGTGTCCTCAGTCCCTTTGGTGAAATTGATCTTCTCGATGAGCTTCGCGACCAATGGACGCACGATTCAAAGGTATGTTACCAGGAGCTCTCCCGGCCGCTTGCTCACATGTTCCAGGATCTTGAACGCACATACCTCATCAGAACACTCCAAGGCATCGCCCACAACAAGTCACTGCGAATGACCTTCTTCTCTGGCGGTGTCGATGTTTGTGGTGCAGGCCTCGTGCACGACCCTTCCAAACCCCAAGATCACAAGACCATGTACCAGATCATCTCGTCCAGCGTCGTCAATTCGCCACCCTCCAACTACGTCCTCCGACTGCTGCACAACAACCGCGCGCTCTACATTCCACAGAACAGTCACCGCTCGAATCACGCACCTTCGGATACGAAGGAAGACATGATGGAGATCTTCACCCAGGACGTTAACGGCGCGGCGCGAGAGTACAAGAGGTTGATGGGCAGGAGAAACTACGTCGCCTGTGTCGTGTATGATCCGGAGATTGTGAACGGAACGTTTGGGCGAGTGCCAGGGCAGCATGGAAGCGGGAAGCTGAGTCTGGCGGTGGACTTTATGGTGCAGAATGAGGGACCGTACAGTGCGCCGATGAAGTATGGACCGGTGATTGTGCCGAGCTTGGAGTACGGGAGATAGGGGGAGGGAGACTGGATAGGGGGGATTTGAGAAACAGCGCATGTACTACTGAGCGACTTGAGCGAGCGAGCGAGCGAGCAATGCGATGCACAGCATGTGCGATGGATTTTGGAGGCAGTTAACATTTGTGGGTACGGTTAGGGATTGGGGAGCTACGAATGCACTTTTACGACACTTCAGCTGCGCTGGGACTTGAAGTGCCCCGGTGAGATGAGGATGTGTACATGCGCATGGGCATGCAAACTATTTGGCGTGCCTCGGTATTCACAGCCATCTTTGGCTTAGTCATTCCGAGATGGCGCTTCCTTTCCGAACGATTGTCGAGGTGGAAGGCCCGACCGCAACACGCATCCCTCACGACACCACGATGGCAGCTTCAAGATGGTCATCTCGTTTCGCGTCGCCCCGGGTAGCCTTGGCGCCACGGCTCCTGCGCCCGGTGGTATTCGACAGCGCAGCCTTCCCCGAGCGCAAGAGCACGTCCACACCGTCGTCGGAAAGAGCAGCGCGGGCGCATTCGACGGGTCGGCCATGTCTGCATGCCAACGCGTGGCGAGCAAGGCCAGCGCAGGAGCCGCCGAGCCTCACTCGGATTCTGTCCAGGCGCCGGCCGTTCAGTGCAACACGTACGCAACGAAAGGACCATCACTTCGACACGCTCAAGTTCGTGCAGCGATTGAAGGATGAGGGCTTCACGGAGGAGCAAGCCGTGGCCATGATGAGGGTGCTCAGCGACGTCATCGAAGAGAGGTACGTGTCCGACAGCGGGAGTCGCGCCGACGGAATCGGCATTGCTCACCCCACGCAGCATCCAAAACCTCACGCGCACCATGGTGCTCCGCGAAGAGCAGGAGAAGGCGACGTACAACCAGCGAGTCGACTTCGCCAAGCTGCGGTCGGAGCTGCAGACGGCCGACTCGACGGAATCGTCTCTGACGCGGGTGTCGCACGAGCGGCTGACCAACGAGCTGGCGAAGCTCAACTCGCGACTGCGCGACGAGGTGCAGCGGACGCAGGCGTCGGTGCGGCTGGATCTCAACCTCGAAAAGGGCCGCATACGCGAGGAGGCCAACGTGCAGGAGCTCAAGCTCAAGGAGACGGAGACGCGGATCGAGCAGGAGACGGCGCAGTTGCGGGAGCGGCTGGAGACGGTCAAGTTCCAGACGCTGCAGTGGTTGGTGTACGTTCATGGAGGGGCTGGTGTGCTTGCGAGGAAGGTGGCTGACATGTTTGCAGGGGCGTGTGTACGGGTGCTGCGGCGCTCATGCTCGGTGTTTGGCGCATCCTCATGTGAAAGCGCACGGGGCTGCACATTCCTTGCCGACGACGCCGGCGTGAAGGAGCCATTCTATGTGTACAGCAGACGGGCAAGACGGATCGTGGATGAAGGAGCCATCCTATGTGTACAACAGACGGGCAAGACGGATCGTGGATGAAGGAGCCATCCTATGTGTACAGCAGATGGGCAAGACGGGTCGTGGATGAAGGGGCCTGTCTATTTGCACAACAGACGGATCGTGGGAGGAAAGGGTCGATGTAGAACGTACTGCATCTTGACGGGGGCACGGCATGCACAGCCATGAGCGCCGGCAGCACAGCAGGATCGATTTGCGGCGGAAGCCATCATGTCACGATGCCCGGCGCAGCGACGCAAGCAGGCCGAAGACGGGCACGCACACCAAGCGTAGATTGCGACGTTGCGACATGTACGCGTATATTTCTTCTCAGCACAAAGGCAGCGATGATGCCGACGGCCGTGCTTTTGCCACGCTCAGCATGCTCCGCACGCTCCGCACGCAGTAGACTCGGATCCCCGAGGGCCACGGGCTCGCGACGAAAATGCAGCGTGAAGAATAAAAGCCGATGGCAAAAATGGGGCTGATCAGATGACAATGGGTTTGCGGGTTGGGTGAAAGGGCGTTGTTGTTCGGTGGGAGGGAAGGGGGTCATAGCTGCATGTTTCTAGCTGGTTCTCCGTGGCGGTGATTGGCGGGTCCCGGGCTGCGGCGCTTCTCTGTTGCTGGCGGCCGTGCGGAGGTAGACTGGTGCGAGGGAGGGACGCTGGGGGGTTTCTAGATGGGTATGATGGTCTAACGACTTGTGACTGTGAGCACATGGCGAGGCGGGAGATGAGAATACATGGCAAGGCGAGAGATGAGAATACATGGCAAGGCGGGAGATGAGGATACATGACATGACGATGCATGGCAAGACGATGCGTGACAAGACAAGACAATACAAGACATGACAAGATAACAAGACAACAAGACAAGGCAATGCAACATGCAACACATGACATAACAACAAGACGACAATGCAATACATGATGTGACAGCAAGACAAGACATGACATGACAACAAGATGGCAATGCAATACCTAACAATGCAACACATGGCATGACAGCAAAATAGACAATGCAACACATGACATAATGAGGCATAACAACAAGACATAACGAGACATAACAAGACATAACAACAAGACATAACAACAAGACATACTAACAAGACAATGCAATACAATGCATGACACCAAGACAGGACGAGGATGAGGCGGCTGGCCCGCTGTGGTCACGTGAGGCGCTCCTTTCAGACCCCCCAAGTGGTCGCCGCCAAGACCAGGCTGCGGAGGGGAACAGGCGCCGCGCAAACGCCCCAAGAGCGGAAAACAAAAGGCTGCCCTTGCGGTGAGGCTACGTGCAACCAGATACATAGAATAGAGCAGAGCTAGGGCTGGTGCGGGCGGAGCGAGGGCCGGGGAAGGCGCTGTGTGCTGGATGGGCGGATCAATAATGGGCACGCCTGTGAAAGACAAGACTAGTCGCAGGCTGCGCTTCGCACGCTCAAAACACTCCGTCGCCGACGACCCACCGCTGAACCTCAACACCACACTCTGCCCTCTCACGCCCGCCCGCCGCCCGCTTCTTTCCACCCACCCGCAATCCGCACTCCGATCCAGTCACCATGGCCAACGAGGTATGTCTGCCCTTATCTGCCCTGCCCTACCCTGCCCCCCGCACACTGCTGGCTGCGATGCCCCTCTGCCGCCCGCTGCCCTGCCCGGCTCGATAAACGTCAACAGCATGCTGACCCCGTGAACAGCGCGAGAGGTACGCCGCGAGCACCCCCCGCCTCCCCACGCACCCCATTGACACTACCGCAGCAAGACGTTCCTCGCCCGGCTCTGCGAACAGGCTGAGCGCTACGATGGTGAGTACTGGCGTGCCCCGTGCCCGCGCCCGTGCTGGTGCTGCCTCTGCGCGCCGTCGCTAACGTTTTTGTTCTCCTGCAGAGATGGTCACGTACATGAAGGTCAGTTGCCGCTCTCCGCTCGCTGTTTGCTTTCACCATACTGACAACCCTCCAGGAGGTCGCCAAGGTATGACAGCCGCACCCGTCGCGTCACCGCCGGCTGGGGCCGCGCCTTGACCACGGTAGCGCGTATTGACACTTGACAGATCGGCGGCGAGCTCACCGTCGACGAGCGCAACCTCCTGTCGGTTGCCTACAAGAACGTCGTCGGCACGCGACGTGCCTCGTGGCGCATCATCTCGTCCATCGAGCAGAAGGAGGAGTCCAAGGGCTCGGACAAGCACGTCTCCACCATCCGCGAGTACCGAAAGAAGATCGAGGAGGAGCTCGAGAAGGTCTGCCAGGATGTCCTCAACGTGCTCGACGACTCCCTGATCCCCAAGGCCGAGTCGGGCGAGTCCAAGGTCTTCTACCACAAGATGTAAGGCTGCCGCTGCCGCTTCCGCTGCCTCCAGCACTGCGACGGATGCTAACCTGTCTGCGCCCGCAGGAAGGGTGACTACCACCGTTATCTAGCCGAGTTTGCCTCGGGCGAGAAGCGCAAGATAGCTGCGACGGCTGCCCATGAGGCGTACAAGGTATGACGCAACCCCCACCACGCACGCAAGGGAGTGCACAGCAGAGCTGACCGGGCGGTCCAGACGGCCACGGACGTTGCCCAGACGGAGCTCACCCCCACGCACCCCATCCGCTTGGGTCTGGCGCTGAACTTCTCCGTCTTCTACTACGAGATCCTGAACTCGCCCGACCGCGCTTGCCACCTCGCCAAGCAGGCCTTCGACGACGCCATCGCCGAGCTCGACTCGCTGTCGGAGGAGTCGTACCGCGATTCCACGCTCATCATGCAGCTGCTCCGTGACAACCTCACGCTCTGGACGTCGTCGGACGGCGCCGAGGGTGAGGCTGCGGGCGAGGCTGCTCCCAAGGAGGAGACCAAGCCCGCAGAGGAGGCCGCGAAGCCCGCAGAGGCCGCCCCCGCGACCGAAGAGCTGCCGTCGGCGCCTGCTGCTTAAGCGCATCAACGGCTCTCGAGCTTGTAAGACTCCACCAGCCGCCGTCGTCTATCCCCGGATAGAAGGAGGAAGCTGTCCAGGCAGCGAGCGTCATCGGAGTTGCGTGTATGTGTTTTGTCGAAAATCGGTTTCTAGCGAGCGGACGGATTCCCCCACGACTTATGTGTTTTCCTCTCTCTCAGCCGGCACTATCCCATCTTGCGCACGTCCCCGTCCCCGGGAGGCGTGCGATCGGCTCGCAGCTCTACTTCTACGGAAGGGAGGTGCGCTGGCAAGATGTGGGTCTGCGTCTGGTTCCTCCCCAACTTATAGCTGTCCGGAAGTTTTTTCCCCCCAGTGTCTTTTCCCCTTTTGAGCACCTTGTGAAGCCGTGTGAACCCATGACTCCTTTTTTTGGCGACGAAGAAGGCGCGAAGGTGCGAGTTTCTGAGCGGCTGGCTTTTCCTTGGGGCAGCGTCATGTGGGAGTTTTCGGCTCGTCGGAGATGGGGCGTGTCTTTGGCGGGCTGATTGCGTGGCAACATTGACTGGGTGACTGCGCCCTCGGGATAGTTGGGGAAACTCTTTATACTTGATTGCGGTGCGGGTGTGTGATGTGCGTGATGTGGTGATGATATTTCGATTGATGTGCGGGTATATGTGGGGATGATATTTGATTCATGTGCCGGTGTGCGTCAAGTGCTGTGGTGATTGTTGCAAAGGCTTCGAACATCTACATAACTACATACACTACCTACCTACATGTCGATTCCTACATTTTCCACGGCTCGTGGGAGTTATGCAACCCGCGGCCTTGGAGTTTGCCCTCGCCCTTGCCCTTGCTCCCCCCCGAACCCCGCAGGCGCGTGGTGCGGGCGCTAGATATCTACCGTGGGCATGGTAGGTCGCCTCTCCCCTCCTCTCCCCTCCCTTCTCTTCCCCAAAACAGAAAAAAAAATTAAAGAAACAGACGACCCCGGCCATATATTTGTCCATCCATCTACGAGTCCGACGCTGGATAATTGGAGGGGAGACGTGCCCACAACCAACGGACAACGGCAGCTGGGTGCACGACGCGCTGACGCGCTGACGCGTCGAGACGGAGAAACGCAGAAACGCAGAACACGACGAGAAAGGTACCTACGCCACGCCATCGAAGACGGAAGACAGACGCCAGCGACGAACCCGGCGACGAACCCGGCGACGAACCCATCGAAGGCGGAAGATAGCCACCAGCGACGAAGCTAGCGACGAACCCAGCAACGAAGCCAGCGACGAAAGACAACCAACAAAAATGCCCCCCCCAAAAAACCCCTACACCACCCTCGGCCTCCCAACCCCCCACCCCCCCGCCCTCCCCGCCCCCGACGTCCTACGAAAAGCCTACAAAACCGCCCTGCTGGCCGCGCATCCGGATAAGATAGCGACTGCAGGCGGCGCCGCCGCCGCGGTGGGGATCTCGGTTGACGATGTCAAGGAGGCGCTTGCTGTGTTTTCGGATCCGGGGTGGCGGGGGGTGGTGGGGAGGTTGTTGGAAGGAGAGGGGGATGGGGAGGGAGATGGGGAAGGGGTGAGGCAGGGGGGCGCGGATTTCGTGCTGGGGCTTGAGGTGCTCGATCTGGCGGAGTTTGAGGTGGGGGGGTTGCCGTTTGTGCGGTTGGGGTCGCCGGAGGGGGAGGGGGAGGATGTGCTCGTTGGGGAGGGGAGTGGTGGGGATGAACAAGCGCAAGCACAAGCACAAGCACAAGCACATGCAGAGGCCGAAATGGAATGGACGCGTCCCTGTCGGTGTGGCGCGGACAAGGGCTTTCGCATCCGGGAAAGAGAACTGGTCGATGCCGAGGGGCGGGGCGAGCGGGATGTGCTCGTCGGGTGCGAGGGGTGTAGTTTGTGGGTGCGTGTGGAGTTTGATGTCGAAGAGGGGTGATGGGGAAAAAACATGCATCATCAGCAGCATCAACAGCAGGAGCAGCAGCAACAGCAGCAAAAGGGATCAAAGACTGGTGCACCAGCGGTGAATCCAACCCCCCCTCCCGCTCAGCAGCCTCACAGCACAGCGACAACGACCTCACAGTGTATACGATCAGACAAAACAAAACAAAACAAAACAAAACAAAACAAAACAAAACAAAACAAAACAAAACAAATACCCAGCCCCCCCTCCTCCTTCGCTCTCCGCTCCATCAGACCCGACTGTGCTGCCAGCGGAGCCCATCTCGCCAGTCCACGCCCACGCCCACGGCCTCCTGTCGGGCGAGGAAACGGGCGTGCGGAACTTTGACCCCGGATACAACATACCTTTACCCACACGGAGAGAGCACCGAGGCGCTCGGTCTGGGATGGGATGGGCTGGGATGGGGCTGCTCTGCTTCAGATGGTCACCGCTTGCGTCTTTCTCGGTGGGGAGGCGCTGTGCGTGTTTATGGGTGGTGTGGCTGTTAGGACTGGGGGTTTGGGAGGAGGGGTTGATGGTGTGGGAGTGGGAATGGAGTGGGAATGGAAGTGGGAGTGGGAGTTGAGTGAATAGAAATAGAAATAGAAATAGAAATAGAAATAGAAATAGAAATAGAAATCTAAATCATAAATCGAAATAACATACAGTATCCAACACAAGCCACCCAGTCCGCATCCTAAAAAAACCCTTCCCATTCGATATTCGAGACAGAATCCCAAATCCCTCTACTCTACTCTACTCTTCTCCCTCGCTGGACTCTTGTCCGCGGCGAAGAAATGCAGACCCGGTGGTCCAGCACGCAAGCGCACCGTCCGTCAGCCACCAGCGGATAACGCACGTCCCGCGGATGCAAAGGCACACTTCGTCGTATCGGTCGCTTATGCAGGGGTGGTGGGAGGTACATGTAAGATAGTGTCGTGCCTGTGTGCCTGTGTGTGTGTGCAGTATCATACCTACGCCAGCGCACCCCCTGTTCACCGGTCCTTCACCGGTGCCACGCTAGCGCCGAGGTGCAGTTCACTAGACCATGTTGCGTGCAAGAGGGGCATGGGTGGATGGGATCGATTGTCTGATTATGCATGCCAGCAGCTAAAAAAAACCCCGCCGTTTGTAGATACGTAAGACAAGTGAGAAGGGGAGGCCGTAAAGCGAAACGTAGCGAAGAACTTGGGCCGTTGCAATTCGGTCAAGACGTATATTTCGACATGGGTGTGGCCCCGTGGTTATCCAACGCCGTCGCTGAAGCGCATCGCTGGACGGGACAAAGCGTACATGTGTGTGGTCGTCAAGAAAGGAGAAAAGGTAGAAGAAAAGTAAAAGGAATATGGCCGTGAAACATCCGAGGCGGCGACGCCGGCCGGCCTCAAGGACGGAGGTGAAGTGGTCGAGTCGGCTGTGGGTATCAGAATAACAATGGCGAGGCCACACGTGCAGGCTGCGCCCAGGCTACTGCGGGAGCCAGAAAGACAGCAGGAACGGTGCGACGAGGCGCGCAGTGTACTTCCCCTGGTTGGCGTGGGAGACGCTGATGCCCTGGCGCTGCTGGAGGTAGTCGACTAGACGAGCTCCGTTAGTACATGCTCACCAGCGCCGATTGTGTGAAGGGGTGAGACTCACTGTTCTCCTTGACCAACTGCGCCACGCTCCGCACAAACGTCACGCTCGTCTCGTCCCCAAACCCCACCTCCTTCTCCCAGTCCTGCTCGCAGTCCCGCAGCGGGTTACACTTGCGGTTGTACTTCCAGCGGAAGATCTGGCTGACAAAGTTCATGCGCTGGTCGACCTCGCGGTTGGCAATGTCCGCCTGCGCCTGCGCGTCGCGCATGTCCAAGCTCTCCGTCACCGCGCGGGTCGCCATGACCTGGTGCGTCGTCTTCTGCTGGTCCTCTGCCGCCATTGCCATGCCGACGACGGCGACGAAGGCAGCCAGCCACCTGTCACAGCCCCTGCTCGACTTGAAGATCTGCTGGAGTTTGTTGAGGACGACGGCGAGCGTCGAGCGCTGTAGGCGGGCGAAGAAGAATTTGATCTGGCGCGAGGTCATGCGTGGGGAGGTGTAGTTCTGCACGTAGGCGGAGGGGTCGGTGTAGGAGTGCATTTGGGAGAGGGTTTGGGTCTTGGTTTCCTCGGCCATGGTGATGGTGTGCGACATGATGTAGGTGCACACGATGAGGCGGAAGACGTCGCGGAGGAGTTTGGCCTGTTTCCAGTCAGCATGCAGCCTAGATGAGGGTGAGATGCCAAACGTACCTCGTCATCGCTCTTTGGCTTGACGCGCGTCATGAGCTTGAAGAGACGGGGTGAGAAGTCGTTATCGTCTTCCGCCCAGCAGATATCGCCAAATGCATCGAGGTGGTTATCGACGATGTCGTTCAGATACTTATCATACTTCTTCTCGTCGTGGTGGTTGAGGTATACCATAGCGAGAGCTGGGCTTCTCTTCCTGAGTGCGTAGCGCTCCTGGGTCTGGGGGTTGGTCTGGTATTGCAGCTGCACCAACAATTCTTCTCCGCAAGGTTGAAACTCGTACACTTTGACTTGCATGCGCGGCATTGTCTTCTGCTCGCAGGTCATGTATACGTTGATCTCCTTTTTGCCCCATTGATGGATGAATTGGGAGACAAAGAGTTTAAGATGGCTATCCTCGTGGATTCGCATGACGAGCATGGGTAAGAAGTATTCCGAGAGCTCGATCAGCTTGATGCGAGAGCATCCAAGGCCACAATCAGCGTTGGGACGCTGGGCGCGCTTGACACAGCGTTCGCAAATGTCACCAGGACCGCACTGTTGAACATCAGTCTGAGTCGAAACGTGACAAGAGGTGTTGTGCCTCACCTTGTCGCGCTGTAAAACGCAGTGCCAGCAAGCAACGATCTTGCGCATGTCATGGGCTGCTTTTGCAACTTTTGGTTCCAAGTGAGTTCCCAGTGCTCGTCCGCCAGGCCTGCCAGTACTACGTATTGGGCCAACTTGCCGACGAGCAGTTGGGCCTTCGGGATCGGGTGAGGGCCCAATGACTGCCTCCGGAAGTGTCCTACTCGGGGAGAAGTCTCCCACGGAAGATGGAGGTGGTATAATCTGACCAAAAGACTGGTGCGACTGCGACTCGCGGCGCTCCGCATCAGGGTCGGACTGCTGATAGGAAGAAAACATCCCCTCCGAGCCACCAGGGCTTGAGGCCGAAGCATACGGGCTAGTAGACGACTGCAGATTGATCCGCGACGGAAGCTCGACTGAAATGGCAATCGGCGATGGGTGCTGGTATGAGGATCTACGGCTTCCCATCTGTCCCATCTGTCTCATCTGTACGACAGGATTTGCTTCATAGGGGGCGTAGCGTCGTGTGCTCGGCGATGGAGACGCCCTGTATAATCGCATTTCGACGGGGCCACTGTTGGGGTAGTACGTGTTGGCATGCATCTGGCCTTGGGTGACTGGTTGGCTTCGTTGCTGCTGAGTTGGGCTGTGGGTCGCCATGGAAAATTGTTCTTGAGTTGACACCAAAGGCTCATTAGGGGATGCAAGGTAAGTTGGGTCAGTTTCGTTGTTCACCCAGAGGCCAACATCAGGACTGGCATAAGCCGAGTAGTCGATGAAGTCAGTAACAGGATCGAAAAGGACGACGCCTGAACCAGGGTCTTCGGGGCTTCGCATCGGCTGTTCACTGGTCCATGGAGCGGTTTGATTCGCGAATATTTGACTCTGATAGTTATTGTACTGTTCAGATACGAGAACGCTTGGTTGCTGTCGAGCCTGTGCATTGACAGGTTGTGTATGGAAATACTGTGGGTGACGAGCCATTGAGGCATTGAGCGCTTCCAACAAAGCTGCTGGCCATTAGTATCAGCGCCACAGGTGACAACGGGATGCATGCCTTGGTCTGTGAAGTTTCCTTGGGCTGTGAACAGTCCTTGGGCCGGAAGGAACATGTTTTGATCAAAAGCTGTGAGAGGTCCCTGGGAAACCTGGGTGGTCGTCATACTGCCATTAGCTTGATAGACCTCCGGAGGCGGATCCAGGTTGAAATCCTCGACACTATCGTAGTCTGGCGTTTTCACAGAGATTGGAGAGTCGGATGGACTATCGCCATACACCATCTGCTCCGGGTATGGGCCTAGAGGCGGGTCTGGTCCTCGTGAGGCGTCGCGACTCATAGGCGGAGTGCTAAGAGGGCCACCAGGAGACAATCCAGTATGGTTGACCAGGGATGTAGGCGTTTTTGATCGCTGCGCATCATTGTGTGCATAGTTGGTGTAGAATTCCGGGGCAACTGGTACCTCAGGCGCCACGGGCGGCGGCTCCTGGTGGTAGCAGTAGTAACCGTCATCCATGGTGAGCAAGCCGTTGGACATAGCCCTAGAATAAGGAACCTCTGGGGAGCTGAGTATCTATCGCCTTGTCAAGTGCCTTGCGAACGTGGGCCAGCACGGGATCCACGAGCTGGTGGCCGGACTACCAGGACAACTCGTATTCGCGTGGATTAACGGTAAGCCGATAAAACGCACGGCTGGCCCTGCCAGTGCGAGGGATTCGAAGACTCGAGCACAATGCGCAGCGAGAGAGAAACAACGATTCAGTCTCACTATGGCCGAGGAAGAAAGCAGCTCGAAGCTGATCAGATCAGACTCAGTGCTGGGCCCGATCCGTAGAACCCCTCAAACCGGTGAAAGGCTGCGGGTGGATACCTAGGTACTGCTGCAGCTATTGGGTTTAGCTGCATACCACGAAGCACAGCATTCGCGTAGCACCAAACACAGACGGCGCGCGGCAAAGGCGAAAAGCACAAATAGAGACTGGGACGAGAGTACAGGCTGACAGCAAATCTTCTCTCTCCCTCCCGCTGCTGGCGCGATGGGCGGAGGCCTTTGATGTCTCAGACTCATGGTGGTGATATGAAGATGCACTGCGCCACCGCCAAAGGAGCCTTGCTAGCACACAACGGAACGCATGCATCAGCCCGGCATCCGAGCACTGTCCGCAATCGTCGACGCGCGGCTCTGCTGCAATGACCGACTTGTTCGCAATGAGCTCGAGCAGCCAAGTCGCGCATGTCGTTGAGGCGCTCAAGCCAGTCGTTTGGTCTGAGGGTGCTGGTCCTGGCAATTTCCCACGAGCCATGACACGAGCGTCGACTGCCGAATATGAAGGATCGACGAGTTGCCAGCGCATACCTGGATACGAGCCATGGCACGAGCATGACCACGGAGGCACCCGACAGCGTTGCCTAGCAATTGGGAAACATACGCAAGGCGGCAGACTGGTTTCGAATCCCCGTTTGGGGCGGTGCGGAAGCCTGTACGTCGCGGGATAAAAGGTGGCTACGTCCACACGGTGATGTTGGAATTCTGCCTCGCTGCACGAACACTTGGAATACGAAGGACCTGGTACCATAGCTACACAGTAGTCAACGGGAGGGCGTAACAATGCCGTGCGAACCATCATCTCTATGCGTGCCAGCAACAGTCGACAGACACGCCGCGATTGTTGACCCAGAGTTGATGGGAAACCGCTCTTTCGTACCGTCTGCGTTCATGGTTCTATAGTAGATGGTCTATCTAGAGACGACATGACGGGGCAGGTGTTCCGAAAACTCCGAGGCTTTACCCTTTTGAGTCACGCGCCAACTCCAGCAAATCATCTTGTCCGCCGGCGGACTAGCTTGCTGCTTGGTAAGCCACAGAGCTCACCATGGCACTAAGCACTCCGTTCTCGGAGCAAACAGTCTCCACGCATGAGAAGTCCGATCTGATAGAGATGCCGACCTTTGCAGTTGCGCCTGATATTCGTTTCTTACTCCACCTCACCTGCGTTGTATTGTGTGGAATGCCACGCGATGCTGAGACGGAACGGCAAGCCCAGGTTCGTACAACTCCGAAAAGCTTGGCCCGAAGCTCATACCTACTGCCTCTAGGTCTTGCGAACCATGCCGCATATCGAAGATTCGCTGTGATCATGCAACACCCACCTGCGAGAAATGCAAGACGCGAGGTGTCACAGAACAAGTCAGCAACCGCGAGCCAGGCTCCAGCCACCGTTTTAACAAGTCCGCCAGTGCTTTTATCATCCGGCACCCATGACCAGGCCTCCCGGCGTGCCTCGTAAAAAGCCAGAGCCACGACGTCGCGCTTCCCACACGCGTCAGAACGGAACACGAAATCACGAGTCTCGACCATCTCTTAGCCTAAGCCCTACGGCGCTACGGAATGAAATTGGAGTTCCGTCTATTGTCAATGCGTGGCCTACTCCTCCTGAATCGGCAACAAGGACTACCCAAAGCAGCTCCGACACCAGGAGCTTCTACCTCGGGAGCACTAGCTATGCAAGTGTTTTCGCGCAAGAGCAACCACTTCCCAATGCCTTGCACGAGCAGCCTCCCGCAAGCGCTCATGGAACGCCTACCATCATGGCTAGCGGGCTCGAAGCGACTCCCCATTGTCGTTTGAGCGTCGGCAGGGACGTCATATCCAAGTGTGAACAGTTTGCCTTCCTGGAACGGCTTGTGCGAACGTACTTTAAGATTAATCAAGGATCAGCAATGATCGGTCCCTTGATCACTAATGCGTTGCCTCATATGCGCAGAGACATTGAATACATTACCTCTAATCCCGATAACGCATATCCCTTGTTAGCCGAGATCACAAAGAACAGTACTCGGCCGCTCAAGGTTGCGCCGACCATGCTCCCATCCGAGTTCCACACGCTTTTCACGGGTCCGAACTTGCGTTGGGAAGCGATAGGTCTGATGATGGCGCTAGCGGCTTCTTGTGCACAGTTCTCTCCTCCGGATGGTCCCTTGTTCGCTCTCGAGAATGGGGATAGGGTCAACAAGGACGACTTCATCTTAGACATGATACAAGCCACCAACGACTGTATCACCCTTTGTCAAGTCCATGGTGCCGTAAACGATATCATGGTCTGGCTAATGTACAACAACATGCTTGTACAGAGTAATTGGTACGGCGACAACTGTATGACATCTCGCCTATCTCCATTACGGGACACTGACCAATGCAGATCATGGTGTATGGCGTCGCACCGGCGACGTTATCTCAGCACTCCACGCGGAAGGGATCCATTGCGAGGTTGCAGTCGTGAATCCATGCGATGAACCTCTATTCCTACGCGAGTCGCGCAGGCGAATATACGCTGCAGTGTATCGATCCGACAAAAGCTTGGCCGACTTCTTCGGGCGTCCACCGATGATGCACCAACGGTATAGTGACCGACCGCTACCTTTGGATCTTGACGACGAGGTCGTTACGTCCGACGACCATGCGGTTGTGAATGAAATTATATCAAAACTCGATGCCGACGGGTGGGCTCTTGATGGTCAGATTAGGCCGGCCTCGTGGATACGACTACGTGCTGCACTTGGTCGAGTCAAGGAACGCTTCCTCGAAGCGTCGCTCACAGGAAAGAAAGATGTCTTCATGATTGAAGAAATAGAGTAAGTTTATAACATGTTCCGAAGGCCGGCTCGTTCTGGATGGCTCAGATGCGCTTCATTTGATGCCTGGTCGCGCAAGTCTAAGACTAACAATTACAGAGCAATACGCGAGCAACATCGAACGAACTGGGAGACATCGCCCGCCCACCTCAGATACGACCTTTACGACAACGAAGCCGTCTGGATAACTCTCAAACCAAAGGCGGCCTTGCGAATGATAGGGGCATATCTCGACCACCTGCATGCAGGCTTTCAGATTCAACGTCTTCTTCGCCGCCACACCCAAAATGCTCTTCCCGCCCTCCTTGAAATCGCAATGAACCTTCTTTCTACCGCTCTCATTTTCAACAAGAACCGAAATCACGAATACAACGTGCAACGACACTTTGCTACTTTGGTTTTGTTCTACTGTTTGCCGAGTGCCGGTGTTCTCGCGCTAGAACTCCGTCGCTGTACGCTGGAAAACATACCACTGCCAAACACAGTTTCGCGCGCCGACATCATTCGAAACTTGTCCGTCCTCATCTCATGTGTGGAGTGGGCAATCGTACCGGACGACGGCAACCATCGCCTGTGCAGCGAGCTCAACAAGATGATTGCTCTCGTCTTGGACGAAGTGCTCAACTACCAACCTCCCTCGAATGAGGGTCAACCCGATGGAACTTCCGCAGTGCTCGCCGGGGTCGGAGCTGGTTTCTTCGACCTCCCGATGATAGACGGCATGGAACCTATCCCAACCGAAAGCGAGCTTTTTCTGAATTGGCTGGATAACGCGAACTGGAATAATACGGTGGGTCCAGGCCGATTCTGAGATACACATCAGAAGAGTTAATGAGCGCGTAGTATCTATTTTGATCTTTTAGCGCTCTTTTTAACGGTCTCCCTTATTCGTGATGGTGATGAGCATTTGGAGATACCCTTTGGTTGCTGGGCTCCTGCGTGAGCGCAGGTCGGTTACGGATGTGCCAGCTGAGGCAGCATTAGATAGTAATGAGAAGAAAAGCTCCCTCGTAACGAACGTTGGATGCTGTGACCTCAAATCAAGGCCAACGTTGGCCATTCTCTAATAAAAGCTAGCTATCCAGCCACCACATCTACCTAAGCCCCAGAAGATTTCCAATCGCGCTCCCCATCCCTCAACCACATCGTCCTTTCTCGCACCGGCCTTCCTACATTCTACCTTCCCAGCCCTATCAGACTAGCCTGCTAACCCACTCCCCCTCTCGGAGCTGTTCCCCTACCGAACCCCAGAATCTAAATCCGACCACCGCCGCCCGATCCGCGCTCCCATTCGCCAATTCCGCCCATCCTGACATCGTGCTGGCTTGTAGAACGCGTCGGATTTCCTTGTAGAATACATTGGGGGATTCGGCGTGCGCGGCATGTGCCGCGAGATGCAGAGAAGAGTCCCAACGCACCTTGCGATCTCCACGCGTCTGCCTGGACTACGGTGTAAGAGCACACCTTCGGCATACCTATGGAAGCGCGAATCGGAGCGTGAGCGGTGGTAGGGCATTGCGGGTATTTGGAGTCATACATGGTGTTGTCGCTACTACGAGGTGCGGCTTTGACGTGGATGAGAGGTGGTGTGGACAGGGCTGGGCTGGGCTGGGCTGGGCTGAGGCGATGTCGTGATGGGAGGCTAAGGGTAAGAGGTCGCAGGTTATATAAGGATGAGGAGGGGGGGTGTTTGGACATCAGGTACCGGTTTAACACCAGCTGAGCATTGCACGGCGATATACTACCTCTCAAACAGGACATTGAACTAGACTTTTTGAAGAATATAATAGTCTACTCGGGCGCTGCGATGGCTACCAAAGCTGTCCACGGAACAATCACATGAACGACGGATTCCACGCCTCCAAATCTATCTCCCTCTTCACGAACACAATGTCCTCATCCACCAGCCGCACTCCGAGCGAAACTGCTCCGCGGTCGTACTCCCCATCCGACACGGCCTCCCTCACCTCGACGAGCTCGAAACCAGCACTCCTCAAGCAATTGCTGCATAAGAGGTGTTAGTCATTCATCTTGTTCCCCGTCGTAGTGCTGAGTTGATATGAACATAGCGTCAGAAGGCTCAACGGCTAAGCAAGAGAAAGTCAAGAGCAAAAGCAGGACCAGCGGCGGCAACAGCGACATCAGCACTGTGATAGAGAGCCGTTCTGGGCTGCGGCGGCGGTGTGGGCGTCGATGCGGTAGTGATACAAACCCTTTGGCGGACCGGATTGAGTATGGCCGAGGGAGTGCAAGCTGGGGGCAGCTTGGAGAGATGTGTCTAGACTGCAGGCTGTTGCAGGATGGGCTTTTCTTTGTGGGATTTGGGGTGTATCTTGGACGGTTGGGAGATCTGGATGCTGCGATCATGGGCTCGGAAGCATTGGTCGGCACCGGTGCGAGCGCGAAGTTGTGCTGCATGAGCTGTATGGGAATGGGTATGGGCTTTTGGGATCCGGTCTGAGGATTTCTAGTAGGTGCTTTAGTATGGTTGAATGTAAACAATCAAGGTTGGCGGGCCATGGTTGAACGTAAACAGCCGTCGTCGACGAGAAAGGCAGGCGCGCTTCACTAACGCTCCCTCAACACCAGCGCGCCTCAATTATACGGGTATACTTGTTGTTTGACGATGACCATTGCACGATACTGAGTCTATCCATTAGATGGCCAGTCGGTTGCCTACGTAATGATACCCGAACATTAGGGTATCCTGCCCGAGTCAGTAGTGGGTTCAATTCCCCGGCCGGTCGGGAGCCCTTTGTTCAAAACTTTGCTTTCTTCGCGAGTACTGAGCACAAATGGGCTTTGAGTCTCCTGCTTGACTCATTGGGTTCTCGCATCCGCAAGGCAGTCGGGAGCTCATGCTTGGTCCGTCAGTACAACACCATTTTTTTCATTATTTTTTTCTGTAGTTCTTCGCGGAATTTATTCTAAGGAAAACCTAGAGCTAATGGGCCGGCCTTGTGGATGCTTACATTGCGCTCTTTCTATTCCACCACATGATACAGCTTCTTCACGATATCCCTTCTTAAGCTCATATACATCCCACACTCTGAAACCTGTGTCAACCGATGGACGAGTGGTAATTTTGAAGAACGGGGAATCTTCTGGCTGAAAAGCTCGGTCACACCGGCATTGTCTTCGATCTTGGCCCCATGAACACATCAAGTCGCTTCTAAATAACTTCCCCCGGTAACACAGCAGCAGATAGTGATCTATCAAGGCTCACCCAGGAATCGTTGTTCGTTCGGTTGTTCTTCTCGCTAGTAGTGAGCAGCAGCTCTCAGTTGATCACGCCAACGCCTATGGCTATCGCGACTTGGAGGTTGAACGAATGGTCTCTGAGATGGTTTAGAGTATCTATGCGTATCTCATATATGCAAGAATCTCAGAAGCGCTCCAAAGTAGTAGGTAGTTGCACTTGAATAGAGCAGCTACCCTATCAATTGGATGTGGTGTATCTACGGGCAACCCGATCAGTGCTTCATTTGCTTTCACCTTACCGGCCGGGATAACGAAGACCCGCATTGGCTCGCTTATGCCGTTCAAATTCTCTAGATGCTTGGCACGTCGCGTTTGAAGGTTTTGGAAGTTGCGTGAGCGACACGACCGCTCGTTGTCGCATCAACCTCTACCTGCGTCCACCATGCCGCTCACACCCGCCATGCCCCCCCGCCTCTGATGCCGATCCGAAGGGTCCGCCACTACACTCTCTGAAGCCATCTACCGCGAGCGAGTTGCAAAAATGGGCCGCGGAGCATATTGACCTGCAGACGATTTGCGGCGGGGTGAACACGCAGCTAGAGATGCAATTCCGGAGGGAAGAGAAGTAAGCAACGGAAGATGCAGCTAGCTCGAAGTGTACTGATTATTCACAGCCGGTGGCTCTACGTTTCATCTCAATACGATGAGGTTTCATTCGTCATCCAGTATCGAGGCCACACCAGGAAGACCCTTGCTCCTTTAGCAACGCAGACATCCAATGTAATGAAGAAAAAAGTGCAGAAACACCGCGAGGTTAGTAACGATTCCTCAGCTCACCAATCAAGCCAACCACTGGGAGTAAGGTGGACATGTCTTCCCCTTCTCGTCTAACCAAAACACACCACCTTGCCTTAACTCACGCTAACTTTATCCCGCAGACCGGCACTCACTGTGAAACAATGCACGTGAGCTTCGACGAGCTCTGTCCTGGCCTCGACATCCCGCCTTACGTCCTTGATGAGATTATCGTCCTCTGGTACGAGCTCCGCATCGCGATGTCGCACGAGAAGCGCAAGATCATCAAGAAGGCTGTCTCGACCCCCAAGGATGCGCCGCTTTCCAACGATTACACGGGCACGATGACCGGTCTGATGTCGCTCATCCACCCACACGACGCCTCGTACGCACTCGACGACGCCCTCCTCAAGTGTCTCACCACAGCCCACCTTCGTAAGAGATTGATTGAAATGCGCTACAACATGAGCGCGTGGGTTGAGGCCATGAACAAGGTATGCGCCCGGAACCGCGTGGGTGAGAAAAACATCCTGCTCCGCAAGATGTTCCTCAGCTCTGCCATCTTTTCCACGAAAAGCTCGACGGGAATGCTACCGAGAGGGCGTCGTTCCTGCAGCAGATGTTTTTGCATCCCGACTTCATGGAGGAGTTCTGGCTGGGCTTGAGGTGGCGTCATCGACATTGAGATGCCTCCTTCCTTAGTGACTGATTGAGTGTCTCGGTGGGTTATAGTCGCGATGGTGGCGCATTGGCTTTTCTCAATCGATATGGTAATTGGCGTCATGGGTTGTGATTATATACCCCGGTATGCGCTTTGAATCTTGTCTAGGCGTTGTAGACACAGCTAAGTGCTGTCTTGCTTTGACAGTCTCGCGAGGTGTCTCGCTCTGATATGTTCTAAAAGACCTTCATGTTCACTTTGTCGTCTCATTTTTGCGTGCAATTCCAGGATGTTCTTGTGTTTCCAAGACAGGCTATCAATGTCGCGGTTAATGTGACTTCCACTCAAAAGGAAAAACAAATTCTGCAGTCGCTTTTGGGAAGAAATTGATCTTGTTAAAGATAGAGATGATTGATCTTGTTAAATAACAGACATATCATGACGCTCGCCCTCACGACTATCTCTGTATTTCAGCACATCATCGATAGGAACAACTATTGATAACACTGCAGCCATGCCCGCGAATGCATTAGCAATATTCACAGTTCCCATATCCAACTTCACAAACCGCAATTAAAATCACCACAAGAACTCATGCCATCCACACCTACCCTTGACGCACAGGCTAAACCCACAAAAGTCCAACGCAAACATACCAGCCCCAACCGGTCACCTCCAACCAACATGACATCCAGAAGTCGCTGTGAGACCTGAGTCACGCCCAGGATATAGCTTATCCTCCAGCAATGCTAACTCGGTAACAATTTCCATGTGCTGTCTGCCTATCCCGTGTTCTTACTCTAGCCGCCTGGAAATCCAGCTTTCACATTGGGCCGGACCGCAATTTAACGTGAATGAGCAGTACCCTCTCGGCCTTGCATCACTGCCCATAGTCTCCTGGTTCAAAAGCATCTCCGCAGCTTCACTCATCGCGGCATTTCTCATGCCGATCATGTTGACTGCAATACCTAGCCCGGACGAAAAGGTTTTGGGAAAGCAGCAAATGTAGTGATTCGTTCACATCGTCTAGCGCTAAAAATTGCCTCAGCCTTCCCTCTGCGGCTAGACTCTATCGGTTGTGTGTATACAGAGTTAGCATTACTTTATGACTTTTCGATTAGTAGCCAGTGTCTGTAGGGCAGGTCACAAAGTCACATTCAAAGCTTTAGACATGCAGAGCATGACTTTTCTCCATTCAGTTAGAGATTCACCCCTCTAACAAGCACCCACAACACCACGGGCACAACGACGTTGTCATTCCCACCCGTCAGCACCGCCTCTTCCAGACTCGCACCCGCGGCGCAAACACTTGCTTTCCCCACCATCTTGACCCCCTCCAGCGCCCACTCTAGCACCCCCCCTTCAGGTGCACCGTCTCGCCATCCAACAAGGAGCCATATTTTGCCTGCGACAAGCCCAATCGTGACAGCCACCGCGAATGCCAGGCTCCCCTCGAGCGACTTGCCGCCTCCCCAAGGCCATTTCCTGCGTCCGTAGCGCCGCCCGATGAGCGATGCAGCCGCATCTCCCATCCCAACGCACACGACGCCCGCAACCATGCTGATGTCCCTCTTTTCGATGTCCCAGCCTACCCAGGGCTCTTCGCCCTTCCTATCCACGCCCGCAAGACTTAGCCACAGCGGGATCGCACTCCCGATCAGGAGGAAGATGTGACTAACCACTACGGGGCCCCTGAGATCCCTGCCGTCCACGTACGGCGTGAGGAACGTTGCGATGGGCCCGCTCAGCGGCGGCAATTGACTCGCGCGGATGAGGTCGAGGAGCAGGAAGATGGCGAGGACGAGGGCGAGCGCGAGCGCGACGAAGCAGGGGTCTATGAAGATGGTGGGGAGCAGCATGGCGACCATCATGCCGTGGAAGACTTTGCGGCGGGTGTCGACTTCGACGACGGAGGAGAGGCGGAAGACTACCACAAGGCCTACCAGGATGATGCTGACGCAGTAGGCGCAGAGGAGGAGGCGGACGTTGGCGGGTCCGAGGATGGTTTGGCGGAAGGTCTCGGCGAGGGGGAGACGGTGGGCCCATTGGGCGTCGTCTGCGTCGAAGAGCGGAGGGAGCGCGATCCACCAGCCCAGATCCCAGTCGAAGACTTCGAAGCGGAGGCGTTGGATGTTACCGAAAAGGTAGCCGAGTGCCCAGCCAAAGGGTTCGTGGTCGTAGAGAGCGTGTTTGCCAATGATTAAGCGGATTGGACCGAGGATGAGGGCGGCTACAGCAAAGTAGAAGTATGCAGCATAGATCCACTTCCGGTAGAGTGCTTGCGTGGGAGTAAGTGCAAGGAAATGTTGCGCTATAGACTTCGTGCGTCGGCGCTGTCGAAATCCATTTGGTAATATGGGAAGTTGCACAGGAAGACTGGGAACCGTGTTACGCCTTCGTGAAGTTGCTGCAGGCGGTGGCGGACTTTTCTGCCTATCCAGATGTTTGTATTCTGTCTTGTTAGGCTCGATTGCTGACCGAGATTCGTTACCGTTTGGCGTTCTATTGTTGTTCCTAAGAGCATTCAATATGTCTAGCTTCAAGCTCTTGGTCTTGGTCAGAGGATTCTGTAACAAAGGCTCGTCCTCATCAGCATCGCTGTCAGACGCTGCTCGAGTAGCACTGCGTGTACGAAGGCTCTTGTTGAGCACTTGCAAAAATGACTGTTGCGCTTGGATGACCCGACTCACGCGTCGAAACCTCCACCGTGGGATACGTGCCAGTGCCACTCCCCATTTGAGGACTTTGCCGCAAAGCACAAAGAGAGTGAGACCTCCAATCCAAATCAAAGTTCTCAGTATACCGGCTTGGGGAGAGTCCGTAAAAAGTAGGAGATCAATCAATCCGATAGAGAGAAGGTGCAGTTCTGCAGGAAGTAAACTGGTCGTTGTGAGGTAGTGTAATGGCGGCAAAAGTGCCTGGTGAAGTGGGAACAGGCACACCAGCAACTCTGGATGCAACCCCTGGTCAGGTGGAGATAGCTTGAGTTTATAAGGTAATGGTGACAGGAGTTTGGAAGGGAACTCGGTAATTTCAGGGGCGATTAGAGGTAGTATCGATATGAGCCAGTGGACACTCGAATAGCCCGCCGGCGAGGTTCCGTAAGGTACTAATTGGGGCGGTAATGCTGCCAAAGCGAGAAGAATGTTGGGTAGTAACGCCCTTGGCAATGCCGAAAATAAAGATATAGAAATCAAAACTGGTAACACAGCGGGGTATAATATGGGAGCAGGATCGAAAGCGGCTGGTATGCGGATGCGCTGTCTGAATCGGAGGTTCGAAGGCGGCTGTTTCCGCCACGAGTAGAACAGGAGTCGGAGTGGATAGATGGCTAGGACGCTGGCCATGACAACGACATGAGTGGATAGATATACTGAGAGGTTCTTAGCACGTATCTCAGTGGCTTCGTAAACGCAAGCACATACGTCTGTGCCATTGCAACAGCTTCTCCCAGCACTTGCATCCGCCAACAGCCAGTATGCCGATGACCCCAAGCAATGCAGTCTCGGTTGTCCTCCTGAAAACCTCGTTGCGGCGTCTTTTCAAGTATTTCTGGCGCGTTGCTTTCGCTTCATCATCGGTTGGCGAAGGCTCTCCTGTCCGCGACCCCTCTTTCCTTGGCTGAAAGTATCGCATGGAGAGCTTGAGTCCTTCCTCGTCCACCTGGGATGGTGTCAACGAGGGCGTTGCATCGCCCTCCAGCCCTGATCCGCGCGCATCGCGTAGTCCTTTGTGCGGCCTGAGAGGCGGTGCTGGCAATGCCTTGACGAAGCCGTAGCCCTCATCGTCGGCCTCCGTGCCGCTCTCGCTTGGGGACTGTGATACCCTTCTCCGCTTCTTCTCATCCTCTTCTGACGGTGTGCCTTGTGACGTGGGCCTGGTTGTACGCGAGAGGTCGTTGTTCGACGATTGGGAAGATGGCTGAGAGGTGCGCAGCTCGTGCTGGTGGCGGTGGTACGGGTGGGGTGAGCGGCGGAAGAGCTCGAGAGCCTCTGTATCTGAGGTTGTGGGCGCCTCCAATTGCGACTCGGGCGGTTCAAGCTGCGCATCTGGCGTCTCGGAAGCTTGCGCCATGCTGGGTTGGTTAGGTGGGCACATTGGCGGGGAATATGCGCCTGAGCTTCACGAGAGTAGACGTTTGTGAAAACGAATGGCGCAACTATGGAGGCGCATTCTAGCCGGGCTGCCACATATTTGGATCAGGAGGGAGAGTGTGAGAGCATGCGTGGTGCGTGCAGTACAGGAATTCTCACATGTTCGGGCACACGCGGACCTTTGAGTAGCTGACGTTGCTTGTTGAACCGCTTGCAGGGTTGCACCTGCAATGTCGCCAAGACACGACCACCACAACAGGACATATATGAGCAAGTGGGCGACGCAGGCGAAGATGAAAATTCAGGTGATTACAAGAATGTATGCATATCTATTGTACACGCATCTATCGAGATGTCTCATGCTGCTCATCACGAATATCGCCCGAGCTGCTCCCTGCTCTAGATACCTTTTACAAGTACTTGTTCTCCTTCAACCAGGCCTTCACATCATCAGAATCGCGCTCAATCCAAGCTGCCTTCGCGCTAATGGCGTCAATGCTCTGGGCAAGTGCCTTGTCAAAGCCCTTGGTACTCTTGTCCGCAAAGAAGGTCTCGATCTCCTTAATGTGCTCCTTACTCGTGAAGCTAGACGTCGCGATAGACACAACAGAGCTAAGCATGCTCAAGCTGGGCGGTAGCCTCTTCTCGAGCTCCTTCCAGTTGTCCTTGGTCCATTGCCAAAGAGCCTTGATGCCCTCTGGGTGCGTACGCAGAGAAGAGAGTGGTAGGTAGATGTCCTGCGCCTTGACATCGTCACTCAGAGACAAGTCCAAGGTGCGCTGGATGAGCTCAGGAGTCTTGGCGCGACCTAAGGCCCGCATAGCCGTGTTACGCTCATCGCTCGTCTTGGCATTGATGGCCTCGTTCTTAACGACATCATATTCTGCCACACCGCCATTGCTCAAGACAATGGCGTATACACTGCCGCGAAGGTTGGGGTGGATGGCGGATCGGTCGCCGTTCTTAAACTTCTCAAACATGTCGAACGAGGCTTTGACAATGGTTTCGTCCTTCGCAACACCAGCAGTACCGAACATGGTTGCCTTGAACTGCTGCTCAAGATGTCCGTCCTTCTCGGTGAAGGTCCATCCCAGTTCGTGGGCCTTGTCTTGGGTCAACTTGAGCTGGAAGGTCTTAAGAGCATCCTTGACAGCTTGGTCTTCAAACTGCCAGGCAGAGCGGAGTACGCTGATACGGCTGCTGATCTCCTGCCACACAACAAACTCCGTCTCGCTCTTGAAGCTGTCGAGGAGCGAAAGGATGCCGGACGTCTTCTGGTAGCCCGAGGTAGCCAGCGCACCAGCGTCGGCAATCATACCGGCACGGTCTTCCACGGTGAGGAGCCCCTCCTTGGCAGCGAGACCTAGCTTTCGAAGACGCTCAGGGCTGTACGAGGTGCGGTAGATGCCAGTGTGGTCGGCATTGAACTTGAAGAAGTCGAGATCCTTCACCTTGAAATCAGCTTCGCGGGTGGTCAGAGCCAGTTCTTGGTCGACACCATCCTTGGTGCGTAGACCGAGGAAAATGGGGTATAAGGTCTCGTCTTCCTCCGGCTTGACATCCGCTGTGCGCAGGAAACGGTTCTGCTTGAGATGAATAGAGTCTGAGCCTTCGGTAACGGTAACGACGGGGAAGCCGACATGCTTGGTCCAGATGTCCATGACTTTCTCAACATCTTTGCCGCTAGCGTCGCTCAAGGCCGCCCAAAGATCACCAGTCTGGGTGTTGCCGTAGGCGTGCTTCTTTAGGTACCTCCGGATTCCTTCCATGAAGACGTCCTCGCCAAGGTATTTTGAGATCATGCGGATGACGCAAGATCCCTTGGAATACGAGATGGCATCGAAGATCTGATTGATCTCATCTGCACGCTTGACCGGGACTTCGATTGGATGGCTGCTGCGAAGCGAGTCTAACGAGAGGGCTGACGCGAGATTGTCGGTAACGTACCCCTCCCAAACTTTCCAGTCGGGATAGAAGACGTTGCACGAGTACCAAGACATCCATGTCGCGAAACCCTCGTTCAGCCACAAGCCGTCCCAGAAGTCCATGGTGACAAGATTGCCGAACCATTGATGTGCAAGTTCATGCTGCACAGTTTCGGCCACGCGCTGCTTCAGACTAGCACCGCTGTTCTTCTCGTCGATGAGCACGTCGACAACACGGTATGTGATCAGACCCCAGTTCTCCATGGCACCCGCACTGAAATCAGGAATAGCAACCATGTCCATCTTAGGCAGAGGGAATGGGCTGTTGAAGGTCTTCTCGTAGAAAGCGAGCGTCTTGGCCGCGAGGTCGAGCGAGAAGCGGCCGTGCTCAATTTCTCGGTCTTTCGGCGCATAAACGCGGACCGGCACGCGGAAGTCGTTCGTCTCGATGTAGTTGAGCTCTCCGACAATGAATGCGAGGAGGTATGTAGACATGAGTGGTGTCGGGTTGAAAGTGACTGCCTTGCGCTTCTCGCCCTTGACGACAAGGGACTCCACCTTCTTTTCTGAAGCAACATCCATGTTGCTCAAGCAGGTCATCTTGTCTTCGGCGATGAGCGTTACGGTGAAGGTAGACTTCAGCGCCGGCTCGTCGAAGCAGGGGAACGCGCGGCGGGCATCGGTAGGCTCCATCTGCGTGGTCGCTAACCACGTCTTCGAGCCATCCTCAGCCTTGAACGACGAACGGTAGAAGCCTGCCATGTTGTCGTTCAGTGTGCCCGTGAATGTCAGGGTGAGGGAGGCCTTCGACCCGCTCGATATGGTATCCTTGAAAGAGACCTTGGTGGTCTGGCCCTCTTCATCGTGGGTCAGCTCCGGAGAGCTCGAGACGACCTGGTCACCGGACGTGACCTTCGCGGAGTGTATCTTGAGGTCGATGGTGTTCAGTGTGATATCCGTGGAGTTTTTGACCACGTCAAGACTGTAGAGGGGTCAGCAAGCATCTACAACACAAGCTGTAGAGTGGGCGGAATACCCCCCAAGCCAGACCAGATTGTATGACATATAGGCGGATTGTTGCGTTTGACCTGCTTGCACTTGGTGCTGCACTGCCTACCGTCCTCTGAATCATGCATGCTGGGCCAACTTGAGGGGTGTGTTCAACCTGCCCACAATCGGGAGGCGGGCAATTGCGTACTCAATGGTCACGAAGCCCTCGTAGGTGGCCTTCTCGAAGTCGGGCTCGAGGGTCAGGTCGTAGTGGAGGGGTTTCACGTTGGTGGGCAGCACCTCGCGCGCCTGATTGACGGCCATGGCGGAGCCCTCGTTCTCTGCGCCGAATTGTCTGCACATGTTGCGGCGGTGGGAGCAATGTCGGACTTGAAGAGGGAGAGTGGTGGTAGGTTGGCGAGGGGCGAGTGTCCGACGGAGGGTTGACTCTGCTGCAAAATGGCGTGGTGAGGTCGACGTGGTGGGGCAGAATGAGGTGGAGTTCGCCGGGCGCGCGACGCTCAGGAAGGAACGACTTAGCGGAACGCGACCGCTGCTGCCAGCGGTGATGGAGCGTATTCGACTCGCCGCCGCGCCCGCACCAGCCGCAGACGCTGGCCGCCGCAGGGCATTCCGTGATGCTCTCTGCAGGGCGCCATACTGTCTGAGGAAGCCCATCTACGTCTAGATGGTATGCGGTGAAGCGCCAATGGCAATTCGTCGGTGAAGGAGGTTGCAGCTCTCCCGTCCGAGAAAGGCAGACGCGCCAAGCCGTCCCATGCATCGGCGCACGCCCCTCGGTTAAAACCTCTTCGCGTGCAGCGCGTCTTTCTTCTTCACATTCACAGCAAGGAGTTCAGTCCTCCCAGCCCTCCTCCCCATGGTCGCGCTGGAGTTCTGGCGCTCGTCGCCAGCTTTGCGAGACCGAACACACGCGGACGTTTGAGCCTCTCCGCGATTTCCATTCGTGGTGAGGTATAAAAGCTCCGCGACATTACCCACCCATGACCGTGATATTGCAAAATTCGTCCAATTTCCACTCCTGCCAGTGACTCAAACATGTCTGCACGCTACTACAGTGGCGAGGCCAGGTGACTGCTGCCATGGTGAAGGTTGAGCTAAAGCGGGTTTGACCGCTCAGCACAGTCGTACAAGAGAGGCGCCTCAATCCGCTGTTCGGGTGTATCGCGATGCCATGTGGTCAACTTCGACATCTTGCTTACAGTAACCGATAGACCCACCATTTCACCGACATCTAGCGGGAGATTCGGTGATGATACTATTGAGTCAGCCTCCAGCCATACGGTGAATCTCATCTATGGTGTCTTTGTCATGGACCTGGTTTGCCTTGGCAGCGTTGTGCTGTAAACCCTCCATCATCATCATCAGACGTAGTACTTCTGCATGGTTCGGGCTGAGACTTCGCTGACATTGAGTCAAGCTTATGACCAGACTGACGCAAGACACGCCCTTGAGATCAACGGAAGTGCGATACCCGGTGTTATTTGCCATCAGCCACAATCAGACCGAATATGATGTTTGTAAACGTGGGCAATCGCAGGACGCATCGTTTCACCTCGTCACCATACGCTCAAACAGCAATCGAGAGCGTTCCCCCCTCAATGTGTCTTAGCGTCGAGACACAACATCTGGGATGATAACGAACATGCTCGACAATCGTTTGCACCGCTATCACCATCTCACTTTCAAGTCCATGTGACACTAAACACAGCTCCCGCTGTACATTTCTCGCTCACATATAAAAGTAGGCTTGACACGTATTGCTAAGCATGGGTCACTTCGGATGGCCAACATGGCCGATAAGACACTGTGTAGGCTGCACGTGAGCATGCGGTTCCTGGTCTTGCACAGCGGTCATCTGCAGCGATGCTTCAACTGGCCACAAGTGACAGATTTGCGAAAAAGCGGTCACCGGTACCAGAGAGTCCCGATCAGCATGGAGGGTGGCCATGGCGTCTTAGTAGAGGCTACGATTTCGACGCTGAAGACACACGGCATAGATGAGACCAAGACAGCCCGATTGTGCATGCTGCTTAGCTCAACTCATCGCACCTAATACGAACATTCTATAGGTAAATGTGCATGCAGTTTGGTATGCAATCCTTTGATCTTGGTCGTCTTTGCTTCAAAGGTTGTGGGACTAACACCTTACCATTCACGACGCAGCTTGTCTTCCATTGTCTATCCAAAATTAGATTGAGGGTGTATACTTGATTAAATGGATATTGTTACCTTGTCCATCCGCAGATCATGGCTGAGCAGGCGCATTTGAAATGTATCGCTGCTTTGCAACGAAAGCACTATTCCTGCAATCCAATCACATTGCTATTTACTTGACTGAATTCAGATATCGAAAGTCAATCCTCGAGTGCAGGGCTACCAACGATTTCCCAGCGCACTGTACCATAGAGACATTGTCGGTGGTACTTTACACTTCAAAGTGAATAAATAATAGTGCGACAAGGGCGCGCCTCTTACCTCGATCGGTTGTACGTAGATCAGTGTCTGGTCAGAAGTCCGAGTGCGCTGTGTCAACCAGGAGGACCAATGCAGTAATCACTCTTATCGCCTGGTGCTGTACGGCGCATCTAATTCATTTGCACCCGGCTGGGATTCCAGGGACTTGCATTTGGAGAAGTGCGACCCCAAGGACGATGTCAGATGACCGCACATCAACCTCCTTCACATCAAGAAGCCAAAGAGAAAGAGACAGCACTGACGATTACAAAGAATATTGTGTGGTGTCCTGCCGTTGTCGGTCGTTGGCGCGCAGGAGCAGAGAGCCCAGATCACTAGCGCCTCACGTGCATCAGCCACATCGGGCAAGCGCGGCTGGGCACAAAATAAGCGAAGCGCACCGCCAGAAAAGCCAACTCCACGATACTTCTGTTCAACGACAATACTAACCGCCACCATGCCCAAGGAAGTGAAGCAGAAGTCTGGTATGCAAAACGTCCTCTCGTAACGACATGGCGCATCGCTAACCTAATTGCAGGCCTTATCGTTGGCCCCAACGCCGGCCACCGTACGTATTTTCTACGAGCGAAAATTACTCGACTGCGACCACCGAACGTATACTGATAGTGACAACAGAGGTCACTCCTAGGACCCCGGCCACCCGGATCTCGCGGAGGAAGGGTTTCCTCTCCAAGAGGACCGCTTTCGTTAGGGAGATCACTCGTGAGGTTGCTGGGTACGTTACACCTCGCACACGTCGCCGCGAAATGGCAGGAAGACATGCACATGCGCAATGGGTCCTGCCAATCCACCCGACAACCACCGCTGGAATATTTAAGACACCAGAACGTCGCTGACTTGCTTGTGTCCAGTCTTGCCCCGTACGAGAAGCGCGTCATCGAGTTGCTCCGAAATGCCAAGGACAAGCGCGCCCGCCGCCTCGCAAAGAAGAGGGTACGTCTCCCTCCGCTCCATTCAGCCCATCACCACCCGCCGCCGCAGCCGCAATAAAATTCCTGCTAACACCCCCCACAGCTCGGTACCTTCGGCCGTGCCAAGAGGAAGGTCGAGGAGATGACCAACGTCATCCAGGAGTCCCGTCGTGCCGGCCACCACTGAGCGTTTTCACGCCGCCAGGGTGGGCAACGAGCATCGCGACGGACGGCAGGGGACCTCATACATTTTCCGCTTCATCAACCAATCGAATCATGGGTGTTAGGTCTCTTTCATGGCGGGATTGACACGACTTCGGAACATGCATCACAGAATAAAGGGCACGATTTCGGAGTACTGGCAATGATTGGACGTTAAGGGGCAGAGGATACCTAGCAGTGTCTCCTAAAAGATGAAAAATGTTATCGGTTCACGCCAGTGCAACACTTGTTTCATGCTTTCGAACGTGCAGTTATGTCACGCTCATCTACTGACTGTGTGCCCCACCGACACCCTTCGTAGATCCGCTCCGATATCAAGTTCATCGTCGATCGCCCACGGCTCACCAAGAGGTCGTGATTCACAATACTGAACCCCAGAGACGAATATTGTGCATAAACATCATGACTTCATTGACAATGGGCATGGCGATACCCAAAACCAGATGCATCGCTCTACAGCCGCTGAAAACAAAGACATTTCCAACAAGCACGCCAGCATCATGCGACATCAATGCTACAACTACAGTGGTCCCAAGACAATTTCTCCAGAACACGAAGAGCTCGTAGCCTCCAATCCCACCCGTCCTCCCTGTCCACGAAACCCACAATTCTACTTCTTCTTGAAGATGCTCTTGTTCAGCAAGCTCTTCAGCTTATTCTCCTTCTCCGCCGCCGAATACTCCTTCTTCTGCTTCCCCTCTCCAAGCGTCTGACCCTTCGACGACGACGACGCCGCCGCCTGTGCCCGTTCATTGAGGATAGGTTCCTCGATCTTCAGCGGCGCAGCCTTCTGCTGCCACTCTTTGCTCAGCACCGGCTTCACGCCCCGGACAGCCGTACTCGCGCCGTCGTCCCAGCGGAACGTGAGCAGCTCGTTGCTGCTGAACTTCATGTCCTGGAAGAGGAGCCTGGAAGTACGATCCATCTGCGCGAACTGGCCCTTCGTGTCGCGGTAGGAGATGTGGAAAGGCTCGTTCTTGTGCTCGAGACAGCTGGTGACGAAGTCGTAGACGGTGGCCGTGGTGTCAGTCTTGGAAACGGAGAACTGGACGAATGCGCCGTCGGGAAGGCGTACACGTATGATGCCGCCTTTGGACGCCATGGCGGCCATCCTCTCTTGTCGTTCGGCTCCTTGCTGCTCGAGCTCTTTGTCGGAGAGTAGCCGAGTGTTTTTCGAGCGATCTTTGTATGAAGCTTGGAGGCCGCGTAGTTGGTCCACGGAAGGCTGGTAGTCTGCTTCGTTGAAGGCTTGGCGGGCGGCTTGGGGAGTTGACGAAGTCGGAGCAGAGAAGACTTGTATGTTTCGGGGAAGTGCGGACGAAGAAGGCTGCTGCGTAGCTGGCGTTGGCTCTGGAGGCGGAGAAAGGGGAGCAGACGATATTGATGAGGGAATTTGAACTGGGCCGTCGAAGGCAGGCATTGAAGGTTCAGCATCGATTGGATCTTGGTCTACCTCCATTGGTGAAGGGTCTGGCTCTCCAGGTCGTATTGTCTCGCCCGCGACTGTTGTTGCCGTCTCAGCATCACCTTCGTCTGGGTCAGGGATGGAGCCAACTTGTACAGAACTCTCTGAATGAGCGCCGCTGGGTGCAGCATCAGAGCTATTGAAGTACTGCGAGATATGTGTCATCGCCTCTTCAAGTGGCGTACCACTATTCTTGAAGCCCAGTTTCAGGGAAGCACTTCCGCTGTCAAAACCCAGCTGGCTGAGCGTCTTCTGGAGATCCACGAATGAACCATGCTCCTTGTGACCGGGCATGACGGTGATGACGGGCATTTCGTAGTTGAGTCTACCAGCACCCGTCCCGGTCCCGTTCATCTCGGGCACGCCTCGCTGCGTGAAGTTGTAGTTGGCACCCTGCTCACTCTCGAAGTGTCGCAGCAACTCCCATAACGAGGTGTTGCTTGCGAACTTTTGTATCAGGCGTGCGCTCTTCTCAGACGGGGGAAGGCTTAAGGCTACGGAAATGACCGTAGGCGATCGAGAGGCTTGGACAAGTTCCAGCCGTGCACCTTGAGGAAGATTGACATGCCGTATTTGCTGTGATAGCGAGACAGGCTTGTTGTTGTACCTGGTCAACGTTAGCTATGGAGCTGTGGTGCGTGGGAATGTTGCTAAGCGTAGACGGATAGCCCGGAAATGTTTCGAACGTCATGTCTTCTTCCGTGGGGCATATCACGTCCCGCCAACGGCTCCATAGCCTTGAACGTGCAGCTACTTACTTCAGAGTGAACTGCTCCTTGTTGACGCCAAACTTCCGACATGCCTCGTCGCGAACCTCGGTCAGGTACTTGACCGGCGTGGTCGGTATCTTCTGGCTCCTCGCGGACGCATTGAAGACCACCACGTGTGACATTATACCCAACGGTATATCTTGTACAGGCTGAAAGCGCTAAAGATGACGGCGGGCGTATGTATTATGAATGCGGCGCGTGTGTACCAGCAATGCCAGCCGTGCCCCTTACGCACAGAGTCGCAGCGTTCGAGGGTCAGGACCAGGTTAAGGATGTGGAGCAGCGAAGCTTCAGGTGTGCGGAGGGCAAGCGTCGATGGGTCTGGCAGTGTTTCTTAGTGACGCTCATGCTGCGCGAGTGAGCCGTGTTGCAGGCGCGCAGGTCAAAGCTGCAGACTTTCACCAGAATAGCGAGGAGACACCTACAGTTCGCTCTTCCAGAAACACTCTGAGAAAGGAAAGATGGTATATAGTGGGTCAAAGAGAGCATCGATGTTAAGCGGGTGAAAGGCAGGTTGGCTACGACGTCTTGGCGCACATCGAGTTCGTCGGAAGCCTGTGCTAACAAGTAGGGGCCCTGAGAGCGGCGCGAAGTGGTGGTGATGGTGGCGGTGCTTCTCGAAGGTTCGCGACGCGTGTGCGGGTGTTTGCCTTCGGCGATGCTGAGGCAAGAGCACAGTCCAATCTACACGGATGGATGCGCCTGCCCCGCCCCCACCACCAACCAACACGCGCTAGGGTCTCCGGACTTTTATATACGCAACAGACGCATTCTCATCCTCACCACCCAGCGAACACTGCACCATGTCGGGCTCTACACAGATATCCTCGCCCGAACAGCTACGGACCCTGCTGTCCTCGTCGCGCATCGTGGTCGTCAACTGTAAGCTGCATCCGAGTCCATGACCGCCTCCGACGACACGACGGTGCTAATGTTGCAACCTCGAAGTCTACAACGAGTGGAACCCCGCCTGCAAGACCATATCCCCCGTCTACGACCAGCTCGCCGCCTCGCTGGCCCGCCCGGGCGTCGTTTCATTCGCCAAGGTCAACGCCGAACAGCAGACGCAGATTGCGCAAAGCTACAGCGCCACAAAGTGAGCTTCCTCACGTCAAGCTTGGGGTCCGCTGCTGACTATCGCCCGCAGTCCGCCCCTCTTCGTCATCTTCAAGAACGGCAACCAAGTCTCCAAGTTTACCGGTACGAACCCCCAGCAGCTCTCGGACAACATCAGGAAGCTTGCCGCCGAGGTTGAGTCGGGCGAGGGCGGCTTCGGGGAAGGGTCGGGCTTGAGTGGCGGTGCTGGAGGATGGAGGGGCGCTGGCCTGCCTCGGGGGTACACAGATGTCACGGACCAGGTAGACGTCCGTGGCCTGGACTTGCTGAACTCGGACAGTGAGTTTGGAGGCGTACGAACGCTCTTCGACACCACGCAGCCGAGCAGCGCGGGCAAGGGCAAGGCAGCAGGCGAGTCCAAGAAAGACTGGGTCGAGAGCGATGTCGACGAGCAGTTGATGCTGTACCTGCCATTCACGTCCACCGTCAAGGTCCACACCATACAGATCACCTCGTTCCCACCCGAGGCCGACGATGACGACGACGACGAAGTTCCGCTCCGACCGAAGACCATACACCTCTACACGAATCGCCAGCACAACCTTGGATTCGAGGAGGCCGAAGACATCGCGCCCACGCAAACCTTCGAGCTTCAGTCATCAGACTGGGACGAGAGCACCGGCACCGCGAAGCTGGAGCTGAGGTTCGTCAAGTTCCAAAACGTCTACTCCCTGGTGCTCTTCGTGGTGGATGGCGACGGCGACGGTGAGAAGACGCGCATAGACCGCATCAGAATTATTGGAGAATCCGGCGAGAAGCGTGAAATGGGCAAGCTGGAGAAGGTCGGTGCTGATGATTAATGATTTGACTTGAGCCATTTGTTATTTACGAAGTATGTGCTCATAGGACTTGACGGAGCTCAAGGTTTCCCAGTGCCCATCCGGCATTCCCAAAAAAATAAATAAAGCATGGCTAGATAGGATCTGACGCGTTACGACGTGTACAGAGCGAGTAATGTAGGAGCTTTCCACTTGGTGAGGGTCTTGTGTATGAATCGATTGGTTGTGTGTTCGTGCATCCAGCACGCTTCACCAAAATATGGATTAGAAAATGATCTAATGTGTGTCTATTCATATTGACATATTTTCGAATGGCTTCATGTTCTACTACTGTGAATGATCCTGCAACTGGATTGTCTCGGACAAACGTGTCAGCTTGCAAACCATCATCGGTATGGTCATCGAGACACCGTGTCCGTGAAAGCGTTGCCGACTGCTAACATGGTCGATAGCCATCTGATGTGGCTGAGCCTTGACATTTTTGCCATCCCAGCATGGGGCGCCAACCTTTGGAGCTCAATAATCTCACAAGCAGCAAAGCATAGTCTCAGATGTATGGACCAGTGGAAACGCTGCAGCAATGGGAACTTGCCTCGACCGCATCCAGCGTGTAGAAACGGAACTCATGAGAGTGAACCCAGCATCACGCAGCCAACACACCTGATGGCATTACAGGTGATTCGCGGCTCCACCAGATGCCTAACATTGAGGCGCGGGTGCAACAGAACGCGACGCATTCGCATGCACCTCACCAGTTTCGCCATGTGATCACGCGTCTCTCCTCCCTTCGCGCTAAGAAATTTCATTTCACGGTGGTATGTTCGACCCTTTTCCAGTGACGGCGCCACAGCAGCAGACGCCTCCACAAAGTGTATACGATCGATTATGCAATATGTTTCTTCTGGGAGATCAATGACATTTGCGTGCCACAGATTAAAACTGCACGCAAATAACGTTTTGGGAAACTTCAGAATGATCTTCGCCGCACGAAGAAGAGAAGCCGGATCCCAAGGTGCGTGAAGTTTTTGTAGGCGTTCGGAGGAAAGGTCTGGCCGTTCCGAGACGCTAGCGTGGAGGTGGAACTTCAAATTTCTGCGAGGGAGGATGGGTGGCTTCCTTTTCATGGCCAATGACGAGAATCTTTATACATATGATAGGAAGAGAATGACCTGGCATTGCTGGGACTGATCTCACATCTACAACCACCGAGGCCTGTTTTTGAGGGGAGTGTGCGAGGCGGCGAGCTGCACATTGTCGGCTCTCAGCACAACGAGCTGCGCGACCGCGAGTTGATGAGCAGCTGAGGCTCATAGTATGACAAATGAGCACGCGACGGTTCCTTCGAATGAAACGGTGGATCGGGACGGTCAGCTTGCGGACCTGAACGCGCTGGTCTCTGCTGAGCACCGGTGATGAGCTTTGTTTGGCGATACAAGTGCGGCTGTCGATACGCAACAGGCTCGACGATGACAGCCTTTTCGACGAGCTTGGGCGTCGATGATATCCTCGCACAGCTCCTCGGCCGTCGATTATTGTTCTTGTTGCTCTCCATGCAGTTTACTGTCATTGATACAACCAACGAGCGAGGCGGCCAAGACATCCAGAACGCAAGCCGAGTGCGCAGGTTATAAGGCAAGCACAATTGCCATCTTCACAAAGACGTCCCAGCACCGCAATCATCTCCACTTCTTCAGCCGTTGGGCACGTGGAAGACGCGTTATCGCTGCTTCCTTGCGTTCTTCGGGTCTTCTACCAACCTTCTTTCGTCGCACCTGCGTTTCAAACCTCCTCTCCCCACCAACATCGCGTGGCTATGAAGAGCAACACATTAGCCGGTGGGCAAGCGAACGTTGGGCGAGAGGACGCTGTGGAGAAGGTTCGCATGAACAGGCGGGCGAGACGGAAATGAGGCATCGTACCGATATGGCACTCGAGGAACGTTGGCGACCATACCCATGCCGCTGACGGAAGTTCCGACTGGACGGACGGCTGGTCGATCGAGAACATCGAAGAAGCGAACGGCAAGGCTTCGCTGCAACGTTGATGCGGCCCATCCGAAGGCCTTCAAGTCACAAGCTGCATCGAAGGATGCATATCCAGTGCACTGGGCGTGACATTCGGAGCATTCGCCCTATGCGCCGAGCCGATGCGACGGTCAAGAGGACCTTCTAAATATTCGGAAAATCTACGTGCTGGAGAGCCAATCGTTCCTTCAGCGTTTGATCTTGGCAGCGTTTGGCCTGTTTGATCGCCCATGATTTCAATTCGTGCTACTCACCGCGTGTCTTGTAGATGGTAAAGCATCGTTTGCCAAAGAAAGCTGTCAAACAAGCATGTGAGACACGTCAAACACTTTCAGAAGCACCCCACGGACGCGTGTCAGTTCAGACGCGTCGTTCGAGAATTGGGTCAACATCATTGCGTCATCAAGCTAGGTATTACGATCAACACTTTGCCAGACTTCATGCCCAAAAGCCCAAGATCAGCTCTACGCTTGACGTCAAAGGCTTCTTGCTCGCCGAAGACAGCCACATCCGTGGCTCGTACTACAGCAAGATCTTCCGAACGTGGTCTGGATAAGTTTCATGTTGTTACCATATGCGCCGGCATGATGGTCGGTTATTGGGAATAGTCAAACACTATGAAGTGATCCACCATAAACGCCAGCTTGAAGAGATATAAGGTTAAAGCATACTGCCCGTCAGTGATAGGCCAAGATTTCACAGTCTATGCTCGTAGGTCAAACAACAATTCGCTGTTTCATCCATGGAAGCATCTCTATTTCCCACACGCCGTCACTGACTGGTCTTGACAACGCATAGCTGTGGCGGTGCGAATTCGCTGAGCTTTATCGACAAAGAGTGCCGAGCCGAACACGAACTTCGCCATAGACAGTGCTACAGTAGCTTCGCTTGCCGGTAGAAGCTGAGCCGATGGCATGGTCGACGCCATGGCACCCTACTGGCCGAGGTAAGGGCGAAGGCACATACAGCTGAATCAGGACCAAAGCCATTCATGCCACGTGATTTGACGAGAGATCTATCTTGCCGGGATGAGGCCGCCGGCAGATGCTCATCAAAGACCACGGGCAACCTGGACGAGCTGGCGTGACGGCCGGGAAGGCGTGCGCTCAGTGCTCATTGCTGACGGAGGTGTCGCCACATCAGACAGCTCCAGAGAAGCGGCCCTCGCTGAGGTCCCACTTCCCGTCTCACATTGCACGAGACACGTCTTTGAACTCACTCGCCAACCTGCCGTCTACTGCAAGTCACTGAGTTGTTCGTTCTGATGGCGAGATGCTGCCAGCTGAGGTGCATCTGCATGTGATGTGAACATGCGAAACATAGAAATGCTGGGCATCGAATGGAAGGCGTTCGCTAGCGGCACAGTTTCTTCTACGAATCCTAATGCATGCTCGACGACTGCCCAAATTTCGCGAGGCCACGGTCCAGGGACGCGGGTGGCTGTTCCTCCGGAGCCGTCTGGGGTCAAGGCATACCTGCGCCATGGCCTACTTACATACCTATGCCCTGTGTCCGTGGAAGCAGCCTCCAGCATAACTGTGCCTCGACTTTTGAGAACAAAGTACGTACTGACCACCAGGGTCTATGGTCCCTGCTCCGACAACGGCTCGTGGACGCCCAGCGGGTTGGATCGCCAGGAAGGATGCTGCCAACTGCCTTATCTAGATTAGATGTGGAAGCGTGTGGGGTAGTTATGCAAGGGCGAGTACAACATGTTTCGACAAAATTGCGGTCGACATGGGCGTCGAATGCAGTTCAGGCTTCAAAGCCAACCTCTACTAAGCAAAGAGGCCGCTGTCATGTCTTTTGACGCATTGACTTCCACATGTCAGATGGGCGAATGGCATTTTTGCATGCAGAAAGTCGAGACTCAGACGCGACTTCAAGCGAGCGTCTGTTTCGTATTGGTGGGGTCGTCCCGGCTACAGTCGTTCCTACGCCGCAGAACATGTTCGAGCCGAGTGTGAGGATGGTGGGCGAATCCTTCCGCCTGTCGAGCTAGGCGATCTTTGGCACGACAGACACTCACGCGATGAGTGCGAGACATTCTTGCATGAACATTCAGACGCAGGAACATACTGATTCTAACCATTTCGAAATTACTCATGATGGATTTATGACGCTCGGGCGGATCCGCACCGAGAGCCGGTGGTACGCTACACTAACTCGACATGACGGCATATACAGGTCCGAAGGTTTGAGGCCCAGGACCAAGACAAGCCAAGGTGTGCTCTTGCCTACCCCGCCGACCAGATTGCCGTATAGACTTGGATCAGAGATTTTTCTGAAGATCAGGGTGCCCAAGGCGAGATGATAAGGTTAACAAAGTGGAGAAGGGTCATGGCCCTGTGGACGCTATGGAAGCTACGCGGGCTTCCCCGGCGCCGAGGCCCTGGTGAGGCGGATGCCAGGACCAGAGCCCGCGGATAGAGTGTCGAGGCGGAAGGGACCTCAGAGCTTCCGGGCGGGCTACTTCTGAGTCGTGCTCCTCGTGGGCCGTCGTCAGTGAGTCGTGTAGGATCGTTCATCAGGGCTTCCAGAACGTGACTAACGGCGAACAGGCTAAGGGCTGGGTGGCATCGGAAGCGTGCGCGTGTAGGAGTGGAGGGCCCAAGGTGCAGAAATATGTGTCAATTTTACAGGTAGCTCTCTACCAGAGAGCATCGTGAGACACAAGTTGGTGTTGAATACCGACGGCGTTGGGCTCTGTGGCTGTTCCTGCGTCGGTACCTGCATTAGAGGCGCTGTCGACCACCAAAGAGGCGGCTTTTCGTCACTGTGGGGGAAGAAAAGAATGGGTGACGACGCGATTGGGCGAGCGAGGTGTCCTCCACGACGTCTCGCATGCAGGCGAGCGAGCTCTGAGCGAGGACTGGGGAGGATAAAGCAGCGAGACGCCTAAGCCATATGGGGACGCAGTGGTGGCCGATGTGCATTCGTTGGTGGTGTGCAAGGCAGCATAATTTGCCGCTACCAAACCCAAAATAGAAGCTCAATGCGTTGTGCCGATTATCACAACGGGATAAGTCTTCATTGAGGGCTGACGGAGGTATACACGGGGTGCACAAAAGTAGTAACCGCGAAGATAGAAACGCCCATGCTGACTGCGTCTGCCTTTGTCTGATCCACTGCTATCGATAGAGAAGACAGGCGGTGGCATCGTGCTGGAAGGTAACAAGGTATCACAAAATCCACCTATTCTATCGCGGACAGCCTCGACGGATGCACGCCCAATGCAAGATTGAAACGCCCAATCAGCGGGCGGCGCAACTAGATGGCAGGCGGACGGGAGGCAACCATGGATGAAGCTCTACACCATCAAGTGGCGATATGGGATGGATTGCAGCTACTCGTTTGCCATCATGTTTCACCATGTCCTGCGGCCGTCTACCGTCACATGAAGCTTCCCCACATATCCAGACGGACGGCAGCTGCAGAGCAAACCAGAACCCGCGGGCGCCGGCCTACTGCAGCAAAGCCTGGTGTTCCTGCAGGTCTCGAGTCTCTCAGCATGCCTACTGCAAGAGGCCAGCAGGACGGCCTCGTTCTGATGGCTCGATCGGGATTGTACAGCGGGATAGCCTCAACGACATACCTGTACGCGATGCAGTCATGTTCCATCTCACGCACCCCCAGAGACAGTCTACCGTCGGGCTGTGGTTGATGAAAGTGGCCTGCAGCCCCGCGGATTCGCCCGTTGCAATGCAAGCCTGTTGAACGGCGGGCCACTGACGGCGCCTCCGGAGCACGTCGGCAGGCACAGGTTCCGTCCGTTACCTCGACATGTATCTACTTGGGCCGTCGTGACAGTGGCACCGCGTCTGGTGGCCGCGATTCGACTCGGCGCTTTTTCCATCGTGTGCCTCTGAGACGTGGTGGGTAGGTAGGTAGGCCTGCCGTCCACCGTCCACCGTCAGCGTCGCTGGGCGGCCAGCATAGAAGCGTTTCCAAACATGCCACATGGAAGGTCAGCAGGTCTCAGCGCGCTCTCGCGGCACAAGTGACAACAGCCAGGACCAGGGCCGTATCCAACGGGCAGCTATCACTATCGATTGGGTGGATAGGTTGTTGGCAGCCGGCGGGCATCACAGGCTGAATGTGGGCTCCTGTGTCCCGTTCGACAGAGGCAGCGTCACAGCCTGCTGCTACCGCCAGTGGCATCGTTCAACACCACGGCTGGCGGAGGAGCATGCAGCCCATCATCCAGCGGAGCAGTCAACCCATATCATTCACCACCACCACGGAGGAGCACCCAGCCCATCATTCAACACCCCCCGCGCCGCTCAGCGTGCCAGTCACGACCACTCCTCCATGGCCAGGGCCCGGCACCTCTTCGCTCGGCGCGTGCGGATGCCCTCTTGCGGGGCCCAGAGGACGCAGTTATCTATCGATAGCAGGCTGCGGTGGGCGAGCAGGCGTAGTGCCAGCCATGGCCACAGTTGTGACGCCGGCGTGCACGACTGTGCCGGTCCTCATTTCGCGACCCTCCACGACGGCGCGGGCCAGGCGGTTGGCGGCCAATATTAGTGCATCCTGCAGCATAAAGTAATGCCGCGCGTCGTGCTGCCCTAAGCTACGCATCGGCCTCCCCACGAGTCAACTCCCAGTCGCAGAATCATCAGTGCATCAGTCCGCGCAGGGGTCGCTGCAGCATGCATGCCCTCCACTGTGGTTGGCCCAAGTGGAGTCCGTTACTGCGCCTTTGCACGCTTCCCGACTCCCCTCCCACCATTCCACTTGACCAATTCCGTGCGTACGCCCGTCTGTGCCTGGTCATCTTTTCTTCTTCTAACCTATTCCACGTCTCGTCGCTCGCTGATCCGTCCTACTTATCCAAGCCCTGCCCTTCTCCCATTGCCTTTTCCTTGTATTCAGGGTTTATCAACCTCTTCGCTTGTCTTTCTCATCTTCTTGATCCTCCCTTTTGGTGTACATTTGCCCTGTCTATCTCGACGGTAGTAAATAGTTACCACCAGCCCTTCCTTTGGACCCATCAACTCGTCGCGCACGACCCCATGACATCGTCCACCATCCAGTACATTACCTATTAGTAGACGGCTCGCTATATCGATCCGTTGTCCAGTCACTCCCTCCACTAGCTGCTATCGTTGCTTCTACTGCACGGCACTATCGCTACCAACAACTTAATACCCAACCAACTACGGATACATCGAGCCCCATTCCACGTGTATCACACGCTGTATAGCACGCTGTTGTAACTTCATCTGAGTAAGTCAAGGCACCGTGGGTACATCCAGGGCAGGAATGAATGGTCTAACATTCCATGTGGTAGAATACACACACCACACTCCGCAATGGAAGGATCGTATATGCACCAACAAGCCATCGGTCCGGCGCCATTCTTCTACTACAACCCAGACCCCACAAGTGAGAAGGCACGGCAGCACGGCCACTTCACACCGCACCCGTCAGGACAGCAACAGCACATGTTCCACGCACAGATGCTCCTGCAGAGGCCGTCGTCGTCGTCGAGCTCGCCATCAACACCGTACCAGCCCAGCTTTGGCCCCTCATTGATGACACCCGTTGCATCGCCACAGCCCATGTACCAGAAGCCAACCATCTTGGTGCAGCCTCAAGACTCGCCCTTCCTGCACCCCATCGACACCGACTTCACATTCTTACCGGCCACACCGCCACTATCATCATGTGGCAGCAGCGTCAGCAGCCCGCCCTCATCGTGTGACGTTCTGCCTACGCCTGTGCAGTCGTTCTTCCCTGGCGTGGGTATCGAGGGCGTCAAGCAGGGTTGCGAAGAGGAGGTTTTCACTGAGATTCTGGCTCCTGGCGCGGACTGGCCCGGTTCTGCTTCACCGCCAATGACTCCAGGTAAGAGGAACAAAGCGACGCGTCCATCCGACGTTGTGGCGCATAAATGTGGTGGAGATGGCGGGCTGACTTTGCGACAGTTTACATCCAGCCACAAGCGCCCGCGCTTGGACAGGGGTCTTACCTGCTCTCTGCCACCTCCTGCCCCTCTCTTACCCCTTCACCATCACCGCGTCCTCAATTCGCCGAGGCTGAGAACAACTTCTGCAACCCGCAGGATCTGCTCAACATTGCAGCCTCGTCCGGTCCGTGCCTGCCGACGCTTTTCTCGGGTGACGAGGAGCACCGGGTGATTCTCAAGGGTGAGACCGCCAAGCCTTTCGAGCCCGTGCAGTCATTTAACCCCAGCGGCTTGCCTGCTTGGGAGCCCCTTTTGGACTTTGAGCTCGACTCCGAGGACGATTTCAGCACCAGCTTTGTTGCCTATCCGTCGGCTGAGAGCACGCACTACTTTGGCAGCAAGCGCCTGCGCACTGAGGTGCCTGAGCTCATCACACCCGAGGAGGACTCGTTCACCGACGAGAGCTATCTCGACTCCGAGGACGACTTCATCATCCACGGCCTGCCTTTGACCCCGTGCTCTTTCGACAGCGAGATGGCTTCCGAGCCTCTGCCCAAGAGGCGCTCGAGCAAGAAGACGGCCAAGGACACCAGCGACAGCGAGTCCACCGAGCAGCAGCAGACGTCCGGTGACAGCACCCAGTCTGGCGCTTCGAGCCAGCGCGACTCCAGTGCCAATGACAATGCCATGACCTCCAGTTCGGACGACAACGACAGCCCGCCTCCTCAGCCAACCAGCCGACGTGGCCGCAAGCAATCTCTTACCGAGGACCCAAGCAAGACTTTCGTTTGCCAGCTCTGCAACCGCCGCTTCCGTCGCCAGGAGCACCTCAAGCGCCACTACCGCTCGCTCCACACGCACGAGAAGCCCTTTGAGTGCACCGACTGCGGCAAGACGTTTTCGCGCTCCGACAACCTCTCGCAGCACCAGCGCACCCACGGAGCCGGCGCCATGGTGATGGGTGTCCTCGAGCCCAATGAGATGTCCGCACAGCAGGATGTCAACTACGCACACCAAGACCCCGCCATGCTCGGCCAGATCTTGTACTCTGCTGCTGCCAACATCTCTAGCTCGTCAAGCTCGGATGGCTTCTCAACAGACCTCGAAGCGTCGCCCATCTCCAAGATGCGCAAGCGCAGACGGGACGATTAGGATTCCATCCCTGGCTCTTTTTCCTTTCGGCCTTCTTCACGACCCGACATGACCATCTCTCCTCTAGCCACACTCCGTAACAGGAGTACAGCACCCTAATGCTGCACCCGTCTGCTTAATGTCGTCACGCAACGGCGGCTCGGCTTATAGACTGGCGGACTGGGGCTCACCTTTGTTCATTCCACCTAGGCGCAAAAGCCCTCTCTTGCCCACCCCTTTCTTGTGTATTCTGCTGAGTCTGCTCATACTGCCTCTTGCATCAGCGTTTGCCTTTTTGCCTGGGGCGTTTCTTCCAATCCTGGGTCGGTAGGCGGATTGGCGCGGTATTGGTCGGTCGGTGGGTACAAATGCCTCTTGGCTCGGATAGACATTTCTCCCTGGTGTTCTCTGGTTTTGCCTTTTTTTTTTCTCTGCCTTTTCATCTACGCGGGGATCATATCAAACACTCGCTCACGAACGCCATGGCCATCAGAATCCTCCGGGGCCTGGTTTGTCCGTCAGCACACCTGTCACACATCACACGCATGTGCTTGAGTTCTTACGCTCGTTGTAATAGTGGGTTGGGTCCTCGCGCCCGCCCGTGGTTGGCACATTCTGGAAATTTGTCAGTTTCGATTCGATAAGAGAAGGAAAAAACAAACTGTAGTTGTATCTACCTTTCTTGCTTCTCCGTGTGTGGTTTCTGCTCCTCTGCTGGGTTTCTGTCGCGATTGCGTGGCTTGTAGATTAAGTGCTGGCACTTGTATCGCCGTAATACGTCTTAATATCTCAATGGGTGGTAGTGCATGATGCATTGTCCCGTGCGAGCAAATCTGCCGTGTAGTATGCCGTGGATGGTGCCTCTATGCTTGTCCTGTACTAGCGAGAGGTAGATTTTGTGGGTGAAAGGAGGGTAGCCCTGGTATACGCTTGCGGGTCTCGATGTCCGTGGTGCTTTGCTGTGCTGTGCCTTCCTTGCATAGCGTGGAGATGTCTTCCCTTGGATCACCACATCCTGAGCTGCCGTGCTGCTGTACTCACGGGCCGCACATAGGTGGTTACACAGTCTTCCTCGTGTTGTATTTACGGTCTCTTCGTGGTGAATGCATTCGCGTCCAGCCACCTCCGGGCCGCATCCTAGTCAATGGAAATCTAGTCGGAGGCAGAGACTGACTTGCTGAGGGCACTTCTTGCTTGTCCGCTCGGATCATGAGTACACGAACGTCAACTTCCGCGTGGCTTTCTAGACGAAGGGTTTTCGGCGCTGCCAAGTCAGCGCGTTTGGGTGTATCGTTTCTGGTCAAGTCCCGCTCGGACTGTCAATGTGGGATCTGAGCTTAATATATTTTGTGCGTCGAAATACGGACGATCTCGTTGGTGGGCACGTCAACGAGTATGAGGAAAGTGGACGGAAAGAGAGCATGATTGATTGATGGGCTTCAGGGTCCAGGGTGCACGGGAAAGTTCAAACGACGCCTCCGTCACGAGCCGGTGCGAGCTACGCTGGGTGCATTTCTGCATAGTCAGAATTCGGAATCCATGGCGCCCAAGTACCTACGCACCTTCCACAAGCTTTGGTCAAGCTTTGGTTTTGATGCGTGTAATCGTACGGTACCTACCTAAGACCTCCTCTCGAAACATAGAGTACCTACCTGCATCTTCGTCCGCAGTGTCGCTTCGCGCATACGTCTCGCCGTGTCGCGAATATTCCATGTCGGCAATGAGAAAATCATCGTCCTGGTCGTAGTCCTTGAGCTCGTTTGCAATTCAGGATGGAGGCCATCTTCGTGAGAAACATTTTTTCGCACCTTCCTCACCTCTAGCTCCGCACCCCACCAGTCCCTCACCGCGCGTATCGCCGCAACACCACGCTCATTCCAATATGGCCACTTCTCTGAATGTTATCGCTCTGATATCCGGCGGCAAGGATTCCTTTTTCTCCATCCTACACTGCCTAGCAAACGGCCACCGGCTCGTCGCGCTAGCCAACCTGCACCCGCCGGAAAACGGCGATGAAGACATCAACAGCTTCATGTATCAGACCGTCGGCGCCTCACTGATCCCGCTGTACAGCCAGGCTCTCGACGTCCCGCTTTATCGCCAGGAGATTCGCGGATCAGCTGTCATTCACGATAGAGACTACCAGGAAGAGGAGGACGATGAGACTGAGGACCTGGTTCCGCTTTTGAGAAAGGTCATGGAACAACACCCTGAAGCCAACGCTGTTTCTACGGGTGCGATTCTATCGACGTACCAGCGCACTCGCGTCGAAAGTGTTGCTTTGCGGCTCGGGCTCACGCCGCTTTCCTTCCTATGGCAATATCCTTTTCTTCCGCCGTATTTGCAGTCGAGTCTACTCAGTGATATGCACGCCGTCGGACAGCATTCTAAGATCATCAAAGTGGCTTCTGGGGGCCTGGATGAGAGTTTTCTAGGTGAGAATGTCGCGGATCCCAAGACGGTGGGTCGAATGAAGAAGGCGCTTGGTCGTTTTAGTGAGAATGGTGACGGTGCTCTAGTCGGCGAGGGAGGCGAGTTTGAGACGCTCGTCGTGGATGGGCCATCCTTGTTGTGGAAGCGGAAGCTGGAGATCCAAGGAGAAGGGGAAGTTGTACATCAAGAGGGCGGGACGGCAACTTGGAAAGCTTCTGCAAAGGTTGTGGAGAAAGACCTTGACACCATAAGTTTAGAGGTAAGCGATCTCCGTCCCAGCAACCTGTTGTGTTTTCTAGTCAAACCAATCTTTGTGCATTCCATTATGGGGTAAAGGAAGGCTCTGAAATTCGGCTCTTTGCTGATAGTCTGCAGGAGCTTAGGAAACCACCCACGTTCGATGACGAGTTCGTCCAAGTCTTGCAAAGCCAGCTAGAAACACCAAACCCAACAAGGCTCCCAGAAACACAATCAAACTCCATCACCCTCCCCACAACCCGACACTCTCAGCACGCCCACACACTCATCTTCAGCAACCTCACCGGCTTCTCCCGTCCTTGCTCCACTTACTCCGGCCCATCCAACCCCAGCATCAAACTCCAACTCACCAACATCTTCCTTCGCCTGACAAGATTGCTCGAGTCTTACCAAACTTTCCCAAGCCACATAACCCATTGCACGCTCCTGCTCCGCGACATGAGAGATTTTACCTCCATCAACGCCCTCTACGCACAATTCTTCGCCTTCACCAACCCCCCCTCCCGCGTCACTGTCGCAGTCGGCGACACCCTCCCCGCAGGCATCGACGTCATGCTCACCGCGATCGCGCATCCCACGGGTCAGCGCACCGGGCTCCACGTGCAGAGCCAGTCGTACTGGGCGCCCGCGAATATCGGGCCGTATAGCCAGGCCATCTCAGTGCTACTACGAGGAGGAGGAGGAGGAGGAGATGGAAGGGGAAGGGAAGTCCACATCGCCGGGCAGATCCCACTCGATCCAGCATCCATGACGCTGCACACCAAAGACGGGTTCAAAGGCGAGGCAGCGCTCGCGCTGCAGCATCTTTTCCGGATCGGGCGGACGCAGGGCGTAAAGTGGTGGACCGCGGGCGTGGCCATGATTCCCTCATCTGCAGACGCGCAGATGCACGACGGACGCGTGGGCCTTGCGCAGGCGGTGTGGACGGCCGCGCATGCTCGACGCGAGACGGAGGATGAGGATGAAGACGACGGTGAGGCGGTGGATGTCTGGGATAGGAAGAACTTTTCCAAAGCGTTCGACGACACTGTTGGGCGCGCTTCGATGCCGGACTATGGCATCTTCGACCGCCGAGGGCACGCTGGATTGCGGGCGCCGCCGTGCGTCGTCGTGGAAGTGGATGCGCTGCCGCGATATGCGTCTGTCGAGTGGGCGTGCACGGGACTCGATGTGGTTTCTCTTCGGCAGTCGTCTGGCTCTACATCGCTTCAGGGAGTCAAGGAGTTTACTGTAAGACATCCCGAGGGCCGCTTCGAGTACCGTGTGGTGGAGATCCCGGACGGGGAGGTGGATATCGCGGAGGTGCTGTCTCGGATGGAATACGGGACGTTGTATGCCTCTGCACAGGGCGACTGGAGCGATGAGAGATGGGTGAAGACTGGTATATCGTGGGTGCCGTGCAAACGCGTTTGGGGCGAGGACGGGAGGGAGCTTCGAGGCGTGATTGTAGGCGGGAGATAAAACATCATGCTAGGTATTGCACTGCACGAGGACAAGTCGTTGACGGTCCAAAGTATATCGTACCATCGTATAAATTGGACACGCCACCGTGCATTCCACCGACTTGTGTATGTTCATGCGTGATTCCGACTCTCACTACAGCGCTACAGCAACGCTCGGCAAGATATTGACAAACCCAATCCGGAAAGCCAAAGACTCCGAACAACGGAAACGCCGACTCGCTGCGACTTCCCCCAATCGTACAAAATACAGGCTGATCCAAAGACTCCAGAATCAAACACCCACGCCAACGCCATCGCCCTTGTGCGCCCACTATCCACCATCCACCTACGCCTCCGTCTCAATCCCCTGCCCACCCTTCCCGTTCATTTTAAACAGATTCTCCACTTTATTCTCGCCCCTCTGCGCCAAATGCTTCAAGTACACCAGCGTCCTTGGGCCCTTCCACTGCATCGCGCCGCGATTCCGGCGATGCAGCTGCTTAGCGTTATTCTTGTAGTCCCTGACCTGATCCACCAGGCCCCTCTTCCCATCGCTGTCCAAGCTGCTATTAGAGTTCGGGCGAAGGATGCTTGGGATGAAGTCAGATTTTTCGGTATCGAAATCCGAGGAGTCGGAGTTGTTGTCCGAGTCCGAGCCGTTGTTCCAGTCCATGTCGTCGCTGGGTTTGTTAGTACGAGATGCGATAGGTATGTATGGTAGAAAAAAAAGTAGCTTACTTGTCGTTGCACGCATCAAGGACCTCCAGGACCTGCCTGAGGTGTCTGTCCTTCTTGGCGAGCGGCTGGTGGTAGCCTGAGAGACCGGACCAGAACGTCATGGTGAGCTCGATCTCGCCGACTTTGTCGCCATAGGACTCGAGGACATTATTCACAGCGCGGGTGAGGTCGCCTTTCCAGACGGTCAAGCGGACGGTGTGTTCCTCATTGTCCGGGATGTCTTTGAGCCAAAGAATTGCAAAAGCAGGGGTACGGTCGGACAGTGCGGAGTCCTTGCGAAACTCGACGACAAGAGGCGAGGCGTAGCGCTTGCGTACAGGTAGACGAATGGCGCTGTCTTTCTTGGTCTTCCAAACGGTGTGGCCATTGTGCTGATTTGCTTCGCTGTCTTGAGTGCCAGAGTGGAGCTTGCCACGAGAGAGGCTGGTGCGCACCTTCATCCTAAGATTCTTAAGGTCATCTGCTATCTCGATGGCTTTCACAACCGGCTTGATATCCAATGTGCCGAACTCCCAGCCCAACATGCTGGGGGGAGCCTGTAGCTGCACCGACCGGAATACAATTGAGATGCGAGCCCGACCGTAGCCGACGCCACCAGCGATTGGGAAGTTGGAGACAAGTTGGCTGCGATGCTCGAGAACCCTAGACAGGGGCAGATAAACAACGCCAAGGAGAGCATCATCCTCATGCACACGTGCATCGCGTATCGAAACGTGTACTTCTGTGTTGCGCCAGTCGCGGATGAATCGCTCGCAACCAGCATTGAAGAAAGGCTTCGAGTTCTTTGGCTTGGTGCGTGTTTTGAATACCTTTTGATGATTGAGGATGATCGTGCAAAATGCGGAAGGCAGATCGTCACCTTCCTCTTCTTCCTCACTGGCGTCGTCATTCTGCTTGGTCCTGTTGAGGCTTTCAAACTCCAAGCCCGTAATTTGGTGTACGACAATACTGAGAATTCCCGAGGGGTAGTTTGACGGTGGCGGCGACGCGATGATGAGATCGTCTTCTCGAGCCTTGAGATCTCGAGCCTTCTGCTGCTCAATCTCTTCTCTCTCGTCTTTGCTCGACTCTCGTAATTTGCGCTCGCTTTCCTCGTAGACTTTCTTCTTGAGTTGATCGATATTCTTAACATCTGGGTCCTCTTCTTGAGCAGTGAGTTGATCGTCAGTAATCCTTGTTTTGGAGTAATACCCAAGACTCCAGCACAGCTTGCCTGGCATACCCTCGCCCTTCTTGAGAGATTGGAAACCATCTTCGCGGTCGTGCATCTTTCCATTCGTTGCCTTGTCCTTCATCAAGTGTTTGACATCTACTTCGATGCGACCCAGATCGTCGTCGGCAGACAAACGGTCTGCGTCCCACAACTGTAGCCTCAGACGTTCGTCCACGTTCAGCTCGTCTGAAGTCACCAATAAGAAGCAAGTCTCATGCCAATGGGGCTCCATGTTCTTCGTCTGGACACGCGTCGACCACATGGGCTTGCCAAACTTGGCCCAGCCAACACTCACGTATGGATCGGCTGAGCCCTTAATCGGACCGATGCCTGCATCTCCTTCCTTGAAGTCGAAAGCCCGCTTGATTGTAACAATAATGACGCCACGTGCGTTTGTATCTTTCTTGAAGTCATCGCCCATCATCATGTCCTTCAGATCGAGCGTGAGTGATTTCGGCGCCACGTACTCTGCCATAGCGGCGTCGACCGACGACTGAACGAAGCGGGAGATCAGCGGGAAGTCCATAAGGTTGGGAGCTTGCTTGATCAGTGGGACGCAAGAGATGTCGACTTTGGGCTGTCCGAGGAAGGTGAAAGTGCACAAAGAAAAGAAGGGCGGGTCAGGCGTGAGCTGGAGACGCATGCGCATTACGCCGACGAAACCTTGGACTTCGACCCAGACAGGAAGCTTGATGTTCGATGGCAGATAAAAGGCCATGTACAGGTGCGCTTTCTTGGCGCGATCCTTCATGCGTTTCCATCCGGTTGATGGGCGATATGCGAACGCGATTTCCATGTTGACAAAGTCACCTTCTTCGGCTTCCATGCCCTCTGCAACTCCGTCATCTTGTCCGTCACCATCATCATCTTTTCCTTCCGCCTTGTCGTCGACTTCTCCTTGGCCTGGGACCGATCGGTCGCTTGATGTCCCGTCTTTCTCGCCGCTTTTCTTGAGCTTGCCGTCCTCACCTACAGTTCGTGCCGATGCACCTGTAGGTAGCCATCGGACACCCAATATACGGAGGGACTCGCTGCCTTGGCCAATGTCGTCGACAGAAACCATGCGTACCATTTTTGGTAAACTAGCTTGCATAACATCCTGCACTTATTAGCCTGGTGCGAATAGGAGCAGGAACGGAGAACTCACCTCAAGAGTATCCGATATGCTAGTATAAAGATCGGGGTTGATGAGCGGCCAGACCGACGCCAGAAACGAGTTCAGCCATTGCGCGCTCTCCGGAATGTTGGTCTTGGCCAGCTTTTGGCCTTTCTCCCGCTCAGCCTGCCAGACTTCAGTCTCCCATACGTCGTTGATCCTATTTTCTATCCACTGTCGAGTGCCCATGATAACAGCGCCCGAAACACCAACACAAGCGGCTACCTCGAGCAGAAGGAATAAGGCTCGCGACCAGCCAGTCGAGCTTCGCGTGAATTGAAAAAGCGCTACGACAGTAACTATGCTTGCGGCGACTAATCCAAGTCCAGCTGTCATGGCCTTTCTATATGCGTCTGTTATGCCCTCACGTGTCATGGCAAAGTCAGGAGGCGGGAAGAGAGGGTCCACGCCGCTGTGGGCGTCCTGGGACTCCTTTTGTTCATCCTGTAGCTGCTCGTCCGACTTGTTCATGGCAACTGCGCCAGTAGCTGACCTTGGCTCCATGCCTGTAGGAGGGCCGTTCTTGGGTGTCATCTTCAAGTCTTTCTCTGTGTAGTCATGAATTGTAACAGGGAGATGCGTGACCGGATCTGTGACCTCGCGTTCCGTGCCGTCTGCGCTCCATTTCTTCATGTACTTTCTAGCTTTCTTGGGGTCCTGTGAGACCAAGCCGCCTTCCGTAGTATCCTTCGGTGTATCATCCTGATCATCATCGCCCTCGCTCTTGTGCCTGAACTTGTCGTCATTACTCTTTATTTTCACGCGTCCGGCGTGATCGTCTGCTACATCGTTCTCGTCGGTCTCTTCCAAGTTCTTGTTGATGGACTTGTACGGCTGCGTGTTCTCGTTCGGGTTCACAGCTTCCTTGCCGTGTCGCAATGCGGTGTATGCGTCTGTGAGCCGGTTCGTTTTGCTGCGATCATCTTGGCCGTTAGCGTCTGGGTGGCCATACTGCTCCTCGCGCTCTTGTTTCTCTTGACGGTAACGCTGAACGGTCGGTACAGGATGATGGGGCGTGTAGGGAGGCTTGTGCTTTCGTCCCGAGGCCTCTACGTCCTCTATGCCGGACATGGTGGAGGCTGCGCGAGCGAGCGTGGTCGAGAGGAAGCGCGTGGCTAGCTGTGCAATTAATGAGTGGTTCGTAAGTCGTAGGCTCGTAAATTTTCAACCTCAGGTGGTTGGTGTCTTGTGTCTGGTGTACAGGATGTGTGAGAACAACGACATGGATCTACGTGGAAGCGAATTGAGCGACAGCGAAGGCCGTGGTTCGATTTGACGTATGTACAGCGATGGTGACAGGTTTCTTGAAGCCTTGAGCTGACCATTCATTCTCCACTGCGAGCGTTGCAATGGGGGATCCCACGCCACACGCTGAGCCGTCTAGCCGTTGCGGAGGGGCTGCGTTCAGGTAACCTGTTTGGCCATGACGTATGCCAGGGACCATCAACGCAGGAGCCGAGCCTTGGCCGTCTTCCCCACTCATATTTGCGACCTTTTCCCAACTGGGTCTGCATGTGTCGATGCGCGTACGTATGCAGAAATCAACGACGACTCTGATAAAGGTGTTTGAGGAAGCATTGGCAAGCTTCTGGCGAGAATGCCATGATCGCTAGTGGCTCGCTGTCATATCGATAACGCGAAGCCGAGGCTCTCGCTAGTGTGGGGGAGGAACTCGGAGTATCTACTTGTCAACGAGCAAACGCTCCTCAGCACCGCCGAAGGTCAATATGAGACTCCATACTTTCCTGAGAGTATAGTCGAATCACCCCCCCAAGAACTTCCAAGATGCCATCGTGGAAAGAAGCTACAGCCGTGCGCAAGCTCAGCGCGAATACCTATGAATGTACGCTACAGGACGACTGGTGCATTGGAACTGGTATGTTACATATCATCATCTATCACGATGAAGTATACCGGTACTCACCTTGGACAGTTCCCAATGGTGGCTACGTAACCGGCTGCGTCCTCGAGGTCGTGTCTGCCCACTTCGCAACCGCCCTCGCCAAGCAGAATCAGCCGCACACCATCGCCCTTCACATCGAGTTTCTCCGCCGCACCGGAGTCGGGCCCGCAACCTTCCATGTCGAACATGTCAAGCTAGGCAGACAAGCTTCAGTCGTACACGTCCGCATGTCCCAAGAGGGCCGCGAGGAAGTCATCGCTTATGCGACGAATTCCAACATCGATACCGAGAAGGGTGTAGGCTTCGACACAGAGTATAAGCTGCAGCCACCGCCGCCGTCAGTGGTTTTGAGCGACTTAGCAAAGGATGGGGATAAGAATTGGTGTCTGCAGGAGAACATGCCCTTCCCGAAGTTCAGGAAAGCGGCGCGGCAGGTCAAGTTCCACTTTCCGCGCAATGGGCAGGTCAAGCCCAGCATAGCAGACGAGTGGCTTTGCTTTCGCGATGGCTCCAACTTCACAAACTCGTCAATTGGCTTCGTCGCTGATATGTTTCCCCAGATCGTGGAGGCCTACCGAGATCAGAATCAGGGCCCGTTCTGGTACCCGACGCTGTTGTTGAACCTAGATGTCAAGAAAAGCTTACCGCCAGAGGGCGTGAAATGGTTGGGCATACGGGTGCAGGCGAAGAAGGTAAATAATGGGCGCATGGATCTGGAGGTGCATGTTCATGATGAGCAGGGCGACTTGGTTGCGTTGAGCCACCACGTTTCGTTCGTGCTTGATGCGGCGAGGAATACGGCAGCAAGAAGGAAGCCCGACACTAAGATATAGAAGTGCACTACCTTAAGGAGACGATGATACCCTTTGAAAGAATTAGGCGAATTATTAAATCGATTTGTCGACCTAACGCTTGTGCAGCCGTGAACGATCTCGAAGCCTTCGACATGAGTGTAGAACCTTAACGCTTGTGTAAACATCTTACGATCGCAGTGAAGAGAGTTTGGTGACATAAATTTGTCCTTAAAGCTCAGCTTGAGAGACGCAGGCTGTAGTCCCGAGTTCATATCCGTGTTACGACACGAAGACGATGCATTGGGAAAGAGCTCACACGCTACCTTCTAATAATCTGGAATATCAATACACAGCTAAATCTTTGATTTCAGGAACACTGTAATTCTAAACGCAAGCAACAAAGCAAAGTGCTGAACCTCGACATGCTGCTCAAGGCCGACAAGCTCTACGCGAGAGCAACTATCCCGCCGTACATCATGGAGAAGTAAACTACCTACTGGCTCGAGCTGCGTCTTGGCATGAGATACGAGGACGGGAAGGACTGGCTGAAGGCTACGCATGCACATGTGTTTCCTGAGGACCGAAAAAGCATTTTCCCTCGACCTTGCGGTTCTTGCGAGACCTTGGCGGTCCTAGGTAGTGTTTGACCCCGACTGCGGACGGGTGCCTGTTGTTCTTCTTGCCTTTTCTGGGGGATTTTTTGAACTTCTGTTATCTCTTAACGCTGCCATTCCGCGAAAGTAAATACACAGCCTACATGTTCAAACCCATTTCATAGGAAAGAATGGAAGAAAGCCCTCACGGCGTGGTACCGTGGGCTATTAATAGACCTCGTTCTGATGTCTTCGTCAGCATGAGGAACACCTTCAGTAGCACATGTAGTACGATTGAGTAACCTTCGCTGTGCTGTGCATCAACACCACATAGACGTTCCTGTAGTGAATAAAGGATATTTGCGCGAAGTTTTTCTAGGCCATGAAGCCATCGTGCGCGCTGTTAGGCACAGACATCCTAGCAACTTCTCTAGGTACATCAAGTTCTGAAATCAATCGCCAATCCTCCAACCTCTCTTACAATCACATTGTTTATAACTGCACAGCATGCAATGCATCATCACCTTCTGGGGTCCTCGACCTCTCCCAAAGTTTTCTCCAACACTTCCGGCGACAACTTCCCCATGAGCTTGTGCATCTTTCGTTCATAAACTTTCACCAACTCCACCAACTCTCCCTGGGTCTTCCTCAAAGACCCAGGCAAGTCTTCATCTCCTTCGTCAACCAGGTCCCGCAGCGCAAACTCCATCATGAACACCTGGTTCGAATGCTCTTCCATCGCTGTGATGATTTTACGGAGAACTCTGGCCTTCGCTGCTGAATCGCCTTGTGTCGCTTTGGCTGGCGAAGTCAATTTACTCAGTGATCCAAGAAGGTGCACGTTGCATCCGGCTATCTGGGCATTGAGTCGCGCATTTCGTGACTTCAAGGTGACGAGCATGTTAGCGGCGGCTTGGTGAATAGCAGACGATTTTGGCGACACGATGACCTCAAACTGCGGACTGGGGTGGCGTCTGCTGGGAGTGACGACCAGAACGTCTGGAGTTCTTATCGGCCGATTTGGAGCCATAGGCTCTTGTATTGGTGGGGAGTTTGTGGGTGTGCGTGGGCCATCTTCGATCGGTGGGCTTTGACCGAGCGGCGTATGTATTTCATGAAAGGTCTTAGGCACATGCGTGACAGTGATCTTACTCTGAAATTGTGGCGGTAAGTCGTCTCGGTACGCGGAGTCAACGAAGTTATCCTGGATCGAGCCAGAGTTGACCTCCTTCGGATCTATCCACCCAAACTTGACGGCGAGGTCGTACTTCATCCCTTCATCGACTTGGGCCACTCGAATTGGAAAATCACGGACGTCCGAAACGCTAGCAGCGTCTGAAGTCTCCAAAGCTGCACCTTCCTTGTGCATAACCACGGTATCCTCGGCAGTTCCCAATGGCTTCGTTTGTGGCTCTGTCCGAGATTGCTTCTTTCTTTCCCGACGCCTCTGCTGCTTTTTGAATTTCTTGAGCCTTTTCTTCTCTTCATTACGCAGTCGCTGCTGTTCTGCGTTCCACGACTCTGAGGCCTTCAGCCGCTCTTTCTCTAGACTCGATAGCTTTCGCTTCTTTTTCTCCTGGGAGTCCGCGGCGCCAAGTGATGAACTAGCCTGTACCATTTTTTGTGATTTTCCTTGTTTGCCAGGTGAATTCAGGCTTGGATGCGCGCGGTTCAGATTTTGTTCCTCGTGGTTTCGTTTCCGGTCTCGCTCCTGCACACGCTTCCGTCCAAAGAGCGAGGCGCGCGCGAGGCGTTTGTATCCGTCAAAGACCATGACGTTACGATATTTTATATGCGATGACCTGAGCGGTGTTTGCGATACCAAGTTGCGGTGGAGAGTTCTTTGGCCGGCCCGAGACAGGTAAACAAACATAAAGCGCGGGTGAAGGTGAGAGGTGAAGGGCACGATCTACACAGCATCGAATCAGATTGAGCGCGCTTTTGATTCTCCGTGTATTTTCCACTGATGACTTAAATGCACGCAAATGACTCGAGAAAACGCTGTGTAACGTGCTAAAAACAAAATGTTGCATGCATTCGTGAATTAAACCGAGTGTACCTCAAAACCAAACGCTATCACTTGCGCTCCCAACCTTTACTCTTACTTTTTTCAAAATTGAAAACTCTACTCATAAAACACTAAGCACCTAACCTCAATACTCTGGCGACCAGGCGCATCAACCGGCGTGTTGGGATCCACAAAAGCGGTATGCGCGACCCTCAATGCGGTCTCCGGGCTACCGCCCGGCTCACCGTCTCCTCGAGAATCGTAGCACTTCAGAAGTATGACTTCTTCCGGAGTCATGTCTTTCATGTAGTAGAACTGGTGCTTGTCGTTTGGAGCGACAGAGAGCGTCTCGCCGAAGACTTCGTAGCCCTCGGTCGAGGTTGTCGATTCAGGATTGGGTAGGACTTCCTTCCCGCGAGCATCGTATTCAGAGTTGATGGAGGTTTTTGGGTAGAGTAAGTCGACGGGAACGAAATCCTTAGGTTCGGTGCTACGATAGTCGACTACTGCCAGAGGCATATCAGATGCCGGGTTCTCAATTGGCCGCCAGACATTAATGATTTGATAACGACCCTCCAATAACGCTTCGGCTTCGTCTTTTGGCAAATGGCGGCGAACACGAGCAGCGGCAGCGGCTGGCGTTTGGTCTACGTGGACTTGCTGAACAGGCTGGCGCGGTGCATCCTTCCTGCGACGACGGATCGTGTGGTCGAACATGACAACCTTCTTGATGCCGGGCAACTTGGAGCGGAGCATAGCTTCCACTTCGGGGTAGTATTCATTTCTGACCGTGGTGTCATCTTCAAAGAGCTTTTCCTTGGCAGGCGACTTGTAGACGGCGAACCCCGCGTTATCGGTGTTGAATTTTTCTTCCTGGCCGCGCAGGCTGATGACATTGCGCTGGTGAGGACTCTGTTTGTAGGACCATCCTGGGCCATCGACCTTGGTCCATGGCTTCCCTGTGAAGGAAGTCGGGTCAATGTGGATAAACTCGGCGGTGGTCATTGTTCTGGCGTTTGTATGCAATCTTGCTGATAGTATTGGACGGAAGAGACGCTGCAGCTTCAAGGACATGGGCTTGTGTTTGGGTGAAGTTGGTGTCGGACTCCGACTGAAGCGCACTTATATCTATACGGCGTCGTTCCGCGCGTAGGTACTCGTAGGTCGGGCCGGATGTGTAAGGTCTTGATTAGAAATGACCATGACGCCACCCGCTGTTCGCAAAATTGCCAATCAGGTCCGACCGAGGTCATAGAAAATACTGTCCGCGGCCTACTTTTCAATTTCTGTGAAGCACGACATCGAACCAAATGGTAAGCAGTCTACCTGGAAATGGTCATCATGGAATGACGATTGCCAAGTGCTCTTTGTTCGTTCTGGTTACGGTAGGTCCCTACAGCACTTGTCTGGTTGTCAGATCCAGGCCATCCTTCCATTCCCAGGTTGCTTTCACTACACGTGAACATGTTTCTTTTGCAATCTTCATGAAGCGAATAGATGCCTCCTAGCTTCCCATGCACACAAGCCTAGTTTCAATTGACGTGACCATCCCATTGTGTGTTTTGTAATGCTGCTTTTCCACGACTCGGAGATGGCTTACCTCCGATTGGCTGTTGGCTACCTCCCTACACAACATTTGCATCATCGCCCCCGCCGCCCTTCCACACCGCCCAAAATGCCACGCCATGTCGCCAACAATAGCGACGATGAGGAGCCTCTCGATGACAAGACAGCCGCTTTGCAGCTTCGATCCAAGCGCACTGAGCGCCAGAAGAAGCAGCAGGCGAGGCGCGACCGCAAGCGCGACGCCATCATGAGTCTCACCAAACTCCCCACCGAGCTGCTCATCGAAACCTTCACATTTCTGCGGCCAGGCGATGTCCTGAACTTGAGTCGTGCCTGCCGCCGCTTCCGCTCTCTCGTCGACGCCAATGCGAACGTTATCGGCAACGCGATCATCCAGCAGCGCTACCCGCTCCTTGCGCAATGCCTCGTTCTACCAAAACGCCTTGCCGATATCGAGCCTTCAGCACGCCTTTTGCTCCTCAGTGAGAGGCGACAGGAATTCCTCGGAATACAGCGCAAACCCTATCAGCATTTACGACCGCCGGACAAACACTTAATATGCACTTGTCTTTCCTGCATCCTAGCTTGGAACAATCTCTGTGTGGTGCTCGACTTTGCGCATTGGCAGACGCATCTTGAAACCGGCGAACCGCTGCCCATCATACCAAGGGGTACAACACCGGAGTGGAATTTGAGTTTGGTGCGGCGGAATGCCGACTTCGTGCAGGCGGCCTTGCAGAATCCTCTTTGGCATGCACGAATACTAGAGATACACCTCGGCAGCACCATAAGGGCAATCAGAAGGCAGGGTAAAAACAAAGGCAATAAACGGAAGCACGTAGACATGACGGACGAAGATGCTGCTCAAGATACCGATACTTTCTTGTCCAAATCTGGGCCACTCAGCTTGGAGTTTCCGTACCTCCGAGATGAATACCACATGCTGGAGGCATACTTGCCCAACAGATATTGGAAAAAGTCCGAGGAAAGATGGATCTATGGCACCGCCGTTCACCATGATCGCGATTTCGCCTATGTGATTCAAAGTAAAAACAGCATAGGGATCAAGCGGTGAGGACAATTGGTAGCAGATCTAGTACTTGGTAAATGTGGTTTCCTTTTTTTGGGTACAATCCACGATACCGATTCGCATCATTGATTTCACCTGGTTCGCGTAATTCGTTAGCAACCGTGCTCTTATCAATCAAATCAGACTTCCAGTGTCGTGGGTCCGCCATGTCAAACAATATTTCTCCGCGCTCTATTTCCAACAAGCTCTTCGTTTTATAAAGTTCGGTTGACCCCCACGCATAGCCGACACTAGCCATGCACACTGGATGTATTTATCCATGCAGCGTTCGCTTAGTACTCCGCAACGCTTTTCTTTCCGATGAACGGCGTAAAAGTCTGAAATAGGCCGCTGTTGAATTCCTTTCGGCGACCCCCTCATATGCGGTGTAATCGGAATTTCGCTTTGATCCGATGGTGCACTAAAGAATCAAGACTCACAGATAGGGCGTGACCCACATCTGGCATGACTCAACATTTCCTTCAAAAGTTTAACCTTCAGCATCATCCAAAGCCCAGTCGTTTATTATAGCACTGTTGAACGTGATTCCATGTGTACGCTTGTAACCATTCAGCGTTGCGCTTCGTCATAGAAAGAGATGGATTCAAACGTAGAGAAAGCCGAGGTACCAGATCGGACACAAACACCAGACAATACATTCTTACCTATTCAAGGCCAAGGTGCCCCCTTGACTAGGACGAAATCAGCAACGTCCAATGCGCTGGCCAGAGTATCGTCGCACCTCACCACGCGCTCAATAACAAATCCAGGTCCTCCTCCGGACGGAGGTTTGCGCGCCTGGGTTCAGGTCTTCTGCGCCTGGCTCGCCCTTACCAATACGTGGGGCTTCGTGAACTCCTTCGGTGCTTGTAAGTCGTGATGATGTCAACCTTAGATTGGGAAAGCATGCGGGTGGCTGACTGCGCAACAGTTCAAACGTACTACGCGTCAATTCTACCGGAACCTAATTCGACGATTTCCTGGATTGGATCGACGCAAGCATGTCTTCTGTTCGTCGTCGGGATTTTCAGCGGACGCGCTTTTGACGCCGGGTGGTTTCGTCCTACGGTGCTACTTGGGATCTGCGTCCAAATTCTAGGCATATTCACCATGAGCGCAGCGAAGAACTACTGGCAACTACTGTTGACACAGGGGATTTGCACTGGAATAGGGGGAGGGATATTCTTTATGCCCGTCATGAGCCTGGTGGCTACATATTTCGCTAAACGCCGCGGCCTAGCCGTAGGACTCGTGACCGTAGGCAACTCGGTAGGCGGTATGATCTATCCGACCGTCGTCCGGCAGCTACTACCTCAAGTCGGGTTTGGCTGGACTGTAAGAGTCCTTGGATTCGTCAATGTAGTCTGCTTGACAGTTGTGATCGCGTTTACCAAGCCACGACTGCCCCCGCGAAAGAGCGGACCGTTGTGGGACAAAGACTCTTTGAAGGACATACCGTACATTCTGTTCGTCCTGGGCATCTGCTGCCTGATGCCCGCGATTTACTTTGTGTCTTACTACGTAAGTACCGACATTGAGTTGCCCCATAGTGATTAGGAGCTGGCTGATACGCTTACAGGTCGCCTCCTTTGCCCGCGACGAGCTCGGTATGCCTTACACGCAATCCCTCAACCTCGTCATCATCCTCAACGGCATCGGCCTTCCTTTCCGTATCCTCCCGGGCTTCATTGGCGACCGCTACCTCGGCCCTCTCAATACCTTCTCCATATGCACGTTTTTCGCCTCTGTGATTCTCTTCTGCTGGCTCGGCGTCACCTCCATCTCATCGTATTACATCTTCATCTCGTTCTACGGCATTTTTGCGGCCGCATTCCAGTCTCTTTTTACGACAGCGATTATGGCACTCTCGCATGACATTACGAAGACGGGGACGAGGCTGGGCATGGCGATGGCGGTGATTGGATTCAGTGCGTTGGTGGGAGGGCCGTTGAGTGGGGCTATACTAAATGCAAGCAATTACACGACGACGATCTGCTGGGCTGGGGCGAGTAGTTTCATGGGCTGGGGGCTGTGTACGGCGGCGAGGGTCTGGAAACATGGATGGGTGGTGAGGAAGAAGTGTTGAAGAAATTTGGGAAGATTAATGGGGTCTTGCTGGGGTGGTTTGAAGAGCCGATACCCATCACGTTCATGATTTACTGCAACAATTACGATGTACAAGATAAGTACAGTGTGTGGACACATTGGGATACACATGCTGTCGAGGCAAGAGTTCCTTTACAGTACGTAACCAAAGACGTTCGGAATCCTGATTATCCCACTGGCAGTGCTTATAGTGGGTTTCACCGGTAGCGAGGTGTGCGGAGCGAGGTGACCACGCCCTGTAAGGTTAAAAAGGCAGGAAAGAGGTGGGGAAACAATCGTTGCATATTAACGATCCATAACACTCATCCTGCCACCCAGCCTGAGAGAGCACCACGGCCCTGTTGATGGTGGCATCCCAGCTCGATATCCTCGACTGACTTAGTCGATGCAGAAGACAACTTCTGCAAGACCAGACTCAATTCCTCGTCACTTGCGGCATGTCCAATCGTTGGAAACGTCTCTGGGCGTGGCTCGAGAACAAATTTAGGCATTAGTGCAGATAGCCTGTGCCTGACGCCTTGGAAAGCTTGAGCATTCCTGTACGTATACGCCAGCGAAGGCATGCAGGCACACATAGAGCCTATCATCAGCTCGCATGTTCTACAGCAAGCATTAGCACCGTTCGGATTTCCTACTGTGCCACTTGACTCACATGGCGATGTTGGTCGCAAAAAGCAGGTATACGACATTTTCCTTGGTCCCCTTCCGCGTTCGGAAGTACAAAGCTACGGCTGAGCAGATGCATGCCCTATGTTGTGTAAGTATGTGCATAGCTAGCTTTTGCAGGAGAAACATCTGTACGTACAGCAAACCAGACAGGAAGATCAACATGGCCCCGCACTTCTTCCTCCTTGAGACATTCAGATTCGCAACAGCGATGATCGGCAGTAGGAGGATGGTGACGTCCGAAGCGAGCCCAAAAGCGGAGATAGGGATAGCCACCATTCCGTACACCACTATGTTACGCATGATGGAGAGATAAAAGGTTGCGACAGTAAAGGCCATGTATGCCGCGACGCTGACACAAAGTCCTACGGTAGCGCTGATCCTCATCCATCGAAGCTGGTAGAAGAGCTGTAGATAGAGGATGAAGAAAGTCGCTTTCAGGAATCCGTAGGTGACTGGCAGCACGGTGAGCAAAACGAATGCTGGTGTGACGAACGCGTCGTCTGTGAGCGCTTTGACAATGCTATCGCCATGAAGATCTGCGTCGAGGTTGCCGCGGGCGGAGATCCAGAGGGTGGTGGAGTAGAGAATCAGAGTGCCAATCACGGCCATGAATAGAGTGCCTGTGGAATTTTGGTTAGATCTTCCCGTGAATATCTCCAAGTTCGCGCTATATACCGTCATCCCAGTGGCATTTTCTCACTAAACATAGCTTTACATAGACGCGATTCGCCAGCAAAGTCATCATGAAAACTAGTAGGACCGAGGTGACAATCTCCTGCTGGGTCCTGACGCGGTTTATTGTGGTCCAAGACGGCGATACATCTTCATCTTGAGCAAAGGGACTCATGGGTAATCGGATCCGGTCAACCAGCGGGATTCGGCACACTATGGTTTTCGAGCCAGGTGCGCTGAAAGGACATTGAAAGGAATGGATGTGGACTTCGGAAATAAATGGCACCTATAGCACACAGAAAGGACGAAAGTACGTTACAAGAAAATTTTGAGATGGTGCAGTTGGGATAATGGGCACCATGAGGTGGACGACGATCCTGGATCTCATATAACGCGATTCAGCAAGGGATCTGCATCTCCGTGTGCATTGTGTGGAGGCGGGGGAATGTCGTGTATCCTTGAATCCAAGAATGCAGATTGAACTGCTTACCTTACTCCTTTAGTGCGTTTGTACTACGCCAAACACGAGTCCTGTTATTGTTTCGGCCTCATCTATCGCGATCCAGGTCGATCTTCCAGTAAGACCTATCAGCACAGATCTCCAAGGCCCCCAAGAACATCTTTTAGACTATGCATTGATCATACACACATACCTGAAACAGCTTATTCTTGTGTCTGACTCTCGCATGCTAGTCGCGATCCCAAAATCGCATCTGGGCTGTTTTCGTGACACTGAATTCATTTATAGCATAGATCGGAGTAACACATTCCCCAAAGGTTCTCTAGGGTCTCCGTATGCCTTGTACCAATGTACTTGAACACCCATTTCATGACACACGGCTCGGTTTCTGCAGCTCATCACGGATGTGGATTCAACTGGAGAGGAAAATGTTTGCTAATGAAGAACATGTTTCCAGATAGAACGCGCGCACAATATTACTGCCTCTCTCGTTATTGCTTACGCAACTACTCGTCAAGCCTCAGCACAAACCTATCCTTTACGTCCCCCTTCGCTCCAACGAACGTCTTGAAGATCGTCTCCTCGTATGGCGTCGTCGCCTTCCCCTCCACCAGGTCGTCCAAGTACTCTTCAAACTTCACCGGATTCAGATCCGGATACAGCTCCCTTGCATCCAAATACCCCAGATACTTAGCATTCTCCAGCGCTTTTCCCATCAGCCCGAATCCACTTCGAGCGATCGTATTGCCCAGAGCTCATCTTTACCCGTGCAAGCCTATTCTCAGGGTCTTCCTTGATCGTGCGCTCAGCGGTAGAAACTGCGGCCTCGAGTCTACTCGCGGAAACAGTGGAGACGGAAGGAGTCTCGCCCGTCTTGGCTTCGATGAGAGACAGTATCTCGTTTTGGCTGATCTCGTCGCTCCAGGCGATGACACTTCGATTCAGCGTGCGTGGGTCGCGGATGATCCGTGCGACGAAGCGGCCGATGTCGCGTTTGTCACTGAGGAGGGTTTTGGTATTGCCTGACGCACGAAGATGGAGTAAGTGAGATTCAATCAGCCTATGCATTTTCCCGTGCTGAAATAACACAAAGTTATACACTGCTGAAAGAGCGTGTCATATTCGTAGGATTAGGAAACACATACCATCGCCAAAGATTTCGGGCCTGTCAAAGGTGAGAGCGTAGTCGAGACTGCCGGATGGGACGCGGAAGAAAGAGATCTGGTGCCAGTAACCGATATCGATGAATGTGTATGAGAGGTGTGCGTGCCCTTTCGAAAGTCAGCATCATGTCTTCCTCTCATGGCCCAGTACCAGGAACAATGGAGTGACGGCGAGATTGTGTATTTAGAGGTGGAATCATATACAAACTGGGACCTGAACGTTGAAAACTCTGGTCACCTCGTTCCGACGTTGGAAAAAGGTGGCAGGGGTAGGCAACTCACAAACTCTCTGATGCACAACCTCCTTCTCATCTCTCAACCTCATCAGGCCCCCCGGTGGAATCACTACTGCAAATTCGAACGGCACAAACCTCTTTACACCAGCCTTCTTTGCCGCATCCACGAGCTTCACCTGCACTAGAGTATAACTCGCACGGGTCGCGCTAATCAGCGTATCAAAACCCTCCAGCGCCTTCACGAGTTCATCAACATCGCCCGCGAGGGCCTTCACGGCTGGTTTCTCTGTCGAGGATGGCTGCACGAGGCAGGATACTTCCTGGACGAAACCGGAAATCAATCAGCCTTGCTGAGAAATGTGTCGAAAGACGCAAGACCGATTACTTACGAAATTCGCATCCTCGACCAAGCCAGCCAAAATATCGCTGCCAGTCTCGCCATGCGCGCCGAGGAAAAGTACTTTTTGTTTTACCACCACGTTTCAAGTCCGATCAGGCTATTCTATCCGTTCGATATAGCTACACTACCGTGTTTGCCTCTTATATACCAGGTCCAGTGTGCAACTCTGACACTGCCTATTTCCAATTCTGATATGTTCTCACCAATCGGAGAGTCGTACCGCTAGGTGCGGAGCTAGTGGCTCTTTGATCCGTTCTTCCTCGTTCAGAAGCCTGCTTTGTGAGTGCTTTAAGCTGAAAGGCGCAGCGGGGAGCGTTAGACGTAGATGGGGACTGTAGGGGTGCTGACGACAACTGTATGCGCTGCAGGTTGTATAACGGGTTCAGTGCCCCAGTCTAGCTCAAACGCGTATTAAGCAACGAGCATGTGTGCAAAAGAAACATGACGATGATCGACAGGATACACTCTTGAGCTGGTCGAGCCAAGCATGGAAGTAATATATTGTCTCGACTTCTCCAGTCGAGCTTCTTCGTGAGATATTCAGACTGATCTGATCTCATACTAGCCAGTACGACTATCCTATATTCGCCCCAACCAAGCGTCTGATGACACTACCCACCGAACGTTAACGCAATGTTCGTACTCGCTATAGCAAAAGCCTCCTTGTGTCCCAGAGCGCGCTCGCCGCTCTTTATGCTTGCGGCTAACAGAATCGAAAGATGGGAATTCATTAAGTAAACATGTACAGTTCAAAGTCGTACGTGAAGCGATGCCTGTCCCGCAGCATCACCATGCTAGAATTTCTCGCTTCGCCGTCAAGTCTACGTCTGGGCTTGTTGTACACCAGGGCTTTGCTGCAGTTGAGGATTCTGAGGTGTTGCACTCCGGCTCGAGGGTCTGGCGGTATTCATACCGGGGCTACCTGCTTGAGCTCTCTGCTGGCTCATCAATTGCTGCTGGCGAACAAGCTGCTGTTGATACTGCTGAACCGCGTTCGGAGAAGGGCTGTTGGCACCCATGTTGCCGTTTTGAAGATACATGTTGTTGCCGATCTGAGGGGAGTGGGCCATGCCAGGGGAGCCTGCGGCTGCGTTCAATGCCTGTGCGCGTTGTTTTGTTAGGAACCGGGCAAGATGATCAGACGCCATTTTTTGGACCTGTTCTTGGGACCAATCCGGATGCTGTACCTTTAAATTGTTTTGGATCTGCAGTAATTGCGGCATATGCCCACTGGACAATGGACGAGCAGGAGTTTGCATGTTAGGCGTGGCCTGGTTGACGCGAGGGGATCCAGCGTTGTTCGACATGCCATTCATCCCGGGGGTCATGTTGCCGTTCATGTTCTGGCCCGCCATGGATGCCATCACGTTTGCGTTCGGCATATTGTTCATTCCCATATTCTGGGTCAGGTTACTAGCCATGTTGATTTGCTGCTGCTGGAGCTGGAACTGGTGCTGCGCATTAGCATTTGGAAATTGACCTCGTTGCATGGCCGCCATTTGAGCCTGGTTGGGAGGACCCATCCGTTGAGGATTGGACATGTTGGCCTGCATCTGCGCCTGAGGAACACCAGTGGGGCCCATTGACATTCCGCCATTCATATTTGCGTTTGGAAACCCCTGTTGCATAGCTTGATTTTGCTGAGCCCGAGCCGCCATGACAGCATTAGCAGCTGGATTCGAGCCTTGTTGAGCAGGGTTCGCCATCTGTGGAGTGAGGTTAGGATTGGAGCCAGGCGTTCCCATCCGTGGTTGTTGACCGGAACCGTTGGCGAGGCTTTGTGCCTGCATCTGTGCGGTACGCTGGGCCATTTGCTACGTGCTATTAGTCACACGAACATATGATAAACATGAATACGTACCCTCGCATGCATCTCTTGCTGCTGCTGCTCAAGAAGCTTCTGTTTGATCCTTTGCTCACGTTCCCACTTGAGGCGCGAGAACTCTTGAGGCGTGTGCACGTTGCTCTTAGGCTGCATGGGCTCTTGCGCTTTGCGTAGCGCGGCTGCTTTCTGCGACTCGGCTTGTTTGTGGGCAATGGACTCACGCTTCCGAGCCAACTTCCGCATTCCATCGATGATGGCAAGGTGCCTGTTCTCTCTCCTTCTCTCAACGCGGATGGGCTGATTTGTCCGCCTCCGGGGTGTCTGGGCTGGGATGTTCTGACCGCTCTGTTGTTGCTGCTGGATAAGCTGCTGCTGAGCTTGGTGCTGAGCTGCAACAGTCCTTTGCGCTTGCTCGAGCCGGCTTTGGTAGGTACGGAAGTACTGCGTCTTAGACATCTCCGCGGGCAAACCTTCAAGCTGCACCCAGCGTTCAAAGCATTCCCAGGGTGTGCGTCTACCGGATCCAGCTACGAGCATCGAGGGCAAAGCAAGTTGCTGCGCAACCAATGACCAGTTGAAAGTGTATTCCTTCACCAGAGCGCGCAACTTTTGATCCTCTTCCCACAGCCACTGCGAAGACTGTCGATTTTCGAAGAAAGATACTGAAGGCATCGGGAATTCGGCGGGGGGCCTGAACTGGTGCGAAGCTTGCAGTCGATCGCGGATATGCCTGTTCTCGGGATTGAACAAGGCTACGTCGCTCATCTCTGGTGGTAGATCATTACGGTGGAATAGTCTTCTTCCGGGAGTAGAAGGCATGGAATGTTCGGCTGAGGTTCCCGATCTGCTTGGTGGAGTAGACGGCTCATCCTCGCAATCGTATTCGTAACGGCTTCGCTTCCGTGGGGGGCCCCTTACTTTTGACACAAGCTTACCACTGACAAACTTGGAAACAGGGACGAGAGGGGGGTCCACGAAAGACAGAGGTGTAACGTCGCTCGCACCTTCAAGAATCGGCTCGTATAAAGGAAGTTCATGCAACAACGTATCGCTGGCTGATGTTCGATCGATTTTCAGAACGACGTCGTTGAACCCTAGAGAGAAGAGGGAAGCTGGCGGTTTCAGGTATGACGGAGACAAGATCTCGTCGTCGTCGTCTACGTAACACTCGCTCTCCGCATCCCCGCCTGAAGGGACCAGGTCCGGAGTGGGGGCATCATCCATGTCTAGGTCTGCCGCATTCGACTTCGGTTCACGGGCTTTGATTCTTAACGACATTCGTTCATCGGGTGTGCTATTCACGTAGTCCGCACACCATCCGGCGAAAGTAGCTGCGAGACATTGCTTCCATTTCCTCTCCTCTTCGAAGTCAGTCTGCATCCATTTCATCTCGGCAAGTAAATGGTCTTGATGGGTGATAGGCCGCTCTGGCTCAGCAGACTTCTTTAGTTGTCGAAGTGACCATCGATTCGCATTCTGCAACTGGTAAACCCTCTTGAGAATCTTGTAATCATGGGCCTCGCGGATGGTGGCAAGAACACCAGCCGTGGATACCGTCTTTCGTGCGGAAGTGACCAAATCCATAAGAGGCGATGCTCGGGGTGGGTGATGAGCCTGGTAGTTGAAGAGTCCCTGTAGATAATCCCTACTAGAATCCTGCGATGCGCCTTGAAGAGATGCGTAGTCCTCATTGTACAACTGTAGCGCTTTGGTGGCCCGGTTCAGATCAGGCTTAGCGAAGATAACGGTCGACACTTCTTTAAGCTTGTGCTCCTTCACTGGCCGGGTAGGGCTTGTTGTCAGCGGTAGGTTGCTTGATCGTGGCGTTAGGTTGACCTTCGTCGGCGATGTCTCTGCACGCTCTTCGATAATTTGAGCTATAGACTTCTGCTGTTGAGTAGCAGACGATAATCGTGTTAGCATGCTTTCGGAATCGGGAGTAATCGATGAGGTAGGTTGCTCCCTTGCAGGAACAGGCGCTTCGTCGATTTCAACATCATTGTCGGCAGGCGGGGTAGGATGTTCCTGACCTAACGAGGATCGTTGCCGATGCTCTTCAACTGCGCTTTCTGACTTTTCTGGCTCTGCTGTTGACGGATCAGGGGCTGTCGTGGTAGGTGTCGGAAGCGAGTCGGCCGGCGGTTGATCTGCAGCTGTTTCCGCTTGTTCCATCTCGATCTCAAGAACGACATCTTTGGTGTGGTCACTTAGCGCTTTTGGTCCGGCAGGAGGCGCGCTGTCTGATTCGCTTGGCCGTGCCTTTCCATCCCGTGCCAGGCGTATAGCCTGCTCATCCTCGATCTGCCTCTCGACATCTTCCTCCTCGGCAGTGCTGTCCGCGCGAGCATTTTCCCTGACCAGGCGCATCTGTTCTTGTAACGCGCGCTCATGATCCGCTTTGGGTTGCTCCGCCACAGGGTCCACGAGGCCTGCATCAACAAGCGACTGCCGTCGCTCGCGGCAAGACTCGGTTTCTGGGCTTGTGTCGGGGGAGTGATGTTGAGGATGAGGTGTCGCTTGCGAGTAAGGTCCAACAGTTGATGACGGTGACGATGCCAGGTCGGTGGGCATATTCCCGTTCGGTAATGCTAGTCTCTCTTCCTCTTTACGTTCCTTCTCTGCTACTTTCTCTAATTTTCGTTCCGTCTCTTGCAGCCTTGCCTCCTGCACCTCTTGCGGTGGTAGATGTACTACCTTGGGCGCTTTGGGTGCCTTCGGCCTTCGTCCATTCACCGGTGCATACTCAGGCAGTGCGGTCTCTTCCTCAGTCGACGGTGGTATCGCAGCTCGCGGGTCAACAGCCTGTCCATCTGGGAGGACCCGCTCTTCTTTTGAAATCTGAACAACGGGTGCTTCTGTTATTGGAGGCGCCTGCGGCTGTTCACTTGAGGTCTGGTCATGGTCTATCGCATCGACTGGGGATCCGGAAACGGGAGGAGCCTCCACGCCGGACGGGAATGATAAAGGCTTGGTGGCGAAGCTGGATTCGGGTTGCGTCGATTCGTAATCAGCCGGTGCTTTCTGTGTTGCAACAGAAGGCGACGCAGATGCGGCGCGTAGCTGTTCTTCAAGGCTGAAATCGACAGCGATACTTTGTGACGACTTCGCAAAGGCTGGGCCGGCAGGCTTCTGGAACGGAGATGTAAGAGGGAGGGGATATGCAAGTGTTGAATCATTAAAGCGGCGTCGTCTGCGTGGGATGGTCAGCGGAATGCGCCTACGTCAGATGCGCCTCTGCGACGACAACACTTGGTTCGATAATGCAATGCAACAATAAAAAGAAAAGATGTACTTACTTAATTATGTCATTTTTGTCCAGAAAGTCAACCTCGCTCTCATCTAGCTCATCGTTGCTGTGGCAGTACTGGACCTCTGGTGGGAGGCCCGTGTGGACGAGCGCTGTATAGCGGTATAGCTCGCGCAGCTTGCGCTTCAACGAACCGTGGCAATGCCTGCACGCAACGTCAGCATCTCCACCACCACACAATAATTAATGAATTCGAGCGATTTTTTGGCCTCTGCGCGGCTATGCGACACCAAAAACTCGCGAACTGACAGCAAAATCGCGAGTCACTTACGCGATCTCGTTCTTCTTCTCCCGGAGACGCGCATCACGAGGGCTGTCGAGGGACATATGAAGACCGACAATCGGTGGCCGACATCCGTTTTCCACGAGTGCCGCCAATGTGATGGATTTCCGGGTGTTGGGGTGGTGAGCGTTGATGAATATGTCGATGGCAGTACTTGGGCTGATGGGCGGACCGGCTCGCGCGCGATGATGAGGAAAGGAGGATGGGTCCGCGGACGGCGGTTGGTCACGTGCCGAGACCGATAAGCTCCAACCCCCTGTCTAGCGGGGACTAGCGTCCTGCAGTCTCAAAATTTCGTATTGCTGCTGAACGCGTCCAGCAACGTCAAGTCTACACACACAACTCCAAAATGGCCAAAAGAAAGAGAGAAATCGCCGATAGGACAAAGCCGGTGAAGGCAGTGAAGAGTGAAAAGGAAGCGACTGCCTCGATCCCGAAGAGCAAAATACAGGTCGAATCTGCAGTAAGCAGAAGCAAGGAAGCTGCAGTAAACGACAAGGCAGGCGCAAACCACAAGGCAACAGCAATTGCACCGGCGAATGCACCAGCAGGGGAAGCAAACGACATCACCACAGTTCAGATCATCACCGGCTCATATGAAAGAGTCTTGCACGGCTTCTCCGCAGCCATACCCCAGGCCCTGATCACGGGACAGGACGACGGCGCAGAGCAAGATGTCCCAAAAGTTGGATTCTCAGACACATTCCTCTTCAACGCGCACACATCCGCCATCCGCTGCTTAGCCCTGACACCTCCCACGGATGAATCCTCCAAAGTGGTCCTAGCCACCGGCAGCACGGATGAGCGCATAAACCTGTACACCCTCTCCACCGCACCCCCAGCACCCTCAAAATCGAATTTGCAACTCCCCTCCCTCCATGGCACTTCCATCTCAGAAAATTCCAAGAACAAAGAGCTCGGCGCCCTGCTGCACCACTCCTCCAGCATCACCGCCCTGTACTTCCCCTCCCGCAGCAAGCTCCTCAGTTCCTCCGAAGACAGCACCATCACCATCACGCGGACGCGCGACTGGGCGCCCCTCTCCACCATCAAGGCGCCCATCCCGAAAGCCCAAGGCAGGCCCTCAGGCGACACCGCGGCGCCGGGCGAGGTCCCCGCCGGCGTCAACGACTTCGCCGTGCACCCCAGCAACAAGCTGATGGTCAGCGTGGGCAAGGGCGAGAAGTGCATGCGGCTCTGGAACCTCATCACTGGGAACAAGGCCGGCGTTCTGCAGTTCAGCAGGGAGATTCTCGCGTCGGTTGGCGAAGGGAGGTTTGGCAGCGGAGAGGGACGGAAGGTCGTATGGGATGGCGAGGGCGAGGAACTCGCTGTCGCATTTGAGCGCGGCGTCGTGGTCTTTAGCCTTGATATGAAGCCCAAGGCTAAGATCCTGCCGGCGCCGCGCACGAAGATACATCAGATGCGATACTTGCCGTCTGACTCGCACCCGAGCATCCTCTTGGTTTCCACCGAAGACGGCAGGATCATGTTCTACGACACGAATTCTACGAGTGAGCCTGCAGAGAGCGAGGAGAAGGAAGATGATATCCCACAGAGCAACCTCGTTGCTGCCATCGGTGGTCCTGCCGCGGGCTTCTCCACCAGAGTGAAGGATTTCGACCTTCTCCGCATATCAGATACTTCCTTCCTCATCGTTTCCGGAAGCAGCGACGGCACGGTTAGGCTGTGGAGTCTCCGCACAGACGAACTCAAGGCGCCCGCGTCGTCTGAAAACGGAGCGGGCTTCACAGCAGAACAGGTGGGACGGTTAATAGGAACGTACACGACGGGCACGCGGATAACGTGCTTGAAGTCGTTCGTCATGACGGGGACGCCGGATGTGGAGGAAGAAGAGGAAGAGATACCTGCTGCGGCAGACGCGTCGAGCAGTGAAGATAGCGAGTAGTTTTATGCGTAATATACCACGATTGCCCCACGCTTCCAGCCATGTAGTATAATTTACATATCACCACTATGCTCAGGCGTGATTCTTGGCTTTTCTATGATCTACCCCTATGCACACAAGCGTCGTATCTACAAGTGACAAGCCAACGCCTCTCCGTTAATAGACAAAACACCACACGATATCGCTCAAAGTGCTCACGACAGAAGTACACAACGAAGTGAGAAACAGTTCAAGGCGCCCTCTCATCACAGTATCCCGGAGCCTTCGCATCACCTCCATGCACCCAGCTATTGATCGTGAGCGTAGTAGTATACACCATGCTGACGAGCCCAACAATGCCAACCAAGACATCGACTATGCGCGCGGTGGTGGTGCGTGCAACAGCGCGGTAATGCAACATAGGCTGTTCGCAGTGTCAGTGGAATCGCAGGACGGGGGAAGCGAACTTACTGGGTAGATGTAGACCAACGGAATGCAGGCAAAACTTCCGACAAGTGACACAAACTTGTCCAGGTCATTTGCGCCGACCCAAGCGACGGTTGCGCAGATGCCGACCATGAAGAAGCGGAAGAAGTTCTTCTTCCATTTGACGTAGGGGTTGTACTTGCCGGTTCTGCGCGGGGTTAGTGTATGTCGCATATATACGATATAACGTGCGGTGCGTGGCCTTACCTGCTGAAGAGCTGCTGGCTCGTGATCTCGATGGCTGGGTACAGCTGCAGTGGTGTCGAAAGCAGGATAGCGAGAGAGTAGATGAACTGAACGCCGTTTACAAACTTGTTGTCCTGCGGCATATTCAAGATGATGACGGTCTTCGTCTTCGAGCCAAAAGCCGCATATGAGAGCGCACCCATGCTGATGAAGATCACAGTAATAACGATCATGACCATGCCGAGCACCTTGGGGAACTTCTTAGGGTTCTTCATGCCACTCTGCACCGGAATGACGAGTCCAATGCCCTCAAATGTGAAGATGGCGGTTCCAATGAATAACGTCCAGTCACTCTTGTTGAAGTTGGCGATGTCTGAAATCCCACCTTGGTCAACGATGGTGAAAATATCGAAGTAGTAGAGGTACACAAGTCCGAGGACGATGAAAAGATCCGCAATAAGGGCAAGTTTCTGAATGTGGTTGATGTTGCGGTATAGCGAGAGTGGCAGGAAGATGACCATTTGTATGAGAATCATCAGTCCAATGCTGATATGCGTTTTGCAGTCTGACACAGCAAGCACAAAAGCTTGCATGTTCTCCGCCACAAAAACGGTGTAGGCTGATGAAAAACCAAGCTGAGAGATAACAAGCGAAAAGTTGATCAGGTTGCGCATCCATTTTCCGTAGAGGTGCAGTCCCATGTCGCCAAAAGAGTGCTCCACGGCAAGGCGAGTGTTGACCAACAGGACGAAGCAGAAGTAGGACAGGGCGGCAACGCTGAAGAGTACAACGTTGGAGAAGAGCATGCCTCCGTTCAAGTAGGCTCGCGGCAGGAAGAGTACACCGGTACCGACGAAGCTCTTGAGTAGCAGCATAGCGGCGCCTGTAGGGCTTCCCTTTCCTGCCACCTTGGTCTTACGTCTCCTCCTCTTGCCCGGTGTGAGCAGAGCGCTGTTCTCTCCGTACTCTCGTTCGTCCTCTGTGTGTTCGCTAGACGTCAGAGCATCGGAAGAAAAGTACTCGTCCGGACCAAGGACCTCGTCGTCCTCTTCCAATGATTCACCAGCAAAGTGTCCGTACAATGTCAAAAATTCGAGGAAATTGTTCGTGAAAACCACAGGCTGCGGCTTCTGGGTGACGGTGCCGTAGCCCGAGGGGCCGGGTGCTGGTGATTGGTCGGCAGCTCTGCGAATGAAGTTGCGTCGAAATCCGCCAGGTTGATGGATCGAGTTGATGTCCAACAGAGGCTCGTGAGCTTGAGCGCGGTCAGCGGAGAAGCTCTGGCTACGCTTCATCTTTTGCCGTTGCTCCTCTTCCTGCTGTGCCGACCACCGGTATATTTGCCGTGTAATATCACCACCCTGCAGCTGCAGACTGTCGAATTCCTCTTCGTCGTCAGACGACCTTCGTCGCCCTCTGCTGACGTTGTCTGCGTCCGGCGCAAAACCTGCATGCGATCTACTGGGAGAGCCATACCTGGCCGACAGGTTCGAGATGGAGGGTTTCTGAGGGCCGGCCAAGTGACGGCGAATGATTTCCGGGTCTTCGTAGGGCATGCCTGGCGATCGACTTCGCGCGTCGTAGGAGCCATACTGGCTGAGGGTGTCGCGTGGAGCAGTCTCTGCTGCGGGCGATAGCGGTCGTATCGGCGGCGTGCCGAAGCGCGGCGGGCTTCGTCCAAACGACTCCTTCAGCGCTGAGGACAAAGCTGACTCGCCGGGGCCCGGGAGCGATGACTGGGCCCCTTCCCACCCAGGCAGCGGCGTCTGGTTGTTTGAAGGCTCTTCGGACGCGAGCTGGGCTGGCGTAGGGATCTGCTGTACTGGCACAGAGCCAACAGGAACCGAAGGCACTGGCGATCCAAGACGGGCTGTAGATTGTCCGCGAGATATGGAAGCAGAAGGCGAACTGTGTTCGGAGACGCGCGACGCGGAAGGCACAGCCAGCGGCTCCGTTGGTTTGGGACTATCGTTCGCCATGCTCGGCACAGAGGAGCGGTCGCTGGTCGCTGGTCGCGTTGCGAATCTTCTTTATCGCGTCGTGGGAACTGTGGATATCTTCGTGTAACAAGCAGATTGGCTGAGATTCAAGCGAGCTGCCAGGATGAGGAGGGTGATTCTGCTCAGATGTGGTATGCGATATTGGAATATTTGGCCATGAGGAGACTGTGGAGGAGGAGAACACGGCGGCTTGGTGCCAGCTGTAGTTGACTAGGTAGGTATCGGCGTGCTGGTATGCCGCGGCTGATGATGGAACCTTGGGCGTGGGGTTTTCCGTGGGGTGGTCACATGCCGTGCCCTGCAGACCTCAAACCTCGCCAGACCGCCCCAACTTGGCAACAACTTCATAGCACTTCGCTGACGTCTTTTCTAATTCCTACAGATCTGCCGCCTCAATTTTCCTGTCCAGCTGTCCAGGCTACATCAAATGCCTCACCAGCGAGCCGAGCTGCCCAAATTCCCCCAGCACTCCGAGCCGTGAAGAACTATCACTTTCCTGGCACTTGTCGAGACGCTTGGATCCGCACCACGGCCCATGACCTGGACGTGGCCACAGGGCGTGCAAGATGACTGAAGATGCACCCACCCGTCGGCGGATGCCGCTGAGATCTCACTCGAGCTTTGCAACTCGTACCGCCACTGACAATGCGAACCGGCTCAACAGACGGGGGCTCGATCTTACCAGCACCATCACCTGGTGAAGAAACACCCCTGCTAGCAAGAGACGCTGGTGCTCCGGCTGTGCCCGCCTACGATGGGCTAATTGAAACTTCTCACGAGAGGGATCATGCACTCGAGTCCATGCGTGACTGGTTCTTTAGACCGTTGCGCTTGTTGCGCTCAAAATCTCCTGAGGATGGTTCGAACGCACCTGAAGGCAAACAGCATTCAGGATCAGATGCCGTGAAGCCTAGGCCTGGTGCCTTCCCGAGGCCAATCGGTGGTACTAGCAAGCTCGGAACATTTGCCGGTGTATTTGTGCCAACGACGCTTAATGTCCTCTCTATTCTGATGTTCCTGCGTTTTGGCTTTCTTTTAGGACAAGCCGGTGTAGTGGGCATGCTAGGTCAGTACTGTACTGAGACGAATGTCTGGGTACAAACGATCTATATGCTGTATATCTTGGGGTAAACACGCAGAACTCGACCTTGTAAAACCGGTTTATGCATTAGCTATCCGGGAGTAACACGATGTGCTCAGACTTTTGTTCTCCATGTGCTTTTGATCCGCCACTGACGCAAAACAGGCATGCTCGTCGCTTGCTATGCAAACAATCTCTTAACGACGATGTCGATCAGTGCAATTGCCACAAATGGTACCGTTCGTGGCGGAGGTGCCTATTATCTGATCTCTGTTGAACTGATGAGATACACTACTACGTGAGGTCCTACCTGTCTATATACACGTAGGGCCTTTGTTGCCTCTCTCTCTTTCACCTCTCCAGCCCTTTGTATCTATATATATAGATACAAGGTCTTATATATAGATACAAAGATCCTTTCTACGAGGTGGCTGAGTCTAGAGTCAACAATCTCTCGATCACTGGGGCCCGAGTTTGGCGGTTCGATAGGTATCGTGTTCTACCTAGGCCTCGTCTTCAACACCAGTATGAACGCCGTCGGTCTGATAGACTGCTTCATAGAAAACTTCGGTGTCGAGTCTGGCAGTTGGTTCCCAATTATGTTGGAAGGCTTCAAGTGGCAGTTTCTGTGGGCGACCATAGTTTTGCTGTTCTGCACCTTGGTTTGCCTCGCAGGATCCGGCCTCTTTGCGCGATGTAGCAACGGCTTGTTATTCCTCCTGATCATCTCGATCCTCAGCATCCCAGTTTCAGCGCTCGTTCTTCATCCTTTCTCCAATGCCAAGGAGGGAATCGAATTCACGGGGCTGAGCTTGCAGACCCTGCGGGAGAACCTTCTACCGCACTTCACAAAAGGTGCTGATGGCAGCCAGGACAAGCGTCATCGCGAAAACTGGAGCGATCTTTTCGGAATTTTGTTTCCTGCATGTAGCGGAATTTTTGCGTCAGTACTATCCACTCGACCTGGGCGATTTGCTGACTTCTCAAGCGGCGCCAGCATGTCTGGTGACTTGAAACACCCGTCGAAGGTTCGCCATCTTCTCTGTTCGCCTCTTTAGTATCGTGCATTGATATTTTACCTAGGCTATACCTAAGGGCACATTATATGGTCTAGGTTTGACATTTGTGTTCTACACGGTGGTAATTTTGGCCATGGCTGCGAGCATCACGCGTGAATCATTCATCAACAACACAAATATCATACAGCTGACTAACATCTCTGGCGTCGTCATTCTTCTGGGAGAGTTCGCAACTTCGTCGTTTTCCGTTCTTATGGGTGTCATTGGCTCGGCGAAACTGCTACAAGCACTTGCTCGAGACCACTTACTGCCTGGGCTTTCGATCTTTGGTCAGGGCACAGCAAAATACGACGACCCTACCTACGCTATCATGATCACGTACCTGTTGGCTCAGCTCACAATGCTGTCAGACATCAACCAGATTGCCTCTTTCGTGACTATGACTGTACGCTGCTTCCACGACCACTATTGAACAAGAGGCTGACTTGACTTGAACGCAGTACCTAATGACGTTTCTGGTAACGAACCTAGCAACATTCGCGTTGAAGATTGGAAGCGCGCCAAACTTTCGCCCATCCTTGCACTTTTTCAATTGGCAAACAGCAGCGACCGGCGCAATCGTCTCGGGCGCCACCATGTTCTTCGTGGATGGCGTATATGCTTCGGGTTGTGTTGCTTTGTTGATAGTTATCTTCTTACTCATTCACTACACGACTCCGCCGAAACCCTGGGGCGATGTCAGTCAAAGCCTGATTTACCACCAGGTGCGGAAGTATCTACTCCGATTGCGCCAGGAGCATGTCAAGTTCTGGAGGCCTCAGATCCTGCTGCTGGTCAATGATCCAAGACGACAGTACAAACTTATCCAGTTTTGCAACTCGTTGAAGAAAGGAGCACTCTTCGTTCTTGGTCACGTCATTATCTCACAGGACTTTGGTGCAGCTGTGCCAGAGGCGCGCCAACAGCAACGGTCTTGGACCAAGTATATCGACTTCTCCAAGATCAAAGCCTTCGTCAATATCACAATCTCGCCCATGGTCGAATGGGGGGCAAGAAATATTGTCCTCAGTGCTGGCCTTGGGGACATGAGACCTAATGTCGTTGTGATGGGCTTCTACAATCTGGGTGAACTCCGTCAGTAAGTGTCACTAGGTGTCTCTCAAATTCCACTGATGTATCACTTCCCCTCAGAGACCGATAAGGAACTGAGATTTCGCGCATCAAGCTTGTGATTAATCACCGTTACTGACTTTACAGGTCCAAGCCGCTTATCGATATACCTTCGCCGCAGCCGTCTAGACCTGTGAGCAAGGCTACGAACCATCCACTGTCTCGTCAAGCCATCCAATCACTTGCAAGGCGCAAACGAACTCCGGATAAGTTGTCGGGAATATTGCCAACCGATGCGATGAAACCTGAGAACGCTATCGGAATTCAAAGCTATGTAACAATCGTGGAAGATCTTGTACTCCGTCTTCAAATCAACGTCGCGCTCGCAAAAGGCTTCCACGAATTGGAGGTACCTGCTCTCAGGCCCACGAAGAGCCAGCAGCTGTTGAGTACACTCAGACTTGCCGATCTCGAAAAAGATGAACCGATCAAAAAGTATATCGATCTATGGCCCATTCAGATGTCGGCCGAAATTGCTACTGCAGGCGAAGACCCATCTAGGAAGAACGTGTTCACAACAAACTTCGACACGTATACTCTCATTCTTCAGCTTGGATGTATACTACACACGGTGCCATCGTGGAAGCGAACTTATAAACTCCGCGTCGCTGTATTCGTCGAGTATGAGACCGACGTTGAGGAAGAACGCGGACGGGTCACTACTCTTTTAAGGAATCTAAGGATTGAGGCGGAAGTACTCGTGTTTTGGCTCGCAAGTGGAAGCCTCAATATGTACGAGATCATCGTGAATGGAAAGAACGGGAGCGACTTCACTGAAGCCGCGCAAGATGTCAATGGTACTCTGGACGATGAAGAGTGGTGGGCAGACATTCAGAGACTCCGAAACCCACGAGAAATCACCGCCAGTCAAGAGCTTGTTCAGGCAAGCGACCTGCTGGAGGCAGTCGTGAATTGGCCGACTTCATCTTTTCAACACGGGAGGAGAGAGCCTAAACCGAAGCGGTTCGCAAAGCTGAAAAAAGTGGCTGCGCCGCTCAAAGCGCAAAACGTCGTTGAGCAACTTTGAGAGGTCTGGTGCTACGATCGGTACGCGAGCGCAGCGGTCACTCGCGGAGCTACTTCCGGACAGTGATAATGAGGGATCAAGCTCCTCCGATGGGGCATTCGACGACTATCACGAAGAAGCTGTCGACACCGGAAGTTCTGTCGGGATGGAGAATAGCCTCGACGAATCCGACCTGGATGCCTCTGACAGTGATGATGAGGATCGACCCTCAGGTTTGTTACAACGAGCGCAGACCACGACTGCCACCAGAGGCCTTCCATCCATCACTACCAAGCTTGGTATACGGTGAGCTACTCACCTCATCCTAGGTGCGATTGACTGACTGTTCTATAGAAGAGCTCTCTGGAAAGCACCATCACAGGAGGAACGACCAACCGCAGATTCAGTGACACCGCTTAAGCCCCATCCTGATGCCACAACTTCGGATACCGCACTTCTTGCGACCGGTAAACTTGACCAAAGCTCATCCAGTGGGCATGCAACTTCTCAAGAGACCCAGCCTGTGCCTGTGCGACCACCACCCATCCGCCACCAGTCTCTGCCAAAGTTCACGTCCAATCCGACCCCACGCACAGCAGTCGCGCCCGAAGAAACCGCCGGACACTCCATCATGTTCGTCGACACGCCTTCGCCCTCAGCCGCCCGGATGAAAGATCCAATCGCGTCGGCCGTAGCCTCCTCGCACCTCTCATCACCATCGTCATCAACTGCACCACTACCAGCCGCAGCCTCGCAAGCCTCGGGCTACCCGCTGCACCAGTCCATCCCGCTCTCCTTCAACGACCTTCCGTGCCGCGCCCAGCATCTTATCCTCAACGAGCTCATCCGGCAACACTCGGATGACACGGCCGTGGTGTTCACAACGCTGCCAAGTCCGGTGGAGGGCACGAGCGAGAGCGAGGCAGAGAGCGTCAAGTACATTAGTGATTCGGAAGTTTTGTGTCAGGGGTTGCCGCCGTGCTTGCTGGTGCATAGCAACAGCATGACCGTGACGATGAACTTGTAGAGGAGGGAAGGAGGCGATGTGGCGAGGAGAAACATTTGCGTGGCCAGGGTAGGTGCATTTGCATGGCGTTCACGGTATGGTCATCCTGCGGCATTAGATTGAGAAACATGTGCATATGCATTCGTTGAAGGCTCAAGCGCCTACATTGACTTTGCACAAAGCAGCAGCAATTTATGGTGTCAAAGGAAGGGGTTGGCTTTTTGTCGAAATGCAAGCGTGCACTGTCAGGACGAGGGTGAAAATCATCATGGCACCGACCGCAACCATCTCCCAGATAAATGTCCACAAAAGTCACGACGAGACAGGAGGCGAAAGACCATGTGCAGGAACCGAGTCCAGCCGCGCGCTTCCGAACGTGAATGTCCTTCGCATGCAACCACGACGCCGTATCCGCAATCGCCGTCAGCAAGCGCCACGAGCCCACAATCCATGGCAATCGCCACCATGGCGGCTGAGGAGGGGAACCACCTTGGGGGCGAAGATGCGGCCGCATGGAGGATTCTCAAATAGGAGGAGTGAGGCTCGCAAGGCACAGTCAGCTTCGTGGTGTGGAATCCGATGCCGAAAGACAACGCCCTGCCCTGCTCGACAGCTCACGGGGGCACGCCCGAAGCGCAAGACTAGTATCTGGTCTAGGTACGGCATACACAAATACCACCGGAGGCTAATGAAGCGCCCTACAGAAAGAAAAAAAAAATCGAGCTGTCAAACCACAAAAGCTTTGAGCCGGCTATTGGATCTGGTGTAGAACCAGCGCAGGGGCTTGGGGTAGGCTTTTGAAGGTGCATCTAGGCGCATGGCTGGAGATGTTTGGTGCATTTTTGGCTGGCGCACTGCAAACGGACGAGGCGTGGTCTGCGTGCACAGGTGCGAGTCGTTGCTCACCGTCTAATAGCTCTGATAGCAGCGTTTCTGCCGTCGTGGTAAGTGGAGACGAGGCTGTTGGTGGGCCCCAAGGTGTCCAAGTGGAGAGTGCCGCGGTGCCACGACACGTCTGCCGGAGCCAGCGCGCTTGTGAAGGCATGGAGCTGCCGTGGTGGGAACGAGCAAGCGACGACGTCCACGGGCTATCTCGAAAGGTGCACGGCAGCAGGGAGCACAGTATTGTTTGGCGGTCGGGAGGGGCATGGTGCTGACGTTTGCTCCCGGGTGCGGTGTGGTGTGGTGTCGCGGCGTGGCGGCTTGCCCACAAGCAGGCGGAACAGACAAGATACTAGCCACAGGACCTGGCACCAGAGCCAGATGGCAAATATCGAACTCGGGAGACAGAGCCTGTGCAGCATCGTCGAGGAGAAAACCAATACTGAGGCCAGTGGCTAGCGTTGCTATTCTTGCAGCGCTGCGCCCCGGGCCCTGGACAAAAGCGATGGGCGGCGATGGCGGCGATCAGGCACGCCCCAGGCACGTCGCAGGCGTGAGGCGCAGGCCATTGGCCTCGTCAAGGCTTGGGGCTCCGATGGACCAGCATGCTCCCGCGATGTGACGGAACGGTGAATAGGGGATGCTGGAGACGGGCAGCATGGATGGCAGTGCAGTGCCAGCATGGTTGAGCAGCAGGAGGCGACGCCACCGTGCAGGGGCGAGTCGCGACTAGCAGCTGAAAAGCGAAAAGCGTTCATGTGGAGAGAGCGCTGCTTGGCTGACCACTAGGTATCTATAAAGAGAAACAATCAACACCGCTCTTTCGCTCCTCTCCCCTCTCCATTGCACCTTTGCGCACCCTACCTGCTCAGTGCACCCAATTGCTGCTCACATCGCTGCCACCATCTTTCCCGCCTGATACCCTCCACAATCGTTAAACAGCAGCACCATGTGGTAAGTTGGCTGCCCCGCCGCGCCGCGCCGCCAGCAGCTCCCACCAGCTCCCAGCACGCCGCAAACACGAGACAACAACAGCTAACGGGCACACGCAGCGGAATCTTTGGCTACATCAACTACCTGGTGGAGAAGGACCGCAAGTACATCCTCAACACACTCATCAATGGCAAGTGCCCCCCGCCCTGGCGCCTTCCCAGCTCCAGCTCCCGCTCCAGCTCCCAGCGACACCCCGCTAACCCCTCCACCACAGGCCTCCAGCGTCTAGAGTACCGTGGCTACGACTCGGCTGGTCTCGCCATCGATGGAGACAAGAAGAACGAGGTCTTCGCCGTCAAGGAGGTCGGCAAGGTCGCCTCCCTCAAGAAGCTTGTTGAGGAGAGCAACTTCGACGAGTCCAAGGTCTTCGACTCGCACGCCGGTATTGCACACACCCGATGGGCCACCCACGGCCCGCCCTCGCGCATCAACTGCCACCCGCACAGGTATGTGGTGCTACCTGCCGTCATAACCCACTATCCGCCCCTAGGGTTGCGTCTGCCCGCCAGCTGAAACGGTCGGTCGGTAGATCGGCAGCCCTTGTAACCTCATCTTCCGTCCTATATTGTGCGCAGCGCTAACACGCGTCCTCACTCAGGTCCGACCCCAACTGGGAGTTTTCAATCGTGCACAATGGCATCATCACAAACTACAAGGAGTTGAAGGTCCTGCTTGAGGGCAAGGGCTTCAAGTTCGAGACCGAGACCGACACCGAGGCCATTGCCAAGCTCGCAAAGTACATCTACGATGAGCATCCGGAGCTCAGCTTCGTCCAGCTGGCGAAGACGGTCATCAAGGAGCTCCAGGGCGCCTTCGGTCTGCTCATGAAGTCGGTGCACTTCCCCCACGAGGTCGTTGCTGCCCGCAAGGGTTCGCCTCTCGTCGTTGGTGTGCGGACACAGAAGAAGATGAAGGTCGACTTCGTCGACGTGGAGTACCAGGATGATGCCGCTCTCCCCGCTGAGCGCGCTTCCCAAAACGTCGCCCTGAAGAACGCAAACAGCCTTCTCGCGCCCCCGGACAAGTCGCTCCTCCACCGCTCGCAGTCGCGCGCTTTCCTCTCCGACGACGGCGTCCCCATGCCCACCGAGTTCTTCCTCTCCTCCGACCCCTCCTCCATCGTTGAGCACACCAAGAAGGTGCTCTACCTCGAGGACGATGACATTGCCCACATTCACGAGGGCTCCCTCAACATCCACCGTCTCACCAAGGAGGACGGTGCCTCCAACGTTCGCACCATCCAGACTCTTGAGATCGAGCTCCAGGAGATCATGAAGGGCCGCTTCGACCACTTCATGCAGAAGGAGATTTTCGAGCAGCCCGAGTCCGTCGTCAACGCCATGCGTGGACGTCTCGACGCGGAGAACAAGACCGTCACTCTTGGTGGTCTCCGTCAGTACATCACTACCATCAGGCGATGCCGCAGGATTATATTCATTGCTTGCGGTACCTCGTACCACTCTTGCATGGCTGTTCGTGGTATCTTCGAGGAGCTTACGGAGATTCCGATCGCCGTCGAGCTTGCGTCCGACTTCTTGGACCGCGCCGCACCTGTCTTCCGTGACGATACCTGCGTGTTCGTCTCCCAGTCCGGTGAAACTGCTGACTCGCTGATGGCTCTCCGATACTGCCTCGAGCGCGGTGCCCTCACTGTTGGTATCGTCAACTCCGTCGGTTCCTCCATCTCCCTCCTCACCCACTGCGGTGTCCACATCAACGCCGGTCCCGAGATCGGTGTTGCCTCCACCAAGGCTTACACCTCGCAGTTCGTCTGCATGGTCATGTTCGCTCTCTCCCTGTCCGAGGACCGTGCGTCCAAGATCAAGAGGCGCGAGGAGATCATTGACGGTCTTACCAAAATCTCCGACCAGTTCAGGGAGGTGCTCAAGCTCGACCAGCCCATCAAGAAGCTCTGCGAGAGGTTCAAGGACCAGAAGTCTCTGCTCCTTCTCGGCCGTGGTTCTCAGCACGCCACTGCCCTTGAGGGTGCCTTGAAGATCAAGGAGATTTCCTACCTCCATTGCGAGGCTGTCATGTCTGGTGAGCTCAAGCACGGTGTGCTTGCTCTTGTCGACGAGAACCTCCCGATCGTCATGATCCTTACCCGTGACGGCATCTTCGCCAAGTCATTGAACGCCTACCAGCAGGTCATTGCTCGTGCCGGCCGACCCATCATCATTTGCAACGAGGACGACCCCGAGTTCCCGGCCGACAAGACTGACAAGATTGAGGTGCCCCAGCAGGTCGACTGCCTCCAGGGTCTCATCAACGTCATCCCTCTGCAGCTCATGTCCTACTGGATGGCTGTTGCCGAGGGCGTCAACGTTGACATGCCCCGTAACTTGGCCAAGTCTGTCACCGTCGAGTAGAGTATGATTGTTATGAACACATTGTTATTGGCGTAATTAGAGGCTGCACACCCGGGTTGGCTGGTCCGGGAATTGAACAATCTGTCTGGGTTGAATGCACGATTATATGGGTCAAAAAGCTGTCTGGCTTGTATGGAGGGAAGGATTTGCGATATGATGTACGAGCTCTTTGTTGCTGGCTTACTATTGGGCGAGATGACAGATCGGAATATGAATCACTTATAACATGACTTGGTCCTGGCAATTCGCAGTACGTGATCGTTTTGTCTTGGATATGCCGCAAATTGCACACTGCAGAGGCCAAGATATGCTGTGTCTGTCTTAGATGTGACAGGCCTCTGTTTCATACCCAGTGTGTAGCCCTTGTTTAGTTCGTCGCACCCTGTGCCTCGTAGAGTAATAAGATGAACGCAAGCGGTAGCTGCTTGCTTGGCTTGGCTTGGCTTGGCTGATGTCGTCATGCAGGCGATCCTTGTCGAATACGCGGGGGCGGCGCTGGCTGTTCCGTGGTGGGGTGTCCCTGCATTCTTCCCGCAACACCCACTCATCCCCCTTGTCGACTGTCCTTTCCACACCTCCTCAATTCCATAACTCTCGGCATATACCCATCACATCGCGATGACTACACTCAAGGGCCCCGGCGAGGCGAGGACCTACGATGGTACGCAGTAACCCTACCCCGCCGCCAGATGTCAGCGCCCGTACGCCCCGCCGTGTGCCTGAAGGTTCAGAGCTGTGCGGGATCGGCGGGAGCTTGTGATTGACGGGAGCCTAGGATCTAGTCTGCGGATTGGTATCATACACGCGCGCTGGAACACAAAGATCATCGATGCGCTGCTCGACGGGACGAAGAAGGCGCTGAAGGCCGCGGGCGTCAAGAACGAGAACATTGTTCTGCAGAGCGTGCCGGGGAGCTACGAGCTGCCGTATGCGGTAAAGCAGTATGTCCTACCCCAGGACTTTCTATTCTGTCTCTCTATATCTTCTCCGCGAAGGAGACAGGAAGTCAGGCCGCGGTGCGCCGATCTAACACGCCACAGACTCTACGCCGCGTCGCAAGCCGAAGCCTCCTCCTCCACCGTCATCGGCGGCGCCGCCGACCTCCTTGGTTCCGTCTCCGACCTCTCCATCGAGCCAACCAAGCCCACCTCCTCCACGCTTTCCACGCCCTTCGATGCCATCATCGCCATCGGCGTGCTCATCAAGGGCGAGACCATGCACTTCGAGTACATTGCGGACGCGGTCAGCCACGGGCTCATGCGCGTGCAGCTGGAAAACAACGTGCCGTTGATTTTTGGGCTGTTGACGCTGCTGAGCGACGAGCAGGGGCTGCAGAGGGCGGGGATTGGAGGGGCGACTGGAAGCGAGGGGCATAATCATGGGGAGGATTGGGGGAGTGCGGCAGTGGAGTTGGGGGTTAAGAGGAAGGGGTGGGTGGAGGGGAAATACATTGATTAGATATCACTGGGAGTATGGAAAGGGAATGGGATAAGGCAATGATGCGTTAGCATGCAATGGCAAGGCGGAGGAACGCTTGCGCTGTTTTCCCAAGACGTAGCTGTGCCTCTTGCGACTGGTCATCGTCTTTCGTGTTCACCGTCATGCATGCTAAACACAATACGTGGTGCAACCATGGCGCGACTAGTGTTTGTATGTGTTCCAAAGGCCCTTCACAAAGGTAACGTAAAGTCTTCATGGAATACGCCTGGCGGTTGGGAAAAGCGTCGCCAGACCCCACCTTCCCAATATTCCGCCCATGTACACGCCTGGTATTCCTAGTAAGCTCTACAGGCACCGTGTTCGTGCCGAAAGTGCATCTCTATCCCGCGGTGAGCGACTCAAGGTTCGCAGAGGCCCTCGTGTGCCGGCTTTGGTAGTCGTCGCTGTGCTCACGTGAGCATCCTACAGATGTAAGATTGCTATTCGCATCAACTCAACGCGAATGACCGCGCGTAGACGCGCAGTGCAAACGATTGTCCAAGTGTCGTGTGCGACGGTGGGATCGGGTGCAAGCGCGAGAGGCGGGAAGCGAAAGGACGTAATGACGCAGCGGGCTGGTCAGGGCATACAACAGTGTGCAGCAGGCTACAGGCTGACGAGGCGCTCAGGGTGAAGGGGCGTCGTATACGCCAGCGGAGGTGAAGGCCAGCGGTGCGTAACAGACAGCATTGGCGAGGTGGTTGTGGTTGTTCGCTCGCGCCTCCCCTTTCCCAAGGTTCCTTGCAAATCGGCTCTTGGCGCCCGCGACACTTCGTCTCTTTCACCACGGCATTCCGCCTGCCCGCACCACCACCAGAGCTCTGTTCGTGCGTGCTGCCCGCCGCCAATTGCAGCGCCGGACTATCCCTTCCCGTTATCCTTCTTTGCGCAGCGCCTGCACGTCTGCGTAGCCGCCCGCAGCCCGACACGCCTTCACCGCGTCCAGCGCGCGTTGTCTTTATCCTGACAGCCATCGAGGCGCCTCCGTCCACGTTGCCTGCCGCAACAACAACCCGCTCCTCGAGCACACGTTGGTGGGGCGCGCAATTCCGCTGAACCACTCTGCCAGCCCACTTCGCGCGCCTCCGCTGCCAAAGTAACACTGACACGCCGCATCATATTGACGGCAGCTATTACGACGACACCGGCAGCTCAGCGACAAATCTGCGGTGCGCGGACTCGATAGTCCGTCTCCGCGACACGGCTTGGGAGAGGGGACGTCGATGGCCCGGAAGGAAGTCACAACACAAGAGAACCACATATATACACTCGACAGCCATGGCGCGCCGCGGAGCGATCTGCTAACAAGCTCGTGCTCTGACACCTCTATCTCTAGCATCACCTCGTCGGTGCTTTCAGCCTCTGGCACCATGTCGTATCCTGGTCGCACCGCATCACAACACGCTCTCACACCCTTGACGAGCTCAGACTCGTCTCCGCCGGGCAAGCTGCCTAGTCCGCGCTCTGCGAAGCCTCCGAATGAGACGATGCACGCGACTGCTCCTCCACGCAACGCGCCGTCAAGCGCGCTCGCCAAGAATGGTGCCGATACCATAACGCCTGTGCACACGCCGCCAGAGACGAGAAAATCGATATGGCCTGCAGACGGGATTCTGGGCTTGAAAAGGCTTTACGATCCTTCGCTAGACCCTAAGCTGGACAAGAAGGATAAACAAAAGTACAAAGCGAAATATGCGCCGATAAAACAACTGGTACGTTGATGGATATATATACATACCCCAGAGATGGGTCGTCCTGCGACGCTAAGGCTAACGTGACTTGTGTTGCAGGACGACCCATCTGAGATACTGGATCCGCGTCTGGTTATTGCGGGGTATGCTGTTGGCCAATATCGCATGAAGACTGCCTCAGGCAGTGCATCGCCAAAGTCCAAACTGCGCATGGCCCCAAAGTCCCTCAAGCCGTACTCTTTCGATGAGAAGACTTCATGCGGGCCCGGACCAGCCACACAGATCGTCATCACTGGGTTCGACCAGTTGACCACCGACTCGCAGCTTCGAGCTTTCGGTTCGTCCTTTGGTGAGGTTGAGTCTGTAAACAACAGGGTCCACCCGATGACTGGTAGCCCTCTCGGAATATGTCTCGTCAAGTTTCGCGACAGTCCAGCGCCACGGGGTGGACAGCCTGTGAAGGCTTCGGACTCGGCGAAGAAGGCAGAGGAGAAAGGGAACAATGAGCGCATTGGCATGTCGCGGGTTCGTGTGGTTCGCGATCGAGAAGGTCTGAGGGCCAAACGACTGGTCCATATGATCATGAAGAAGGAAGACGACAAGCGCAAGGCAGCTATTGCTGCGCAGTTCGCAACCGCAACCCCGACGACACCCACAGCAACAACATCGTTTGATTTGCCAGCAAACGTCCCGAAAGGCCCTTCCGGAAAAGGTGCCCGTCCTCCGCCTCCAGCCCGCGAGACACTCTCCCGAAAGGCTCAGTTGTCACATCTCATCGAACGAGAGCCGATAAAATCGAAGTTGAAGAGGAGACCATACATCTTTATCGCGCATCAGTACGTTCCAGTTCTCAGTACGACGATCGAACATCTAAGGAAGCGGTTAAAGGCCTTCCGTATGCAAGAAGTACGTTGTGATCAGACAGGATACTACGTGGTCTTTGAGGAGTCGAAATGGGGCGAAGACGAGACGGTGAGGTGCTACAAGCAGTTCCACATGACACCGCTGTTTACCTACGTTATGAACATGGAATGCAACCAATATGGCGACCCCAACTACGAAAGGAGCCCGAGCCCGGAACGCATTGTGGCAATGAAGAAACGAAAAGCCGAGGACGATAGAGCAGCGCGCGAAGAAGCAGAAGATTTGGAATATGAAAAGCAGCAGCGAGCGCTGGCTTTAGATCCGGTCGCTGCTGCTTTGGAGATCCTGAAGCAAGAATTGCAGGAAAGGCTGGTGGGCGAAGTCAAAACCAGAATCGCGGGCCCGCAGCTTCTGAAGCTCATGGCTCCTGAGCGACATGCTGAAAAACGCCGGAGGTTGAATATCTCAGACCCACATGTCAAGGAAGAGACGATCCGACCATCTTCTATGTTGCTTCCCGCTATGGACGCTTCGGCCCTGGCGCCGAAGTCGCGAACTGCTGCGCTTAGAGGTCGCGGTCGAAAAGCGCTTGGTCCACGTGATCACAACCGCGATCGGGGTGGTAGGAAACCGCTCAGGCCGGTTGACGTGTTTGTCGACGAGCGTAGAAAAGCAATTCATAAACCGCGCCGTGATGTACACCGGAATCCCTACCAGAAGCTGTTGGAAATGGACATGGACGAATCAGACGACGAAGGCCGAAGTTCTATCAACCGCGGCACCGAAGAGCAGGAGAGTCGACCCATCAGCCGTGCTGCAACCTCGGACATCGAAGACGACGAGGAAGATTCCGCTAGGAGCCGACGCTTCAAGCGACGACGAGTTGAGGCTGGCTGGGGCTTGGAAGATAGCGACGATGAGACGATGGACGACAGTCACGCCCGCAGTCTTCTTGCGCACTGTATCCATAAGGACCCCGAACAGATGGCGGAGAAAGAGCTCGAACAGGTGCTGGCGATTCTGCCTCGTTCCTCACCGATCTGGAAGAAGGCAGACAAGGCTCTTAGAGGCTTTAAGCGGTTACGGAAGATCGAACAGGAAGCGGAAGCTATCTTTGGAGTGGAGCCGAGTCTCGATGAAAAATTCGAGCTGGAGGTCATCATTACACAAGACGACGATGAAGCTGCCAAGCCTATTCAGACGACAGAGGTGGCTGAACCCGCCAAGACAACCAAGAAGAAGAGTGTCGCGAAACCGAAGAGGAAGACCAAGAAGCAGCTGGAGGAGGAAGCCAAAGCTGCGCAAGTCACCGTTTCCGAAGACGTCGAGCCTGCTGAAGAGGACAATGCTCTGCGTGAAGTCGTCGAACCCACGCCTACTATTCCAGAACCCGATGTGGAAGAGACGCCAGAAGAGGAGGAGCGTGACGGTGTTTACTGGGGTGTATCAGCTGTCGAACCGCGCCGTACCGTCCAAGATGACTTCAGTGTAGTCATGGACATTGATGGCTGGCAGCACCTGGTCAAGGACGAAGAAGATTTGCTGCTTCTCAAGACCGCCTTGGACAAGGTCGTTCCAGCCAATGTCGGCGATGCAAACTCGTGGGCATGGAAGCAAAAGTCCATCAAACGTCTCAATCGTCCAGGCGAAGAAGGTGTCTCTCGGTCGGAAACCAAGATTACCGGTTACTTTGTACCAAACAAGACGGGTGCTTCCAGGACTGAAGGTGTGCTGAAGATCAAAGAGTCGGAGAAGTCGAAGTACCTGCCTCATCGTCTCCGTGTCATGAGGGAACGTGAAGAACGCCAGCGCCAAGCCCAGCAAGAAGACCGTACCGGTACCACAGTCGTCGAAGGCTTCCGATTCCAGACTGGCGGCGCCAAAGCAGCTACGACTGTTAACTCCCGCGCCAACCGTGCCAACAATCGTCGTCTAGTGAACGACATCAGCATCTCCAAGAACATGTCTGGTGCTGAAGGCGATGCCTTGCGCTTCAACCAGCTCAAGAAGCGGAAGAAGCTCGTCAAATTTGACCGATCTGCGATTCACAACTGGGGACTGTACGCCCAGGAGAACATCGCCGCCAACGACATGATCATCGAGTATGTTGGTGAGAAGGTACGGCAACGCGTGGCAGATTTGCGCGAGGCTCGGTACGATCAGCAGGGTGTGGGGTCCAGCTACTTGTTTCGTATTGACGAGGATACGGTCATCGACGCAACGAAGATGGGTGGCATTGCTCGTTTTATCAATCACAGCTGTACGCCGAATTGCACGGCCAAGATCATCCGCGTGGAGGGCACGAAGCGAATCGTCATATATGCTCTGCGAGACATTGGCCAAGGTACGTTCTGCACTCTTAATCCACTCTTCTGCGTCACTTTACTAACAAATCTCAGACGAAGAGCTCACCTACGACTACAAATTCGAACGCGAACTCGACGCCACCGACCGCATCCCCTGTCTCTGCGGCTCCGTCGGTTGCAAGGGCTTCCTTAACTAAGCCCCGCCTCTCTGTACATCTCTCTCCACCTCCTCGCATGTTTCAACATCCAGACTCACCGGCGCCTCCATCTACCCGACCGCGCTGTTTCAACATCGTTCATCATTTTCGCATTTGCTCCAACGTGGAGCGGGGGACTTGGCCTCGGCCGCCTCGTCGCGCGGCCCAACAGCACAGGCCAGAATCTTGCATGCATCCGGCGTTCTGATATCATCTTTGTTTTGGTTTTTCGAGTTGCTTTTGCGAACCATCATCTCAGCGTTGGAATGAAAAAGGAAATTCTCGTGTTCTTTTATTTGTTCGGGGAAGGTGGCCGTGAAGGAAAAGAAAACACGTCTTTGGCGGCGCCGGGTTGTTTTCCGAATGGATGGCCGAGGGCTTTTTGCTCCCCATGTTTGACTGTGCGCTGTGCAAGGCACAGGTGTGTTATAGTGTATCATTTTATCCATTTGCGAGATGGGAAGTAGACGGTAGAGGGGTGGGGACGAGAGGGAGAGGGGGAGGGGTTTCCAAATGCCCAGCAGGGGCGAGTGATGGGTAATTGAAAGTGAAGTCTGAAGTATGCGGTTGGTCTAAGCGACCAGAGGTTCTAGCCTACAGTGTTGTTGATTTGTTCGACCGCATGTGAAGGTCTCCTCCCGGAGTCCCTTCACTCGGCCTGATACGGAAGATACTTCCACAGCTCGCCCTCCCGGAATGCATCCCACCACGCGTCCCAAGCGGACTTCCACTTTCTGTCCTCCGACACCTGCACTCCGCCTCCCTTGCCCGCCTTGCGGACTGCCCGGGCGGCTTCTGCGATTTGTTTGGCGTCTGCGGAGCTTTGCGTTGGGCTTGGGAGTCGGTGTCTTCGCGCTTGCGGTGGAATACCGTACGGGCGTGAAGGGAAGTGGAGATGGATTCATGGATTGTACCATCGACCGCAGTTGACGGAGGGCATGTCGAGCTAGTCTCGCCTTCATCTCTTGTTGCCATCCCCTCTGGCATGGACAGTGTGTCGAACGACTGGCGCCAGTCCCCCGTCTCCCGCATCATCCAGCCCCCTTTGCACGCCTCCTCCCCACCCCGTCCCGCGACCCTCTCCAGCCTCACCCACAGCTCCAACCATCTTCGGGCCTCGATTCGAGAACCACCGTTGAACTACCACGCTTTCCTCCCTCGGGAGGTGATCCGCTTCCCGGACGAGACTCGCGAAGTCATCCGCCCGCCACTGCTTGAGCACGGCGTGGTCCTTGCACAGCGAGAGCGTGCGTGCCGCCGTGGCGTGTAGCGTTTCGAGCGCCATCCCTCGTCAAGGCCGCGATGTCCTGCACCCACGCGCAGAGGACAGGGATGCAAGGTTCCGCGGTGCCGGCGAGTCGGGTCGCGGTGGACTGGAGGGAGGCCGCCTCGGCGAGGAGGTCTTTGGCGCTGAACGAGTCGGGATTGGGATAGGTGCGGGCGTGGGAGCACGCTGACTGGAAGGCTTTGACGCGCTTGGCGAGGTGGTCGAGATGGGGCAGGGTTTGGGAAATCGGGTCGGCGTGAGAGAGTTTGTCGAATGCTAGGGTCTCGAAGCGCGCGAGGAAGACGGCGAGGTTTGTGCGTGGTGCGGCTTTCTTAGAGGCGGCACCTGGTTCTTGGACGCTGGATGAAGGCTTCTGGTCCAAGAGGAAGTTCGCGTCCGAAGGACCCAGGAACGTCTCTCCGCTCGGTGCTGTCACTGCTGCGTTAGGGTCAGGCGCAACACTTCTAGTCGCCAGTCTCAGCGCTTTACCTGTCAAGTGTAAGGCTTTCTTGAGGTCCGCGGCTCCAGGCGTCGAAGGAGGAGTATGCGCATCGGAAGTACCGCTCGTCGAGGACTGTGAGGGCGTTGTAGGAAATCTGGTGGGAGCTTCCATCCCAGACATTGCAGAAGACAAAATGTTGCCTTGACTAGGTACAAGTAACTGATCACAGATAAGTTAACGTGAACCAAAACAACCCTCAGACTGCGCGGTCTATATACCGAACCTCTGCTTGCAACAAAGTCACCAGACAACAGCAAACACGCCCAGTGTTTCGCTTGTAGAAGAGACAATTTGCTACAATGCAATTCACATGTGTCTCAACAGTTTGAGAATCCAGCGCGCTGTTTCTGGACTTACATGGAATATGTTACGCGAGCTATAGTCGCTGCGTGAGACAACAGGGTTTGGGTGTATAGGTAGCATGAACCCGTCGAGTAGGGTGAAATGTTCTATGGCGTGACGCTGTGGCTGGAAGTGGAGTTGTACATATACGTACGTGCATGTAGGAGAGTACCTTCACCTTATAGTACCCCAATCATACCTCGACCATCGTAAAGCACCAGCCTTTTCAACTGGCCTATATCTCATGTGACAACGTGCCGTTCGACCAAAACACGGGTACGAACATATACCTACCCCCTAAACTTACCATCTATCGTCAACCACACCCCCTACCTGCACAGCACCCAAACCCCGAACCTTTCCCTACCAACGAAAGTGTTTCTGCGAGGAGAACATATACGAACCCCCATTCAGGCGCTCAAAGAAGCGGGTGGGAGGGGGAAGGGAGCAGTGTAATTTCCATCAATATACTCCATATTTGAGTTGACATTACGATCTCACGGCCATGGTGAATCACAGAGCGGTATTTGAAAGCGTGATCGTTGTCAGGATATCATATCATCATTTCTTCGCAGTCATGATCTCTCTCTGGCGTCCATGCCATGCAGAATCTACACCTCGTCCTCCAGGAACGACCAGTCAGACAACGCACTCTACTCGCTGTCCGCCCACGCGCCCGACAGGCGTTCCGGAAGCGCAACATCCACGTCATCCGTGCTTGTCTCCGCAACGCCGGCAACATCACTGCTCGCTCGACTCATCACCTCACTCGCACCCCTCTCTTGCTCCGCCTCCTGCTCCGCCTCCTTCTCCGCCTCCTTCTCTTCTTCCTTCTCCTCCTCCACCTCCCAATCATCCGCAACCTCCACCCTCTCCTTCTTCTTCCTCCGCGGCAAACTCAACACCGCAAACCCGCTCCTCACGCCTAGCGGCGCATTCTGCGGTGCGCGCCGCATATGACTGCCTTTGGCGACCTGGCTCCAACCTGCACCGGGCGCGTCGTCGCTCTCCCTGCGCTGCAAGTTGAGAGAGGCGTCGGTACGGACTAGCTGCAGTTTGCCAATGGACTCTGCTGCGATTGCGGCGGAGACGGCGGGCTTGATTGACTCAAGAATGGTCTGGATCTCGCGCTCGGTAACGGAGACGCGAGCCGCGACCGGGGGCTTGAGGGAGACTTCTTCGGAGGGGAGGAAGGCGACTTCGAGCTCGAGGGGCGACGAGGTCTTGGGCATAGTTGCCCTGAGCACTGATGTGATCTCTTCGATGGTAAGAGCGAAGCGTGGATTAGTGATAACGAAACCATTGTATGGGTCCATGGTCTTATTAGGCTTGGGTTGCGGGGGGGGAGTGTAGGTAGGGGCGGTGGTTCGAGCTGTTGTGGCAGCTGTTGCACGCTCGCGCTGTCGAATGCGGACACAATCAGCCAAGGTCTTCATTGGTGCCATTACGAAACGCGGTGTCTTAAAAAGGGCGACATGGCGATGTGGCTCAGGATCCATGCCCTCTGTGTCCAGGCCAAAGTCTTCTGCGAGGGAGTGGACGAAAGCACGTTGTTGGCTTTGCATAGGCTTGAATCGCATACGCTTCTCTTCTGGATTGGCTGCAAACAACCGCAGTATTTTCTCCTGAGCGGCTGCCCATGTCGAGTTGCGCTGATACATGTTGAGTGTATTAGCCGAGTAGGGGACATGGTCATCTTGACGGTCAGGGTCTACATGCAATGCTGCAGCAAGGATTTGGTTTCGCTGCAACCGCGCACATTCCTCGTCGCACTTCAAAGTCTTCTTCAGATTGCCTTCACCGTTCTTGGAGGCATTGCATTTCGCTTCCTGCTTAATTCGCTGACATTCGCAGGTAATCAGAATCTTGTGTGTGCATGGCTTCTCTTCCTTGCAAGGCATAGGAAAGTGACATGGAGCCATACATGGATGACCACATGCACTCAACTCCTTACCACAGGCCTGCGCGCAAGGTTCTTCGCACTCTCCTGGACGATGACATTGCTTTCGGCAACGATGCGAACCGCAAACCAGCTGTTGCCCACAGACTTCCGCGCATCGTACTTCGTTCAAATGGCACGGCTGGTTCTTGAGGATGTTCTTCCCGCAAAGACAGTGTTTGGTGATCAGGAAGGGACATATCGGACAGTTCTCGGCATCCTCGTGGCAATTATGCGATACTTGAGGGTGACCACAATCCTTCGGTCGTTCGCACGGATATCGGCATGTCGGAGGCTGTGTACCACACGGCAAAGGTGGTTGGAGTTCGGTGCGGCCGCAGTTGCAACTGATCTCTTCAAAGATTGCATCACGACATGTTCCACACGGGCCCTTGTGACACAGTTCCTGGCATCGGTGATCGGGGTTACCGCATCTCAGTTGACGACCGCAGGGGCGCGTGCAGATATGCTCCGATTCAAACCCACCATCAGCATGGGGACGGCGAGCAGAGTCAATAGGTCGGTGCTTCCGGCGCTGAGATTGGCGCTCGCCTGCTTTGCGTTCGCCAGAGCAACAGCGCTCTCCACATTCGTGTCGTCCACAGTTCAGTGATATTCGGCATATCCTCATACAGTGTGGTGATTCCTCAACGCCTTGATGGCATACCGTAGTAGAGGTCGTGCGTCCGCAACGACAGTTGATGCTGACCGTTTGCAGACAAGGTGGGCACTTGCCTTGATGGCATCGCTTTTGGCATGCGTGCCCGCAGCTCAATTTGGTTCCGCAGGGTCTTGAGCAGTTGGGTATCGGATCTTCGCATGCAGCCCGCGGGTGATCCAAAATTTCGGAGAGAGGCATCTTCCCGCAAGGGCAATGCGAAACAACATCAGGCGAGCGCGGACAATGGGTTGGCTGGGTGTCCTGACGGTGGCACTCCTTTCGACAGAAGTGCTTTCCACAGTCGAATGGTCGTTTGCAAAGGTTGGGACATTCAAAAACGCCCAGCCACCGCTCAACCGTTGATGAGCCGTCGTCCAAAATATGTGATAGACTGCTATCCCTCTCTTGAGCACGATCGCAACACATAATATCCTTCTCTTCTTGGCCGCAGTAGCACCTCGCCGGATTGCGTACCTCACAAGCGCCGCAAAGTCCTCCGTGACATGGCTGGGGACAAGTATGCTCTCCACATGCCATTAGTTGTCCGCAAACAGTGCCACAACTCCAAATATTCTTATAATCTGTGTCCAAGCAACGGCGTGTGACTGAGTTCTTGGCACAAAAACAATGCTGTGTAGTACCTATCAAAGTGCAAGGAGGGCAAGGCCCAGCGTGGCACGTTGTTGAGCATGGGTGCGGGCACCTCTGGGGCAAGAAATGGGGTCGGGCGCATGTCTGGCCACATGAGAAGGGCGGAAGGCCAGGGAGAGACTTGGGATCCATTTCCTTCTCGCACCAACATGAAGAGACCCTAGGCAGCTCGTCTTTTGGATAGTTGCATCCCGGACACCGCCACTGTCTCGGTGGAGGTAACTCGCCTTCGGGTGCTTGTTGTCGGGCAGCGACTGAACCTTCGTTGGTGGACCATTTCTTAATGCAGGTCAGGTGGAATACCATCCAACATGTCCTGCAGGACCATATGGCCTTTGTTGTCCTCCGGACCTCCTCAGTGCAAATCGCGCATTCGTAGTGTCCATTGTCTATATCCTCGTGTGTTCGGGTGGCAATATCTTGGGCGGTGGATCTCGGGCCTTGCGGTCTCTTATCGCGCGGTGGCCGTCGTGGTCGCTGGGGAGCCGCAGGGCGACCGGGCGTGAATTCTGGCGCATCGGCTTGTAGGCCGAGATTCTGTGAAGTAGGCGTATTCTCGTGCTCAGCCGCCAGCTGTGCTACCGCTCGGGGCGGCAGCCTTGGGTGATGGCGACCGCCTCTACCTCCTCGATTATGGGAACGCGGTTCGGTAGGGACTCCAGCTCCGGGCACGCTGTTCCCAGTCGCTGCCTGTCTGCTGTTGCCAGTCGCTGCCTGACCTCGTCCCCTTCCGCGCCCTCTTCCCCGACCACCACCTCCTCCTCGTGCAGCGGGTGCATGTGGCGCCGGCCCCGCCTCGTGTTGCTGCGCATTGGCAACCTGGGTGCTTGCATTTCGGTTTCTGTTGCGAGGACGCCTCTGACGTTGGTCATTGTTCTCTGTGGCCCCTCCAGTCGCTACCGGCACCGCTGCCCCACTGGCGGCCGACATACTGCCCTCAATCAGGCGTTGCTCAAGGCTATGTGGACGATTGAATGCGGGTGTTTTCTCTGCAACACGGAAAAGAAAAGTGTGTGTGTGTGTTGTATGTGCTGGGTCTACGCAGACTCGCAGGGCGTAAGCTAGATAGTGTACCTGGGGCGAAAGTACCTTTGCAGGCTGTAGCTGGAAAAGAATGTCGAGCAATTAGTGGCCATCAAGCGACCAGTGCATGGCGGAATATATGCAAACACGGTGATTGTGAATGCCTAGGTTAGCCCTGGCCGGGGAGAGGATGAAAGGATGAGAGGATGAGGATGAGGATGAGTCAATATGACAGACGTTCCTGCCCTCCGGCTCTGGCGTGGCGCAGGAAGGTGCATGCCATAGACTAACTTAATGAATAAATTTTGAAGAGGGTCCCTCCAGCGCGCGCGTCATAGGCATTTGATAACGTAGGCGACGGGGGCCAGTCTTCGGTTCAACTGCGGCCCAGCTGCCGCCGACGCCTGCGCGGAGCTGTCCCAGAGCCTCAGCATCACAACTTTACAGCATTCACCACAGCTCCATCCGCGCCATGGCAAAGTCACTAATCGGCGTACTCGCGCTGGCCTCGCTGCCATCCGCCCTCGCCTTCCGCAACACATCGCCCTACTTCCTCTTCTCCACCACCGAGTGCGTTCCAGCGCCCCTCGACCACGCATCTAGGCTAACAATTGCAGCTTGAACATCCCTTCTGAAGATGCCGACGTCGCCCGCGCCAATGTCGTCGTTGACCAGATGATTTCGGCGCTGGAAGGCTGCCCTTCCAAGACATACTTGGTCGTCCGACAGAACGGTGTCTCCTCCGCCGACTTCAGCGATGCGCACCGATCCGCGCCACGATTAGCCAGCCATCTGAGCGGCAAGAGCGAATATGTGAAGAGCACCATGGTCGTTCCCGAGGTCATTGAAGAGAACTTCACCGCCGCAGCTATCACCAAGTACTTGCAGAGCAAGTGCGGGGCCGAAGTGCTATCAGAAGACGCAACTGCCTCAACGAGCGATAAGCAGCGCATCATGGAAGTGACGTTTGCTGCGCCTCCTCCAGACAAGGACCTGAGGGCTCCCGAACTAGAGCAGCGGGGTAAGCGTCTACCGTGTCAACTAGCAGAGCGCCAGACTGACTTCGCCCAGATGCCGAGCTCCAGAAACTCATCTCGAAGTACACCGATTTCGAGGAATTTACCGTCATCTACACCTCTACTCCTCAAACCAAGTTCCGGTCGGAGCACCCACCATACGAGATGGAGAACCCCTTTGGCGGCGCAGTGCAGATGGAATTGAAGCGCGACCTCTCGTCCCGCAAGCGCACCCAAAAAAGCAAGGCTGGTCTCTTCGAGAGGTACCAGTACTTCACACCTGGACTCTTCATGGGTCTGTCCGCCATAGTTCCGCTTTTCCTCATCGTCCTGGTTGGCGTCAAGGCCCTTCTCAGCCTCGAAGTCTCGTACTTCGCCTTCAGCAAAGAGATGGGCCCGACTGCCCAGAGGCAGCAGAAGTAGAAGGGGCAGCAGAGAAAGAGCGTACATTCTGTAACATGTATGAGAGCATTGACTGGCGTTGTACAGGTCTGTTTTGTAGCGCATTCGGAATATCAAACTGGCTGGCTTCAACTTATATTTCTCCCTGCAAGCCCCTTCAACTAATCGCAGTCTGTGCTTCGATTACCTTCAACCTCACTCACCGGAGCAGCAAATATCTGCAAACGCTCGATACTGCCCTGAATTCCCGCTTTCGTCGTTTTGAGACTCTTGGCGCCCCACGGAGAAGTCTTGAGGCAGCAGCACGATGCCCGACACCGCGGAGCCTGAAACTGATCCGCCGCTCTTGTCCAATGTCACGTCCGACACCCTCGAGGACATGCACGGTTGGGCGCACAACCTACACCATTGCAGAGTTCATCGACGCGATGGACATGGTGTACTGCCGGAAGCCGGATTGCGATAGAAATGTCATCTTGCTGAAATTCTTTTTGCATCGTCAGGGGACTTGATTACAAGACACAACCCAAAGATATGTGATGCAGTACGCGTGATTTTTAGCCGGTATTGTCGTGAGCGAGGTCAATAATTAACGGGGCATGCTTAAAGGGTTTTGAGTTGAATGGAGTCGCGTGACCTATACAGATGGACCAGAAGAAGAGCATGGTCTCGACTTTCCAGAGACTGGCTAGAGTAAAGTCCTTGAACTTATCCTTATTTTGTATTTACCTATAATTATCCCTGAGCCGGACGCGGGGCACCTTCAATCCACGCGCAGAAAGCTGCACGAGATGAAGGATGCCGTAATCTTGTGCTTTTGTCTTGACGTTTTTTTTGGGGGGGGGGGGGGGGGGACGGAAGGTTTTATTTTGTTGGAAAGTCGTCATCCTAACTGAATTCTTTACAGGCACAGCTAATTGCACCCTGAGTTGAGCCGGGATGGTATATATATCGCCCTAACGATGATGAAAGTAACGTCCAAGACACACCTCGTGAATGTCCGTCCACGTACATACAGTTGATTTCAGAGTTATTCAGCGCAATGGTTGAGGTACTGGACCTTATGTGCGTGTATTCTCTTTGCTTCTCCGTAATGATGACTGACGACCGGCTTTGAGAGTCGGCCGGTTCGAAGGTCGTTTGGCTCGGCACGAATGAAGTCGTGCTCGTCGAAGCTCACTACGCACCCTGGAATGGTGTCTGCATGTTCCACTGCCACAACTTCATCCACCAGGACCAAGATGCAACTTCTCCCCTTATCGCCAAAGTTCGCATTATCTGACATGATTTTGAACAGATGATGGCCGCCTTCAATGTTACCCAGCTCACTGACTTCGGTTATGACGAGGGCACCGACTTCGGCGACCCAGAAGGTCTGCGCTGGTCTGCGAGACCTTATTTCTACACAAATTCCCAGTTGGGAACTGGTCCTTTCAGCACGCAGGCTGTTCCCGATCGTATTCAGGAGATTGCCCGCGAGCAGCCATACAGCGAGCTTGCCGAGGTGGAAGCGGCTCTTGATGAAGCTTGAGCTGATGGAACAGCGCAAAAGCGCAACATGACTGGACACATTCCACGTTTCAGGCTCTTCGTTATGTAAAGAGCGCGGTTCGATAGTTTCGATATCAAATTGAAGTACTCGTTGCGATGTGCCAGTCCGAGCCAGCAGGATTGTAGATAAGTGAAATGGATGCGTCTCTTCCGAGAAGGAAGGAGAAGTGGGACGCTAACTCTATTTCATTTAGTGGTTTTTGGAAAGGAAGGTGAGAAGGTATGCAGTCTCCCACGACGCCCTTCCTCTTCTTCTCCAACTTTGCGAGACGTGGCTAATCTTCTCAGTAGCTACGCATTTTGAGCTTCATTTCGTATTCTACAAGCATTTCAAGCCACCAAGCACGCTGCTTCACCCGGCCTCGCCAGCACTAGCGCGAGTACCGAGATAAGATGAGGGACCCCAACTTTTCTCACAAGCACATGAGTGCGACAGTTCAACTGCTAACGCGTGAGCCGTCGTCGAATAGCGGAACACCGTCTGGGCAAAATGGGGCGTCTATAAGAGGCGGGGAAATGAATGAGAGGATTGCCGACCGTATCGTGCGAGTGCAGTGGGACTTGTCCAACTTGAAGGATTTCTGGAAAGTCCACAGCTCCCCTCATCGCTCTGAAAGACTTGAGGAATACTTGAAGACCGAGCTCAAGCTTCTTGAATCGATGCCCTTCCAAGCCTATGACCAAAATGAAAGGGTCGATTATTTGCTCCTCAAGAACTTCCTTCGCAACCAGCTCAGCGAAGTGCACAGGGACGCTAAATTGGATTCCAAGGCTCTGGCTTTCTTGGGTGGAATTTTTCCATTGCGGATGGCTAACATGATCGAGGCAAGACAGAGGGTCGATGAACTCGACCATAAGAAAGCAGCAGAGTCGCTTGTGTATTGCACGAGTCGTGTCATTATGGTCAGAGAACTGATTGGGAACAAGAGAGAGGCAGCTGAGCCGATAGTTGCGTTCAGAGCTACCAAGAATTTGGAAGAATTCAAAGGTCATTGGCAGGAATGGTATGCTTTCTATGACGGATACGACCCTTTATTCTCGTACTGGATATCTGAGCCTTACCCAAAGCTACAGAAAGCCTTGCAAGATCTCATCGACACCATCAAGAATGTTTGCCTCGGTTTGGGGAGTGAGGATGGAGACACCATTGTTGGAGAGCCAATAGGTCGAAGTGGAATAATTAAAGCCCTTGACACTGAAGTGATCCCATACACGCCGGAAGAGCTCATTACAATTGCCCGGAAGGAATACGCCTGGTGCGAAGCTGAGATGGAAAAGGCTTCCAATGGACTAGGCTTTGAGCACTGGCGCGACGGATTAGAACATGTGAAGAATCTTTACGTTGAGCCTGGAAAGCAGCCCTCACTTGTTAGGGATCTCACAAGAGAAGCAACCGCATATGTACGGAAACACGACAGTGTCACTGTACCTCCAGTATGTGCAGAGACCATTCAGACGTTCATGATGAGTACGTACTACTTCCATCTTCTATTGACCTACGCGTGGGTCATCACCAGAGTTCTCCCAGAGACACAATTTACATGTTGCTTTTCATGTAGAAATTTCACTGACGAACATCAAGGCCCCAAAGCGCAGAAGATGAATCCGTTTTTCTTGGGTGGTGACGAGGTAAGCTTACTTTGTACGCGTAGTTCTAACGTGGGCTAAATGAGTACTTCTCAGATCATCGTTTCGTATCCGACCCAGTCCATGGGCCACAAGCAGAAGCTGATGAGCCTTCGCGGGAATAACGTCCATTTTTCACGTGCAACGGTATTCCACGAAATGATACCCGGCCATCACCTCCACATGCACTATATGGCGCGCCATCGTCCCTACCGCCAGATCTTCCAGACGCCTTTCTGTATCGAAGGATGGGCATTCTACTGGGAGATGGTGCTATGGGATTCTCCATCGTGGACGAAGACCCCGGAAAACCGCATCGGAATGCTGTTTTGGCGTATGCACCGTTGCGCACGCATTATCTTCTCGCTGAAATATCACCTTGGCGAAATGACCGCACAAGAATGTGTGGAATTGCTAGTTGACATGGTGGGCCACGAAAGAGCGACTGCCGAAGGTGAAGTTAGACGGAGTGTGATGGGAGACTATGGTCCACTGTACCAGGCGGGATACATGTTGGGCGGATTGCAGATCTATGCTCTGCGAAAGGAGGTCGTGGAAAATGGGGACTGGTCAGAGAAGGAGTTCCATGACACGTTCCTCAAGGCGAACCAGCTCAACATCGAATTATTCCGCGCACTAATACTCGATAAGGAGCTTGATAAGGACTACACGAGCCAGTGGAGGTTCTACGATGAAATCAAGCGGGATTGAAGGCGGCATTGTAGGCCCAGCAGATGAAGCAGGCGGAAGGGGCGTTGAAGACCGTAGTAGTGGATTCTGACGATGAGCACGATTCCAAAGCATGTCTAGTGAAACTTTGAGATGGTGGTATTGTTACATACAGATCGAGCCGCAACGGAAAGCTGCTGGATGTAGAAGTTCAATGCGATCGTATCCAGCGTCCATGACAAGCACCGATAGGATTACAAGTTCGACTTCTCTAGCCTCTTCCCGCTCTGGTCGAAATGAATCTGCTTCCCACTCACCAACGCCTCCTGCAACCAGCTACCAATCTGCACCGCCTTGACCGCATTGTCAATTGGCATCGGCAAGGGCGTGTCGTCGAGACAGGCCGCAGCAAAGTCGTTGGCCTCCTTTACGAAAGCCATCTCGAACCGCCCATAGTAGTGTGCCGGGACTTCTCTCGTAATGCCGTTCGCGCTGTACGTCTGCACCAAGTTGCTTTGTGGGTTGAGGTTCACGCTGAGCTTGCCTTCGGTGCCGATGACTTCGGTGACATCCTCCTGGCCGTGTGCCTAGTGATTTCAACGTAAGTGAGTGCCCTTCATAGCCATGGAGAATTGCCTACCATCATACGCGTGCAGTAGTAGTACGCGATCTGTCCACCCCAGAACTCAACGATGCCGACGGCGTTGTCAACATCCTTGTGCTGCGCAAGGCCTGGTTGCACAGCAATGCATCCATGAGCACTGATTGACTTCGGAACGATCTGGTTACCGAAGAACCATAGGGTAAGGTCGATGTCGTGCACGGACATGTCGACGAAAACGCCACCAGACCAGGCTGCGTACTCCACAAAGAAACCAGACGGGTCGTGCTTGTCGCATGTCTGGGAGCGGAGGATAGTTGGTCGGCCGATCTGGCCTTGTTCGACTTTGCCGAATGCGTTTTGGTAGCTGGAGACATGCGTGAGTATACCGAGAGTTATCATGCTGTGATTTGAATTTAACGTACCTGTCATCGAAGCGTCGCGAGAAGCCACACATGACCTTCAAGTGCGGTCGCTTCTTCGCTTCCTCGACAACCTGTCTGCAAACTTCGACGCTGGTGCTGAGAGGCTTCTCGCACAGCACATGCAAGTTCTTCTGCATGGCTTTGATTGCTTCTTCGGCATGCACCGACGTCGCAGTTCCGATTACAACAGCATCAAGCCCTTCCTGCTTGAGCATCTCGTCGTAGTTGGTGTACAAGGTCACTCCGTGCGGCTCGAGGTGCTCGCGCGCCCATGCGTGCTCCTTGGGATCGGGCGAAAAAGCAGCGACGAGCTCCGCGCGGGGTGTGCGGTTGAGGAAGTTCAGAGCATGGCGATGGCCCATACGGCCCAAGCCTGCGGCTGCGATCTGGAGCTTTCGGGGTGCCATGGTTTTGAGATGAAGGGAATTTGCCTGCAAAAGAAGATGACTGCAATCACGGAGGAAGCTTTTGAGGAGGAGAATGCAGTGGGCAGCAAAGTGAGCTTTTTATATTTGTAGCGAATCGACTATGTAGGTTGTGCTGCATATTCGGAGGAGGTTTTCGCTCAGTTGGCGTTACGGGTGCTCGTGATGTGTGTGGGCAGATTTTTCCTCGGAGGAGGTTTTGGACTTCGGAGGAGGTTTTTGCATGTATATACACAGTAGTCTATATGTGCAGCGAATGAGAAGTGCATCTGGCGCTTCTGGCCTCCGCGTGGGGGAAACATGCCCCGCGGCGGAGAGTACTGCTATATCCAGATGACTTTGCCTCATGCGGACGAAGGTCGATTCTCCAGCGTCACGAGGGCCCACATTCGCCCCACCGTCGTACGAAATGCGGGGTTAGGCAAGACCCCGGCATCTGCAAGTCGACCAACAAAAACGGCTCGATTTCCCGCACCCCGATCTAGCATCATTCCATCTTCTCCCTACGTCTCCCAGCAAGAACAATGCGGCAACGGAGCGGTTGGTAAGTCAGCACCGGATCCACACATCTTACCCGTGTCGCTAATCGGCAGCAGCAAAGCCTGTCGTGAACGGTACGCAATCAGTGCTACAGCATCTGCATCCAACCGGATCATCGCTTACCCATTCCGGTATCGAATACCTAAATGAACGTTACTGACTGGACCATTGTATAGACATATCAAATGTATGTCCTCCAGTCAGCTGTTTACTCGAGATCCAATCGCTTCCCCTTGTGAGAGGTGGACCGGCTTAAGAGTCCTCGCTGAGCCTCACCAGGCGTCAAAATTCGTGACTCGGACAAGTGCAAATACTGCACAGAGCGCAAGAGACCATGCATTCGAGGGAATGCCTTTCGCTTCCGTCCGGTGACTGCGGTAAAATTCAATGCCGGAGAAGAGCTCGGAAGCGCGGAGCAGTCCTTGGAGTTTGGAGGGAGCCAGACATGGGTCTCAATACCGCATTCGTGTGGGTCGCAACCAATCCCTAACCAGCGAGCTCTACTGACCGACAACAACAGTGCGCTTCATCGCTCCAAACACCGATGGCGACGAAGTGGCTGTGGAGGAGGAGCTTGCACCAGAACTCGAGTCGGCATCTGAAGGCTCTGATCCGACCCTTCGGCAAATGTTAGATGTAGGGTTCGAGACGAAGAGCTCTGCAGACCCCCTTCTGCCGTTCCACCAAAGGACCTCGTCGCAGACATTGCACAGATCAGATTCAAACACCTCACAGGACCTCGGCGGCATCATTGACTTCCACGCCCAACCTCCATTCCCACCTATCGCCGATGTCTTGAGTACGACACCGACGAATCGCGATGTAAACAGCGATGCTGCATCTCATCCCCACTCCGGTCCGCCTTTCGAAAGAGCGGACTCAGGGACCTTGTTACGGGCCTCAGTCGACTGGTCTATGATCTCGCCTGACCACAGGCACAGCTCGCCCTCCTTGTCCCAGAAAAGGAGCCCGAACGATGTCAATCATATTTCTCCATTCTCGAACTCTGCTTTCTCACCAAACTCTTCGCTCTCCTTGAGTTGGCCTGTGAAAGACCCCTTCGAAGCTCGCCTACTCCATCACTACATTGTGGCTTGCAGCGACTGGATTGATGTATGTGACTCAAGGCGACACTTCACTCGCGAGGTCCCTAAACGCGCCGCGCATTTCCCGGTCATCTTGAATGCCATTCTTGGCCTGGCATCCCGGCACTTGTGGCTGGTAGGGAAGCTGGAGGAAGACCGCTCGCAGCTTTACGTCGATCAATGCCTCCAGTCACTAATCGTTGCCTTGGAGGACCCTTTGGCCCATTGGGACGAAAACTTTCTAGTTGCCGTTATTTTACTTCGCCTTCATGAAGAGATTGGGGAAGATGACGAGCAGTGCCATGTCAGTCAACTCCACACAGCTAAACAACAGCCATACTTACCGTCTCTAGCACTTCGGTACAGCCCGCATCCTTAACTCCATCTCTTCCTTCGCTGCTGATGGCGGCCTCCGCGAGTCTGCGAGCTGGGTCTCGCTCCGTCAGCACGTCTACGTCTCTCTGACCAAACAACAACCCTTTAACCTGAGTCTTGAAAACTACAAACATTCCTGCGTATTCCGCGAGTACGACGACGAGGCTTGGGCAAACCGTATCGTCTATCAGTTCGCACTCATACTCCAACACGTATTCGAAGACGCAGAGCAGGCGAACACGCTCTCACGCGAAAGGTGGACGGAATTTAACGCAGATACAGACGAGTGGTACCGCACAAAGCCATGGTCTTTCGCCCCTCTGTACTTCGACCCGAAAGCCGGAGACTCCTTTGAAGGGTCGTGGCCCGCTTTACCCACGTCACAAGGCGTAGTCGCCATCGGTTTACAGTACTACCACCTTTGCAAGATACTGCTCATGATATACTCTCCAAACGCATCGTTGGTCGGCCTCGCTGGAGTGCGCGCACGGAAGTCTACAGACGCATCGATAAGGAAGCACATACGGATCGTCATTGGCTATGGTGTTAGCAACAGCCATTGCAGTAACGTCATGTTCCAGGGAAGCCATATACTAAGCGCTTGTGGGGCGTACATCGTTGATAAGGCAGAACAGCAGGCGTGCGTTGAGTACTTGACCAGCTTACAGACGTTGATAGGGTGGAGGACAGACAAGGTGCTGGCAGAAGTTCGCGAGCAGTGGGAAGGCTGATATGCCCCCATCGCTCTTGGAATAAAGCCACTACTATGGTTCTCGCTGCCTGACGATCGAACCCCGGTTCGACGAGTTCGCTCATACTGTGAGACATGATAATATTGTACCGCCCACTCGTATCCGGCTCCAACCTGATCCTTGTCTTGTCGATCCAATGCACAGTTCTATCATCGAGCACATGGCCTGTTTAATCAATGGTCACGCCTATTGAGCGGGTCGGAGCTGGCACGGTGCACCAGAATGTTGGAGTCCTTGCTGTGCCCAAAAACCTTAAGCAGGGGCAGAGATGTGACCAGGCTGATCAAATTTACACATTTCGTGATCTTCTATCTTGCCACTGGACACATCTCTCAGCGCATATCGGTTTCTGAGACCTACTCCTCCTTTGCATCATGTTCGCAAGCATTCAGGAAAATGGTTGTGATCATTATGTACTCAGAAACCGAGATTGGAAGCACGAGGTATTACGTCGTCACCTTACCAGGCTATTGCTCAAGCCATGGCGTCGCGATGTACTGACACTTGAATGACGCACTCTAAACTTCACCATACCGTCATTTATGCATGAAGTGTGATTTCTGGACCAGGCTGCGCTGTTGTTGGCTATGCGATACGTTCTGCTACTACTTAGCCTAGATCTCTTCTCGTGGTGGTCTTTTAAGATACATCGGCAAACATCAGCACGTGAGTGCAACTAACTAAGCAGCAGCAGCAGCAGCAGCAGCAGTAGGCTATAGGCATGTCATTCTACCCATGTTGTCAGGACCGAAGCCTTATGTACCTACCCCTGGCGGAAAGCGCATTATCTGTCACGCTAGGCGTAACTTCCAGTACCATGACTTGCGAACCGCTCACCAACAAGTTACGACACTGAACGACTCTCAGGAATACGTGCTCCTTGTGACAAAAAGCTTGTTCCCAGGATATAGCCCAACACTCGGCCCCAGAGTTGCACCCCAGCACAGGGTCCCCTTGTACATTTTACTTGATCAAAGCTTGCACTCAGGGGAATGGCCACTGTTGATCTTGGGGAGTTGCATCTTTGTATCTGTAAGGCGCCGATGAGATATATGTCACGAAAAAATTCGCCACCTTCCGCTAGTTGTTGCAGCGCAAGAAGGCCGTCAAGTTAAAGCACATTATTGCCATGCCTCTTTCTTGAAATATGATGTTTGTCGATCGCAAACCCCACAGATAAACGTAAAAATGTTGCAACCTCGCGAAGTCAACATCGTCGCCCCAGATAGCAAAGTTGGCAGCACTCACAATTATCAGGGTGAGAACGATTTAGGACGAAAAATAAAAGATCATAGAATGTCATTGAAAAAAAAGGCTAAGATGCAGCAAGGTTTCGTGTGCCCCGATTTTCGTAAGTCGGCTCTCCAACACCGACGACGTCACGCCACTTTCTCACTCGCTCGAAGCCGATTTGCGTTCTCTCCTCCACACCTTGACCGGCATATCACCCAATATCCAGTTAAGGGTCTCTAACCTTTGCAGTTGCCAATCAGGGCTAGTCAAAGCAAAGTTGTATCTTCGAAGCAAACTCGCGACGACAACAGCTTGTTCCAGGTACGAGATATTGCGCCCAATGCAGCCTCTGGCGCCCGCAGAGAACGAAAGGAAGTACGGCTGGAGCGCTTTGCCCTCTTCACCGAGAAATCTCTCGGGAATGAATTTGTCTGCTTGCGGGAACACCGACTCTTGTCGGTGGGCGACAAGTGCAGACATGGAAACCGTGACGCCGCCGGGGATGTAGTCGCCAAGGATATTTGCGCCGTCGCGGGGTGTTTCGCGGGGCAACCCGTGCGGTGTAGGGGGGAAGAGGCGAAGAGATTCATCCAAGCATGCCCGCAGGTAAGGGAGATGCTTGACCTTGTCGTACGCGAGCACTCCGCTCTCATCCTCGTCCTCGTCATCTTCCACCGCGGCATCAATCTCCTCGGTTAGCTTCTTCAGTATATCGGGGTTCTTAACGAGCTGATAGATGATGTTCGTGATTGCGATGGCGGTCGTTGCTGAGCCGGCGTTCATCATGATACTCATCTCAGCTACGATTTCACCCCACTCAAGATTGTTCGGGTGACCATTCTTGTCCTCCATGAGGGCCTGGAAAAAATCATCCAGTTTCTCACCCGCGCGGTACCTCTGAAGACGGCGATGCGCGAGCTCCACAGGGATGCCTTCATAATCCTTTGAGAGTTTGCCCATGCGGCCATAGAATGGGATGAGATTGGAGACCTTGTCGATGAATGGGTACCACTCGTAGTTCCAGACGAGCAAAGACTGCTTGCGGGCACCCTGATACAACGCAGGTCGGAAATCGCACTCGTATGTAGTGCCATCACTTCGTCGCCCGGTCACACGATCATGGCCGCGATCAAGGAATCCAAGCTTTTCGGAGAGACCGATGTCGGCAATAGCATCGAGTGTGAAGAAATTGCTCCATTTTCGAAAGTCGACGTTGACATCTTCGGGTTTGACAACTTCGCCGCGCTTTAATGGAGCAGTGCAGCACTTGTCCAGGTGCTGAAGGAGCTTATGAGTCTTGTCGGCGACCTTGTGTTCCCAGCCTTCGAGATTCTTTAGAGCGTATGCTGAGCTCAGTGTCTTCCTCTTGCGAGCATGATCATGCTTGTCGACTACATCGGCAAGATTATAGTGGGATCCAGCACCGACAACATACTGTCCGTCTTTCGTACAAGGTGTATTGTGTCCATATATGTCCTTGATGGCACGCAAGTCACCATATGATAGCGCATTGGGACCAGTGCGAATGACGGGATGCTTTTGATGGAGCTTGGAAAGGTGCAGCGATCGTTCGCCAGAGTGCGAAAGGACTATGAAAGGCAGCCATGATATGCCTGACAGTGGGTGCATATTTGGGTAACGTCGAAGTCCTACTTGAGTCAGTCAAAGTCGTTTGGAGGACATTCGTCGAACCTACCATTAACATCACGAAAGTAAACAACAAAGGGGTATACAATGAAGTATAGGAAAATGCAGGTGCCAAAGGCAACCGCGTACGGCAAAGATGTCATAGCCATGGACATTGTGTGAAGAAGCAAAGACGCTGGATCGTTTGATGCAAAGTGATTTTTGGAAGCGTCTTCTTCTTTTCACAGAGGCGTCACCGTCATCTCTTTAAAACTACGATAGCAGCATCCACATAAACCATTTCTGAGGGATCTAGAATATCATTCAATGCATGCCAGCCCAACAATCTCACTGAGATGGAAGTGTACGGAGAACATCACTACATCGAGTAACCCCGCTAGCCTTGCGTGGGGAAACGCGGGGTCCTATGGCGGGGTCCACTGTCCTGCGAAACGCCGTTCCAATTGCGGCTCACTAGTGCTCCGCAGATTGGTCAAACAGAGCGCAATTTCTATACCGGGAAGCTTACGTCTCTCCATGCACTGCCGGAAAGAAGCAGCTAAGGTATAGGTATGTCCATGACGGATGTTCGATTCCACATATGTGATCGAAACAGCTGGTTAGAGCGAAATCTCTCTTGTGGGGATTGAGGGAGAGATACCCACGATGTTCTTCGCCCAACAATACCCAAGGTAGCAGGCAATCCCGGAAGCTTCCAAAGACGTTTGAATACCTTTGGATTCATTTTTTTGCCGTGGTAGACGTCTCTGCCTTATATGATCGAGCCTTTGGTATTCAAGTGTTGCTCAACGACACCCTAAAGCCCACCATGGAGTCTTTCACTTTTCCTTTTGACATTAACGAGCTACCTTCGACGCTCAAACCATTTCTGCGAACACTGCAATCTTCTCCAATTCTTCCCGCGTTGAAACCATCAAGTGTGTCAGATGGCGTCGCGGCCTTCCTTTTCCTTCTCTCCGCTCTCGGATACATAACGAAGGGCCGTCTATGGGACAAACCGGATCCTTACTACAAGGTCTGGTTTGAGCGTCCACAGCTGGCAGACGGTGGCTCAAGTAACAAGGGAGCCGTTACTCGGAATATTGTGCAACGTTTGGAAGAGGGCGACTACCAAGCGGTTATCTTCTGGGGTTCGCAGTCGGGCACCGCAGAGCGTTTTGCAGAAACCTTGGGTCGCGAGTTTCATACTAGATTCGGGATCAATGCGTTAGTAGCAGTAAGTTGCCTCCAATCTTATAATGATCGTACATGTGTCTGTATACGGCGCAATATGGTGGGCCTGCGTTGGACACGAAGCATGACTGGGCACTTTTATACAGGTCACATAAAGCTGACATCCGGCAGGATATTTCCGACTTTGACGTCGAGTCAATCGCGGACCTTCAACAGAAATATTTCGCAATCTTCCTCCTCAGCACGTATGGCGAAGGCGACCCGAGCGACAATGCGGCGGGGCTTTGGGACTGGATCAAGCGAATCAAGGACCGAGCAACTAGGGTGGAGAGCCTCCGATATGTTGCATTCGGTCTTGGTAATAGCAACTACAAATACTACAACCGAGTTCTCGATGTTGTAGTCGATGCCTTCGACGCAGCTGGGGCAACGTCACTCATGCCACCACAGCGAGCAGATGATGCTGAAGGTGCGACTGAGGAGGACTTCCAGTCCTGGAAGGACGACTTGTTCGCATTGTTTCGTAGCTTAGGCTACGAGCAGAAGGCTGTTGCATATCAGCCTACTGTCAGTATCGAATTGGGTGAGAGGGTTCAGAGCGAGAAGGACGACTCCGTGCATGAGATTTCGATGCACCACCAACAAACGTCACTGAACTCCGCCATATTCCCGTTGCCTGTACGAAACTGTCGCGAGCTATTTACAGCTGGCGACCGGAACTGTATTCACATGGAACTCGATCTCGGAAACAACGACCTGGTCTACAAGACTGGGGACCACATCGGAATTTGGCCGTGCAACCCTGATGAGGAAGTTGAGCGACTTTTAGAAACATTGGACCTTAATGAGCGGAGGAAGAACACCCTCAGGATTGCAGCATTGGACGATTCAGCAAAGCCAAAGGTGCCTCCTGGAAGCACACTGGAAGCTGCATTCAGGCATCATCTCGAAATCTGCGCCTCCGTTTCTCGCAAGACAGTCTTCGACCTCGCACAGTTTGCTCCAACACCTGAAGCAAAAGCGATGCTCACCGAGATCGGCCAGGATCGCACTCGCTACGAACAGTTCACGTCGTCGACGCACATCACCCTCGCCCGACTACTAAAGCTCTCCAGCTCGCTAGAACCATGGACCGCCTTGCCGCTCTCATTCGTGGTAGAAAATTTGCTTTCGCTGCAGCCGCGATACTACTCCATCTCTTCGAGTTCCGTCATCTCTCCACGCCGCATCGCGTTGACTGCCCTGGTCGTGAACAAACAGGTGGCAGACGAGAATCACAGCACCATCAACGGCTTGACATCAAACTACCTCCTTTCCGCGTCGAAACTCCCGTCAAATGCCAAGGCGGCCACGCCATCGTTTCAACATACCTCGCCCGTGGGTGGAGACGGTGGAACTGTATTTGCACACGTGCGCAAATCCAAGATCAAGTTACCGATCACATCTTCCACCCCACTCGTGTTGATCGCCGCGGGAACTGGTTTCGCCCCGTTCCGAGCCTTCCTCGCTGAGCGCGCTAAGCTGCATGCTCTGGGCAAGCCTGTGGGCCGCATGCTGTTATTCTTCGGTTGCCGCAATCGGGAATCGGATTACATCTACCGCGACGAGCTGGAGAAGCTGCAGGAGACGCTTGGTGATAAGCTCCGCATCGTCACCGCTTTCTCAAGAGATGGAAACAACAAGAAGGTCTACGTGCAGGACCGGGTGGCAGAGGAGAGTGAGACTGTGCTGGAGATGCTTAATGCTGGAGCAAACATGTACATATGCGGGAAGGCAAGTATGGCGCGGGAAGTTGATGGCAAGATGGAAGAAGCTGTGGCTCAGCAAAAGGGGATGAACGAGAGCGAGGTCAAGAACTGGACTGATGGGCTAAAGAAGCGAGGGAAGTGGAGGGCGGACGTTTGGGGCTGAGTTATTTGTTGTATACGAAGCTTGATGCCATAGACCAAGGATTGAGTTGACGAGTACATGGCAAACCTGCTTCCAAACGCTCTCTGTATTGCCGAGATTTGCGAGGGTGATTTCATCAGCGAGTTTCACTGACTCGCGGCATCCAGCTCCAAGCAAGCCTCACCACCAGTTGCCGTGCAGTGGAGCAAGCAGAGGCCGAATACAATAAACTCGCAGTGAAGTCCACAATCCTTACTGCGTAATGTGATGTCACATCAGGGTTGTAATTCTATCTTGGACTGATTTGACAAGACTTTTACCATGTTGCGTATGTAGTCACTTCCCGATTCCGCCGAGCTCTACATGGGAAAGACGCCTGACATTGTTTGAGTCCCGCTTCCCGAGGTGTAGTGAAGAGCAAGTCCCAGATATTACGTCACTAGTGAATGTCCCGCACACGTGACGCTGAATGTGGTCAAACAGCACGGATTACAACGGAGAGGACCGGAATGAGAGTGAATCTCAGCGTTAGGGTACTACAGGTTTGGAGAGTGCTGCGTTGAAAGTTGCCATTTGTGTCGCGTGCAAAGGTCGTTGTTCGAGCCGTGCGGCTCACAATAGAATCTGGCAGTGAAAACCGCGATCAGCATCTGGACGTGCGCAGGCCCCTGGCATGTAATCCCCATCCAATCATCGCTGGCCCAGTTTCCCTGACGAAGCATGGCAATGTCCCATCCAATCGCAATTCCCTATTCCCCGCGATCTTGGCTGTCTAGGCGGTTGGCTCCACGCGACAGCGATGCTGCCCCCGAGCCGACTCCCCGCTCATGCACCCCAAGCAAGCTAACATAGCTTCCGATCATCTGGAATGCGGAGGTGAGGCGCTGGGGCTCCCGTCTCGACCTGGAGCAGGTCCCAACGTAGCAACCGTGTGGAAATCGCTCAGTCCCTAGCAAATCTCGGTCTTACAGAGGGACGGTATCATTGATGCAAAAACAAGACTGGCGACCAGCGTATATAGTTCGCTTTGTGTCCACGGTTGGAAGGCCATCACAGCAGCCTTCGTTAGTACTGCAACAAGAACAACGACAGCACAGCTATTCCATATTACATCTGCCTCGTTGGCTTCCACTTCCTCTTCAGTCCAGCATCGCTTCTAACAGTGACGATGGCGGCATACGAGAACAAGCGTGACATGGAGAAGAAGATCCACCTCGACGTGGGCTCCAACTCCTCCTCGGAAAAGATCGAGAAAATCAACACTTCGGAGAATACCGACGCAGCGCAACTCCAAGAACTCTCTGGCATCGAGCAGACTGCCGCATCCAAGGGAGCATGGCTGATCAGCTTTGTCATTTCGCTCGGAGGTCTTCTTTTCGGGTACGTCTGTAGACACGCAGAGAGTAAATGTAGTCACTGACGGAACTGCCCAAGCTACGATACTGGATACATCTCCTCTGTACTCGTCACCATTGGTACCTCCTTCGGTCACGAACTCAGTTCCTCAGAGCAAGAACTCGTCACATCGCTTACCTCGGGCGGCGCATTCGTAGGAGCCATCTGCGCCGGTCTGACAGCCGATAGATTTGGCCGCAAGATGCCCATCTGGTCCGCCTGTATCGTCTTCATCATAGGCACCGTCCTTCAGACCGCTGCTTACCACGTCGCCCAATTTGCCGTTGGCCGTTTCGTGGTTGGACTGGGTGTTGGAAGCGCAGCCATGATCTGCCCGCTGTACATCTCCGAGCTTGCTCCTGCGAAGTACCGCGGTCGCATGGTGGCGTTCAACAACATGTCCGTGACATTCGGACAGCTGTTTGCATCTGCTCTCGGCGCAGGCTTTTCCCATGTCCAGGGTGAAGGCTGGCGTGCGACAGTCGGCATCGGCGCCGCTCCTGCTCTTCTCCTCGGTGGACTCCTGTTCACCTGCCCAGAATCTCCACGCCAGCTTGTTGCGCATGGCAAAATGGAACAGGCTGAGCAGGTTCTCCTTCGACTTTACCCAGGTTCCACTGAGCAGCAGCGCCGAGCGAAGATGGCGAGCATCGAGCTCAGTATCTACCAGGCCACGCAGACGATGGTTGACGATTCGCTCTGGAAGACTTTCAAATCGATCTTCAAGAACATGGCCACGCTTCGTGCTGTGGGTACCGCCTGCATCATCATGGCTTTGTCCCAATTCAGTGGTTTTAACACGCTCATGTATTATTCAGCTACTCTGTTCAAGATCGTAGGCTTCAACAACCCAACGGGAGTCGCCATCGCCGTCTCAGGCGCCAACTTTGTGTTCAGCGCCCTCCTCCTCGTCGTAGTAGATAGGTTCGGCCGTCGCAAGATCTTGCTCGTCACCGTCTTTGGCATGTTTGTCTGCCTGACGATCGCCGCCGTAGCCTTCTCATACATCCCCGTCGACCTGCACACGCTCGAGGTGACCAGCGACCAGATCGGCTGGCCGGCGTACCTTCTGATCGCCATGATCATCATCTTCATCGGCTTCTACGCGTCGGGCATCGCCACGATTGCGTGGATCGGCACTGAGTTCATACCCATGGAAGTTCGCGCCGTTGGCACCATGTTGAACACAGCCACGTGCTGGTCAACGAACATCATCGTCGCATCTACCTTTCTGTCCATGATGAAGGGGATCACGCCATCGGGGGCATTTGGCTTCTACGCCGGACTAATGTTTATTGGCTGGATTTTCATCATCTTCTGCTTCCCCGAGGTTCGCGGCATGCCCTTGGAGGCTGTGCGCGAAGTCTTCGAGAACGGCTTCGGTGTCAAGTATGCGAATAAGTGGCAGAGGGAGAACAAGGAGTTTGCGAAGATGAACGACCAGGGTCCGGCCTTTGGACACTGAGCTTGTAGGCTGCGGTGGCTTCGGTAGATAATACTCTATCACTTCCCATTTCAAGAATTGTGGAGCTGCGTCAAAAACCAGACTCTGCGCAATTGCGAACTTCAAGTATAAGAAAGGAAAAAAACGTTTGAAAGTAATTATCTCCTATCATCCGCGTCTATCAATCTCCCTCCCATCCACTCATCCACCTCATAACGTGGTCCTCGTAGCAACACGGCAAACGTGTACTACACTGCTTGCCAACAGAAGAGAACCCTAGGAATACACATATCAGACAGTCTATCCATACTGATAACAGCCCAACCAACAAGCCGACCCTTCAAAACCTCACTCAATAATCTTTAACTCTTCAACCCTCTCCTTTGCAAACTGATCCTTGTGATCATTCCATATTCGCAGTAATTCCGTGATATACTCTGCATGCACCTTCTCCACATAGTCCTTCTCCGGCTGCTGCTGTTGCAGCACCTTGATCGGCCTACCGACGACAATGTTCATCGGCCTCCGGTACGGCATCATACCAACATCGTAGTTGAAGATCCCTCGGGCATGAAATAGCGGAACTGTCCAGCCCATGATTTTCTTGATGAGGAGCTGGAAGCGGTTGATCCAGGGGTGCGCGTACGGGTCGAGCTGCTCGTAGATTTCGTTCTCGCCGAAGCCGATGACGGGGACGAGGTCGGCACCTTTGCGGATGGCGAGCTTGACGAAGCCCTGGCGGCGGCGCACGACAAGGCGGAGACTGCCGGGTTTGGATTCGAGAGATTCGCGGGCGCCGCCGACCACGATGGTGATGGCGCGGCCCATGCCTTCGTTGTTGCGGCCACCTTTGGAAAGGATGTTCTCGCACGACTCGCGGGAGACGGAGGCTAGGCCCATGCGGAGAGCGTATTCCCGGTAGAGGGGTAGCTTGAAGTTGCCGTCCAAGGTCAAGAGGGTGTTGGTGATGCCCGGGAAGAGCTGGGAGAAGCCTAGGGCCTCGGTCGCAAACGCGGCGAAGGCACCGTGCGATATGATTCCGTGGGGATGGTATCCAAAGATGTATTTGCGCGTCGGTTCGAGCTCTTGGGAGCGGTGGAGACGGGCGGGAAAGTACGATGCGAAAAGAGACCATAGCTTGCTCCTGCGCCAGCGCTCGCTGCGAAAAGAAAGTTCGCCGGACTCGCCGGCCTTCGAGAAGAGGACATAAAGAAGATAGGGTAGCAAGACGGGCCAAAGAATGGGGATTGCGCAGAGGAAGAAGAAAATGCCGACGAGGCCAGCGATGCTGAGGGTATGAAGCAAGACGGCAACTGTCTGGAGGCGGCGTTGCAGCGGAACGTGGAGCGGCGCGAATCGGATCCTGTAGTTATCAGCGTTGGTGGAGCATGTGCGCAAGCTGCAGACTACGCGGCCAATTCCTGCTCGAGAAGAGTAGGGTCCAGCGCGCAGGCAGGTAGTAGTCGACGTACTTGCTCTTATGCCATCCTTCGCCGGCCTGTCTCCCGGACTTGAGCTCGGAGTTCCTGCGCTGCTTCGGTTTCTTGTCTTTCCGCGCCTCTGATTCGTATTCGGCGGTGGGCTTGACGCTGGTCAGGGCGTCGCCGTTACCGTCCTTGTGCTTCGTGAACAGCTCGTGCTGAAGCTGCTCGCCGTGCTTGCGGCCGAGGGAGCCATTGGACTTGAGTGATGACTTGCGGCGATGAGAGTTCCTCGTTGGGCTCTTGGGACTGCTATCCTGGCCCTCGCCCTCATATTCCTCTGCCGGCACGATACGGATGATCTTGGTTCCGATGGTCTGCTTCTCGGTAGGGTGCTCGTCGACCTTCTCCTCCAAAGCTTCCTTCGCATCGTCGACTGCGCCATCGATCTGACTTCCATGTGATTGTGGCTTGGGCTCGGGCTCGGGCTCGGGCGTAGGCTCGTTCTGCAAGGCCTCTTCGGCGGCGGCGGCGTACGATTTGGGCTCGAGGCTGTGCTCAGCTCGCTCCTCAGGCTGCGATGGCTCAGGATTCAGCGACATGGCGAGCGACTGAATGCGAAGTTATGCAGAGGGGCGGAGGTGAAGGAAAAGACGAAGGGTAGCCCGTCATGGCGCGTTTTGTTGGAATTTGAGTCAGGGTCGAGCGTCCTACAGCTTCCGCCCGCTGTGACACGCCATGACGTCTGTCGCGCCACGTACCCGTGCACGGCTGCGAAGTGCTGCAGCAACGAAACGCGTGGGGAGCACTTATATTTTGATTTGCAGGTATGTATTCCTAGACAAGGCCATCTGCACGCTTTGCCGCTGGCTCATGGCTACTGTGCGAAGACAGCGTGATCTACTGCGTTCCTGCCCTGTCCCTTGCATGAGGGTGGGAGGTACCTTCTGCTTTTGGCGTTGTGGCAGGTGGGGCCTCGAGAAGAGCCGCATCGCTCTTGCCTTTGAACACCAACGACCTTTTCTTGACATGGCTCTGATCTGCCACATTCGAAGCACATTCGCCCCGTCGTGAAATGATTACCTCGAAATCTACGTCTGTAAAATCACTTCTCGTGCTGATGCTACCACCCGACTGAGTCACACCCGGCTGCCTTTGCATTACGCATCGATTGCCCTTGCTACTCCAGGAAAATTGACTGGTAGAACTTGGGAGAAGAACTTACATCCACACAAGACAGCATGCAAACCACCCCGGCGCGGTCGTCGCGCATCACAAAGTCGCGAAGACCCAGCGTGGCCGCAGCATTGGGCCTCCGCCGTTCTGTGCCATCGCCTTCATCAGGCACTCCTCGGCGGAAGTCAGCGCAATCAGTCAAGTCAGAGGACTTTGATAACGAAGATAAGCTCGACGACACAGGTGTCATTGCTTCCCTAGCATCGGACCTCAACTTCCGCGATGTGCCTCAGTACATGGAGTACATCCGTAGTAGGATGTTCAGCGACATTCCACCGAGAAATTCTGGGCTGAACGCAACGCGAATCGCCGGAACTTTGAACTATCGCAAAGCGCTGCCACCAATCGTTACACTTGCACATCTTGACGCCTTGTGCACGTCTTCGACCAGAACTGAGCGCGAGATTGCGGAGCTTTCTCAAGCCGGCATACTTCGACGAATCGCCATCCCTAATCGCGGTACCGGCATCGCTTCAGTGGGAGATGGTATCGCTTCGGTACAAGAGTGGGAACGATTAGTCAGGTCGCACACTGGTCTCACTCCTGAGGTACAGTGTAAGTACATCACACGAACACTATGCTCGAGAGCTAACATCGAACCAGCAAATTATCTAACGGCCATGCATGCCAATCCGAGATCTACGATTGTAGCCAGTACCGCTTTCACACCAGGAGACATCTCTAGCTTATCCGCCGCTGGTTTTCTGACCACCTCCACAGCACCACAGAGTAGATCCTCTTTCTTTGCAATGCCTGGCACCGGAAGTCTCTCAGCTCTTTCAACAGCTGGGTCACGCCACGCATCTGGCTCTATAGGTGCGGTTGGTGGAGCTTTAGCAATGCAGCACATGCACGGGGGTACCGGCCAACGCACGGTATCTACCACATATTACAATTTCTCGCTCCCGAATACTGGATCGCACACAAAACTGATTGTTGACGCTCGTACCCACTTCCTCAATCTTCTCAAGAGATCGAAGTACAGAGAAGCACCGTTGGATTTGTTGAGGGAACGATGGGACGGCGGCATTGTGGGCAAGGAAGACATTGCAGATAAGAAGAAAGCACGAGGAGAGTTCGCCGGGATTCTACCAGGACGGACGAAGAAGTGGAAGCAATTTCATGGCTTGCGCTTCGAATGGATTTTGGAAGAGTGCGTGGGAGCTGGACTTATTGAGCTATTCGAAACAGGCAGCGTAGGCAAAGCAGCAAGGATTCTATGATCCTACTCTCAACCGAGTTGTTGTGTCTTTTACCAGCTTGGGATATTCATAACCAAATGGCGAAATACCCCTAATTCCGTGTGGTTCCTGACTCCGAATCAACAAAAGGGCTATCCAGAGTGAACACAACGGAAGAAGAATTACCAAAGGGCGTACCGCCTTCCCTGTTCGAGCCCACCGACCATGACTCAGCTGGCGACCTCCGAGGACGGCGAGGGCCGCCTCAGCCCTTCGCTCACCCGAACTGACGAATCGCGCTTCCCCCTGGCTTGGCGCAAAACTAGTTAAGACCATAACTGTTGTTGCAGTCCGTGCTAAGTTATTGGCAAGACAAGAAATCGTTGAAGAAACAAAAATTCAGAAATACGATGCTAAACGAGACTGAATTGGACGTTATCGAGCCCTCCAGCCGGGGCACATCGGCCCCACTTTATCAACAACCCGATGCCGAGTCTACGGGATCGAAGTTGGAGAGGAATACTTCTGCTGTGTCAAGCGATGGCAGGAAGAGAGGGAAATGGCAAGTGGCTGCTATTTTAACTGCGCTTTTTGTACGTTTCCACGTTCCAAACAAAAAACATCGTGCAACCTTCTCACCTCTAACCACCAATCAATTTTTTTTTTTCATATTACACGTGACAGCTTCGTTCATCAGATGGACTAACATCCCCCAGCTTTCCCTATTCGTCGCTGCTCTAGACGCGACTATCATTGCAACAGCAGCTCCAACCATCTCGTCCGACCTTCAGTCTTCTGCTGGCTACACATGGATCGGCGCGGCATATCTTCTTGCTAATGCATCCTCAGGCCCTATCTGGGCCAAATTATCGGACATCTGGGGAAGAAAACCAATCATCCTAGCTGCCTTAGCAACGTTCTTTGCCTCTTCGGTGGTCTGTGCTACGGCGAAAACCATGATGGCGTTGATCGTTGGAAGGGCATTCCAGGGTATGGCCGGTGGTGGTTTGATCTTGCTGGTGCACGTCTGCATCAGCGATTTGTTCAGCTTGAGGTATGTTTAAACACACGCTCAACTCGGATCGTCAAGCTGTTACAAGGCTGTGTCGCCTGATCAGTAGCATGTATACTGACATATAACAACAGGGTGCGTGGGCTGATCATGGGTTTCACTGAGGGGATATGGGCAATTGCAGGTGGCATTGGGCCGATCTTGGGAGGTGTCTTTGCGTCTCTTGTTTCCTGGCGATGGTGCTGTAAGTTTCCCCTCGAGCCATCATACCGTTTCCAACTGACTAAACCATTGCAGTCTACATCAACCTACCTATCTGCGGTATTGCCGCCATCCTCATTATCCTGTTTCTCGACATCCGCCACGAGCACACATCCTTCTTCGACGGTATCCGCGCGATCGACTGGACTGGCATCGTCACCTTCCTCGCTTTCACTCTAATGGTCCTATTAGGCCTCAACTTCGGCGGTGCCATCTTCCCCTGGGACTCGGCCAAAGTCATCGCGCTCCTGGTCGTCGGCAGTCTCATGATATTCGCCTTTATATACAGCGAGACCAAGATTGCAAAATACCCGCTGATCCCCATGGATCTCTTCAAAAACCGCTCCTGCGTCGCCGCCCTCGGCGTCGTCACCTTCCACGGCTTCGTCTTCATCTCCGGCGAGTACTACATGCCGCTCTATCTGCAAAGCGTGTTGGAACTCAACCCCTTAAAGTCCGGACTCCTCCTGCTCCCCTTCATCGTCCCCGGCTGCATCGCCGGGGTAATCTGCGGCGTCATCATCCACCGCACGGGACACTTCCGTCCCATCATCTGGGTCGGCAGCGTCCTCCTCTGTCTCGGCTTCGGGCTGCTCATCTCCCTCGACGCAAACGCAACTATCGGACCCTTGGTCGGCTTCCTCGTCATCGCCGGCCTCGGCTCCGGCGTCCTCTTTGAAGCACCCCTCATCGCAGTCCAGTCGCAGGTCGAGCAAAAAGACGTCGCAACCGCGACTTCCACCCTATCCTTCATCCGCAACATGTCGCTCACCGTCTCCGTCGTCATCGGCGGCACCATCTTCCAGAATAGTATGGACAATCGCGCGGGGTTTTTAAAAGCTGCAGGACTGCCGCAGGACGCGTTGGATAAGCTAGCTGGAGAGAGCGCGATGGCGAATGTGCATCTGCCGAGCACGTTTCAGAATAAGGTGTGGGAGCAGGCGGCGAAGGAGGCGTTTGCGTATGCGACGAGGAATATGTGGATTACGTACACGGCGTTTGCGGGGTTGGGAGTCGTGGCGAGTTTGTTTGTGGGAAATGCGCATTTGAGTAGTGAGCATGTTGAGACTGTTACGGGGCTGAGGAGGGAGAAAGGGACAGAGGGCTGAGGCTGGGCATGCGTAGGAACCCGTGTGCTGACCGCTTTCTTTGCCCCTACAGATTTCCTTTGTATGTATACAAACCTCTTCAAATGGACAGGAATCGTTTTCAACACCCTCCATCCTAATCCTGCCATCGCTTCTCCCCCGTTTCCTACTACATCTCTTCTCCACGAAGTATCATACAAATACTTCCATATCACCCTCTCAATCATCTTCCCGGCACTACCTCAGTCTAGTAGAAAGCACCTACCGCCGCAACAGCTCCAATCAACGCAGCAACATTGCGCACCTGCACCGTCTCCGCAGCGCCCGGGAACTCAGAAGGAGCAGAAACAGTCTGTCTCATGTCAGTACGAACTCCCTCTGTTCACGAAATCAACTCACAGGAGTGGTCTCAACGGTCGTCCCGTTGCTCGTCGCGTTTGGGGTGCCCGAGACCGTGGACAAAGTAACGTCGGTAGGTGCACTTGAAACCAGAGAGACCGCAGAGCTCACCACAGACTCGCCAGCAGTCGCCGTACTCTCCGCCGGAACCGTAACTGGCTCCACAAGCGTCATCGTGCTCGCCGGTTCCGTCACTGGCTCTGCCGTCTCGCTCGGCGCAGCCGTCGAGACAGCGGAACTAGCATCGCCGGGATGCTTTGCATCGCCTACATCCTCCTGCGTCCCACTCTTCGGCTGGGTCTCAAGCCCGCTGCACTTCTCCGCTGCCGTGGTCAACGAGCCGCCGTAGTATTTCCAGATATCGGCATTATCTGGGCCTGCGCACTGGAGGCAGTTCGCGTAGTCGTAGAGGAAGACGTCGTCGGTGCAGTAGTCGCCGCCTGCTTTGGAGATGGTGATTGCGGTTCCTGGTGGATAGGGTTAGCACTGTGCGGGACATTAGTGGACGCGCCAGGGGCAGTACCGCAGTTGTCGTGGCAGGCAAATCCTGGGGAGCCAGGGGCCTGGCGCTTGAGAAGGGTCGCGAAGAGGGCGTCTGGGGTAAAGGAGGCTGTGGTGAGGGCGAGGAAGGAGGCGAGGAGGTGGAAGGTGAACATCGTGAACAAATAAATGGCTGCAGAAAGCGAGTGTAGGAGGAAAGAGCGAGTTTGACGTAGAGCTGGAGCAGTTTATACACGCAGGTCGTGGAGATGCAGGTACACAGTAACCACATTGCGCGCCGGTCTTTCAATCTTATATCATCAGCAAACAGCACGACGCATGCTACCCGCATTGTGCCACTCTAGAGCGGCACGCCAGCTCGTGTCGTACAACCCCCTATACGTCCACAGCATGGAAGCTACCCTGCATCACTACAGAAAAAGACCTGACAGCGGCCGTATTGTGCCCGGCCGAAAATCGGAGATGGAAAATCTTTATCAGATGGATTGATTAGATGCATCCTTTGGATGAATGTGTGGGTCAGATGGCAGCGTTGCGCCCCTCCCATTGGCTTGCCAAGCGTCTTAGAGGCGTGGCTATACTCACTAGTGCCATCAGATAACTCAAAGTGCCGCCGTCATGTCCGGACTCGTGTTCGACTCGGACTACACCTTCCAATTGGATATTCTTTCGAGCAGGATGAGATGGTGTTGAGGGTCAAGACCAATCACTTCACAGCCGGCATGAATTCTATGTACGACGCGTTACACGATCAATAAAAAGTGCTTGGCCGTGAAGCGGGCGTACCATGAATGGGAACTAAGGTTGCATCGGAGTTGTTGGGACATGCCCACGCATATTGGATGCATGCAAGCAAGGCCGGGGGCTACAATAAATTACTCGACCCTGTGGCTTACGAGCACAGCTCCGAGTCAACCCTCCTCAGTAATACAATGTTCTCCATCCTACTGTCAGTTTTCGCCGCCTCATTCCTTTGCGTAGAGGCCCAACATGGCTCCGGCACCGAAGGCACAGTAATGGGTCCCGTGGCCTTCCTCTGGCCCCCGGACCGCAACTGGACGGCCCAAGCAGACAACATCGCACCATGTGGCAGTCCAGATGGTCCGTCAAATAGGACTGAGTTCCCGCTCACGCAGGGCTCGGTGGCCTTGACGATCGCGGACGAGGCTTGGAATGTAGCGATACGTCTTGCGACTGGGAATGGTAAGGTTTCCCGGTTCCTGCAACTTGGGATGCAGGAGTAATATCATGACAGATCCCCGGACGCAGGACGAATTTGTAGACGACCAAGTTGTGTCCAACGTATCTGAAGTCGATCCCGGCCACCAGTGCTACAAGCTTCAGAATCTGGAGGGTATCACCGCGGGCACGAACGCGACCATACAGATGAAGTATTGGGGGGAGTTCGAAGGCGAGAACGATGGGAAGAATCAGTCGTTCTTTGCTTGCGCAGACATCGTATGTACGCCCAAGTCTCTTCCGAACGCAGTCCTATTTTGTTTCTCTCAGAAAACCAACACCACTTCCACCACTAACGCCAACTAGACTTTCGTGTCCGCATCCAATTTCAAGACTGCTGTCCCTTGCTTCAACGTAACCTCCGACGATTTCGAAGCCCCGTCTCCCTCTAACACATCTTCTCCTAGCTCCTCATCGTCTACTTCCCCATCTTCAACGTCCAGTCCTTCCTCATCTGGATCACAGTCGAGCGGTGGCAGTCTACCAGCGGGTGCAAAAGCTGGCATAGCAGTTGGCTCAATTATTGGTGGACTGGCACTGATCGGGCTTGTCGCATTGCTAATGCTAAGACGGGGCAAGGCGCAAGGGCTGAAGGGGAAGGAGGGGTATGAGTTGAGGGCGAAGAGTTTGGGGGAGTCAGGGACAGGGTACGAGGGGAAACGATGACTGTCCAATACAAACGGGGGCTGGGACGAGGAGAAAACTGCAAGAATGATTCATGGAAGGGACTTGAAAGATGCTCTCGTGGTTGTAAATAAAATATAATATGTTTTGAAAGAGTTTTAGTGATCCTTGCTGATTTTTGTGTTCTTCAAAGCAACAACAAACCCTAACAATTGAAGGGCTCTTGCTTTCTCTCTGACTTGTGTGGCTTCTCTCAGCGAAATGAAAATCGTGTGGATTCAAGATTTCCAGGATCAAGGCCTGGAAATTCATGACGCGCTATTAGGAGGTCGAAAATTCGTCTGTGCAGCCCGTTATATCCGACTTGTCCCCGACAATCAGCGCCGATCCAGTGTGGACCCACGGAAAGGTCGGCATCTGTGCTTCGTCGTATTTATGACTAAGAGGAAGCTTCAATATAGAAGCCGCCTCTGTAGTCATCTCAATCATCGAAATGATATCCGACCACATCCTCCTCACGCTCCAAGTCCTCCCGATACTTCCTACACTCGCTGCGACTAATCTGCGCCAACGCATATCAGCCTTCATTCATGAGCGAACTTACCAAGCTCCTCCGGACGGTCATGTGAAGAATGTGATCGTCATTGGAGGATCCTTCGGTGGCTATCAAGCGGTTAAGAGACTAACTAAGACGTTGCCAACGGGGTACCGCGTGGTGCTGGTGGAGAAAAACTCGCATCTCAACTACGTCTTTGCTTTCCCACGATTCATCGTGGTGAAAGGGCATGAACAGAACGCGTTCATTCCATACAGCGGTATCTCTAAGGGAGCTTTGGAAGGCATATTCCACCACATTCAGGATACAGCTATGGAAGTCACTGAACGCTTCGTGGAGCTCAAGAGTGGGGCAAGATTGGAATATGAGTACTTAGTCATTGCTACGGGATCATCTTCTAAGCTTCCAAGTAAGGTTTCTTCGACAGAGAGTAAATACGCGCAGCAGGAGCTGAGAGGAATGCAGGACAAGATCCGGCAAGCGGGGAGGATAGCGATTGTGGGCGGAGGCGCTGTAGGCGTGCAACTCGTGAGCGATATCAAGGATTTCTATCCTGAGAAGGAAGTCACGCTTATTCATTCGCGCGCGCAGTTGCTGCATTCTTTTGGTCCGCGCCTTCGCGATCTCATCACGGAAACGCTGACGGGTATGGGAGTTACACTGCGCTTGAACGCACGACCTGATCTCTCATCGGAAACCAACACCCTGAAATTTTGGAACGGAGACGAAGAGATGTATGATCTCATCGTAAGAATTTCTCGGTTGAACTGGAGATGACGAGTTGCTGACGAGTGTATAGATTCCTTGCACTGGTCAGCAACCAAATTCAAACATTATCTCTACGGTGTCTCCAGCATCCATCTCAAAAGAAACATCGCATATCCTAGTGAAGCCCACATTACAGGTTATGGACGATCGATACCCTTACATCTTCGCATTTGGGGATGTCGCAGCAACGGGAGGACCTAGGATGGGGCGCGCAGCTATGTTTCAGGCCGATATTGTCGTAGATAACATACAGCAGCTGATCGCGGGATCAAGAAACCTTTGTGTCTATAAGCCAAAGTTTTGGTTCGAGGGTGCAATCAAGTTGACTCTTGGGAAGGTGAGTTTGAGAACAACAGTGCATGACTCTGTTAGCTGACGCATTTTTGAACAGAATCGAGTGGCGCTATACATACAGCAGGAGAATGGACAAGAGATACTCGTGGATTCAAATTTGGGACATGAAGACGGGGATGTGAAGAGTCAGTGGGCCTTCTTTGGAGCGGATGCGGAGGAGCTTGAGACACGGAAGATATGATATGATTCTTCGATATCTACTTAAATTCTTGAATTTGGACTACTAGATATGATTTTCAATCCAATAGGTCAAGTCTTACGTCTTTCACAATATAATGTATTTACTGTAGTTATCGCCTAATAGAATAATACTAGTATTTTCTTTTAGCTTTAGCTATCACAGAACATAGCATAAAAGCGCTAAAAACAAGCAATTAGTACAGTACTGAGGGTTAATCGTCAGTGATACCGACAACTAGAAACGCCGAAATTGAAGCCAAGTTCGACAACCTACGCAGTTATACCTGCGCACACCTTGGCGTCGGAGAAAGTCTTGCAGGCATGCCTCTTTGTATTGGTGGCCGCAGCCCGCAATCTTCCTCATGTCGGCCGCATTGTGGCTTTCGAGGCAGATGTTACACTGCTTGTACAACGCAACAATGTGTTCTTGTTGAGTTACTGGCACCCGTTCTTGCTCTGATTTCTGCTCCGACTTCTGATCGGGTTTCTGGTCGTCAAACCCCTCTTCGAGACCCTCGTCAGATTCTTCGTTGCGCTCCTTATCGAACTCCAGGCATAAGTCATGGTCAAACTTCAGGTCGAGCTCTTGGTCGGATTCGCGGTCGGGCTTCTGTTCTGGTGTCGGTCCTGCCTTGAATACAGCCTCTCGATCTCGATCTCGCTCGGTATTGAAATCACCAGTAGTATATGCATGCTTCGAAAGTGTAGGTTCACCATCCTGGGTAGTGTGCTTTGGGCATGTATTTAGCTCGGTCTCTGACTCGATGTCTAGCTTGCCCTCTGTTCCTATACCAGTCTCTGAATGTAGCTCTGGTTCATGTTCAGGTTTAGGTTCAGGTTCTGGCTTCTGCGTTAATTTTTTCTTCGGCTCTGGCTCCGAAACTCCAACCACAACGCCTGTGGGTAAATCATTGCCAAGTTCGTGCGGAGGTTCTGCCAGAGCAACAGCGGTCAGCCACTTGGTCATCCCGGCCTTCCAATCAGCTACTTCGGGTATCTCACTCGAAGGCTCATGTTTTTCACAGTACTTCTTTCCTGTGTCCTCGTCGATCATGGCGTGCAACTCAGGACACTGCAGGCCGCTGCCTTCAAGGTCGAAGAATGCCTGGCAGCGGTCTTGTGCATATTTGTCGTGGAAGAAACAGTAGTAGACGTCGCCTGGCGCTTGGTGCATGTTACCTGCACGAGGGCATTCGTAGCGGGTGTTGCGAGGCATCTTGAAGGAACAATGGTGGTGCCGAGGGGCTACCGATGAAGCCATGGTGAGAGCGTGTCCTGCAGTTACTGAGGTTCTGAAATCTCACAAAAGGGTTTGGAGTTGGCGAGTGATCTAGCGCTGGATGCTCATATAAGTAGCGTCGCAAACATTGTGTACAGATCAAAGAATGAATAAAAGCTTGCTCAAAGCTTCTTTGTCCCATATTCAATTGACTCGCGCAATATGTACAAAGCACGCTAACGTCATCGGATTAGCCTCGAGTATCTTTACGTCCACATGGTCAAATTTTATGCTGTATCTCAACCTGCAGTATGCACAGGTAATGCTGGGGGTACAATCAAGGTTGATTGGATCGTCACAGTAGGCTCTGGTTGGCTTAGCTTGTTTCACGATCTTGGGTCCACTGGCTATATACAAATGCTCGAAGAATCGCTATTGGGAGACTTTCGGGTCCACGAATGACAGAAACATCCTAGTTGTGCGCGTGTTCGTTTTGGAGTTTTCACGCTACATTCTTGAGTTTCAAGGCATATATTTCACCGCGCCACCCCGCATTCTCGCCTCCAACTTTGTTTACCGGCGCTTCAATTGCCATTGGGCCCCACTCGAACCGTTCGCCATTGATGCCCATTTTGGTTAGAAATTCTTCTTCTGTACCATTATTGATCCTGGCGAATGTTTGATTTCCCCGTCCGATGATGCTTAGGTCAAGTCGCTGGTTTAGCGCCAAGGTTGAATTAAGCCGATAATGATTGCCTCCCTGGAAGAGGGTGATGCTGGGGGTTAACATCAGGGTGGAATCAAGGCCCGATATCAGCATTGCGTCCGTGGTGTTGCCCAGGGAAGATAGGAGGAAGGAAAGGGTCAGCGTGTAGTCCCTCCCCTTTGACAGCAACGGCGTCGTAAGGGTGCATTCTTTAACAAGAAGAGACCCTTTTTCGGTCCTCGAACAGTCGCTATTGCCATCATAACCGTTACCAGAACGATCTGATACAGCTGATCCTGTAGGGTACCCTTCATCGAAGGAGTAGTCCAGTATCGTCGATGTGACGGAAGGGATCGGGCGTTCGAGGTTCTGCCCCGGAATGTACGTCCTGAGTTCCTCAAGAATAGCATCAAACTCATTCGCAGCCAGGTTACCACCCCATTGCTTGTCGGCCAAAGCGGGTATTCCTCTTCTCCATGCATAGAAGGTCTCCGAATACACGGTGGCATTCGGACCATAATCATTCCAAAGCGGCGCTATCTCCCCAAGAACGAGGGGCTCATCACGAGTTGGATTGTTTGAACTGTTGTGGGCGTCGAAAACATATCTGCACACAAGTCAGTCTATGAAATCTGATGGGACTTTCTTGGGCCCACTCACGGATACCAAAGACCTCCTCCAGTGTTGGGGTTACCGATAAATGTTGCGGAGACGTTGACTTGAGGCGGGTAACTGCCAGACCATTTGTTAACCACGTAGTACGTGTCATCAGAGTTTAGTATTGTATAATTGTTCAGGATGTAGTCGTACAAAGGGTTGTCTTCGAAGAACTCCCAGTGTTGTACCGAAACGTTCTTGTAGATGTTGATGTATCCGGGATCAGTTAGATGTTGATGTATCCGGGATCAGTGTAGTTTGGTGGGAAAGTCCCCCAGATCCTTATGGACTTGTTCGCCTCATTATGAATGTGGTCTGCCATGCTGTTAACAAAGATATTGTAATCATTGACCTCCGATGTATATTCATCTGCGCCTATGTGAACGGTTTTCGTGTGGAACCACGGTAAGAAAGTACTCCATACTGTCTTCATTGTCGGAATAGTTTCAGGGTGGCTTATATTCAGCAAGGAAAGGTCATCTTCCAGACCAAGTTCTGGTTTCCATTGCACAAAAGGCAGGGAATGACCAGGAGCTTCGATCTCTGGGAGAATGGTGACTCCACGGGCTGCGCATGCTGACTGGATCTCGTCGAATTGTTCCCTGGTGTAAGATTCGTTCTTGTAGTTGTTCAGTCCGGCCACCGCATCGTCATCCGACCACAGTCGAAAGCGAGCGTAGAGGTCCAGCGACCTTTCTCGGCTGTAGATCTTGATGTTGTTATACAAGTTATCGCTCAAGTGAACATGGAAAGTGTTTTGTTTGAAGAACGACATGTACGCGCACATTTCGATCAGAAAGTCAGGAGGGTAGTAGTGGCGACCGGCGTCAAGCATCATTCCCCGGGTTTTCCATCCTGGAGTGTCGCTGAAAGAACCGTATGGGATTGTACCATTACCTAGAATAGCCTACACACTCAGTACTCTGCACTGTATGTGAGTACTGGACAGACTCACCTGCTGGAGAACGGTCCGCGTCGCCCACCAAGCACCAAGCGGACTGGCACCCACGATTTTTATGCTATCGTTAGATACGGACAGTGAGTAACCTTCCGCGGACTCACGTCCAGCAACATCGAGATATGCGCCAGGCTCTCCGAGGGTAAGAAAGATGGATCCAGCAGACGCGTTGACTCCGGTCTTGCAGCTGACATTGATATGCAGTCCTCTGAGGTCTTCTGCAAACGTTTGGGCAAAACTTCGCAATGAAGGAGGTATCAAGGTCTCTCCTTTGGTATCAGTAGACTCGGCGTACTGGCTTTCCACGACGATACTGCTGATCTTGCTGAGGCTTAGCTTGCCATCGGTATCCACCAAAGGGATTGTTGGAATCCCGCGAGCTTGAACTGTACACGTTACTTAGTGTACTGTATCCCGGTGGCATGGTTGGCTAGTCGTACCTGATACTGAAGCGAGCAGTAATGAACCGCCGAAACGAAGGAGGCCGTGCATCTTGAGCGGCGTTGGAGAAGTATCGAGTTTTATGAGTCCACGTATTCTTTTGTAGGGAGCAGCTTGGATATTGGCTCCATCTCGAAGTTGAGCTATCTCCAGATCGTCGTGCGTACGATGTAACCTTCAGGGTTCGTAGGTAGCGGAGTGGGGCAATACGCTTTGTGGTAACAGCCGACTCTTATCATCGCGACCTTCTTGATCACAATGTCTGCAAGACTCTGAAATGTTGGCGAAGATTGTCGTTTACTCCGTAGTCACGAAGAATGCCACGGGCGGCTGTTGTTTGTCGGGCCCTCCCGATGGTCGGATGCCGAAGGAAATCGCGAATCGTGCGCAGGTGGCGCGCGGCAATCATGGAATCGAGTTGCAGAGCAGCCTCCCATCTACCTCGGGGACCCTATATCAGACCCACCCTTCTGGCAGTGGCCTTATCAACCGGCGCTCATCTTTCTCGAAAGCATGGCGGCTCGTCATATCGGCACAACGGTAGAATCGTACTACGGTAATCCTTTCTTAGCTTAGCGCAAACATCCCCCTCACCTTACGTCGCATCCGAGGTTGTCTGCATCATGACCTTGCTCAGCTTCTGCAGTAAACAGTACGTTGTAACTTGCCTTCCCACCATGGATTCGCTTCCGAACGAGCTACTAGACCAAGTCATTACTCATGTCGCACAATCCAACGATGGCAGGAACATACAGGATGCGAATAGTCTGGCCAATTGTTGCCTCGTATCCAAGGCCTTCCTCCAATGCGCGAGGCCCGTAAGTATACCACCGGGCACCAACTGGATATGCTTTGCCTTTAGCGTTTAGTGGAGGTATGCACTACCCTGTCTCGTCCGACACTGACTTTGTATCCGTACCTTAGGTTCTTTACAGCGCAATACATCTTGATCTGATGACAGATGAACCATCAAGTCTTCTAAAAACTTTGAAGTCGGACGTACAGCTTGCCCGAGCTGTAAATAGTCTCTTCATCCAATGTGGATCTCCCTGCTCTACTCCGGTACAGCGCATAAATGAACTACGAGAGTTCATGACTGAGGCACTCCCTTTGTTCGTAAATCTTACCTCTTTCCGAAGTGATCATCGTATCGCGACCATCAAACTTGTAGAAACAAGCCTAGTAGGTCTTTACTTACTTGTCTTGTTACAGTTGCTAAGAAGACATCAGTATCACAATACCGGAGGGTACTCCATGGGCATCCCCATCAATCTGAATAACATACGGACCCTCGAGCTATTCGGGGCCGACTACATTTACAAGTACAATTACATATTACGCTTACCCCAGCTCCGACGAGTCTTACTCCACTCAATGAAGATCATAGACCTCGATGGCGATGACAGAGCTTATCCAAATGATTGGGGCTGGATGTCGCACACTATCAAAGAACTTGAGATACATCAGGGCTTCAGAACCTGGAATTCCTCGCCATATAGACTCTGGTCCAATTCCTTACAGGCACTGTCAAGGTCTATGCCTGCCTTGTCGTATTTACGACTCTACCATCAAGAGTGTACCTTCTACCCGAAACAATCTCGTCATCTGCTGGGTTTCTTTAGGCCTCAGTTGCGCAACTCTTTGCGCAGACTAGCGGTTGAGGACGGTCGAATCGATCGTAGCCATCCTGGGCTTGGATACAACTACCTTGCCGAAGATGTTTCGATCCTTGAAGACACCACGGCTTCGAACCTCGAGTATCTATCAATTGACTTGCACACCTTGTTTACTAGGGTACACCACGTGGACCTTTCCGAAGCGATCCATACCGCAAGTCTACCAACTTCGCTTCGGCATTTCCGTCTCAGACATACTGAAGTCAACGACATGTCAAGTGTGGCAGACACTAGTACCCTCTTCAACTGGAATCCCGAAATGGTAGTGCAGGAGCTTGTATGTAAATGCCCGGCATTGTCGCAAATCGATCTTGAACTTCGACTACTTCGAAGTCCAGATTCTGCAATGCTAGAGAGATACAGAACCGCATTTGCTTCTCAAGGGATACGCTTCAACACACTGGTACACGAATGCCCATCCCAGCGACGTACATCTATCATCTGTTACAGGGCAACATAAGAGTTTTAGCGCCGAGTGCATAGAGTATGCAACAAGTTGGAAGTTCTTGTCAACACCTTCTCCAGGTCAGGTTTAGCACTTGGCCAAACTTAGCATCGGCGGAGCTTCCTTGCACAAGACCTGAAAGCGAGGTACTGGTCGCCGAGAGAGTGGCGGAAAGACTCAACTGAAACATCGCAGAAGCTTTCGAGCACACAGACTGCTCGCTGTCGGACACTTCACCGTCCTTGTGCAAAAGGAAGTCTTCTTGGAAAGGCCCGTTCACGACCATTTTTACATTTCCCTAGGCATGTAAACAATCACATCACCAACATGGACGGCTCGCATTCACCTACTTTGCCAGTCATATCAGCTCCTTTGCTATCGATCCACTTCCATCTGCTCACGAGGCTCACGTCGACCCCTGTGGCAATGTTTACGTAAGACCGGAAGTCCACTGAGCGGACATTGAACGCCCAGCCGGGCGAGGCTAGTGTCACGTTTACACGACAAAACGCGCGCTTCTTCAGAGTTCCAGCGGCAGGTCCGACAGCTGCTTGAAAGTTGTCGAAAATCAACGTCAACGCGGTGTTATCCGTAGTAAAAGCAGCGCCGACCGAGCCAGCTCTGCAGCCGTTTCCTTCGCTGTCCACGTCCGGGTTATCGACTTTTACCGCTCCAACTGTTGCCGCTCCTCTCGGAGGCAGAGTTACCGTCCCAGCTGGATGAGGTGCTGCTGCCGCAAAACTGGTACAAGCTAGTAGTGCGATAGCAAAAAGCAGCATTAACGGTGCCATGATATTGTGGGAAAAAGACGGGTTGAGGGCATGCCGAGTACATGCCTGGTCTTATACCGTAAGCCTTTCGATTATGGCCCCTTCTGTACAACCATACAAGGGTTGTCTTACTCTTCAGATGTGCATTGTCCTCAGAGCACTATGGCTCGACAGATCTGAGATGAAAGCTTACGTGTCACGACAGGTATGCGATTATATCTTCTTCCATATTGCTCTTCTAACAGGAACAGAACTGCCTGCAGTGTGTCGTGTTCGCTTCGAGTGATCCCTCAAGGCCAAGAGTGGAAGTTATTGAGGACGCAGTGGGCTAGACCGGGTATAAGAGGTTTTTTGGCTGTACAGAGCCATGTGGGATTTAGCCTGACAGTAGACATCACCCAAATGCTTAGCCAGCGTATGTTTATTGGACTGGCAAGATATGGTCTTCGAGATGTTGTAAATCTCTACCTCCAAGTGATTCTCGCTGCATATCAGAGCCACGTTGCCTTCATAGCGGTACAGTGAGTGTATTTGGCACAAGTCATGCTCTTAAGGCTAATAGCCACAATACGCTGCGCTCTTTGGAACTTCCCCACGTCAAAAGACACGCAACTCGTACTCACCGCACACAAATGCTTGCTCAACGTGTAAGCATAAAATCTCCCATACATCAAACCAATCGTTCCAGAGCCAGCGTCCGGACGCCATTTCCACCGTACGCGGTGCCAGACCCACAGAAGTAATGAGCGCCATAGGCACAGTAGATACCCACTCGCCAGCGCCGTTTCACCACACTCAAATCTTAACGTCCGCTCGGCATGAACATACCTTCCCATCAGCATCTTCTTATTCTGTGCTGTTGCCTGCGTCATCATGTTCAAGCAAGGTTCACAGAAAGCCATTACGGATAGTCTCCAATAGGTACGCATTAACTAGGTAACAGACAAGACACACCACTTCCACCTTTCCACGTCCACACTTTTTCGCCGACTACCCACCAAATCGTTGCTTTCGATCCCTCAATGAGTTACCTTTCAGTTATTGTTGTTATTCGCCCCCTTCTTGTTCCCCCCCTTACCCTTACCCTTGCCCTTCCCATTGTTTGTCTGCGCCGCCGCCGCCGCACCAACAACACCGTTAGGCGGGTTCGTCCCCGCAGCATTGTTGACGATTTGCCCACCGGAAATGCCACCCTTGGGGCTCTTGTTCTGCTTCGCCTGGGCGGCAAGCTGTCGGTACTGCGCCACGCCCATGCCCGCGGCAGGGGGGTTGACGACCATGACCATGCCCTGCTGGCAGTGCTGCGCCTGGGAGCAGTAGATGTAGATGGGGTTGGTGTCTGTGACGGGGACCATGAACATGGGTGTGTTGCCGGTCTGGCGCTTGTTGTTCTTGTTGCCGGCTTTCTTGTTCTTGCCGTTGCCCGTGGCGGCGGCGTTGGTGTTGGCGCCTGCGGGTGCGGCGACGGGCTGGAAGTCGCTGAAGATGGCGTTCCTTTGGGGTGTGCAAGGAGAATTGGCGTTTGAAGAGGCAACGGAGTGGTTCTGGGAAGGCATTAGTGGCAGTTTCTGAGGTATGTCTTGGGTTGCTTACCTGGCTGACGAAGTTGAAGGCAATCATGTCTCCGGGCTGGGCAACGACAGTGTCCGGAGTGAAGACGAATTGATTGTTGGTGCCGACGGTGACCCGCATCATAGCAGCCAAGACAGCCGAGCTGTGGGCGAGAGCGGCGAGGAGAATGCTGGAATACATCATGATGGTGTTGGCTCAAGATTGAAATTATTGAACAACGATTAAAAGAACAGGTGATATGTTGGTCAACAAGTGAATTAAAGATAGATGTTAAATCTTGGATTGATACGACAATGACTTGCAAGCTGATGGTCCTAATGAGACGCCGACTGGCCTGGCTATATACTCGTCCGAACGTGCAGGCCGTGGAATTGCATCGCGAGAATCATGCATGCCAAGCGACTCGGGAGCTGATGTTAATTGCAAACGCCTCTCTTACCTGCCAAGCTGACTTTCTGAGTCTCGAAACGGGTGGAGAGCCGCACCTGTCAAATGTTTCACGCCTAGTCGGGCGCCGAGAAGCCTTGTACACCTTGGCCTCGAAACGAACGTCTTAGCGACGAAACCCAGCGCCTTAGCCACAAAACATATACCTCACGTTCAAAACAACATCGAGTTTACCGACAGGGGAAGCGCTGAGTTCCGGTCAATTGTGAAGCTGGTCAAGTCTTATGTTCGTGTCGCGATCTCTGCCCTTTGGAATTCTTGAGCGAAGATGCGTATATGCAGTCCACACCAGTCAGGTGGTTCAGGTGCTTTAGTTTGGTATCGGAATGAGCGCAGTGCTTAAGAGTTGTTGTCGTATGGCGCTCGGTGTGCACGCGGAGTAAGTCCGCTCTCCTGCGCACTTCGACAGGATGCTGTTTACTGTGCGCCTTGATATCGAAATACCATTCTGGCGTGATTAAGTCGCACGATTGCACTTAGCGACCATTTAGAGTTGTATGCCATTGAAGACATACCATCTTGTCACTTCAGCCAGACGCACCATCAAGCACCAGGAGACTGTTGGAGAAAAAGCGAAAAACAACACCCAAAGGTTGCCCAATGCCAACAGTTGTGATCTGTGAAATTTATTCCTTGATTGAATGGAGATCTCCTTCATGCTTTGGGTGAATCACTGTGCGAGAGTTATGTTGACTTGCTCTCGCGGATGTTACTGTCAACCAACTTGCTTTCAACTTCACCATTCTCTTCTCCACTATCATCGAAACTTCCTTGCTCAACGGTCGTCTCATCCAGTCGCTTCTTCCGCTGTTCCCTCGTGTGGAGCACTTGTATCCCTACAATTGCGACCAAAGCCGCAATGACAAGCCCCCAAGTCGCAGGAAATCCGTATCTGAAAGTTGGGGCCATGGTTTGTGGGAAGATGACAATTGGTACCCATGCAGCCACAGCGTACTGGAAGCCGTTCATGCTGCTGATGACGATTGCCCTTTCTTCATTGTTATCGGCACACACCTCGTTCGCCCAGGAGTAGAATATCGCAGTCATGAGTTGCACTCCGGTGGTCATGAAAGCAAACATCTTCACTCCCTGGCTAGCGGGCCAGAATGCGAGGATACCATTTGGGATGAGCCCATAGATCAGTGGACAGAGCACCAGAGCAAATCTACTGCCTGTGTAGTCGGAAAGGAAGCCCCAAAGCACCACGCAGAAACCGGATATGAGTTTGGAACCGGTCGGGATCAGGTTGCGGTCCACCACCGAGAACTTCTCGCTCTTTAGCCAGATGCCGAAGTAGTCGCCCGCGCCACATGAAGAGCCGTACAAGACATAGCCCAAGACGAAGGCGTACCACCGCCAGCGGGTAAGTATGACCTTGAAGGTTGCGAACGTTAGTGGCACCGGTGCAGCCTTGCCCGATGCGCGAACGCGTTCAATCGCCAACTCTTTTTCTTCTTCACTGAGAAACCAGGCTTTAGTTGTATACGGAGTATCGGGCAAGATCCAAAATGTTGCGAAACCAACAGGAACAGTCATACACTGCTGCGTGTCAGCGACTAAGCTCCGAGAAGCGACTGCTCATCTTACGCCACAGACTATGTAAAGCCATCTCCATCCAGCCAGGCCATGGTGCCCGTCCAGGCTCTTGTAAACCGCCGCTTGCAAATAACCGCCAAAAGCAGTCCCGACGGGCGCAGTCATGTGGAAGATGGCGATCCTTTTGGCCAGCTCTGTCTTCGTATACCAACTGCCCAAGACGAAGAGCAGGGCTGGGAAGAAGCTGCTTTCGAAAAAGCCCACCAAGAAGCGGAACGCATACAGCATGTTTGAACTTCTAACGCCTGCCTGTGCGAACGTGAATGTTCCCCAGCAGATTTCCATGCCGGCTAGCCAATACGAAGGTCGTATGTACTGAATAATGATGTTGGACGGGATCTGCATGATGGCGTACGCAACCGTGTAGCACGTGACGGCGTAGGTATACTCATTGCCCAACATCTTCAGGTCCTCTTGCATCCCTGATACATAGGCATTTGAAAGGTTTCCTTGGTCGAGGTACTTGAGGAAGAACCCCAAGCACCCTATTGTCAGGATGGAGAAGTCCAATTTGCGAAGAAGCTTGCGCTCTTCGTGGGACTTGAGGTGGGTATCCGAGTCCCAGACAAAGGAGCGAAACTGATAGCACATGCATTAGCAGCATAGATGGGTCATTTCAGAGCTGGGCTTACGTTTTTGATGAAACTTGGCGCCATGATAGCGTTCAGTGGCAGCTTTCGCACAGCAGAAGACGGTGAAGAGACTGAGATGCCTGAGATGTGCGATTTATAGAAGCCGTTCTGTTTGACTGTCGTGCTAGGCACTAACCTGGTGCAATTCGGGTGCTGAACGGAAATACAACCATACCGTAGATGGTAGGTGAGCGTTATCAGAGCTCTCCTTGAATGCGGGGAGCGCAAGCACCTCATGACCGGGATGTGTTCGCACATCGCTGCCAATCGCCACAGTTGCCGGCATCGAGAACACATCTCCGGCTTAGATTTATCGTAATTCTGCAATCCCAATATTGTTGGCTCCATCGTGGATCGAGTCGCCTACATGCCCAAGTGGTGACAAGTAACTGGTGCTCCAAGTAGCTGTGGTAATGATACACATCCTGCGCTGCCAATCCGACATCCAAAGTCTGAGAGTCGATATGAAGCTTGAGTTTGATAAAACAGGCGATGCATCAGTAGTCGCGAGTAACAGTGGCCGGTGATGCGTGGCGAGGATAGTGTTGAGAAAATACGTTGAGGTGCAACCCAACACCATGAAGGCAACCCCACCAGGGTGCTTTCTCCGTCACTTCCAATCGCACATTTGAACTTTCTGTCGCTTTTGTTCTCTCTTCAAATTTTCCTCGCCCTGAGTTGGGAGCATCCCCGTGCGACTATTAGAACAACATCTCCCATGATCCCAACCCAACCACTCTGAGACAGCGTCCTCGTAACACCATGTCTGGACCACCGGGTCTTCGACAAACGTATGCGTTCAGCGAAGATAAAAAGATGCGACGAGCCGAACTCGAAGCCGATATCCAAAGCGCTGTCAATGCAGCTTTTGCTCCCGATCCCTCAAGGTTCAGTCGAGTGGTGGTCCTCACGATAAAGTTCGACAATTATGATCTCGATGTCGGCGCGCTGGAAAAAGAACTGGGCGATACTTTTAGTATTATGTACGAGTTTGATGTAAACTATGTGCCGTTAGACAGCACCAAGAAACCCGGATGAATGAAACAGTCTCCCACCCGTCCATGTACTTTACCCATGAATGAGACAGTCTCTCACCCGTCCATGTAGACTAGTCCAGTGAGTAACACGCTCTCTCCAGCCCCTCGTCGACCACAACCGATGAAAACAGCGCGACTCTATTCGTCCATGTATTTATTGTTTAGTTTTAGATACCGAATCACATGCGACGTTCTATTCATCCAGGTGTATATACACTGTTTAATCCTAGATGCCAAACCACATGCACCGCTCTATTCATCCAGGTGTATATATGTACACTGTTTAGTCCTAGATGCCAAATCACATGCAACGTTCGTTCAATCAATCCCACCAAGCATCCTTCCCGCGTCGCCGTCCCTCCCGCTCCGAGCTCCGCGGACGGTGCACACGTCCATGCAGCCACACCCCCACAGCCATGCAAATGCATCCGTTCAATGCAACGCTAAAGGACAAAAGAAAGCATGCCGGAAAGAGAGAGAGAGAGAGAGAGAGAAAGGAAAAAGGGGCGCGGAGTGTCGTTTTACGCGAAAGCGGGGAGCGCAGGGCACTCGGCACTGCTCCGCAGATGGGCCTGGCGGAACATCTCCTGCATGGCAAAGTAATGTGCGACGATGCCGCACAGCACGGCGACGTGCCAGATGTTGTGGCTGGCGCCCAGGTAGTCGAACTTGCCGGGCAGCCAGCGCTCGGGCACCCTGGCGGCATAGATGACGGCGCCGACGAAGTAGATCAGCATGGAGGGGACGGCGGGGTAGTAGAAGGTCGCCGTGTACTCGAGCCCGTGGAGGGCGAAGAGATGGAAGAAGGGGAGCAGCGAGGTCAGGGCGAGCACGACGAAGAAGGTGACGCGCAGCCAGGCGAGGTCGTTGCGGTTGAAGGTGGGGTTCCAGGGGAGGTAGACGCCGCCCAGGGACAGGGCGGAGGTGAGGGCCATGTAGGCGCAGCGGGCGCGGGGTTCGCAGTAAAAGGCCGTGTACTCGAAGGTCATGATGGAGGCACCGACCAGCAGCGAGATGCCCGTGTAGTCGATGCAGGCGTAGCGCTCGAGCAGCGTCTGGTGGCTGATGCCGTTCATGGTGTGCATGATGCAGGAGCACAGCAGGCACTTGCAGGCGGCGAAGAAGAAGATGGCGGCGATGGCAACGTCGGTCGTCGTGCTCGCGCGGAAGTTGATGTGCTGGGGGTAGAAGTAGAAGGCGAGCCCGACGATGACGAGGAAGCCGAGCAGATGGGTCCAGATGTTTGTGGACTCGTTGTGGATGCCGCAGATGGAGCGGATGCAGGCCCAGTGGCCGTCGTAGAAGCGGTAGCCGGTGAGGATGTGCTCGTTGGCCTGCCAGGGGGCAGGCAGATCTTCGTAGCGGATCAGGCCGTGCTCGTTTGCGCGGGCGAGGGCGCGGTCCACGGCGAAGTCGATCTTGAGCTCGAGGGATTGGCGGGCGCGGTGGGCCTTGTCGAGGCCGGCATCGACGGCATGCTGGAGGAGTTCGCGGGGGTCGAAGGAGCGGGCGCGCACGAGCTCCTGGTTCACGGTTTCCAGGCCGGCGTCGCGGAAGGCGTAGGCGCGGGACTCGAGGTCGGTGACCCAGTCTTCAATCAGCAGGATGCCCTCGACGACCTTGTCGGCGAGCGTCTCCTTGGACTCGAGGGCGTGCTGGTAGCGGCTCTCGAGCGTCTCGACGAAGACGGCGGCCTGGCGACGGCCCACCTCGAGGGCGCCGTCGGAGATTTTGGAGCATGATTCGCGCACGGCGAGGAGGGTCGAGTAGGCGCATTCGACGCCCGTGTCGAGCTTGAGCTGGCCGTACGAGTCGATGCGGTCGAGGCGGCAGTTGAGCTCTGCGAGGAAGCCGCCGAGCTGGGTCTTGGTCAGCATGCCAGCTCTCGCCTGCACTGCATCCGCATCCCCATTCGCAACTACGTACCAGGGCGTGGAGATCCTGCTGGTCGACGCACGGGGTGCCGCCGTGGACCAGAAACGACGACGAGGGCCGGCGTGAAGCTGTCGGTCGCGGGCGTGGGTGTGGTTGCAGGTCCGCTGGGTGTGGTTGCAGGTCCGCTGGGTGTGGTTGCAGGTCCGCTGGGTGTGGTTGCAGGTCCGCTGGGTCCAAGGCGCCGTAACCTCGGTCCACGTTCGCACGCAACACGGGGACGGCGCTGGGGTCGCCTTCAGCGGGCATGGCGACGGCAGTGCTTGTGCCGCCGCCGGTACGAGAGGCAGCGCAGGGCATGGTGTTGCTGTGCATGTACTCTGTAACTGCTGCACAGCCCATATAGAGAATCTACCGTGTCGCCGGACGCGTTGCGAATGGCGGTTGGTGGCAGGGCAGGGACAGCACGCAGCGTGCCGGATCCGGGCGGTTGGTCCCCACAGATGCGGCGAGCTGGCTGTGCATGCGAAGACGGCGTCCAAACGGCGTCTACGAGGGAGGCCGGGCGACGAAGGCGTCTACGAGGGAGGCCGGGCGACGAAGGCTTCTACGAGGGAGGCCGGGCGATGCGATTGGCGTCTTTACGAGGGAGGCAGACAGCGTCTACGCGTCTACGAGGGGCGCAACGGCGGCTGCTGGACGCTCGCGGATGACGCACGTTTTTCCACAGGCGCCCGTCCGGTGGCCGCCTTTTTCCTTTTGTCATTTTGCCTTTGCCGCCTCACCCGGCCTTGTTTGTCCGAGACGCCTCCAAGCACTGAGTGGACATCGTAACGCGTCTAGTAAAGTCTAGTGTACAAGTAGGTAGGTACATGTGCAGCCGATGCACGCCAACGAAAGCCAATGTGCAAAGAATCGAAGCTCAAGAAGACCGCCGTCGTTACGTCCTTGTCGTTTTCGTCGTCGCCGTTGTGATCATGTCTTCGTCGGACGTATAGGTCGTTTTCGTCGTCGTCGTCGTCGTCGTCGTCGTTGTGATCATGTCTTCGTCAGACGTATAGGTAGGTCACCTCTCCACCGGGGAAAAAAAGTCTCCAACAGAAGGGGGAAAAAACACCTCTCCAACGAAAGGAGAGAGAAAACACCTCTCCACCAAAATAAAAACGTCTCCAACGGATGGAAAAAAAAAAAGAAAAAACACCCTCCACCTCACCCCACACGGAGCACCAGCAACCCCGCGACCAACCGATCAAAGAACCACCCCATGTCCTCCTCCCCCCGCCGCTCCGCGCCTGCCGTCGCCGCGAGATACCCCGGGCCCGCACTTCGCACTGCCGCCCGCATGTTCTCGACGAACCTGTCCTCGGGCGGCAACTCCATCTTCTTCGCATCGCGCCGCGGACCCGCCTCGAGATCCCCGCGCCAGTCGGGCGAGAGTCGCGCGTGGCACCCCGCAAAGCAGCGTCGGTAGAATTCCCGCAGCTGCCTCACCGCATCCTCGTCGCCCTGGAAGTCGTGCTCGCTCGCGCCGTCGGGGGGTGCAGCAGCGGCGGCGGCGGCGGCGGCGGAGGAGGAAGAGGAGTCGTGCGCCTGAGCGTGCGCCTGGTGGTACGGCAGCTTCGCAGCATGGTACTGGACGCTCTCCACCGTCATGCAGAGCGTGGCCAGCGTCGCGACGGCGAGCGGCCACTCCCTCTCCGCGCGGCCGAGCAGGAGCTGCTCCAGACCCAGCAGCACCTCGCGCATCAGCCTGAGCGCGAGCCTGGGCATGATGGCGCCGAGCTGGGCGCGGACGAAGCAGGGGGTGGGCACGACGCCCTCGGGCACGTCCGGGACACGGGACAGGAGCGACGACAGCGCTGGCGAGGTCGACGGCGCGGGCAGCGTGATGTCGCCCCCGACGTGCACGAGGACGAGCAGCTTGAGGGACTGCGCGAGGAGGTGCGCTGCTGGGGAGGCGGGCGGGAGCGCGCGGTAGTACGTGTAGATGTGGCCGAGGACGCGGAGGGGGGAGGTGAACGGGGGGAAGGCGCGGAAGTGTTCCCTCACGAGCAGGACCAGGTGCGTGTCCAGCAGCTCCTCCAGGGTGAGCATAGCCTCCGCTGTCAGGACCGCAGGGAGCACGGCGTGGGTGCGGGTTTGCGGCGGCGCCGCGGTGGGCGGCCAGGCGTACACCGTGTGCGCGTGGAGGAGGGGCCCGGTATGGTTGTCCAAGCGGATGAGGGCGACGGGGACGTGGAGCACGGAGCCGAAGCCGAAGATTATAGGGATGGAGTGGGAGCCGGGGAGGACGTGGTAGGCGCCGAACGAGGCCTCGATGGGGCGCGCCGTGGGGTGCCAGCCGTGGCGCTCGGCGAGGAAGACGCTGGCGAGGCCGGAGACCAGGCGGTCGCGGCAGGGGTGGTTGACGAGGTCGACTTTGTAGTGGTCGATGCAGGATCGGCAGGGCGTTCCTGGGTCGCATTTTTCCTTGCGTTTCTTGCAGTTTGAACAGGACCCTACGAGGCGCATCAAGGCTGCGTGGCTGCGTTGCTGTGCGGTCAATGCCCCAACGCGGCCCCTCTGGCGCCGACGGCTGCCCTCCGCTCCTGAAGGAACCAGTCTGTGTTGTGTGTTGGGTTGGTAAGAGACCCAGCCAAAGTTGTCAGTCGTGGAAGAGGGTGACGCGAGCTTGTTGTTTCGACTGCGACGGGGACTCGACAGACTTCGTGTAAGAAGGGCAGGGCGTGGTGAGCGCTGCTGCTCAGGAGATGTGGACAGTACAGGAGGCACCCGTCGAGACCAGTGTTGGGATTGTTGTCTCACAGATGGATGCCGCTCGATAGCAGCTCTCGTGTGGTGGTCTGACGGTGAACTGGACACACGGATCTGCGGCTGGGGTATGGTAATTGCCCGTGGTTGATTAGGCTGCGTTTGGTGATACGATGAGTGATTGGTCCAGGGATGTGAGGAGAACGTGTTGCTAAACCTCTGTGGGCCAATTTGAGGAATGGGTATTGGCATGGCACCAGTTCCATCCTCCTGATGAACCTCAATGATGGGTTCCACAGACGGCTCGACCCAGGTCCCAACATTTTCGAGAGCCTGTGAGGCATACACATCGAGTCCGCTGAAGGAATGAGAAGTTCCAGCTACATAGGGGTTGAAGAGATCTGATGTCGGTGCTGTCTGGTAAGAACTCGATGAGCCATAGCTGCGAGCGTCGAAGAATGGGGATGGTGGATACCCAAGCCTGAAGTCAGATACGTCAGTGCCGTTCGTGCGACAAAATGGTATGAATGTAGGCCCCATCTCTATATCAAAACTGTGGAGCGAGTTGTGATGCCCATTTTTCACTTGTACATACCCAGGAGAGAGCATAGAATCGCAGGCCTCCACCGAACCCTGATACGGCATCCCCACTTGCGCCGCCAGGGGAGAAGTGGCTGACGTCGTGTATGATGGAGAGCCACTCAGCCAGGAATGACGCTTAATGACGGACGGCGGTCGTGAGACGGCATAATCGAATGAGGAGGGACCATCAAAGACCGATGCCGCAGTGGAGGGGTTGTAGAATTGCTCAGAGCTTTCACTCTCTGGAGCACGAGTGTTGGACGAGAACGAATCGCGGCCGTAGGGATTACCGGCCGATGTCGTTGTGATGCCGAGGTCGCCTTGGAACAATGGGTCGTACAGTTCACCATCCCAAGAGATCAAGTCCTGCCAGTCCTCTTCGGACGACAGCTTCTGGGTGAGGGTGGACATCCTCCGCGCATTGGAGGCCATGTTGGAAGCTGCTGCTGGGGACGCTATGAAGTCGGAGGTGCCTCCCATTGTCAAGTCCGAGTCGGTTGTGGCGTTCGGGGCGGTATCAATTGGGCGAAAGGAGCTCGCTTACGAAGGTTGGGCGAGACGTTGCGGTCCGGAGAAAAGGTGTGGTGAGTCGCGTGCTGAACGGACGGAAGCTGAAGTTGGGCACCGGTAAGATGATGGAAGCCCACCACCTCGTGTGTTGTCATCTAAGAGAAGCGTTGAAACGAAGCGTGAGCGCGTACCAAAACCGTGGCTGTTGACCAAGGGAAGTTGTCGAGTTGCACGGCTGGCAGATTCCAAGCATAAGTATAACAAAGATATGTCGCCCCGGTCATACCGTACGGTACCAGGATGCCTGCGGCTGCAGCCAGCGTGAATGCCTTGCGGCGGCCCTAGGAATCCTCCGCTCCAGTTGCAAGTTGCGGGCTTATCACGTTGCGCGAAGGGCGTGGAGATGACCGCATGCCATTGAGTAAAGTCTCTCCAGGCCGTGCGTGCCGTCGCGCGCTGGTCGTGGCCATGGACGAGGTCGGCAGTGCCCTGTGACTGTCGTGCATCCTTGCTTCACCCGATGTAGCTCACCGGCCAAATCTAGCGCAGGGCTGTCAAATCATGGTGCCAAGTTGCCAAAGCTGCGCATTCTTTGGTGCCGGGACATGGCAACAATCCCGTGCCATAGACGTGCGCCATTTTGTTTACTATGGTATTTCGCGATAACATGGTCGAAGCCGCAAGAGGAAGGCTTCCGGAAGGTCGCACCCGCGCCGTTCCCTGCTTCTCCACATCATCGTGGCGCAGCTCCCGAGCCTCGCAGGGATAGGGACCAGCAGGTTCTGTGGACCGTACGTCTTATTCCCGCAAGTCGACCACTCTCTCGGTTGGATGCGTAGCGTGATGCCAGTTGAACATGCCCGTGTTCTGCTCTGATCAACCTGACTGGTTTGCATCCGCATCAATACCTAGGCGGTGATGGCCGGGGCTCAACGCTTAGCCAAGTACCTAGCCATGGGCGTCGTGCGGTTTTGGGTCACATGCAACTCAAGCCGAGTTTCTTCCATGCATTCCACAGCAATTGTTAAAGTATCATCATCATCATCATCATCGAAACGTGAGGCTCTTTGAACACGTCGGCCTCTGTTCTATGTCTGCCTACCTATCTCTCTTCTGTACTTCAGATTCGCCACAACTACCGACGTCGCAGACAGCAACAGACAGGCTCGCCTTTACCTACTTCCCAAGCAACGGCCCAGAGAAACAACGAAGCAGCATTACCTATATCGGGACGTGTACACAGTATAGCGCAGACTAGGAAGACGAGGTGCGAATTCGAATGCGGAAGGCTTCTGGAAGGCATGCTAGCTCCATCACCCGCCTCCCCACTCCCCTGCCGAATACACTAGCCCTAAAAATGGATGGCGCTCAAGCGTGTTACCTACTGTGTACTCCGCCGCTAGGGCGCAGCCCCGCAAGCCTCCCAGGGCAATATCGCCGCGCGTCACATGCAAGCAGAACGTCGTCACGATTAGATCTCATCGAATCAGGATTCCACACGGTCAGACCAGCCAGTTCGAAGACATGTTCATCCATAGGCTCAATTATTCAATGCTGTATCAACTGCTCAATTTACGCTACGAAAATCGCCCATTGCGCAGCACGCTCACCTATCAATCTACCCAGCTATCTGAACCTCGGGTTAAATGCATGCGTGAATTACGCGCCCCAATCACAACACCCACACACCCTTCGACCTGTTGTCCGCAAGCGGGGCAAACCCATCAATAGGGCTGCGTGCCGACGGCGCGCTCTGACGCCCCGGCTCCGTGCCAGCCGCAACCTGCGGCGAGGCTGCCTTGTGCGAACTGTCCTGCAGCCTCATCTTTCTGAACATGGGCATTATCCTCTCGTATTCCGTAGCCGGCACGCTCACGTATCCAGGACCAGAAATTCCCGCATCAGCGATACGGGGCTTGGGATCAATGTGGTCGCCGTCGCCGTCGCCATCACCATCACCATCACCGCCGCTTCCTTCGTCGTTGCCCATCTCGCTGCGGAGGATCTTGACTTGCGCTTTGAAGGCGCGCCAGAATTCGTATTTGTCGAGGGGGTCGTCTTCTTTGTTGGTGGAGTCTTCGTCTCCATCGTCACCATCACCGTCACCGTCGTGGGTGCGCGCCAAATCAAGGAGCGTTGCTACGAAAGCTTCCTTCAGGTATGCGAAGGAAAAGTCTTCCGTGATCTCCGCGACTGCGTCACACAATGTGCTGGGGAAATCAATGCTTTTCCTGTTCTTCAACTTGTGTCTCCAGTATTGCGCTAATTTTGGTCAGCCGCATTCTCGTCATCAAAACCAGCAGAAGCACTTACCATACAGAGCCCTTTCACCCTTATTCGGCAGAGGGAAGAGATACTTGCGGTCAAACCGCGACGGTCGCTTGGATAGGCCTGGGTCGAGCTCGTCCAGATGATTCGTTGTCGCGATCATGAGCATGCCGTCGTTGTTCTCCAGCCCGTCCACTTCGTTGAAGAAATAGCTTCGTGTTTCCTTGGTCACGATCGTATCGATATCTTCGAGAACCAACATACAGGGTGTCATGGACCTTGCCATCTGAAAGACCTGCCTGATGTTCCAGGGGTACGGGGCGCTCTTCACGTACAACGTGACCACGGGCTTTTTGCGCTCCTGGACGGTATGCATCAGAGCTTTCAGGGAGATGGTCTTACCGTTGCCCACGGGGCCGTGGAAGATCAGACCACGTTTCCACGGGACGCCGTATTCGCGGTAGATTTCTTCGTTGTCGAAGAATTTGTTCGCGACTTCGGTCAACGCCTTCTTCATCTTGGGGTCGAGGATGACGTCTTCCCACTTCGCCTTTTTGACCTCTTCCCAAAGCTTGGTGGATCTCATCCAGCCACTGTCGTAGATGTAGATGGCCGGCTCTTCCTTGGTCAGCCATGCGCCCACCGTAGCCAGGAGTCGATCTACCACCGACGAGTGCGACGTTGTGGTCTCGCTACCCCGCGGTTCTTTCAGAATGTATTGCATGGAGGACAATCCTATTATGATCGTGTACATTATGAAGCGCTCATCATCCCAGGTATAATTGTACCTGCCGTAGAAGACTGCGTCGGCAAGGTGACCTGAACCACCCTGTAGAAGTAGAAGCTGGGTTAGCTGTGCTCGCTTGTAAGTGAAAGCATGGTATGAAACAACGCACCCTGTGACCTGGCCCTACAAAACCTCTCCATCTGATGACGGGCTCGGTATCTTCGCCCAGCTCAGCTTGAGCATAGCCTGCGGCGGCGAATTGAAGGAGGTTGACATTGGTGGCAGGTACGCTCGTAACGATCAATTCTGGGTGCTTCTCTCGCAACGCGGTGACTATTTGCACGTCGGGGTCGAAGCCTTTGCCGTTCAGCAATTGCTGGAAGTTGGGGAAGATTTGTGGTGGGTCATGGGGCCTATCATGGTCGATGAAGGTGAAGTCGTCTGCAGATGCCATCTTCAGTAGCTTGAAGCAGCAGGATGTTTGACGGAAACAACTGTTCACATGTACGTTTGTACGTTTGTACGTTCAGGCACCAATGCTTAGCTTTACTAGGGCGGTTCCGTGTTGACGCTGCGTGTTCGTGACTGGCTTGTAGTAGGAAAGATGGAGTGGCTCAAGATGCGCCGATGACGTCTGGCGTTTCACTCTCGGATACGGAAGGGGAGGCCTGGAGGATGCGGAGCAGAGTAGACACGATGGCGTTGAGATGCTGCAAGACACGGACACAGCAAGGCACAATCAGTGCAGTTTCAGCTTCGAAAGGGACTCGGGAGAGGAAAGACAGTGAGAGCCCACTCTCGAGGTGGGTGGGAGTCTACCGTACGGCCAACCGATGCGGAGAAGGCACTATCGGAGGCGTCGTACCTTCCCGATTCTCACGAATACGGTGGCCTCTCACAAGACGAAATCCTTGCAAGCTCGCTCTCCCAGCAACACATCGAAATTGGATGCAAGTGCACATTGCCCCCTGTGCAGGTCGCAAGCCGAACGATCCGCAGCCAGTGTGCAGTGTGGAGTGTAGAGTGTAGAGTGGAGAGTGGAGAGTGGAGAGTGGAGAGTGGAGAGTGGAGAGTGGAGAGTGGAGAGTGGAGAATGGTGATGGTCGAGGTCTCGGGCTTGTGTCGGACGCGCCCATTGACGGCGCCAAGCGTGCCGTACCGAGAGCGGTGGCTTTCACATGCCACTGGCCTCTGCATACCAACGTGAAGAGAGAGAGAGAGAGGGAGAGAGAAAGCGAGCGTCCCAACGGTATGCTAACAACGCTTGGCCAGTTGACCATATATCTAGACATCTAATGCCCGTTTCACTGTGACCCGTTTTGCCTTTTCGAAGTCACTCTGTGAGGTGAGTCGATCAACACTCGGAGACGCGCCAAGCGGGCAAGGTTTTGTTCACGCGTCGGCTGACCCTGGTAAAGTTCATGTCATTTGGCGACGTCGATTCCCTTTACCATCCACGCAACAATTGACGGCGGGGCGAGCGGGGGTGCAGCGCTCCTTATTTCCTCTTCATTCCTTCCACAGCCCATCTTTCAACACGTACATTTTGTAATTGGGTGCTTCACTAGCATATACATCGCATCGCATCTGCACGGCGGTGCGGAACGTCGGAACTGGCAAAGGCGACCATGGCCGACGACCCTCTCACCACGAGCTCGACAGAGCAGCCGCGAGTCTACCGTCCCATACCTCGCCGCAACTTCTCGACACAGACAAACGCCTCAGACTCGCCCGCCCACGCTTTCGTCCCGTCGACACCACCCCTGGTCGCCGACACGCAGAACCGCCCCTCCGACTTCCTTGCCCAGCTCAACGCCCGCCTGCTACGGACCTACAATGCCGGTCTCAACCTCAATGACGACGGAGATGCTGAAGGGGCACCGCCACCGCGGAACAAGAGTCTCATGAATCTGACCCAGAGCACCCTGTTCGGAATCTACGACGACGACGAAAGCACACCCGTGGAGCAGAGTGTCCCGGAGACGCCCTGGGGCACCGGCGCAGAGACCCCGGGAAGGAGACACTCCGGCATGAACAAGTGGCACAGCGGAACCGATAGCCTGGCTCTGGGTATCACTATGCAGTCGCGCAAGAAGAACGCAAATGACGACAAGGGCCGCGCACCACCATCGCCATCCTCGAGGCACGCTCCGAGACCAGAGCGACAGGGCATTTGGAAGTACACTGTATCCTTGGGAAAGCTGGCGGCATTGTTCCTCTTCGGCGTCACCTACGGCGTCATCGTCAGCCACCTGCATGACACCAGGGAGCTCGCCGCCGTACGGGTAGAGGGCTTAGATCGAGGGAACTGGGTATATCTCGCAAGTTGGGGAGTTGCTGGCCTTGTACTGGGCAGCTGCTTGCCCTATGTGGAGCTTACGTGGGGCGGACAGACCGCGAGCGATCAGGAGGAAGAGGGTGCATCAGCGCACGAGACCGAGACCAGCTTCAGCGAGCAATGGAACGACATTGTGCGAAGTGTGGGAGCTTTTCTGGCAATAGCATTCGCCATCGTAAGTATCCAGTTGCATGTTGCAGCTGAACCGAACTAACCAACGGCAGCGCCGACTCCCCTGGCAGTCCACGCTCCAGCTCACCCTTACGCTCGCCCTCGTCAACCCAGCTCTATGGTACATTCTCGACCGCACTAAACCCGGTTTCTCGTACTCGCTTCTCGTAACGTCTATCCTGACCTCGTTCATTTTCCTCTCGGACCCCAACATCCTCCCCTCGCCTTCGCTACCAGCCACGACCAACGGCACGCACACCCCCTCAGCCGCACAAATGCAGGGTCATCAAGATATGTTCGTCGGTGTGGTGAGCTATGATACACTGGCCGTGGTTACATGGGTGGGCAGCGTGCTGTTCTGCAGTTGCGTGTGCTTTGGCAGTATAGGCAGACGTCTTGCCGTCTGGGACCATCACGAGTCCGGCAGAAAGAGACAGATTTGATACCCTGATGGTTTTCTGGCATCTGAGCGAGCAGCGGTCATCCCGCGTCGCCAATTTTGTATAGCATTGTAATGGTTGGGTTAAAACGGGCATGGAGGATATCCGCTCCGGAAGGTTTCGTTTCATCTTTGGTGTCATCTACCACGGCGGAAAAATGGTGCGAATGATACATTTGTTGACGTGCTTATGTGTTTCATTGATGCCCGTAGCTGTGCTTCGTGGCCGACCTCCTGCACCTTCCCTCGTTCCAAAGTTTGTTCCTTCTTCCACTTCGCCACCCTTGTGCCCTATTTTCTTTCCCATTCCATGATCGTCACTGACTCGCACATTTTATCTTACGCATCCATCCACCTCTTCGCACAACGATCATGGAACAAACTCTCTCCTCAGGCATACCCGCTTTCGAACCGTTCATCGGTTGCCCAAGGTCAGTACAATACTCCCTCATCCCGATTGAAATCCACCAGCGAACCGGACGGCAACCCAGAATTCAGCACAGTCAACACCTTGGGGTTTTTGTAGCCATGGAGGCCACCCACTCTCGGGTTAAAGAACAGGGAGTTCATCGACACTTTATCGAGGCGGATTGTTTCCGCATTGCACATCCACTACTGCGCATACTGCGCTATTATTACCACCTTCCCTTCACTCAACCTCTTCAGTGTAACTTTGAGCAGGTATTTTCTCCTGACCATCTACTCTCTAAGAACCTTGTTCTCCGATGAGGGCACAACGATCCGGCTAACCGAACTCCAGCAGTTGTCCGCCTTGGTGTTCGCTGACCTAACACTTAAACGGCAATGCCGACCACTAGCATTCTCCTACGGCCTTGGAAATCCAAACATAACTCCACAAATTTTTGAGTGCTGTGTAGCATCCCCACAAAACGTCCCCCGCGTACCCACTCTTCCAACTCTCGGGCTGGATTTTCCCCGGATACGTCACATCGTCATGACTCGTACCGGCTTCCTCGATTGGGCTCCGGCGCCTGTGTCAGATGTGTACGATTGACCTTTCAAAAACTACATTAATCAAGAGCTCGCCTTGTATGCAAAATGACTGACACATTCTGATCTGTGCTGTCTACTTCTAGCACGTGAGCTCCATTGAAGATAACAGATTAACTTGCGCTTGTTGAATACGATTGAAGTCAGTCATGGGTGGCCTCGAGCTGCGAGGGAAGAAGCTCATAGCGATCATTCTCATGACCGCTGGCTTCGACTTCCTGCTTGTTGGATGTATAATTTCTTCTGTTCGCCCGTTCAGCTCGTGCTAACAATGTGCAGATGATCAAGGTCTATTCGGCGGTATCCTCGGCGGAGAACGCTTCAAGAACACGCTCGGAAACCCGAACCCAACCATGACTGGCCTTGTCACTGCGATATACGACATCGGATGCGCGTTAGGAGCCATATTCGCCTTCATGTTCGGCGAGCAGATCGGTCGCAAGAAGTCCATCATCCTGGCCAATATTATCGTCATCATCGGCGCCTCTATACAGACTGCGTCTTTCGAATACTGGCAGATGTTTGTCTCCAGAATCATAGGCGGTATCGGTGTGGGCTTCTCTACAGTCGCCATTCCGATTTTGCAGTCTGAGACACTGCCTGCCCATAAGCGCGGCGCGCTGCTTGTCGTGCAGTCTGCGTTGATCATTATCGGTGTTGCGCTCGCTTCGTGGCTCTGCTTTGCATGTCTACACGCAAACAGCTCGCTCCAATGGCGGTTCCCGGTATCGTGTCAGATTCTGTTCTCGCTTCTGGTACTGAGCTTTTCGCCTTGGCTTTGCGAATCGCCCCGTTGGCTGGCTCAGCGTGGCAGAGTCGAAGAGGTAAGATTGATCTTCCCAACTCCTACCTAGTTCAAAGTCCTTACCGATGGACAGGCCAGGAACATCATCAGCCGACTACTCGACAAGCCTCTCGACGATGACCAGGTCGTGGGCCAGCTCCAAGAGATCCTAGACGCCATTGAAGCTGAGAAGAACGAAGAGAAGCCCTCGTGGGGCGAGGTCTTCAGCAATGCCACCAAGACGCGTAACCTCCACCGCGTCATTCTCGGAATGGGGCCGTACATGATGAACCAGTGGTCCGGGGTAAGTAATGGAACATGCACAAGATTTCGCACGCCCTATCTTGGCTCACGCTGACCCGTTCCCGTGCACTAGGTTAACGCACTATGCTACTACCTGGCCTACATCCTCGAGAACTACATGGGCTACTCCCCCAGCATGGCCCTCATTCTCGCCTCCGTCGCCTTCACACAATACGCCGTTTTCTCCTGGCCGCCGTACTTCTACATCGACCGCATCGGGCGTCGCTGGTCCGTCATGCTCTCCTCGGGCGGCTGCGCCATCTGCATGGCCATCATCGCCGCCGGCCTCGCCAAAAACAGCTTCTCCAGCGCCGCCGCCGCCGTCGCCTTCATCTTCCTCTACCTCGACTGCTTCACCTCGGGCATCCTCCCCGTCTCCTGGTCCTACTCTTCCGAGATACAGCCCCTCCGCGTACGCAACAAAGCTACCGCCGTCGGCGTCTTCTCCCACTGGATCAGCAACTTCGTGGTCGTCATGGTCACGCCCATCGGGCTTGACGCCATCAAGGGCAACTACTTCTGGGTCTGGGCCGTCATCTGCGCGTCGTTTGTGCCGCTGACGTATTTCTTCGGCGTGGAGACGTCCGGACGGACGCTCGAGCAGATCGACGCCATGTTCTTCCATGAGCCAAGGTTATTGATGGGCTTGAATCCCGAGAATAGGAGGGTGGTGAGGGGTGGACGGGTGGATGAGGAGCAGAGATACACGGACCTTGCGCATCGGAAGGAGAAGGAGGAGGCTGTCATGTCTGAGAGTAATTAGCCGTCTTTGAATCGGGCTGGGAGAGGATAGAGGGTACAGTAGAATTTCGCGGTCAAGATCCTTCACCTTCGAAGGAGGGGCCCAGGAAAATGAGCAGAGTCACCAAGGACTATCAGCAACGTCGGGTAATACATTTTCCACCGTGGCAAGCTCTTCGAACAAGGACATGGAGGGTGCCGCAGTAAGCCCCGACCACTCCCTTCACAATGGAAAGTCAACGCGAATGATCAAGCTACCCATCTCCATCTACCATCAAGCTCCCGAGTCTACTCCTTCCCAACCTTCGCCAGCACACCCCTCACGACCGGACTCCTCTCCCCACCCTCCACCTCGGGCTTCACCTTGTCCACAATCCACCCACACCCCCCAACCTTCGCAATAGCAACGAGTGCCTCCGCCCGCTTCATCCGCATCGCCTCGGGCAACCCCTCGAAGCGCGCATCAAACATCAACTTCTCCAAGTCCTCCTTCGCCTTCTCGGTGACAGCGGTGCCGCTCGGCAGCCGCTCGAACAGCGCGTGCAGCGCCGTGAACGTCTTGAGGTGGATGTCCTTTGCGCGGGTGGTGTTTGCTTTGATGACGAGGGGGAGGAGGGTGGAGAGGTGTGTCGCGAGGGCTTGCGGGGAGAGGAGGGAGGTGTTTGGGGCGAGGGTGAGTGCTGCGATGCACGCCGAGAGCGTGCGATCTTGCCTGGTTGTCGGGTTAGCACGCTTGCTGCGGTGTTCTAGTGTGATGGACATGTGAGAGGAGAGGAGAGGAGAGGAGAGGAGAGGAGAGGAGAGGAGAGGAGAGGAGAGGAGAGGAGAGGAGAGGAGAGGAGAGGAGAGGAGAGGAGAGGAGAGGAGAGGAGAGGAGAGGAGAGGAGAGGAGAGGAGAGGAGAGGAGAGGAGAGGAGAGGAGAGGAGAGGAGAGGAGAGGAGAGGAGAGGAGAGGAGAGGAGAGGAGAGGAGAGGAGAGGAGAGGAGAGGAGAGGAGAGGAGAGGAGAGGAGAGGAGAGGAGAGGAGAGGAGAGGAGAGGAGAGGAGAGGAGAGGAGAGGAGAGGAGAGGAGAGGAGAGGAGAGGAGAGGAGAGGAGAGGAGAGGAGAGGAGAGGAGAGGAGAGGAGAGGAGAGGAGAGGAGAGGAGAGGAGAGGAGAGGAGAGGAGAGGAGAGGAGAGGAGAGGAGAGGAGAGGAGAGGAGAGGAGAGGAGAGGAGAGGAGAGGAGAGGAGAGGAGAGGAGAGGAGAGGAGAGGAGAGAGAGAGAGGAGAGGAGAGGAGAGGAGAGGAGAGGAGAGGAGAGGAGAGGAGAGGAGAGGAGAGGAGAGGAGAGGAGAGGAGAGGAGGGTACGGACAACTGCGCATCTTTCAACGGCTCGCCGCCATCTATGTCCATTTTTTCGCCGTCGTCGTCGGCACCCAGCGTTTCTTCTAGGACGGTCTGCACAACCTCCACGACTGCGCCCGAGAGCTCCAGATCCGTGCGCGCGAGACAGATTTTACCCAGGGCGTGGAGTGCATGCGGGCGGTACGGCTTGTTCTGCCTCTTCGCCTCGCGGAGGGCGACTTTCTCCATCTGCTTCGCGACCTTCTTGTCTTCCTTCCATAGACTCTCCCCGCGCTCGACAAAGCGCACAAAAGCCTCTAGCACGATCTCCTTGCCGTCCCACGTCTTGGCGCCCATCGCCTTGTCGAGAGACGGCCAGATAGTCTCTGCGTTGGCCTTGCTGATCGTTTCGCTGCCGGTGGTGATGGATGTCACGGCGTCAGCGATGGTCTTCGCGGCCGCATGCTTGAGCGCCCACTTCGGGCTCTCGAGGTACTTGTCTGACAGGCTGACGATTTCCTTGAGGTAGAGCAGGACGGCGCGCGATCCGGCGACGTTTTCGGACCAGGTGTCTTCGAAGAGCCGTTTGACTTGCTCGCTTGTGTCGTGTTTCGCGAGGAAGATGAAAGGAAGCAGCTCGGAGGAGAGCGATGTGAAGCGATCGGCAGCGTTCTTCGAGATAGAGAGAATGATATCGCCTGCGGTGATACGGGACTTCTCGTCTTCAGATTCGAAGTAAATTTTGTGGCAGAAGGCGATGGTGGCGATGAGTTGCTTGTCCGAGGCCAGCCGGGCGACGTAACCTGCGGCTGCGGCGTACGAGGATGACACGGTGTCATTACGGTCGTGGACGTACTTTTGTAGTGTCTTGAGGAACCCATCGGCGTAGGGCTTGAAGCCAAAATTGTGCCGTGTGCTGAGTGTCACTAGGATCCTAGAGCAGCCTACTTTGGAAGGCAGGCCGACTGCAGCTTTCATTGCGGCTTCGATACGCGGAACAAGGGCCTTCATCGTGTCTGCGTCCGCGAGATCAAGGCAGCGCTCGATAGACTCTGTAAGGGGCGATGAGCGGACGCTTTGTAGACGCATGTCATCAATCTTCTGCTCAGTGAGATTATACTTCGAGGCGTTCAGATGGATGTAGTTGACGGCTTCGGGCTCCAACGAGCTCAGTAGACCCAGGAGTTTCTCGACTAGCTCCGGGACATGTGGGTTCAGCGTCTTCGCGTTGCTTTTCTTGACGATCTGAAGAAGTGTATGCACCGCGAACGAACGCACTTCCTCAGCACTAGATTCGAGACCTGACCCTGAGAACAGGAAGGGTAGTACTCGTGAAAGCATCGCGTCTGCAGACTTGATTGACGAGTCGCCCGCTTCCAGCGAACGTGTGAGTATGCCCGTGAGCACTCGAGCGAGGGAAGCAGCAGCAGCACGTACAGACTCCTTTATGTCATCAAGAACCTTGAAACATTTGTCCCAGATATCGCCAAGGTATTTCTCGTACTTTTCAATGCCCCTTCCTTGCACTAGGTCAGAAATCGCTGCGCATGAGGCTTGACGTACACGCCACTCTTTGGTCAAGATGCTAGTAAGCAGGTCATCCATTATAGCATCGAAGTTCTTGTCGATGGTGGCAGAAGAGTCCTTGACCAGAGCATTCCAGATATCGTTCATAGATCGTTGGACGTTCGGGTTCGGATCGAATCTGTAACGATACAGCTTGGGATAGAGTTTCGGGTTCTCAGCAAGGTATCCGTCGACGCTAGAATCAGAGAATATGTTGCTCAGGCCAAATCGACCAAAAGCTGCACGGCTCGACCAAATGGAGTTGTTAGATGCCAATGACATGAAACGATAAACGAGACTAGAGTCACCGACTTCTGAGGCAAGACTTAGAATGTCCTTATACGTTGTGATCGAGCCGTCGCCAGTAGGGAGAGCACCAGGCTCAAAAAGTTGTGTATCTTCCGAAACGGTACCAGACATCTTCGCTTTGTTGTCCGAAAATGACCCTACTAGGTCGCGTACCAGATCGTCCTTGAGCTGGCGGTCACCCTTCTCATACACCAGACCAAGGCCTCGCGATGCGGCCTCTTGTACCACCTCGTCACGGTCCGAAAGGCAGTACTTGAACGCCAACTGACACTGTGGGAGGTATTGCCTAATTTCTGACTTGTGCCCACAGTACTGGAGCAGGCATAGAAGCCAGATCACCGAAGCTTTCTTGAGGGATGGTTTGGTCTGCTTGCAACCCTTGAGTGTTTTCTCGAGGACGGTAGTCAACGTTTTCTCGCGCGCTGGTCCCGATGGGGTTATCGGAGTTGCATCCCAAGGCTCATGTGGCTGGGTCGCGTGTTCGATGTCGAGCTCCGCTACCAACGCTTTCGATTCCCATCCGGAAGCAAAGCAACTCAATGCTTCACCAACGGAGAACTGCACTTCGGGTTGTCGTACCTCATGTAGCTCGTACAACCTGTCAGCAATGAAATTGTAACCGCTTTTTTTGTCGTCGTCACTCGTCTCGTCGGTTGTAGTAGACAAATGTCCGAGCGCAAGGATTGCACTTGTTGTGCCAGCCTTGGCAGAATCATAGATCTGCTGAGCGACGTCCTGGAATTTTGCGTAAGGAGCTATGACGGAAGGGCTGATGACCTGAAACAGACTGAGCTGGTCTATGCAAGTGAAGACCGAAGCTTTCAATGTGGCATCTTTCGACTCTGCTAGAATCTTGAACACGACATCTAGTGTCTTCTTCAGAGACTCATCGCCTGCGGAAGCCGACAGGCCTTTCCAATGCGCACGACTGAGATAAAAGCCCAATGCTGCGATAGCACCGTTGATTTGATTGATTTCGCCACCAACGGCATCCTTCCACGTCTCTATCTTTCCGTAGAGTAACGAAAGGGACTGTTGTGCGGGTTCGGCCTGAACATCTTCATGCGACGCCAATAAGCCGTATGCATGAGTGGCTGCCGCTCGACGATTGGCATTGTTCGATAGCACTGAAGGCTCCAGTGCGCGAAAGTCTCGCAACAACGATGCACGCTTCCAAATCGTGTCGGGACATAAGGAGAGCAAGCGGATAAAGCTACTTCCACAGTCACCAACATCGCTGAGTTCATCCCGTGTCAGTCGGTCAAAACTTGCTCTTAGAAGTATGGCAAGTGATGTCGCATGCGCATCCACGGCGGCAAAGGCGCGGAATGCCTGACGTGCGCGGAGATCGGAAGACATGAGAGTCTCAAGCTTGCGGCCCCAGTCTTCTGCGAACTTCTCATGTATGTCCTTGTCTGCGAGCGCGGCGTGCATTGCAACTTCAGAGCAAAATTTGATGACGATGGGCAACGTATGTGAGAACTGTTGCTGGAACAGCTGTGCCTGCGACACTGCGTCTCCGTTGTTGTCTACATCCATATCATCATCGTCTTCGCCTTGGCGAGCAAAAATGAACTGAACAAGCTCATCGAAATTAGGGAAGGAGAGCTTATCCCCATCCGCATCTATACCTGGTGACGAGTTTGACATATTAAACCAAAATGGATCGAGGCCTAGTTTTTCGGCCACAGTCAGCTAAATTTGCAGCTTATCAGAATCACCCGAGCTCACCTTTCCGTCCCTCTTCTACAACCTCGTGTCTTTCGCTGCTGCCTCCGCTTACAGCAAGGATATCAATCCATCTCGCTAGTACATCATCGTATGACAGGCAGCGATTTGCAAATCTCGTTGCAGTATATTGTGTGCTCCTGAGAATCTTTTCGTCCCTCTTCTTACTAGAGTCGACGTTGGTGGAATACTTAAGCAGTATCTGCCTGAATTTCGGTCGTATGGAGTCGCTGAGGGGTGTTGAGAATGCTCCCAGGACGGACGAGAGGGCTTCATCAATGCTAACGGCGACTTCTTTCCCAGAAGCATCTTCCCTCAGGGAATGAAACAGCCATTCAAGTAGATCCAAGTTCGGCTCGAGCAATATAGAATTCGGGGACGCTTTCGCCAACAAGCCGATGGTTTCGTAACCGTATCCACGAAGCTCCATGTCCTGGTCCCTATCTGGTGTCGGCCAACCCTGGTCCTGGAGAAAGGCTCTTAAATTACCCACGAGGCCTTCGGCAATAGTAGCGAGATGATCAGCTGCACCTCTGCGAGCCACGAAGTTGACCAGAGCGAAGATCGCCGAACGATATTTGGAGGCTTCTCTGCCTGCCGTGGTTTTGTTTGTCGCACTTAATTCGGGCGAAAGCAAACCCTCTTCCACGATACGGGCGATATCTTTTGGAAACTTGGTAGACGTCACTGACTTAGATAGCATTCCTAGTATCCTGATGCGTAGGGGGACTTTTACTGCTGGGGCACCTTCGGGAGCTGATCTAATAACAGTTAGCCATCTCTTCCTCGTGCGAATCCCTGCTCGATCCGCAGGTACCCAATGCGACTTACGAGCCAAAATATAGCCCTAACAAAGTCTTTATGACATGGTCATCCTCCAGATCGGTTGAGAGGATTACGCGCTTCAACACATCCTCACCAACTTCTGAGATCCGTGAATTGGTATCTGCGGAAGCGAAGAGCGCAGGGAGGAATTTCTCGTTTTCTGTGAACATGCCACTCGCCAACAAACGGGTCACAAGAGCTTTGGACTCGATCAGATTCAGTCCGGCATCGGAACTAGGATCCCAGGCATCAGGTTTGCCCTGCAAGGTGAGAAATTTGTACTCCTCAACGGCAAGGCCAGGGCATCGCATTGAAGCTGCCGCATCCGGGTTTGCAGCGCGAGTTACGGTGAGCAGCAGGAGTTTGCCAAACCAGTGTGAGAGAAACTTTGCATCCTCAGACTGGACACCCAACGAAGAGCGAAGCTCGTCATCCTCTTTGCTCCCTCGTAAGGGAAGTTTGAAGTGCTTGAGAAGTCGCAGGATCAGATGGAAAAGCTGAGAGGTGTGCTGTTGGGACTTGTCGTAGTCGCTCGAAATCCCCTGGATCAGAATGGGAAGAAGTTCGAGCCTTTCAGAAACGGGAAGGCGTGATATACCCTGCTGTATGTACAGAATATCAAAATGACGGATGAGGGCCACGTCGCCGTTCTCTTTAAACTGTTTAAGCAGGGCAGCTACTGGGAGCTTGATTTCTCTGGGATCCTGTTAGGCAGATGAAGTCAAACAATGAAGCATTCGACATACTGCGGTTTTATGCGAGTGTTGACGTGTTGGCAAATAGATATAACCTGACGGGGCCGCAGTCAGCGGTGTTGCAGGTCGGACACGGTGGCTGGAAGAAATTATGCAACACACTACTTACCTTGTTCCTCACAGCCACACTCTCAGAGCCAAGCTTGAGAAGAAGTGGAGTTAGGTAGAGCTTCAGCAGGTCTTGTAGCTTCTGTTCCGAGTCGGCCAGAGCTATTCTGAGATGGATTGTCAGTTTGTGGTTATGCCTTGCTTCGGGTCACAGTTCCTCACCGCATCTCGACCTTGCCCACCAACGCCAGCTCCCGCGCTTCAGGCGACTGCGTAGACACCATGTTGAGGTCTGAAGGTTGTGTGGTGTTGATGCCCAAGCAGACGTGCGGCTCGCAAGTACGGTAGGTAGGTAGGCGAAGCGAATGTACCGGTACCTATCGTAGGTACGCCACAGGCAGCGGCGATGGCGTGGCGGGGCGCTTTTGCCTCTTCGACGGACGATTTCAGACGCGGAAGAGAAACGGAGCTCGCGTCAGACGTCTTCTGCCTTCTACGGGTTGCCACATCGCATGTCCCATTCACTGGTGGGCGCGCAGGGGTCCATTTGCGGCGAGAGCGCGATCGGGCGTCGGAATTACCGTCTCTACCTGCCTACCAACCAACCTAGGTACACGTGCACAGACCACGAACGAGTGACCTCACGCACAGCTTCAGGCCGCCGCGTCGCAAGACAGTCGCCTGCTTCACACCACTCTGCTGCCTGCCCGCGCATCTCGCCGTATCTTGCTGACCCTTTGCCCTCAGGCCTTCAGCCCGTCTTCCGCCCGCTCTCACATCCACCAGCGCGTTTGCCGGGCTCCATTCGCAAACTCCGGCAGCAGTTGCGACCCGCCGCACTGCTGTGCAACCACGGCCGACAGACGGGCAGCGCGACAGAATCTGTCCCCCTACAGCTCACGTCTTCTTTCCGCCAGCGCACCCCGAGCGTTCAGCTGGCCTATCGTCAACGTGTTGATGGGCAGTTCTGAGCTACCCCGCCGTCACCATTAAACCTTCATCGCCCGCCACTGGCTTTCTCCCAACCAAAAACTCCCTTCTTGACATCACCTTCTCAGCCACACAAACCGTCCCGCCGACACCATGGACGACGAAAACATCTCCAACTTCGTGGCCATCACCTCGTGTGAGCCCGCAAAGGCTGCGCAATATCTGAGCTTGACTGAGGGCAATCTCGAGCAGGCCATAGAGCTGTACTTCGACAGCCCCAACCTCGACTTTGGCGGACCACCAGCTGCTCAGCCAGCCGCTTCACATGCGAACAACCCGATTCCGATTGATTCCGACGACGACATGTCCGACTTCGATCCCGCTGCTTTCGACGCAGATGCCCCGCCGCGAGCACAGCCGAACACCGAAGACGACGAGGCAATGGCCCGTCGCTTACAGGAAGAAATGTATGGCGCTGGCAGCGGTGCTGCTGCCGCCCAGGATGAAGTTCGTGCCCCCATGGAGCGGAGGACCGAGACGCTGGTCGGCCCCGATGCCAATTGGGGACCCGGGAGCGACGACGACGTGGATCAGTTGGTCCAGGAACACCTCGCTCGCCGCAACAATCGCCCCGCCCGCGCAGGCATATTCAATCAGCGCAACACTCAGGCCTCGGTGTGGGAGAGCAGCAGTGATTCGAGCGCTCGACGACGTGAGCTGGCAACTGCCACTGGGGGCGCTTCGGAACAGTCGTCCAAGATGAACATGCTTGCTGAGCTGTTCAGGCCACCCTTCGAGATCATGTTTCAGCAACCTTGGGAGAGGGCGCGCGACTTGGGCAAAGAAGAGTCGAAGTGGATCATTGTCAACGTCCAGGATCCCGCCATCTTCGACTGCCAGCGCCTTAACAGGGACATTTGGAAGAACGACGACATCAAAGACACGGTCCGAGAGAACTTCATCTTCATACAGTACGCCAAGGATGACCCCCGGGGCCAAGAATACATGAACTACTACTTCCAGAACCGCGAGAGCGCAGATGCATACCCACACATCGCCATTGTCGACCCACGAACGGGCGAGCAAGTCAAGGTGTGGTCAGGCCCTCCTATCCCTGAAGCTGTCGACTTCCACGCCCAGCTTCACGAATTCCTCGATCGCTACAGCCTCAACTTGAACGTGAAGAACCCAGTCGCGACGCGCAAACCCGAAAAGTCCAAGAAGGACGTAGGCCGGATGACCGAGGAGGAAATGCTCGAGATGGCCCTACAGAACAGTCTGGGCAACCATGAACAAGGCCCGAAGGACGAGGACCCCGACGCCCTCACCAAGGCCGACGCTGCCAACAAGGGCAAGGCAAAGGCCGAGCAGCCTGCAGAAGCAGCAGAAGAGATCACGAACGGCAACTCACCGTTTGCACAGATCTCCTCTGACAGTCCACACACGGAGCCCACATCAACCGATGCAACGGTCACTGCGCGCATCCAGTTCCGTGGTGGCCCCGGTCGGCCCATCGTTCGACGCTTCAACCTGTCAGATCCTGTTCGTCGCATCTACGAATGGATTAAATCCGGACACCCCTGGGAAGGCAAAGAGGGAGCAGACTTCGATTTGTCCTTCATGGGCAAGAACCTCTTGGACGTTCTGGACTCCAGCATCCAGGAGGCTGGCTTGAAGGGTGCGAGCGTCATGGTGGAGTTCACCGACTCGGAGTGAGGTCGAATTTGAAGCATCTTTCGGTGTGTGGCGTTTACCTGAATCGACCTCGAATCGGTCATTCTTTGGGAGGAACGAATGTTACGACGGGAATATGGGGCTGTTCGAACAAGGAAGTAATGACGGCGCACGCATCGAGGGCACAGAAGCTTAGACGGCTTAGATCTCACGCCTGCCATCATCACGACGTGATGGTACGCATCTTCAACATACCCCATTGCATTTTCGGTCTTTTGGCACAATGGTCTGCGAGGTAGCACACCAGCACCAACTGTAGATAGCACAACGATTTCTTACGAGCAATTGGTGTTTTCAATGACTTTACCATTCCGCGCTGCTCATGTTGATTCCATTTCCGGTCGTTCCCCTCCTCTGTCAACCCCTCAGGCGCCTCTTCCTGGTGTCATGCACCTCGCAGTTCTACACTGTGATTATGTTCAAAGTGTAGGTGATGCACGTTCTACCCAGCGGTAGCAACTTTGTCGGCTGCCTCGCGTCCAACCCGTTTCCACCCGCAGGATTGCTTGTCTGGCGTTTCCTGGATGCTTCCTGGTGCCATTCTTGCTCAAGGCTAACAAGCAGCACCACCACCAGCACCACCGCCCTACCCTCCCTCCCCTATACCATCCATCCATCCCTCAATCAACAATCCAACCCATCCCACTTCCATGCCCCACTTTCTCCCCCGCGCCTAGCAAACCACACACCACCCCTCTACCGCATGCCGCTCGCGTCTCGTCTCAGAAGCCGTCGTGCAAGTCTCGTCCACGAACAGGGACGCGGGGGCGGGATCGGGCGCGGGTTCGGGCGCGGGTTCGGGTTCGCGGGCGTAGGACTCGTGTCGAGCGGGTGCGTGCGGGGCCAGGAGACACGTCTTGTGCAGGCCGCGGGGGCGGAGGTTGTAGTCGTCCGGGTAGGGGGGTGGGTAGGCCATTTTCTTTTTCTTTCGTCTACCGTATCTTTTTCCCGTGGGCCGAGGGCGGGAGTGTAGGTAGGGTGGAAGGAAATTTATTTTTAGGGAAGGGGGAGGGGGAGGGTTGGATTACCTAGGTATGTCTGCAACGTTCTTTTACGGCCAGAAGGAGATTTGTATTTATAATTTATAGGGTAAGGAAGGACCGTTTGTTGGATACATCCTCGTCACGGTTCGTGGCGGCGCCGCTGCGTGGCTTTGGGCATGGTGTGGGATGGGTTTTTGTTTTTGGTGGACAATGGAGTTGGAGTTGTGGTGGGTGGTGGGTGGGATGGGCGGCAAGAACAATAGTAAGGCGGTGCGGGGGCACGGGTTGGTGGGTTGCGAGTACGGGTACGAGGGTTTGAACAAAGAGAGTCAGAGACGGGTACGTTGCTGCATAGTATCAGGGGATTTGGGGGTGGTAGTGGAGGTCTAGATGGGTTCTGGAATGCTGGTGGGGTTTTTCTGGGGAGACGAGGGGGAGGGGCTTGGTGGACGAGGAGGGGGGAGAAGGACGGTGCTAGGATGGTTGGGACAAAGGATGGTGGAGATACGGGGCGAGGCGGAAGGGTGGGTGAGATGGACATTGATGTATGTACGCAGTCGAGTGTTTATGTGTTGTGGAGTTCTTGGGCGGGATGAAGCATAATACATGCTGTTGCTGTTTACGAGTTTGAGTAAGGGATAACCTGTGTGCGGCAATGCGCCTATTGAGGTGGATGGATAGCTCTTATTGTGCGGTCACTCTTTCAGCCCTACAATGCATTATTGCATACTTTTCAGACTTCTTCCGGTCTCATAGAAAGGCCGGTGCGTCCACGATGTTATGACTGTGGGAGTAGGTGACTTGGAAGTGGGATGTAAATTGCAACAAGGGGAAATAAGTTGCCCGTCATCAAGTTTCCCGTCATCAAGTTTCCCGTCATCAAGTTGCCCTAGCGAGCGCTCTTGGGGTGCAGGAACGAATGAACAAGGGTCAGCATATGACTCACGGTATATTCCGGTCACAGTATGTTCCGGTAGATCACTTTGTGTCGGAAACTTCTGGGCAGAGCCTGACAAGTAAATTCTTGCCGTGGTGCCCAAAATCACAGTTAGCGAATACCTTCGACGATCAACTCTTGGTAGAAAGCAAGGCTCATGAACACATCCTTGTGACGGTCAGGTGGATCTGATGCCCCAAAGTGATGGTCGTCGGAGTGCGACGCCGCAGGAGTGTGGAACGCCACTCACACGCAATGCCAAGCATGGATCACCTACCTAGTCCCGAATAAGTACAGTCAGACATGATCAATATTGCGATGAGTTGGTTCACATTGGACGACATCACAGACGTGATCACACATGGCGAGCTGGAAAGCGCTAGCGCTGGGCTACAGACTCTGCCTCATCGCTCCACTACTCCCTCATCGGAGGTTGGGCGTCCAAGATTATTTCAATGACAACATCATCAAGCATATTTTAGTGTACAAGTGCCGCGACTGCGAATCACGATGCTCCCAACGTCGACCCGAGCAAGAGAGGCCGTATCACGGCCGCGAAGCACATCACATCTCCAGCGAAGGCATGGTTTCCCTGTGTTAATCCAGTTCCTACCTCTTCGTTGGCGTACCTACCCATTGGCCACACCGGCGACCCACCGCATTCCAACTCCAGGATCCCATACCGGTACCTCCCAATACTTGCCTCCATCACCAACGAGCAGACATTCGATATTGCCAACCCCAACACCCGTGCCACCCGCGTCGTCCTCAGCACAGCTCTCTCCCTTCGTGGCCACCACTCCCAATCCGCATACCTACCGCCCTTGCTACTTAGTTCCAGTCCGCCGTTTCTCCTCCTGCATCCACGTCGTCCCCATCACAACCCTACGTCCAAAGCAGCCGCCAAGCGCCCTCACATAAGCGCGCTGCAATCCCCACGAATCACGCACCTCGCCCATCGACACCCTCTCATCGGCGTCCCGGTTGCGCAATCACACTCTTCTCCCCCCTTCGCCATCATCGCCATCACAGCCCACGTGCAACCCCCCCAATGTATGGCCAAACCACCACCGCCGCCAGAGTCGTGCCCGCTGTAGGTAGGTAGGTACCTTGGGTCGACCGTACGGTGCCTACGTAGCAGAGGCGACGCACGTCGGAACCACGCCCCCCATCCAGCGGCGTTCCAATACATGCACCGTACCTAGGCGACGCGCGCCATCCCCCCTCCCTCCCTGCCGTCTCCCCTATATACCTCGCGCACTATGACCCCGAGTAGGTACTCAACACCACAGACCTACCTCCCTAGGTACTGTTATGTCTCTGAAGCGTGCCTGCACCTCCGTTTGGGGACTAGGCCGGCGACGTGTCCACGGTAGATTGCCCACGGTAGATTGCCCACGTAGGTCGGTAAGATGGATGGATAGATACGGGACTCGTGTGCGTGCGTGGGTGGGTGGGTGCCGGGCGCTTGAGCCGTCGAGGGCGGCGCTACTTCGGTAGACTAGCCTATAGGTAGCGCTAGAGGGGCTGCTCGGTTGGACAGGAGGATTTTCGAATGGATCGAGCGCATGCACGTGACGGGGTAGACTACCTAGGTAGCCGTATGCGTGTCGTTGGAAGCGCTAGGCCGCATGCGAAGGGCCCTGCGGATGTTCTTGTCGCCAGACATGCAAATGTCTGCTTCCACATGCCACAGCCACAGCCACAGCCACAGCCACAGCCACAGCCACAGCCACAGGCCATCGCCATGGCTTGCCTCTCGCGGTGCGGAGAAAGGGAGGCTGCATCTATCGCCATGTGCATTGGTTGCATGCGGGGGAGAGACGTGCTTTTGTTGTTGTTGTTTTTGTTCAGCCATTCAGCTTTCCACACGCACACGCACACGCAAACGCACACGCACACGCACAGGTCCAACAAACACACATCGAGAGGGAGACGGGAGGCGAGATAGATAACCTACCTACCTACCCACCAGCGGATCCCACTACTCGCATCCCCCCCTCATCCTCCACGCCGGGCGCTTAACCATAGGCCCGGGCCCCGCCCCTCAACGAGCCACGAACCCCTGCCCCCGCGCCCTCTAGTCACCCCTCTGATTCGCCCGCCCTCTTGCCCTCTGATTCGTCCTTGTAGGTAGGTAGGTAGGTAGGTAGGTAGGTAGGTAGGTTGGTAGGTTGGTTGGTAGGTAGGTAGGTACTGTGTAGGTAGACTACCTATCTACGGGCTTCGGTGCATCCGAGGCGACTGGCGGTGCAGGGACGGCCTGCGGCCGGATCAGATCGCCAAGGCTCATGCATCGGGGATGAGGTGTTGCTTCTAGAAGGACGGAGTTTGAGCGTGCACGGCGAGTCATGAGCGTCGGAGATGGGATACACATCAAGCGTAAGAACATCTACTTCAATTCATAAGATGGGATATCGGTTTCATTTCACACGTGTGCGTGTGGCGTGGCTCGTCTCATCGTCTCGACGTAGGTAGGTAGGTAGGTAGGTAGGTAGGCGCCGGGGAGCCCTGCCAGCAGCCCTTCCGCGCTCCCATCCCCTCCCTCCCTCCCTCCATCAAACACCCGCCGGGCGTAAAGCCACAACGCCCCACCTGACCCTCCCACGGCCTTCTTCCCTTCAAAGTGAAACGCCAGCCAATCAAACCTGCAAACTCCCACCGTTAGCGCCGGCGGTCCCAGAGAGGTATCCGCATGGGAACAACCGTTCCATCCCAAGCTGTCCAATAACCCAGAAATTTTCCGCACCAGACACCACTGGTAGTCATGAGAACATGATCTCGTCTCTAAGCAATAGACTAGCGCAAACATGGAAAAGAAGTGACAGACGTGGTGTCATGTGACGCGAGGCGGCGTGAAGCAAAGCAAAGCCACGCTGCTCGAACCTGTCGAATGAGGAAGTGTCGAAGGAGAAAGTGTCGGATGAGGAAGTGTCGAATGAAGACGTTGATGAAGACGTCTCGAATCAAGACAAGTCGCAAGGAGTCTCCCGGACCCAAGGTTTACTACGTGTCGGACAGAGTGGGCAAACAGCATGCTCGAGCAGCATCATGTGAGTGGCCAAACAGCATCATCGAGCAGCATCATAGAGTGGCCAAACAGCACCATCGAGCAGCATCATGTGCAGAGGACTCGAGGTGGTCAGGGTCAACAGGATAGGCGCTCATCAATAGCGCTAATCCAAGTCGACCCAAGCAATGAGGTCGTCAAGTGGTACACGAGGTCTGGGCGGGCGGTTGCGTAACCCACCAAGCTCGCCGGTGCCGAAACTAGCGTCGCGTCCTTGACTCCTTTGTTTACTCGACTTTTCTCCTCTTGCCGCGCGGTGCGGGGTCGATCTGGGGGAAGCTGGGTGCCTTGGTGTCCACTGGTGTGCTGCTGTACGTCACCGTGCGCGTAACAACTTCCCGTACGCTGACCCGTCTTGTGCGGCCCGTCTTCTTCTCCACCTCCCATGTCCGCGGTGACACTGCCGAGTAGGGCGACTTTGTGGATTTTGCAGAATTCGCACTGGCCGGTGAAAGCACATTGGCGGGCGAGTGGTAGGGCGACTGCGGAATGTAGAGGCGGGGGGTGCGCGCTGACGAGGGTCGTCTGAAAGGGGAGGGGGGAGGGATGGTGACTGTCTGCTCTTTCGGCTGCTCCTTGGGTAGCGGCGCAGTCACGGGAGGCTCCTCGGTGGGCTCCTTGGGCTCCTGCTTGATGTGGTCGCAGTTGCTACAGCTGCTTGCTCTTGAGGTTGCTGGCGTTGAAGCGGTAGACTTGTCCTTGTCTGCCGGGCCGGACGTTATGGTGAATGAACCGCTGGACGCTGAGGAAGTCACTGAAGCCATCGACGTTGGTCTGTTGCCGTGGAACACAAACTTCTCGCTGGTGCCAGTGGACATTGGGCTCATGAGGACGGGCGACAGCGTCTTGAGGAAGTCCAGGTAGGCGGTCGGCGGGGTGATGGGAGTCTTGATGGTGTCTTCCCTCTTGAGACTTGCAAAAGTAGGCGTTGTCGCCGAGAACACCATGGGAGACCGCAGTTCGGATGGATAGGTGGCAGACACTGGCGTCTTGAGGGCCGACAGGGCCGGCTTCGAGTGCGTGGTGGCCATGGTCGAGGGCGAGATCCAGTGCGCAACGAGTGACTGAGGTGCTGGTGCTGGTGCTGGTGCTGGTGCTGGTGCTGGTGTAGGTGTAGGTGTAGGTGTACAAGTGACTGAGGTGTTGATGTAGGTGTACGAGTGACTGAGGTGTTGATGTAGGTGTACGAGTGACTGAGGTGCTGGTGTACGTGTACGAGTGACCGAGGTGTTGATGTAGATGTACGAGTGACTGAGGTGTACGTGTACGTGTACGGGTGACTGAGGTGCTGGTGTACGTGTACGAGGGAACGAAAGTAGGCTGTGGTGGGCTGCCTCTGCGGGAGGTGTGCAAGGCTGGGTAGGTGAAGGGGAGCAGGGCAAGCAGAGGTAGGTAGACTGCTTGGCCGGGGTGTGGAGCGTGTTTATTGTGTACAGCGGCTAGGTGGTGGATGCGGGTCTCGTTGGCCGTGGCCGTGGCCGCTCGGTGGGCCTGGGAGGAATACTTTGCCTGCTAAAAAAAGCGGGCGCTTCGTGGTCGGACGCGGGGCCTTGATGATTCAAAAGTGCCCGCCGCTTGGGCTTTCTCTCCGCGAGTGATGCAAAACAGCCGCCGCGCTGGGTCAGTGGCGAATGAGATGGACCTCTCGAAGCGCCGGGGCAGGGTTGGCTGGTCTGGGCGCTGGCGAACAGCTTCAACACCACGGCGCCGCAATTGGCTGCACGCCGATGAAACGACCTGTGTGATTTGCCTGCCGTCCTTGCAGCTGCTCTTCACGAAGCTGCTACTTGCACCCTGTGATTGGCTGCCAACCTTGTCGAGTGTTTGATGCGGCCACCGGTCTGTCGAACGCCTGGGAACCTGGTTGCGGCCTGCTTTGGCACGCCGGGCAAGGCAAACGTGGCCACCCGGTTAGATTGTCAGACGGAGACGCTATGTGAAACTGGGACAAGACGATGAGACGACGGCTGGGGGACAGAACGATCGAACGACTGTTCAGGGGGCGAAGAGCCTATCTGGAACCAGATGCGAGGGCTGCTGTGCGAACAACTGCCTCGTGGGCCTCGTCTTTCATTTTATATTGATGGCAGGCGCTGGCTCTGTCTGCGTAGCAGTCGCGCGCTTCCACTTGGTACTTTCTCCACGCCGCCTGGTCGCCGACGGACCACCCGTTGGACAGACGCTCCAGCTTTCTCTGGCCCGCCAGGTGGGCGCGCGCCTTACCTACCATACTAGCGCTTGCCTCCCCCCTTGTCCGAACGTAGGCGGTGCCGAACACGCCTGCTTGAATCATCTTCACAGGTCCAACCTTTGCCCAGCGCTTTCGTTGAAACCTCCACACGTCGGCGGGCGCTAACCTATGACCATCCCGCCATCCAGTGCTACTTGATGATGCCTTGACTGGATGAAGCATTGGACTTTTCAATGAGGGTACGACATGAGTTGCTTCTGCCAGCATAGCACATCCTAGATCGTCAGGGGCCAATGGCGAGCCGATCCTGCACGCCATGGAAAGCCACGCGCGGAGGATTTCTCATGTAAGATGGGGCCAGCGCGACCCGCTGGGTCGATTGGGGCTGTGTTCCGTACGGTTAGGTCTCCAGCCAAGAGACCCAGGCGTAAAGCGGACGCTCTCACGACACGAGTGCATGCAGAACATCGTCGTAACAAGCTTCGTCTTCGAAGTAGGTCCGGACAGTGTCACCTACCATGATGGATGGATCATGGGCCAATGGAGACGAATTGTCTCGGGCAGCCAGGTGACTGGTGTGTTCCCCAAAGTAAACACGACCATCGAAACGTCTCGTCTTGGATAGCGTGACAAAAGGCTCCTGGTTGCGTTCTGCAGTCTGCTGGTCCACGCAAATCATCTGGCACCTGCGGCACGGTCCCAGCAACTCAAAGTATTGCTGGCCGATCTGGAGGTAGCGCCACTCGTCTTCCGCGTAGGGTTGTTCCGCCCCCGGCGGGTAGTGCGGATTCTCACCGACCACTATGTTGGCCCGAAAGACCTCTGACTGCGCCGCCTTGCCGCCCTCTGCCTTGATCTGTTCATTAAGGCGGTTGAGACTTGATCGCGATATTGTCAGTATCGGGCTCTCATTTGACAGGAGAATGGGTTTCGAAACCGTCATGCCCGGCATCAGCGGTCTTGTTTCTGGGAAAGCACCGGGTACGCGCATCTTGCTAGCCCTCTGGCTCTTCTGCAAATGAGGTATTGAGTGTCTGGTGCAAGCCAATGGGCCATTGCCGTTCCCGACGGCTGGGAAGCGAGCGAGGTGACAAGCCACTCCCAGAGCCTGGGAAAAGAATGCTGATATCTGAGGTGATCGGTATGTTTTCGCTTGTATTTGGTCTCCGCACACTTGAGCACTGCCGTCCTTGTACATGGACTCTTTGGCAAAGAGGCGTGGGTCGGCTGACAGGGGCACAGTTACCTCGTTGGCAAAAGTACTATCTCGTAGCATACCTGTTAGAAGTACACGTAGGACACCAGCTTCCAGGTCAATACTCGGACGAATGAGAGCCATCTTTGGGTAGCGCTTTTGGCTTAACGCTGCGCCAGTTCCCTGGTGAACAAGACACCATTCGCGGTCCCAAGCTAGACCTTCGCGCCGTACTCCCCATGCTACGCCAGGCGGCACGCCGAACGCCCCACAACTCTTGATGGGATAAACAGACAGGCTCTCCACGTGCAGCCGACTATGTGTTGGTGGCTTCATGTCCCATGAGACGACTGGCGGTACTAGTTGAGGCGGGGTAGCTTCAACGAAGAATTCGGATAGGAAGTCAACGAATAGGGAAACATCCTTGAGCGTGCTCATAGCCCCGAGGCTAACCCGGATCATGCCAGTCGCTTTGGCACGAATGATATCGTTATCGTTACCACATCGCTGTCCAGCCGAGAAGTTTTCTTTCATTTCCCATGGCGCCAAATCTAGCGAGGATGCAACACCGCCCGGATTGCAAAGTCCGCCTGTCCGCAGTTGGAGGTTTCTAACGGCCGCAAGCTTTTCCACCTCTGCGTTGCTCACCCAGCCACCGCATTGATTGCGAAGATTGAATGCAACAATTGGTCCTTGTGTGCTCGGATCACCATAGGTAGACGATGTGTCTTTGTAGACCTGGCAAACGCTGGTGCCATTACCGTGCCTAAGCGAAGTCAAGCCATCATACATTTTCGAAGCGAGGAAAGCGGTATGGTTGGAAACTTCGTCAAGCGAGTTGTATAAGTCTTTGTGCACATTCATTGCAGCATCAAGAGCCATGATGCCGTGGATCGGTAGAGTTCCGTCCTCCAATCTCTCGTGCAAGGTTTCCTTCTTCGCGTGCCACTGTTCTTTCAAGCAGACCTTTGCCATACGGTCAGCAACCAGCATCTCATGCATTGTTCGTCCGGGATTACTCACTACCATCTCGACTGTGCCTCCACCAAAGTACCGGCGCCTATCAAATATCGATCCTGCAGCCTTACGGATTATCAGTGCACCCAAATCGGGAAATCCAAAGATCTTGTATAAGCTCATGACGGTGAAATCAGGGGCGGTGCTGGCATCGCTCAGATCAAGCGGCGAGGTTGACACCAAGGCAGCCGCATCCAACAGCGTGTACACTGAGCCTTGATTCCTGGTGCGTATGCGGCGCGTCCAATCCAAGGGCAATCTACGCCCGTTCATGTTGGACTGTGCCGGGTAGGCAAAGAGACCGAGCCTCGGGTGCGCCGTACCCTCCTCTTCGACCCATGCGTCGACCTCAGCATCTGTTGTAAAACAGTGGTGTTGTGTGGCGGTTTCACGTACTCCAATCAAGCTCGTGTGTGCGTCGCGATGGTAGCCGTACCAATAACCCTCCTCTTGGTCCCGAAACGCCTCCATCACCAACTTGATACCCGCAGTGGCATTGGCGACAAAGACGACATCAAAGTCGTCCGGGTCTGCCTTGAATAGACCCAACAAACGCAGTCTAATATCTTCTATGCGGCGCGTGGTCATCTGCGACGAGTTGGAGGCGGAGTGCGGATTGCCGTAAAGATTGCCAATCATGTCGGCGGAGAAACGCTCGATGAGGGATTTGGCGTAAAGGGTAGTACCTGCATGATCCAGATATGTGGTGTCTGAAGGATTTCAGCAAAGAAGTCATTGCCACGTGCGTCCTACTTACCGTGAAGCATGGGGTATTCGCGGAGGCGCAGTGCCTCAATGGCAGCATCGTAGGCGATGCGCGCGCCCTCCATGATAGCAGATCACAACGTATCTTGCCCAAGCTACCCCGGATCCTTGAAGTAAGGAAGAAGGTCCAGGGCAAGAGGAACCATTTGAAGGTAGAGGCGTTGTCTGCGAAAGTGGGGGATGGCGAATCTGTGGGATGGTTGGAGCGCGGCAGGCCGCGGCGGCTTCCGAGGACCGATACGTGAGATGCTGATAACGCCAGGGCCCGAGCTCACGTCAGTCGTGAGCGCTGGCTGACTGCTGTTCTAGAGGCAAGGGCTTGTGGTATGCGCAATAGCAGATGTTATTTGTTGTCGCCCCATGGGATGCGTGCGTCTTTTGGGGGTGGAAGGAACCTTGGAGAGCGTGGGGGTGCACAGACCATTGAGCCTCGGGAGGGGTAGCCATTCACATCGCGGACGTTTGAACCTCGCGAAGTCGCGTCGGTTCAGTGCGAGCAGCATTCGCAACAATGCGAATTCCCGGGCGTCCCATACGCACCACTTCTCATTCCAATTGCTCCAGTTTACCTGTACCAACGCAAATATCAGTTCTGCGAAAGTCTCTGGTCAATGCTCTCCCAAGTTGCTCACTCACACACGCCTCGCCTCGCCTCGCCTCGCCTGACCTTCGAGTGTACTCGTGTCTTCATTCTGTCTCCCACCATGTCAATGGACGTATCTTGATTCCCCGGTCCTCATTCCCTTTCTGTGCGAAGTTACACTCCGCCTTCCACAGTGCCCCCAACCAATCAAGGCCCACCCTCCAACGCTCTACCGCTCCGCCCTGAACAAATGTGATAAGCGTTCGGTAGTGACGCCTAGTAAACCTTCTGTGGGACAGCGGATGAACATGTGAACATGCCCTCAACGGCCAGCGTTTTTCACGGCATCCGGGTCAACAACGCTCGAAAGCAATGTAACAAAAACGCTCAGCCATCTTTCATCAGATTGACATCTCGAAAATACACCACTCCAACAGCCGCAAAACACTTTCCCGGCCCCAGTCCAGTTCACGCTTTCTGCAGCTTCCCCGCCGGTTCTCCGCCCTTGGCACTCGCAGAGCCCCCAACAACAGCACCACCCAACCCCTCGGATGCCCTTAAGTCACTCGGCTTATGGGAACTTCTTCCTGTGCACAATACAATTACTATCTTCGTCTTCTTCTTCGTCTTCTTCTCTCTCTCTCTCTCTCTCGCTAGCACAGCCTATATACAAGTAACCCTTCTTCTACTCAATCATGAAGCGAAGTCGTAGCCAAACCATCCCAAAGAGCGGTCCAACACACCATTCGCTCAAACACCTACCAACGCCCATGCATGACTTAAAAAGACTAAGAAAAGCTTGAAAGCATCGCATCATGCTCTTCGGCAATGCGAAAGAAAGGAACGACGAAGCCACCCACGCCTCGGCACGGCAGGTAGTGGAAGTGGTGGTACAACAACGCACGGTACGCCCTCACGAAAACCACCCGCATGCTCTTTGTCGCAGAAAGTAGCACCAGAAACTGCCGCATGCAAGGTCCGGCTGGAAGTAAGCAGGAAACAAAACGCACGCAACAGGCACCCGTCTAGAGATGATAAATGTCGTCGGGTTCGACTCTACCTCACACCAGCGACAGCAGCGTTCCCGACACACTGCGATGCAGCGCGCCCACAATCGTCCACACCCTTTTTGTTGGCGCCGGTCGCTCGGGTAAGGGCTCTTGGTCACCCTACAACCGCTCCCTAGGTCCGTTGCCGTGGTTCTCAAACAGGTCGTCCAGATACGCACTTGGTGCACGTCCTCCGGTCGTCGATCCGCCCGGTACATTCAGAGACAGTTGACTGGCGCTTCCATGGTCGTTGCCATATACACCTGCTCTTCCTGAGGGTGATCCAAGCGTTGCGACACTGTTCCTGTTGTATATCGACAAGCCGTCACGAGAGGGTGGTGCACGGTCGTAGCCCCGCGATGGAGGAAGAGATGGAGACTGTGGAGGCGAGATACCTGTACGGGCGCTGAAACGGTTTCCTGGCAAGGCCAAAGAGTGTGTGGACAGATGCGATCCAACACCGCCAACGTGAGTCATCGGCGAGCCTTGCGCAGCCTGTGCATTGCCAGCAGCGTAGTAGCCTGCTGGCAAGTATTGTGACGACCGGTTTGCAACAGAGTCGCGCAGACCAGTGCTGCCACCAGCGGTAGGAGAAAAGAATAGGGAGTTCGACTTGGGAGGTGTGCTCGTGGCATTGTTCGCGAAGGGCTTGGGCGGCCTGGAGGTTCCCGTGGGTGCAGCTGAGAGGTGATCGAGGGACATGGTAGAGTTTGCGCTGACGACATTGTATATCCCCCGTTTCTTGCCGCCGGGAAAAGCTGACTGGTCCTTGAGATCCGCAAGGTTTTGAGTCAACGCAGCGCGCTTGACAGAACGGTGCAGCGACCATGCTACCAGGCCTCGCCAGACGAGCACACCCAACCCGAAGAAGGCCAAGATGGCGCCTACGCATATGAAAACGGTGCCATCGGGCAGATCAGACTTCTGCATGAAAGCTGCCTGGGCAGTATCTGGCACTCCCACGACGGGTATACCGACTCCTGCCTGCGAGGGGAGAAGGGATAGGAAGTTGCCTGCACCACCCTGTGTTTGCGTGGCTTCTGCAGATGTGCTGGTAGTGACGGGCAGTGTGGAGATGAAGTTGCCGGAGCTGGGGGATCCTGTGACGGTCGACTTGGGAGCAGCAGTCGTCGACTCTGGTTGTTCCGTGGACTGATCTTCTGTCGTGGAAGGCACATCCGTTGTTTTCGCAGCGGCGGTTGTCTGCGCGGCTGCACTTGTCTGTGTCTCCTTGTTGGTTGCCTGGGTGGCGCTCGGTTCGTCCGTCGTCTTGTCATCCTGATTGTCCTGCGCGAGGACTACTGGCGCGGCAAGGGCGAGCACGCCCGCGAGGCGTATAGAAATTCGCATGGCGGCGAATTGTGTACGGTACGGAGGGGCGAACGAAGGAGAAGGCGCCGGTGGACGCTGGCGGAGGGCCGCAGGGTCAGGGGCGCGGTTCGGCTGATGGTCGTTGTCTCAGGATGCCGTCGTGGCTAAAAGGCAGAGGGCGAGAAGGAACTTGATGTCGATTGACGACGGTTGCTTTGGTGAAACGAGTGACGGGATGGCGAGAGGCGGAGAGGAGAACCCTTCTGGGAACTGGTGGTCGAGGGTTCAGTGGGTGACAATGGGGCCAGCAGGGGAGAGGGCGGGTCCTGCAAATTGGCACTAGGAAGGTGGAGCAGTGACTCGGGCTGGGTGGATTGCCAGCAATGGCCCATGGAAGAATAGCATACGAGTGTAGCGATTCGGATGTGCACACTGTGCGAGAGCGACGGCGTAGCACGTTGCGTGAACGATGCAGGGCTCAGCTGTGAGTGCTTGTGGCCTGTATGAGGCTTCTTGTGCTGCCAGAGCCCGGAATGCGCCGCGACGCCGCGTGACACTAGGCCGCCGTCCCAAAATAGCAGGGATGAGTTGCGAACTCTTGGCGAACAACTTTGAGAGCTTCCAAAAAGTTTATCGATAGCAAACACAGCTGCGACCACGATACATCCACACATACCGTCGCCATGGGTGTCGCAAAGAAGACGCGCAAGTTTGCGCAGGTGAAGCGCGTGATTGGTGCGACCTTCGCACACAAGACTCTGACCCTTGCTAACATGCGCAGGCCAACGAGATGCCCGACTGTATGCGCCCCGCCACTGCCTCCAACTTGCCCTGCTCACGCGTCCCTTCCTCGATCGATGCCGCACTTGTTATGCTTTCTTTACTCCGGCTGACGTTTTTGCAGGAAAAAGAACCAGATGTCCGGCGAGCTAGAAGCCAAGAAGAAAGCCGATGCCGAAAAGGCCAAACGAGAGATCCCCCAGGCTCCTTCCTCCATGTTCTTCATGGCTGTGAGTGCATACCCCACGCCCAGGATGCTCTCCATCTGACAGTCCGCAGAACGAGGCGCTTGGTCCGCCATACCGCGTGCTCATTGACACAAACTTTCTCTCCCATACCGTCCGCGGGAAACTAGAGCTCCAGAAGTCGCTCATGGACTTGCTCTACGCAAAAGCCACACCTATCATCTCGTCGTGCGTCATGGCAGAGTTGGAAAAACTAGGACCCAAGTATCGAATCGCGCTCCGCATTGCGCGAGATGAAAGATGGGAGCGGATAAAATGCGATCACAAGGGAACATATGCAGACGACTGCATCGTTGATATGGTCACGAAGCACAGAATATATCTGGTTGGAACAAATGGTATGTATTGCCTTGGTACGAAGAGGGTGTCTGGACAATCACGCTGACCAGTAATCGCAGATCGCGACTTAAAGCGAAGAATCCGCAAGATCCCCGGTGTCCCGATTGTCAGCGTTGCAAAGGGCAAATACGTGATCGAGAGGCTGCCCGATAACCCGGACAGCAAGTAGACACCTAGGACGAAAGACAACACAGGATAGGTTCACAGGGGCGGGATTTTGGCTCGGCTTCTTATGCATAGCGATGGCGTTATCACGGTTGGCGAACCTCGCCCAAGGAAAACAAAACTGCATTACAGAGGTATTTGCCACGTATGGGGGGCTACATATCGTTCGTAAGGTTGGATAAATGCTAAGACTAAGCTACTAGCTGGTTATTACGCTACTGTGTAGCCTTGTTCACCTCCTTCCGGCCAACGCATCTAACGTTACTGCCCTTGATTTTTGCCTTGGTGCTAAGTGATGCCTTTGACAGCTCCACGCAACTACTACTGTCAAATCGAGGTTTCGGATGGTGTCTGATACCCGACTGAGGTAGGTGTTTTAATTGTATCGCAAGTGACATGCCATGATCCGGTGAAACCATGAAGCTAGCCACGCAACACTAAAAGTTCCCAGTCGACATGAGGCTCTTTGTTCTACCGCTGAACATGAAAAGCCCGAAGTAACTGCAACTGAACGTCGGGCCTCGTTTCTTTCGTCCAAGCCGCAGATTGCCGCACATCATGAAGCTTCACCGGAACTGGGGAGCCATCTCTCGAAGAGGGAATTCGCGGACAAAGAAATATTCACGAGTGGTATACTATCTGGTGCTAGCCGTGTCAGCTCGTGTGGTTCTGGCTTGGGCCTCACAGCGGGACATGGGGGAACGAGTTTTCAGCTGGCAGCCTGGCCGAGTAATCACGTCCCGCCAGCATTACGGTGGTATGATCGCAGAGTGTTCATAGAGATGCTTTCAATTCTCCCTCCGCGATGAGCCACGATGAGTATGATAACACGCCTCTCTCATATGTCGGTGTGCATCGCTTCCTCGGTGCAGCAGAGGATCGCTCGCCAAAGCTTGACCGTCTGGGGTGCAGCAGTTCGTTGCCTTATTGGTGGCGTAGATAGGCAAATCGAGTAGAGGCTCTAAACCCCATTTTGAGGCCGGTGTGCATGGTTTCGGTCCCTGCATCTGGGGCTGTGCGATGACCTCACTTTAGCCCACGAACCCACCAGTATCCACAACCCAACGCTTTTCCATGTCAATACAACTTCGGAAGTAACAACGACACTGAAGATTTCAGTTGACTCTTGTAAAACTGAGAGGATACACACCACTGGTCCGCGAAAACACATGGCCGTCCTTGCCGCCATCCTTCCGCTCGTGTCTCAGAGCTCTGCACTTGCTCTCGTGCTTTACCGGCTAGCTGCAGCGGATGCTTATGCCGCCAAAGAGCTTTTAAAGGCCGCGAAAGCGATTTCGAATTTGGCACTCATAGTGAAGGAAGTTGGGACCATCATAAAGGAAGATGATCGATTACCTTCGGCGGAGGTATGTGTGCTTTTTTCGATGTACGCCACTTGATTAACGCAACACGCAGGCTTTTGAAACCATCGAAGATATTTTGGACCAAACGGTCAACATTCTCAATGAAATAAATCTTCTGGTATCTGGTCAGGACGCACAAAGAAAGAGATGGTCTTACGATGAGCACCGGGTAGGAGACCAAGATCCTACGCTCACCCCGCAAATGGTGGCGAGGTTGCACTACCTTGAGGCGCATCTGGATTCGCTGAGAACTACGCTGTCAGTGATGCTGCAGACTCTGTATACAGCGCAAAGTATTATGTGGGCAAGGTACGCATCTAAGAATCTATTTCACAGAATACTGCGGCAATTTCTGACAGTTGCTCAGAGTTAGACCCACAGTCTCACCAAGGCAGTGCGCCACTGCAGTGGCAAATGAGAAACAACAACTCGAGATACTCATCATTGAACAGCAAATCTCAATACTGCAAGCATCAAAACTATCTGAAAGGGCACGGCCAGATGCGCGGTTACTGCTGGAAAATGACAGCTCTTTGGGCTTGAGTATCATCGACGAAACTGCACCTAGTCCGGCAAGCTTGGCCAAATATCAAGACAGGTTCATCGCCACTTTAGACACTCAAACATCGGACGAACAGCAGTGGCTGGCATCTGTATGTGGCATTTCAAAATCGCAACTAGGCCGCTTGTTGGACCGATGGACCAGGCTGCGCCAGTTCGAGGAAGACTTATTAGATGCGGAACGTAGATTGCAAGCGCAGAAACGAGAAACGCAACAGCCATTCGTCGAATCAGACAGTGAAGATGATGTAGACCCGCTGCCGAAATTCGGTAGCAGTGGCGTTGGTTCAGACTCTCATGTTCCACGCAGACCGGATGCAATCCCGCCTCTATACGCAGAGTCGTCTTCGCGACCTATCCCAAAGTTATCATCGCACCAAGACCCTGCAGTGCCCGCGTCTCCACGATCGACTATTTCTACCTTACCCGTGGAAGCAGCAGCAGCTGTTGAAGCAAAAGACAAGGACGATGGACTAGACTTAGAGATACCTTGGACATTACGCACGCGGAGATACTACTGGAAGTACGTTGACGGCAAAGTCAACGAATCAAACACCGATGCACCCTCCTCCGAGGCATTTGCCCACCGACACAGCTGGACTGAAGTGCAAGCGTCGTGGGTCTGTAAAGAAGCGCTGCAGGAAGCAGGCTACTCCCATACCCAAGTGCAGAAAGAAATGCCGGATGGGAGACGCACCAATTTCGAGACATGGTTCTGCATAGACCAGCCTCTGACCTTCGACCAAGTCCAGCGCCTCGTCGAGCGAACGGTAGAACTCTACCGCAAAACGCAACCCCCGTCACCGCCACTCGTCAGAGAGCACACACAGCGGACGTCTTTCGAACGTCGGACCCCGGGTTTCGTACCCCCAGACGCAAGCACCGACCGCGACCGCACTCCGCTACCACCCCAAGCAAGACCCCCACCCCTCGACCGCTTTACAACAGCATATTACATCTCGCAGCCCCCGCCCCTCGACCGCGCCCTCTCAATATCCGGCCAAGCAGCCCCGTCCTACCCTCCAAACCCACGCTCCAGCAACCCGCAAATCCCCCCTTCGCAAGCAACACCCATACCCATCCCTACCCACCCCAACACAAATTTGTACTTCCCTCCACCCTCCCCCCGCTCAACCCGCAATTTTGCGCAGCCCACGCCCTACCAGCCTCCTCCCCCGCCACCCCGCCATCTCCAGCCCCCGATCTCGACGTACGGACAATCACCCCTCCGCACATCGTTGGATGGCGCGCGGTATGAGCACTATTCCAGCACATCTGGGAATTCGGACAGCGAGAGCGTGACGAGGAGTCGGAAGAGGGATGGGAGTCGGCGGCGGCGGAGGGGGTCGGATGAGAGGCGGAGGAAGAAAGGACATGGGCATGGGAAGGCGGGTGCGTTGATGGGGGTAGCGGGGCTGACGGCGTTGTTGGATGGGTTGGTGGGGATTTGATTAGGCCGAGGAAGGATTTTGGATTTTTTTTACGAATGAACTGAGTATGAATACACACGACTTGGCAAGTGTTGCTATAAAGGTGATACGTAGTTATGAATCGAATGGTTTCTACAGGCTATGGGTGTGTGTGTGTGTGTTTATGCACAGATGAAGACCCTGTGCGGGCAAGCAGGCTATCTCACTATCTCTTATGTATCGAGCTATGAGGAAGTCAATGGAAACATATACTGCACTTACATTTGTGTCTGGGTTGTGTACTAGGTGACATAAACCCAAAATACTGACGTGTAGATAGAATGAACAGTTGAGGTCATCCTATATGTTCTTCTGTATACTCTCACACCGTCCAGATGGGGTATTGGTCAGTGCTGGATCGAAATGATTTGACAGGTTGTTGTTGAGGTGCCAGAGCAACGGGATGCGCGTGAGGGCAACGTGTATCGACATACCATCGACTTCGAGTATATCCGGGCGCCAATGAATCTTACACTGACTCACTCTTCATATCTACTCCATCGTTGTTGAGATTGAGTGCTCAGACCACTTGTATCATGTCGTGGTTGGGTTGCGGCACTTACGGGTAGACAGCTCTCATTGGTTCAACGCTTTTAGCACGCACTTCGGGCCGCCGTTGCCACCATCCACCTCCGGAAGGAAGTACATACCGATCTCCTTCAACAACCATTTGTCGCCCTGGTATTCTTGTCAACATAAGGCAACGTTCTGCTGCATCTTTCATCATCCACCGATTCATCTTTCTCCAGGATCCCAACTGTGCTGGGAGGATAACGTGCATTGGCAGCTGCATGGCCTGGCGTCAGGGGGCGTTGTTTGCTGCCACCGCAGATGCACCCTCGAATCCGAGAGGCCACCACGCCTTTTAGAAACGACACACCTGTTTGTGGCGCGAGAAGAGAAGTCGAAGAAAACGCACGGAGCCCTTGGTGCAGCTTCGATCGTTAAAACGCACTGGCCTGTACTCCGGCCTTCTTATTCACCCGCAGCCGTCTTCGGGAAGCGACAGCGACGGCTGCACCGACGTCCAAAATCCCCACATTCAGTACCGCCGATGCCGCCACATACGAAGTAGGTCATCGCATGAGGTATACGGGGGCATATCCTTGACTGAGTTCCATTCGAACTCCAGGTGGTCTTGAATGCATCATTCGGGTATGAGAGTCTATTGCATGTCCGGTTCGTATCGCTCATTCGTTGCACAGCATGCACTGATACATGCACGAGGCGGAATACCTGCCATGTCTAGATGCTTCGGGATAGAGCATTGAGCTGTGGCAAAGCTCCGGATTTGCTCTCGCGTCATGTACGGCCTGACCGCTGTACGCAACATCAAAAGCACGGCATGTGCTATCGAAACCAAGGTGGTACGGTCACCCTGCTGCCTGCAGACCCCTGTCAGCGAGTCAGAAATCTCCGTGCTCGAGATCAGCCCAGTGAGGCCTAAATTGCCCGTAGTAGGGAATACATGCAACTAGTCGCCTTGATGAACGGGACCTAGTGCTGTCATTCCAGGACTGTGGGTTTTCTGTCACCAGCGTACCTGATGCTCCAGTGCACGAAGGACACACGAACGTTGTGAAGAACGATTCGACTTCAAAGCTGTCAAAGTCATAGAATGCATCCGGACGCAGCGTCTACACGTTTGCAAGCTGCAGGGGTCTTCGAAGGGCTAGTCTGCTACCTGCACTGGCAAAGCTTCTGGGGCTACATCTAGAAGGAGTTGCCCGATACTGCGCGAATCGCGTGGGGATCTTATCGACTTGGAGAAGCACTCCTGGCTCACGGGAAGGACCCTTTCACTGTTGATCAGGTTTTGACTACATTCACCCCATCACAGAGCCGGACCAGCTGAACACCCGCTCTGAAGAAAGTCACAAGACGAATGGCCGGAGCACTTAGATCATCCACTTCTGCTCTTCGTCACGCTTGTAAAGCAATAGTCACGCCGACCCACCGGAAGACTTCCCCCGATGCCCGGGTGTATGCAGGCTTGCGGACGCGCTTATCATCCCGATTGCGCTCCTTTGAGCTACGGTTGGGCGCCCTCCACCAGCAGGCCCAGCCACAGATCCTATGCAAGACATTCGATTGCTCTGTGAAAGCCCGGGACGCTACCTTGGTTGTGGAGAAAAGCCCCAGCCAACACATCAGCCCTCTTTCAGGAACAAGGAAGTGATAGCGCGAATGTTTCACGTTGGCCCAGACTTGGCCCTCCATCGTTTGCTCCGATTGCAAACGCCATTCACAGCTTCTACAGAACGACTCGGTACTCGGAACATGTAGCTATTGTCAGTAGCTCCTGGAACTTTCTTTGACGATGCCTCTTCGCTCTCTTATGCATCGTCTCACGACTGTCGTATCTTGATGTTCAGGCAAGATTCAGCATTGCACAGTCTTGAGGCTGATCACTGCTCGGATCGCACGCCTTGCATTTCGGCTTCCGCGAGTTGCGTATGCGTCCGCAAACAAACAGTATAGCGATCAGGCGGTCGCCTGCAGCCTGCATAAGGGTGCTAAAATCGGCCAGCCATGTTTGCGTACACATAGGATGGCCGCTGTGTCCTATTCCATAACGCTTTTACTCGTAAGTGTTGGGCTATCATTAGTATACACCGGCCTAGTGGCGGGTGGCTAGCACTGCGAAGCCTGCTCAACCACACGCAGGAGGTTGCAGGTACGGCACATCAAATTTCATTTGTGCGATGTACCGTCTGCTCTGCGCAGACCTACTTCCGTTTGAAATACAGTGTGACTAGGATTCTGGGCTGGCACGACCTGCAGCTTCCCGCCTGGATACCACATAAGCCTGCTGACGAAATCTGCGACGCAACCCGCTCAATGTATCTTTATGCATTTCTCCCCTCCACGTAGCGATTCCAGTTCTCACGATCCCACGTTTCTTCTATAATCATTCGAGCAACGAGTTCAACGTTCTTCATCTGGTCGCGCTGCTCCGCGGCTCCCAGGGACAAACCGGCGTGTGCAGTGTCCACATTGTTGGCGATAACGGCTTTAAGGATCAAGTACCGTGACATTGGTCAGTTGCTGTTTCAACCTTAGGTGCGATACCATGTCTCTCCGACAATGCTTGAACTAAGACATGATGCAGTTTTGCAAGCGACATGGAGTTCGAGCCTGCATACCGATATGAATCGCATGCTAGCATTGGCTACCCACTACAACAATATCAGCTCAATGGACGAGAAACGACGTTTCCAAATCCGAATGTTGCAAGGATGAATCGGCGAGTTTGCCCAGTGCGAGGTCCGATTGGTGGCGCAAGACTACACATTCGTGGTGATGACAATGAGACTGGACAGTCAAGGCGCCGTGTTGCCGTAGCAGTAGGTCATGCAATGTTGGCGAGGTCGCTGGATAAGATCCAAAAAGGACTGACATTAGTAGTGTGCTCGGTGTAGAAAGCGGAAGATCCGCTGCAGTGGCGATCCTGGCGACGGCACCGGTTGTCGAAATTGCATCTCAGCCGGAGTGCATTCTTCGTACTGCCAGTTCCACCGCGTAAGCTTTTGTCCAAAAGTATCTTCATTTATTGATCGTTCATAGGTTGGTTCGGGTGAAGCAGCAAGCATGATCGATCTTCACAACTTCAACCAGATCGCAAACACCCATCAAACAATGATGCAAATCTACAATACCCCGTCGAGCCCCATTCGATCGCGACCTTTGACATATCCTTCCGGACTAGACACCAAGTCTATCATGCCTCAGGCCTGGTACAGCTCTCCATTCAACTCGGAAGAGACCTCCCCAGTGGAGAACTATGGTCTGGATCAGTCCGCTGTATACCTCCCAACGCAGCATTCAGTAGCATACAACGGCGTTTATGGTTGGAGCACTGAAAATGCCAAGCCTGCTATGAACGATTCCCTTAGTCATGACTCTACCATGTACCGCGGTCTACCATATGCGCAGCACAACATCCGGAACGTTGCGAGCTCTGACGCACTTTCTCACAGTATGACGTCGCTCCAACTCACACTTCCCGAGAGGCCTCATACACGTTCCGGTCTTCCGGTTTCGCAGAGGCCCCAGTTGCCAATCCCACAACCGTCACCTGCGCAAACAACCCGCAACGTTGTTGATCAACTGCAAGATCGACGTTTACGCTCGGTCCAAGCAATGGGAGGATCTTCTCTTAGTAACGGAGGTTTTGTGAAGCCTCCTCTTCCCTTCAGCAGTGACACAGACATTCAAGGCGCGACCACAGCGGAGACACTCCCAACTCAGATTACCTCATCTGCACCAGCATCTACCACGGACGCTGTGTCTTGCTTTGCCAATCCTACCACGAGTACTGAGGCCCTTCCAGGCACTCCGGCTCCCCAATTCGACTTTAGCACTTCGCCGCTCTATGATGCTATGCCAGCATCTGCACAGCCAGCATACTCCAACTTTCGCGACAGGCAAGTCTACAAACCAATGACTACATCACCAGCCAAGGATACGATGTCGATGGCTCGACAGCTGTCGCGCAACAATCTCTATAGCGTTGGAAGTGCCTCCAGCTCGAAGAGTGCTTCGGGTGCCAGTGACTCGATGCTGGTCAGCGGTCATCGATACACGCCGTTGAGCCAGACCCAAAACCAACCTCATCACCAAGAATCTTCCAAATCGGCGACAAAAACTACCGCGTTTCCTGTACATCGCAGCGTTACTGCGACTCTCAACAGAAACTATTGATCTCTCAGCAAGTCAGCTTGCTATCGTGCTTCGAGCGCCGCAGCGTCCCACACAGCCGGAGACCCAGGCAAAAATCAAGGTAACGCGTGGCGTTGCCGTCGTTACCTTTTCCCACTACATCCATGTCCTTGTCAGGACGCTTTGAAGATCCGAGTCATTTTCGACCGAAGATCTCGACTTTCGGCACGCTGCATCTCGCCGCGTTTATTTCATGGCATCGGTAAAAAGCATTTGGCGGCGTACCCATCCGATCTGGAGCGAACGCACTGCGAAGATTCGCATCTATGAAAAGACTCATTACTAGATCTGCATGGCTCGGCGTCCGTTTCTGGGCTTCTTCTCATCGCCCGCCGAAGGGCGCTATTCGTTTTTGGCTTCGATTTTCCTATCCGCATTGTGCTTCTTGATTCGCGTTGACTGTCGTTCAATCGACCACACACGTTCATTACCTGACAACACTGCGTACGGAGTAGAGCATGCAAGCGCTCGAAGCGCGTACTGTTTGCTCTGTGTACGGCTTCGCTTACTCGCATAATTATTCTTACGGTCATCATCCATCGGTATCTATCACGTCCCCCTCCATCCTCTGTACAATTAGGCGCACTGGTTTCCCCCCAACTGTCTGCTTTCGGCGGCAAGTTCTCGCGCTGTTGGAAGACTAATACATTCGCTGCACCCGATCGCTCCTGTACCACGTCACTCATGTACGGATAGGAAAGGCAGCTCGAGGAAGACGCAGACACGCGTTTAGGGCAACACGATGTCAAAAAAAAAAAAGTGGAAACAAGGGTCCATGGTATATAGATCATCTATCGCGTACGTGTCAAAGAGTTCTCTTTTGCCCATGCCCCAGCACGCCACAAAACTTAATTTCAAAAAGCCTATACGCTCTTGCTTGCATGCCTACCTGTGACGTCCAAACAGCCTTTGCCCACGCTCGAGCCCGACCCACAACCAACGTGCCACAGGGAAAAAAAGAAAGAATCCCCAGAGGACATGACCAGCGAAGCGTCACACGCACGCACGCAGTCTTCCCAACGCAGCCACCGCCGACCTCCAGACGACACGTCCCAAACGCCCGGCCCGATGGGAGCATGCACCCCGTTCCGCACGAAGAAGTCTCGCGGGTGCGCCCCCCAACCTTGCGCCTCGTCTCCGTTGCCGCGTCCGGGACCCGCACACACGGCCGGCAGCCTCTGGGCAGCGACCGGTTGCCTTTTGTGCGTGACGCGTGCAGGGACGATCCGGGGTGTGACGGTGCGGCTGCAGGTGTGGGCATTTTCGGGGCCTGCACGGGTGGGGTGTGGGGAGGTTGTGTGACGGCGTGATTGGCGGGTGTGCGACGGGGGCGGTGGGTGGTGAGGAGGGGCGTAGGTCTGGGGGGGAGGGGATGAGATGAGATGAGATGAGATGAGATGAGATGAGATGAGATGAGATGAGATGGGATGAGATGGGATGGGATGGGGTGAAGTGGAGTGGAGTGGGGCAGGCGACGTTGTGATGCCAGGTGATGGGGTGATGGGGTGATGGGTACAGAAACGTTACGGTGGGGGGTTGGCGAGGGAAAGTGAAGGTATCAGCGCGCGCGTGTGTGTGTGTGTTGGGGGGTTCTGAAAGCGTCTCTGTGGGAGGGGTGGAGGTGCTGCGGAGAGTTGGAACGAGAAGTGTGCGCGCCACAATCCGGTGTGTGAGGGGATGTGGGTACTGTTCTGGCTTAGGGCTGGCTGCATGGCACATTGGTGGTCGATGGCTTGTTCAGGTAGGTAATGGCAAGTGCCATATTTGATTATATAATGCCGTTGCACGACAGTGTCTGCTCGTGCTTTTTGACTGTTGGGCTACCTATACGGGGGCATCATATGAAATGACATGACAACGTGATCGAGTCAGCACAGTGATGGCTAAGGCCGACGATTCCGCGAGGACTTGGAAGACTGCCTTTTCGGTTTTTTGCACAGGGGAAGTGGTTGTAGGTCGGAAACCTTGTCATTCATTCGTGTAGACAAGTCTGCTCTTCTATCTGCATATTGAGGATATGAATACGCAGTTTTGCCTCTTCATCAATTCCAGATTTACCGTTTAGATACGATTGGTACTTCTACAAATCCTCAATCCTCATACGACCACTCCCTCACCATCGCCCTCCTCTCCCCCTCATCCTTCAAGTCCTCCCTCGCAGCAAAGCCATATTCCACCCCATGAAACCACACCCAATGTCACCAGCCACCTCACATCATTCTCACTTCGCACTTCGCATGCTCCACGTAGCGACGCCGAACTCGCCCCAGCGGTTCTCGTTAGCTTCAATCGCGGAATCGATGACCTTGGTCGTCGAAACTTTCCCCTTCCGTCGGCACGGGACAAGGAGAACGAGAGAGAGAGGGTAGGAGTGGACTTTGACTTATGACCTGGAAGTGTTGCATGAAACACCAAAGTTCGAGGTCGCAAACTCTTTTGGATGAGACCAACTTCGTTTGCATGGGTGCACTCTGCAAGGACTAACGGAGTGCCGACGTGGACTCTGGTCAGCAGACGCACGTCGAGGAAAACGAAGGAGGGCTAGTAATGGTCCACGGTGGTTCATTGCCTCAAGTTTACTCGATCGTCGTGGATGAGACGAGAAAGTCAATATGATTGCAAACGTGTCAGCGTTTAGCGTCTACGAAGGTCCGCGTAGCACCGCGGACCTCCGAAGTGCCCCTAGCACACATCCAGTAGCTATCAACGTCTGGTTTACGCAAATTGTTTGGGAACGAGAATCCAATAAGACGCTTCGACAAAATCGTGCCAAATGCATACACGTCGAAGTCGTGCCGCATTATGCCCTCTACCGGTTCCCTCCGTGGATGCAACTTTGCAACAGTTCGAGCCCAAGAACGCCAACCCGTGGTATAGAAGCACACAGACGCCGGAACGGAAAAGGCTAGACGCCAACGCTAAGATCGGCCGTGAAATCTCTCTTGATGGATAGATCCTCGTAGTTCTCTTGGTTGACGATTTCGAGACCTTTCTCGTTGGCCAAGTGCAACAAACATATGAAACCGTACGACGTTGAGATCTCAGAGTATTTGTGTGGATGATACATGGGCTTGAGATCTTTCAAGACCTGTGTGAACTTGAGTGAGCCGTCTACAGCTTTCGAGGCAACATCGTCCATTGCATCTGCGGAAGGCGGTGCTTCGATCTGCTGTTCGTGAGTTTATGAAATGTGCATACGATGACGAGTTAAGCGTACCTTTTCCAAGCCCATACCAGTCCATAGGTTGTCCTTCAGTAGTCGGACGTCTACGTTCTTCGCTTTCCGTGCATAATTCAGCATTATCGGACGGGTTCTTCCTACTCCAGTGACCAGCTGTGTTCCGAACGCACCCTCTTCGGTGGGTGGAGGCATTGACGACATGGGCACCATATTATCACTAGGTGGCGGCGAGAAATGATCTCGCGCATCAGCAAATGTTTCTCCATCGTCATCCATTCCGCCAATCACAGGCAAGGGGCCGTCCTCGAAGAAGTCGGCATCGTAATCGTTTTGCGGTGCAAGCTCTTCGTCTTCCGCTGCTCTTTCGTCTGCCAAAGTCGCCCATTGTGCGGCATCAGGCTCGTCGTTGGCGGTTGCACTTGGCCTGTCTCCATAGGCCGGTCGGTTGACCCTCCGGGCGCCTACTCGGACGTTTGGCTTCAAGAAGAGTCTTAGCAATTGTCGGGAGTTGAAGTGTTTGTCATCTGGCGCTAGGTTTCGTGTCTTCGACTTCCACTGCGATTTAGGCAACATGATGCTGGCCGCTGATGGAGCCGGAGCATATAGCGCATTTGCTAGCTCTTGGCTCATCGGAGAGAAGAAATCGATCTTGAAAGGTTCTTTTTCTTTGCGCTTTGGAGGAGCAATGGTTTTGCCAGAATCCTTGACGCGACGAATACGCCAGTGCTCAGGGCCAGCCCAGTTCTTCTTCAAGGCCTCGTCAAAGTAGCTAAGGATATTTTCCTGCTCTTGCCCCGGTTTTTGGCCATGTGTCAAGGTGTAGGGACCATCCGCATTGAGTTCACCGTCGCCAGCTTCACCACCTTCCTCATCGCCTTCGCCTGCTTCGATGTTGTGGACACGTGCTTGTGGTTCGAGTGCCATCTGGTTGGCATACAGCTCACCGCCCTCGCCGAAGCCAACTTCTGGAGGAAGGTCGAAGCCAGCGCCGTCGTCATCACCGAAGTCTGGTGCACTATCGCCATCAAGAAATACACCAGACTGGTTCGCAGCTTCGTCATCATCCTGCAGTTTTGGCTGCTCTTCTTCTTCAATGGCTTTCAGAAACGGCAAATCAGTTGACGCGTTGGGATCTCCAAGCTCAAAAGCTTTCATGGAAGGGCAGATATCTTGGTCGTCTACTCGGGAGAGATCGGGGAAGTATTTGGCAGCCAAACCCGAGATGTCGATGACAGCATCCTCAGACGGCTCATCGGCCTCTTCCTCTTCGTCTATCTCTGCTCCGAGCCCCTCCGGTGCCGGGGTTTCCCTTGATGGCTGCGTACCATCTTTTATATCGTCGCTGCTGTCGAATACAATCCTGCCGTTGCTGTCGATGGACAAGTGGTTCAAGAGCAAGCCCTTGGCGCCACCTTCGTCGAAGTCTGCAGAGGCTTTTTTGAACAATGGGTCCACAGAGAGGTCGAGATCCATCTTCTTGATCTGGAGCTGTTCGAACGAGTCCGCCAGACTCGACTCCTTCGCGCGCGGTGCCCTTTTCTTCTTCTTCTTCTGACCGTCTTCGCCCTCGTCGCCATCACCGTCCTCGTCCTCATCGCCTGAGCCCTCGGCATCGCCACCTCGCCTTTTCTTGTTTCCGCTCTCGGCCAGACCGCTGAGCAACTTGCTGGTGTCCGTGTTTATGCTGTCAACTCTGCTCGTATAAATCTTGACGCAACCGTCCAGCGTGACACTTGCTTTCTGAAAACTGATTCCGTCGCCCTCCTTCAAAAGAGACATGTCGTGGAAGTAGTCGATAAGAGCGTAGTTGAAGGCATTGTTCGCATTGATTTTCTGCCACCAGTCAGCCCAATCCGCTCCCATATGGAAGGGCGACTGCTTACATTGTCTGCCGCTAGCCTGATCCATTCGTCGAAGTTAGCCAGAAGAGGTACAGGACGCTTCATAGGCGTGATGGCGGTTCCGGTAACATCAGGCATGTCAATGTCCTGGTCTATCGCGGGCGTGTGAGGGCTGTCCTGGGTCCCAAGCGACCGCCGGTTCCGCTTCGGCGTCGCAGAAGCCCGCATCGACTCTCTCCGAAGTTTATCATGGCGGCGTTTCGCTTTTTCTTGTTTGTCATCGTTCAGCGGTACTCTGCGTGCTGCGTTAGCCGTCCGTCTGCACGTCTCCGCCGAAAGCAGGCACGTACTTTGTTGTGGACGACTGCTGGGGCGTTTCGGCCGCCTTGTATATGGAGCTGGGGCGCGGCATCGTGGATGGCCGCCGTCGTGATGGTACGGGTGGTGTTGTTTACTCCATCCTCACTCACAAACACAGCGCGCCAAGACACCAGTCGCGCCCGCCGCGCCTTCCCCGCCGCCGACATGCCGCGCACTTGCCACAGTGTGGCTTGGAACGATGGTACGATGCAAGCTCCTGAAAGCTTGATTCCCAAGCGTCGTGTGCCGTTGACGTTGGAACGTCAATGCTCCGCGTGCCATTCGCATGCTGTTCGTGTGTTGAATCTCCTACAGCCATTTCCCTATTCCTATTATTATCCTGCCATCATCCGCAATCCTTCACAAGTCCCAACAGGCACGCGTCTCGGATACCCGCGTCTTGCGACGACATCATCGCCGCCGAACTAGATAACCGCATCTTGCAACGACACTACCTATCGCCGCCCGAACCGACTGCGTATCGAGACCTTAACGACACAGAGGCCGTCTCGCGAAGCTACAGCGAACCCAACAACCGCCAGACTCGTAATAAAATGCGGTGACAAGGAGCCTCCTTACTGCTCCAGAGCATTTTACAATGCACCGGCGCTCCCGCTACTCTGCGCGCCCGTTTGCGCTCACGATATTAGCTGTCTCGGTGTTGGTGCTGCTGGCATGGGCCAAGAGTGGGCATGGGGACAGGGAAAGAACAGAGTTTGCGCCTAGCGCTGGTCTGTTGAGAAGAGATATCACAATCCAAGATCAAGAATGCCGCCTGGTACGTCATGCAAAGGACAAATGCGCATTTGTTCGAGAGAACTGCCCAGACGAAGAGGCGGGCATCTTCTCCTACCTCACGCTGTACTACTGCCGCCTTCCACATGCGAAACCCGTAGCATTTATAATCCTCGTACTTTGGCTTGCGCTCCTCTTCAGCACTATCGGCATCGCTGCGAGCGACTTCTTCTGCGTCAATCTCAGTACCATCGCCAATCTCCTGGGCATGAGCGAGAGCATGGCCGGAGTCACCTTCCTAGCATTCGGGAATGGAAGTCCGGATGTCTTCTCCACGTTTGCCGCATTCAATACGAATTCTGCCAGTCTCGCAATCGGCGAATTGATAGGAGCGGCAGGTTTCATCACTGCAGTTGTGGCAGGCTCAATGGCCCTAGTGCGACCATTCAAAGTTGCGAGACGAAGCTTCGTCCGAGACGTGAGCTTCTTCATCGTTGCCGCGACCTTTAGTATGGTCTTCATATGGGATGGAAAGTTGACACTGTGGGAGTCATGCGTCATGGTCGGGTTCTATGTCTTCTACGTGTGCTTCGTCATGGTATGGCATTGGTGGCTGGGGCGTCGGAAAGCTCGAAAGCTCAAAACTGCCGCAATGCGGAGCCATTATGTTGTGCCCGGTGGTGAAGAAGAAGAGATTCTTCAAGATTTTCACGATGAAGATGACGCCCCAGCGAGCGCAGGCCGGCAGAGCTTACACCGAGGTGTGTCTGCCGATGACTTTGCGGCCCTGGAACGTGGTGATGATCCCCATGTCTCCTTAGAGGCAGACGAAAACGAAGAGATGCGCGAAAGATGGTTAGGGGAACTGAACGACAATATGCGGGTCAGCAGATCACAAGTTGGACGCAGGAGAAACACCCATACGCCCATCAGACCCAGTTTGGTTGGCGCACTCGAGTTTCGAGCGGTACTGTCATCGCTACAAAAATCTAGGAACATACAGACGATCCCGATGAACCTGCGGCGATATTCTGACGATCCAACCTATACCACTGCACAACAGCAGGATCTCATCTCCGAGCCCGCCGATCCTGGGCAGCGGCCACCATACGATGTTGGACAAGGATCTACTGAAGAAACTCCTCTGGTTACTCGACCTACCCTGGAGATACAGAGACATTTACCCCACCGTATGAGGGCAGTGTCTGCCAATGATGTAAGCAATGCCCGTTTAGATCCCGACACACTTCGTCCTGGGGCGGTGCCCACAATTGATTTTGGACCGGCTTCGGTTGGCAATTCCTTTATCGACCAGAACGCCCCAGATCTTCGACCACCGCCATCGCCGGTTATATCGCTTTCACCACCAGCGTCCGAGTACGAATCGTCAGCAATAAGTGCTCACATTCCCACGTTGATCCCAAACCCGACACCCAATCTGCTAGCACCGCCAGTTTGGGACAGCTCCAGATCTACGGCGCGGTCGACGAACACTACTCCTAGCCCATTCTCATCACCTATTATTGAGTCTACGGTGCCATCACGCCCACTGCCCAAACTCATCATGCCAGGTTCTGCCTCGCCTCCGATCCCGTTTCCAGCATATACCGAGTATCCAGGCTCAGCTCATAGTTCCAAAGCGCCGAGCCTCCGTCTGCCTCCTCCGAGTATGACTGGTGCCTCTATTTCATCTGACTATTTCACGGAGCATATAATGGAAAGTAGCGATCGAGCTAAAGTACCCCAGTGGTGGCCTTCGGCTCTGCTACCGCCACCTATCGTTCTTCTGTCGACTTTGTTTCCTACGCTATGGAATTGGAGGGACAAAAACATATGGGACAAAATGCTTGGCGTGGTAGCAGCACCAAGTGTTTTCCTACTTACGATAACCCTGCCGGTTGTAGAGCAGGAGCAAAGAGACGACGGTGGAGGCGCAGATCCAACCACTGTGTCCAGTCTCAGTCTCCCTGATACTCTCCTGACACCCACACACCACCGCAGCATGATTTTGGGACCGGACGTCGAGAATCCCTCAGACGAGAACGCTCGCAGAGTATACAGCGCGATTTCTCTCGATAAATCTCATCTGCAAGGCAGAAATGGAAGCGCTGGCACAACCCGCCAGCCGCAGCAGGTTATTGCCACGGCCGAGAGTGGAATCATGCAGTCACCCGAGCAGTTGCCAACAGCATCACCCTCATCTGGGCCGAAGACGTGGAACCGATGGCTCGTGATTGTTCAGACCTTCACAGCGCCGTTCTTCATCGTTCTCATCGTGTGGGCGAATACGGAGCTCGAGTACCCGCGCGCGCTCCTTCGGCCCATCATGTGGTCTCTTCTCGTGTCGCTCTGCACGTTGGGTTTCGTTTTGGCCACGACGACACCGACACGTCCACCACGATGGCGTTCGGCGCTTTGCTTTTTAGGATTCGCGGTGAGCATTGCGTGGATCAGTTCCATCGCCAACGAGGTGGTAGGGGTGCTCAAGACGCTGGGTGTCATACTGAACATAAGCGATGCCATTCTGGGGTTGACCGTTTTCGCGGTCGGGAACTCTCTAGGGGACTTTGTCGCTGACATCACGGTGGCGCGGCTTGGGTTCCCCGTCATGGCCCTCTCGGCATGCTTCGGAGGCCCGATGCTGAACATTCTTCTCGGCATCGGGCTGAGCGGGTGCTGGATCATCCTCAAAGGCGGGCGACATCACCACGAAAAGCATCCAGATCGGCCCGTCAAGTTCAAGCCCTACCACATCGACATCAGCACTACGCTAGTGATATCCGAGGGTACCTTACTAGTCACCCTGGTCGGGCTTCTGGTTATGGTACCGTGGAGACGGTGGAAGATGGACAGGACGATTGGCTGGGGATTGGTGGCGGTCTGGTGCATCAGCACAGTCGTCAACGTGGTCGTCGAGGTGTTGGGCGTCAGCAGCAGTGTAGGTTAAGACGAGACCCTGACACTGTTTCGTACGCGGACGGCTTGGGGTCGATGGCAACGCTTGTCTGGATAGCTTGAACACAGCCCCGCTTTCGGTTCGGTGAAGCAGATGGTGAAGCCGGTGAGGGAAGGGTGGCAATTGACGCCAATGCAGCAGAGCGGACAGCTTCGCGGCCGGAACATGGGGCGTCCAGGGCTGCGGTAGGCCACGAAGAGGTGAAGCTATGAATAGGCGGCGCAAACGTGGCGGCCGGGCTGCGCACACTTGATCAAAATTCCATGTTGGGCTGCATGGCGGATGCTTCGAGGCTCCGCTGCTGCACGATGCGGCCTTCATGCAGGTGTTTTGGGCTCGAGTGGGTGTTGGAGGCGGTAAGGCGCGGGCTGAGTGGGACTGGCGGATGCTCGTGGAGCAATGGGAGCGCTCCACGTCTAAAGGGAAGTGCAGGAACGGAGGCCGTTGACAGGTTTTTTTCGAGTCGAGAAGATGACTCCTCTGCTCGAGATGCGGTGTGCAGCCATAAATAAGGGCAAATGGGGCAGGCTGAATGCTCGCTCTTGCATACTCACCACGCTTTCTGTCCACGGGCTTCTCTTCTCTTCTCGACTCGACTCGACCCGACCCTCGCGCTCCCTGCCCCCGTGCACCCCCGTCCTTTGCCAGACTCCCTGCTATGTCCCATCCAGCCTCGAACTTGACGCATTGTTACTTGTTGATTCGCAGAGTCCGGCGCAGAAGGCTACTATTTTCATGAGCACCAGCGCACCATTGCAGCCCACATTCCCATTCCCAATCCCACATATATCAATCCAACCCTCTCCCTGCCTCTCAACACCACGGCCCCCGCTGCCGTCCTGCACAACATCCTGCTGCCTGCGAGCGAGCCACTGAGCATCGCCGCCTGACTTGAGGGCTGCCATTCTGCACGGCACCCTTGTGCGTGCGTGCGTGTGCGTGTGTGTTTGTGTGTGCGTACGACTGCCCCACTTCTTGTAAGGGTGCAGCGTCCACTTGACATCCTGCCAAACCACACTTGATCAGCCGCCTCGGATCACCCATCGTCATCCTGCCTGGGTAACGGCCCATCCATCTATCCATCTATCCATCTATCCATCCATCCATCCGTCCATCCCACCAGGCTCCCGTCCCACGCCGGCCCTCTCTTGAGTCTCTTGAGCCATCATCGTGTTGGTCACTCGGTTTCTTATCGATTGCCTTGAACCACCGACTCCAACTCCGACTCCGATTCCTCGTCCTCGTCGCCGCCACCAGCAGGCCCCCCAGCAGCCCCCCAGCAGTCCCCCAGCGCAATCATCGTGTTCCCTCTCGGGCCTAGCTGCCGCCCCTCGGACAGATCCTCCACGACACCCCTCGCTCTTGGGCACCCCGAACGAGCGGCAAGGGACTTGGGACCAGGATAGGCCCAGTTCACGACGAGATTTAGCCCGGCATCGAATCACACCCCTCAGCCTTACTGCAGCCCAGCCCAACCCGCAGCTTCCAGGCCTCCTCAAGACGTCTGCCATCCCCGCCCGTGCCCGACTGCCTCTCCTCCAGCCCTCTCCGCCGCCTGCAGCCTCATCTTGACACGCTGCTGCTGCGTCGGACGGCCCTCCGCTCTGTTTAGAAACACGGCCCACGCTTGCGCACCACCGTCACCCCGCCGACTCCCTCTAAGCCCAGCGCCGTCAGCAAACATCGCCCCGCCCGAGGCACCCAGCCTTCTACCAGGACACAGGTCCGTCTCTACACCTTACACCACACCGCTACGTTACCGCACACGCGCCCTCTCTGGTAGACGGCGCGAGTACGGTGACGCCTGAACAAACCATCCTCATGCCGTTAGTCATAGCTCTTCCTCATCAGCGCCCTGCTTCGCACTCGTCATCGCGGTCGCTCTCGCGCCGCCCAGGCCGTCGTCGCGCCCCTTCTGCTTCCTCCTCCCGCATTTCTCGCACTACAAGTGCCTCCACCATTTCGATCTCTCCTGCACGCACTGTTTCGCTCTCTCCCTCCCGCGAAGACCGAGGCGACACTAACGTCGAAATCCAATTTAGGAGAAACATCACCATCAACAACTCGACCGGTGCTGAGCACTACGCATACACCGACGAAGAGGAGGACTCCTCGGGTGTCCAGGTTTCTTCCGGCAGCCAGGGGTACACTGACGAGTCGGAGGAAGACGACGAGGAGTGGGACTACATCGAGGACGAGATCGATCCCTCTGACTCGGCCTCGCGTCCGGCAGCCCGAGTGAAGCACCACGCTGTCGCTGCGCCCGCACCTCCCTCTCGGCCCGCACAAGGCGCCCACCGCAAGTCTGCACGCCACACCCCTGTCCACGAAGCGCCTCGCCACAGGTCCAACAGCAGGCACGACCTAGAACACGATTCGAGGCACGACCTGGAACACGATTCGAGGCCGCGGCGTCGAAGGCCTCAATCCGTCCACTCGGAAAGTCTGGACGAACACGACGACTACCCCTATGGCCCTCCACGGCCGGGGCCCTCTCCACACCACTCGCACGACCAGTGGGCACACGTTCCTCAGCAACCCACCCCGAGTGGCTATACGCCCAGTATGATGTCCGACCCGCGCTACAATCCTTTCCAGGGCGGTCCTGGTGGGCCACCCCCCGCGCCCGATCAGCTGGTACCCTTCGGCGGGCGCCCCGACCAATACGGATACAATGTGAACCCGTTTTCGCCAGGAGGTGGAGGGCCCAACCCTTTCGCCTCGCCCCATGCTGCCGGAGGGCCCAACGGCTACTTTGACGGCCATGCACATGGCCCACACGGAGCGCACGGAGGTAGACGCGGTCATCGCAACTCCATGCCCCCACCTCCCCCTGGCGAGATGGGCCCAGGCGCAATGATGCCGTACGGCTACCCTCCTCAAGGCTACTATCCTCCCTACGGCATGCCTCCGTACGCTGCTCCTGGTGGCATGCCTGGCATGCACCCAATGTACCCTGCGTACCCGTCGCGCGAACACAGTCCTCCGCATCACCGGTCCCGCTCACAAAAGTCCACCCCCGCCCCACGCGAGGACCACATGCAGCCTCCGCCTCCCCCGCCATCCGCTCCTCCCCCGCCCCAGCAAGTTGCGGTCATGGCTCCGCCCATGCCTCAGCAGGTCTTCATGCCACCGCCTCCCGACCCCAAAGAAGACCACGTCCTCAGCAAACTCGAGATGCTCTTGCTCGGGAAGCAGGAGATGGAGGAGAAGAAAGCCGAAGATGCGAAGTTCTCCCGCCTGGAGCAATTGCTCATCGAACAACAACAGGCACGCATCGAAAAAGAAGCAGCTAAGCGAAAGGCCGCCGAGGAAGCCGCTGCTGCTGCTGCCGCCGCCAAATTGAAGGGAGACGAAGACAAGCTGGAGAAGCTAGAGAAACTCATCCTCGCGCAAAAGGAGGAACAGCTCAAGCGCGAGGCGGCAGTGGACGCACAACGAAAAGCAGACAAAGACGAAGCCGACGCAAAGGTTGCAAAGGAAGCCGCCGAGGCGGCAGCTCAAGCTGAGGCTGCGTCGAAGCTGTTGGAGGCAGCAAAGGCAGCTCGAGAGGAAGCAGAGAAGAAGGCGGCCAAGGAAGCAGAAGAGACGAAAGCCGCTCACGAGAAAGCACTCGAAGAAGCCAAGAAGGCTCAGGAGGAACTCGAGAAGGCCAAGCAGGCTGCAGAAGAGGAGGCCGCCAAGTTGAAGCCGTCAGATGCGCCGAAACTCCCAATCAAGTTCAAGGACGCGGTCGGCCGCAAGTTCAGCTTCCCGTGGCACCTGTGCAAGACATGGAAGGTACGTAGTGAAGTCCCTCACCTTGATTTCTTACAGCTAACAGAGTCCCAGGGAATGGAAGAATTGATCAAACAAGCCTTTCTCCATGTCGATGTGATTGGTCCCCACGTACACGAGGGCCATTACGACCTAGTCGGTCCGGATGGCGAGATCATCTTGCCCCAGGTTTGGGAGACGATGGTGCAACCCGACTGGGCGATTACGATGCACATGTGGCCCATGCCGGAGCCACCGCCACCACCACCGCCTCCAGCTCCGATTGAGATCATGCATCCCGCCCCCGGTCCACCTATGAAGAAGTCCAGCAAGAAAACAAACAAGAAGCGTGAGTCCGCTCACCATATTCCACCGCCTCCTCCGATGGTGATGATGGACCCGATGCCGCCGCCGCCACCACCACCACCCCAGATGGGCGCCCCGATAGAGGTCTTGACACCTCACCCAACGCCCAGCGTTGCCGGTCCACGTCCTAAGAAGAAGGCCGCTCCATCGCCATTCATGAAGTGGGCAGCTGGGGGCAGCGGCTCTGGTCGCTCATCATCAGCGAAGAAGGCGAAGAAATAAATCTTCTTCATCATCAGGCCCCTTGTCCTTTTCGCTAACATGTCGTCTCCGCAGAAGATGATTGTCTCGTCATGTGAGAACCTGCTGACATTCACGCAGTGCTCGACGTCGAGTGGGACCAAGCCGAAGACGAAAACGTGCGCATTGTGCGAAGGTACAGGAGATACGATTACGACCGTTACTAGTCCGTATTTTCCTCGCCACTTTCGCATGGATTCGTCTCCGGTTTGGTTGCAGTCGAAACGTTGGGTCTGGTGGATGGCAGTGCGGGTTCCTCGTCGCATTTGGCGAGTTCCATTCCTATTGCTTTACGACGTTTTTGGTGTACAACGTGTTTGTTTTTACAACGTTTGCGCTTTTTTTTTTTCAAACTTTCGGTTCTTGGTTGAGAGAATCTACGTTTTTAGCGTTTCGCTGCACCTTGATTCCCTCTGTTCGTTTTTTTTCCTCCTGCTCCCTTGACCGTGGACGCCGTCCCTGTCTTCCTGAACTTGTAACGGAAATGTCTGGCATATTCACCGGTCAGGCGTCTGGATCACTTGTGCGGGTGCGCGGGGCGGTGGGGTCTGGGAAAAGTTCAGATACCACTTTGTTTGTTGGCGTTTGCGTTTCGGTTTTTGGTGTTTGAGGTTGGCTGTCGAGGAGGGTTGGAGGTGGCAGGAGGTAGGAGGAACGAGGAACAAGGGAGAGTTGCATCGGACTTGACGCCGGAACGAAGTAAATGCCTGATGGTAATGACGGTACGGCTTGGGATTGGTTTTATGCGGGGAGGGGGAGGGGGGGACGTTCTTTTTTCTTTTTCTTATAGCGTTTTTCGAGCGCAAAGAGTTGCGTCCCATCGAGTGCGTTGTCGAGGTAGAAAAATGCGAAGAATGTCCACTCCGCAGCCGTGTTGCACCCGTGGAGGGTAGGCGTTGCGAGACCGGGCTCAAGGGGCTCGTGGCGAATGCTGCGTCTTCGTGTGCATGGGTGGGTGGGTGGTGCACTGTCGGATTTCCATCCACACGCTTTGATCACGAGGCTCCGTGGCATGGCTCTCGCGAGTCTGAGCGTCGTGAATATGTATTGCCCAGGTGGGTGGTTGGGGTTGTGATGCAAGAGTGGGCTCGTGTTGGGGAAGAACCTGCATCCCGGCCGAATTGACCCTGGTTGATGGTGTTAGCACGATGATGACTTCCGATACGGTGGTCATGGACTTTGGGGGTGCGCTCGCAAGGAGGAAGGGACTGGAGGTTGGTGGTTGGCCTTGTTATACGAGACTCCAGCGTGGCTTGCTCTGGAGCATACTTTCTCGATTGGCTTTTCACACGAGACTCCTGGTTCCTTGTGATGAATTCCACAACTAAAAAGAGGCTGGACTCGAGAAGAAGAAAAAAACGTCGTTGGAGTATTCATAAAGTCGCTTTAGCTATCGAAAATTTCATTATACATGCATGCATCCGTTCATTCATTTCATTCGTGAATCCACCGCGCATCTCACAGCCACCACACGGCCATCCAAACCACAATCGCCAGCGAGCTCATGCCCATTCTCACGCCGCTGCTACAATCCCCACCCTGCGGGCACTCCTTCGCATCTGGTTCCTGCTCCGGGACATCTGGATCGCTCGGGCCCTCCGGCTGCTCGTCCTCGGGAACTTGTGCCTGCACGTTCTCGGCGAAGCTGCCGATGACGTTGCCGGGCGGGTAGTACTCGCAGACGACGAACCTGGTTCTTTTCAGCATTGCTCTCCACTGGATACTCATGAACGGGAGAGAATAAAGCAAACGTACCACCCGGGTGCCTTCCCCTTATCCTGGCCATCGCACTCCGTCCGCCCACAGCCTACTGTTTTTGTAGCTTTCCACACGAGCTGGGAAAAGTGCCCTGTTTCATGTCTATCCTCGCGTCAGCGAATCCACCTCTATTTTTTTCAACCCCAAAAAAAAATCATCACCACACTCACGTAAACTCCCCCTCCTTGAAATTGTAGTCTACCCTCTCATGTCCCCAGGCAAGGATGCTCTGACTCGCGTTCGGATACCTGCGACGAAGTCGGCATGCGTCATGACAGAAAATCATGGAACAATGACACCAAGTCCACGTCAATGCACGAGGCAAATCGTTTATGCCCCCAGGGGAGATGGCGCTACTTACCCGCTGCTCAGATTCTCCCCGTTCGGCCCGCCCGAGTGCTCAAAGTTGCATTTCTCGCTCCAGTCCTTTGCGACATCCGCGAGGGTGTCGTTCCACTTTAGGCTCGTGGCGTTGTGCTGCTTGCGGTACGTGTTTGTGACGTCCAGGATCGTGCTTTTGAAGCGGGAGTCGGAGGTGTAGTCTGCGCTCGCCTTTGAATTTGAATCTGAATCTCGGGGGATGTGCAGGGAGAGCGTGGAGGCGGAGGCAGTGCTGAGGAGGAACAGCAAGGCTGTCGGGAGGCAAGCGACCATAGTTGGAATTCGGTGGTTGTCTATTCGTCTGATGCGGTGTTGGATGAATCCCAGCTTAGGGGTTGTTGTAGCCCAGGCTCAGCGTTCAGGGATGGTAGTCGCGAGTGAAAGTGAATGCTCGTCTGCCGCCCGGGGGTAGGTATATCTTCCCAAATAACACCTACCTCTAGCATACATACAAAGGTCATAGACGCGCTAAAACAAGGCATGAACCCCTGCATGTAGCGGGAGCCTTGTTTCGCTCCCGCCATTGTGAGTTGTGGTCGACGGCTAGCCGGCTTGGACGCGCTTCTCCGTGGGCGCTTCCTGTGACGTAGCGTCACGTGCGGAACGGCCTTGGCAGCAACGATTCGCTGACAGGCGTGGTCTCCTGGATCGCGACAGAACGGAGACAAACAACAAAATGCCTTCTAGAAATTACACATATTCTTTACAAGGCAGGAATAGTGTGCTATATAGTATGGTAAGACCTTGAACGTTGCAGTCTACGTGCGTGCTGCGTGTACGGTCGTCCTGGATCCTGCGCTCGACGTACTGGTGGGAGACGTGATCTTCTTCGAGGTCGGTAACATTACCCATGCTTACGAACAGCATATCCGTGTGGGCACTCACCTCGTTAAGATAAATGAAGAGAACCGCAGCTTCTGCGGTATTCTGAGCAATTAAAGATGACGAACCCTATAACATATTAGGTAGACCTATCGTACTGCCTAGTTCTAGATTTACAAGAAGCCAAGGCTCGTGCGTACTGACAACTACCATACCGTACCGGTGCGAGATCCTCCTAGGTGCAAGATTACAATGCCGCTGCGCAACGAAACCACCTACCTAGTAGATTTCTTAAGTACCTCCACGCTTCAAAGGCAATACAGACCGCAGCATCTCCAAACATCTCCAGCTTTTTGCATGTCTCGATGGTAGGTAGTGTGATCAACCACACTAGATACTTATATACTGTCATTCCATCGAGCCTAGGTACCTCCCGCCTACACGATTACGGTACTCTAGCATCCGCCACGAGCCGCATATCGCCATGCGGTAAGTATTTCGTTTCGGCATCCAAGACACCTAGGTAGGTAGCCAAAGCGAACAACACTGTCAAAGGTCATGGTTCTGCATCTGGTGCATTGTATATATTGGTGCTAAAGTAAGGAAACTACCAGGGCCGAGTAGCTAAGGTGTCCCTGCCAAGACCAAAGTCCCTGACAAACACCATTCCTCCCCCCGTAGATACCTAATAACGTGGACAGGTAGCCCGAAGCAAAAGCAGCACGGCATCACCATTCGTCGTCAACCTTCCCATGGAACCAGGGGAGGGGGATAGGTAACCGAATCCCGAGCACCAGTAAAGAAGAAAAAAATTCATTCGCCAGCGAACGCGTCTACTCTCTATAAAAGTAGCAACCATGGTTGCGAATCCCAAAGCATCCAGATACCAGCTGTCTAGATGTCGTCGAGCCATCTACCGGCATAGGATCATACCTACCTCGTACCTATTAGCCGAACCCTAAACGACATCAACTCTACTAGTACCCCTTGTGCACAATCAGTTTCGCCTTTGAAAAAGCCTTGAACTCTTGTGTCCAAGAAAACAATAGGGACATGATAGAGACAAAGTTTTTTTTCTTTTCGAAACTTGTTCTGTACCGTTTGATTGCTACGAACGAAATGCTGATCAGATGCGTCGTATATGCTCAGTCCCTGTTTCCCCTGTTTCCCCTGTTTCCCCTGTTCCCCTTCCTCCCCTGCCACCCCAGAAAAAAAAAGGGGAATTGCATACAGAAAAGCCCCAGCTTTTTCTGTTTCCCTCCATTCATCCAGCCATCCATCCATCCATTCATCCTCCATAAACGAACGTATCTACTCTCGGGTATCTCATCCAACACATCATACACTCCAAAAACAAAAAAAAAGAAACAAAATGCGAAAAGAAAACCTCCCCCCTCTTGAACCTACCACACGATCCCCCTCCAGTCAAACTCCCCATCAACATTGACCCAATCCCCCTTGCCCTCCCCCTTGCCAAACGCCCTCTCCCACCCCACCATCACCCCCAAAATCCTGCACCCCACCGAACTCACCGTGCAGACCACGACATCCGCACCCCCCACGACGGCAAGATCCATCAGATACGCACGCCCCACGAGCTCCCGCAAGCTCCTCGCCGACTCGGGCACAGCGCCGGGGTCGTACGGCGCCTGCGCATCCTTGCTAGGCTGGCCGAGGCTGAAGAAGACGTCACGGTAGAAGCCGCCCTCCCAGCCCGTGATCTCGTCGAGCCAGGGGTTCTTCTTGCCCTGAGCGGCCTCGAGCGCGGCCTTTGTGGCGAGGATGATGCGGTCCTGTGCGCGGAGCGCGTTGGGGCCGAGCTCGCCCGTTTCGTAGACGGTGGGGTCGTCCGAGGCGAGGACGAGTTTGCTCGACGTGTGGCGCGCCAGGAGCGAGTCGCCCGCCTCGGAGCGCGCGGCGCGCGATTTGGACTTGGATGCGGGCGCGTTTTCGATGCGCGAGATGTATAGGTCGCGCGCCGTGTCCATGTACCGCGCGAAAGGGATGTAGTCCTCGCGGTACTGGAACTCGTAGGGGTGCTTGTCGCCCCGGCGGACGTGCAGCCCGATGCTGAGGCCGCCGTCCGCTTTGATGGGATCGTAAAGCCCGTGTGTGCGGTCTAGGACGTAGGTTGCGTCGTCGGGGCGGAGCTTGAAGAGCGCTTCATAGCCCGTGCGGAGGAGGGCGAAGATCTTGTGTTGGCGCTGGACGTACTGCTTGGTCGGGTCTTCGTATTCCTCGGTGAAGGCGTGGCCAAAGGTCGAGGTTACGGTTGCGCCCGAGACGACGAGGTGGCGGGCGCTGTGCGGGCAGGGTGTCATATGCGAGGGGGAAGGGGGGAGGCAGCCGGCGGCGGGTGGGGGGAGGAAGAAGGTGGAATATTTTCCGTAGGGCCTGTGGGGGTCAGTTATGCGTGGAATGAAGTGGAGAAGAGAAACACGACATACCATCGAGTGTCGTCGATGAAGAAGGTGCGGTTTTCCGCCATTGCGAGACCATACGACATCCACAGGCGCATCAACGTGTTGCCGAAGCCCGCATCGCTCGTCTCCATGACATAGGTGAGCGTCCTGTCGCAGACCTGCTGGCCGTACGTAGATTCTTTGTTCGCAATGGCGGCGTCATGCACGAAACCCTTCGGCCTGCCCGTCGCCTTGGTCTGCGGCAGCAGCCCCTGCGCCTCCGCATCCCCAATATCGACATAGTACTGGTCTTTCTGGTAGTACCCCAGCATCCTCCTCGCAATGCCGCCCTTCCCCTGTGCCTCCTCCCGCAGCTGCGCCTGCAACTCCATCGACTGCCCGCAGATATCGCGGTAATGTTGCGGCTTGAGCGGGAACTCATAAGTCGCCGGTATGGACACAGTCCACTTCGATTTGCCCTTTGGATCCTGCACAATCACGGCCGACGGCTCCTCCGGCAGCATATTTCCCCCCACCATCTCCCACTCCCCCGCCTGCTCGTACGGCGCGGCCTCTTGCTGACGGTGCGCGTACATCTGGCGCAGGACGAGCCAAATGAGCACCGCGACACCACACCCCCCTATCAGCAGGCGCTTGACGAGCCTCGCCTGGCTCGTCGACGGCTGCTTCTTCCCATGTCTGGGTATCAGACTCGGCAGGCTAGGACTCGGCGGGGGACTCGGACCCAGCAGCCCTCTTCTGGACGCGAGGTTGGGCGAGAGTAGGGTGGCCGAGGTGATGGAGGGGCTGAGCTGGGTGTACGACGCCGTAGAGCCGACCGTCAGGTTGTTCGGATTGCGGCGCGCGTGCATCTTCCTGAAGCTCTTGGTGGCCTGGTTGAGCATCCTCCCGAACGGACAGACGAGCTGCGCCCTGCTTCCAATTCCTTTTGGAAAGTCTGGCTGCTGACTATTGGGGCCGGTGCTGACGCGGGCCGCTGGCGTTCCAATGACGGTATATGTGCGGTTGGATGGGACGCTACCTGTCCCTGCAGGAAGTTGTCGAATGGCGTGTTCTCCGCGATGGTTTTTCCCGGAATAACGAGACGAGAGCGGGTTCCAGGGCGATGTCCAGGTCAGATCAGAGAGCGTAAGAAGGAAAGAAAACAACAAGGTATGGGCCTAGGAAAGCGGAAAGGATGGTAAGAATATACAGCACGGGCTCGCTCAGCGCGCACTCATCAGCGTGTCCAAAAGTCCAAGTCCAAGTCGAAGGCGGAGAAGGAAGAAGGGCACGAACACTGCTCTCTCGCGCTCTCTCTCTCTCGATAACAGGTTCACAGCAGATGGGAAACAAGACAGGCTTCGATGGCCATCCAGGAAACGTCGTCCAACGGGGCGGGCGGGCAGGTAGGCAGGCAGGCAGGCAGGCAGGCGGACGGGCGACGGAGAAAGTGACCAGTCCTTCCAGAGGCGGCCATGTAATTTGGCAAGGACGACTCGCATGAAGCGTCTGAAGCTCACAGCGTTTGGGGCACAGACGCCCGGTGATGCAGGCAGCCTTGTCCTGTGGGAGGGTTTCTGGTGCGGGCGGCGGGCGGCCTTTTGCGCGGCGTGGGACCATCCGGCGCCGGCGTCGTGGTGATGGTGACAGGTGCGTTGCAACTGGCCCGGAGTCGCGTTTCAGGCCGTCGATCGGCGCAGCCGAGCATCCCTGCGTGATGTCGAAGGATGTGCCAATTACCGTACCTAGTCTAATAATGCTCGAAATGCGTAGATTGATGCAGGTAATTTCTTAGCGCTGGAGAGTGACTGCCTATGTAGGTGCTAGATAGTAGATGGGTACCTTTGAGTGAGCAGAACATGGTCGCTGTAAAAGATAAGTACAGAACGTGCATGCTTGCGGCTACACATGGCCGCCCTAGCATCGCCGTCACAATCTTGGAATCTCGTATTTACCGTACTTGTGACCGTAATCAGATACGGGTTTTGGTAACACGGCGACACATCCCATCCCTCGTGATGCCACCGCGGGCGGAGGACAAGTGTCTCGTTCCACCTGTTGTGGTTATGGTCTGGGAGGTGAACCTGTTCTAGTCTGGGAGATGCCCCGTTCTAGTCTGGGAGATGCCCCGTTCTAGTACCTATAGGAGATGCCCCGTTCTAGTACCTATAGGAGATGCCCCCGTTCTAGTACCTATGGGAGATGGCCCCGTTCTAGTACCTATGGGAGATGGCCCCGTTCTAGTACCTATGGGAGATGCCCCCGTTCTAGTATGGGAGATGCCCCCGTTCTAGTACCTATGGGAGATGCCCCCGTTCTAGTATGGGAGATGCCCCCGTTCTACCGGTAGTAGTCTGGGACATGTCCGTATCCATACAGGCTACCTACAGGCTACCTGCGCGTCGCCGGGCATGCGCGTCACCTCGTCGACACCTATACCATCATCCACAAATGCCTCGGACAACCCTGGATTCCGCCGTGGCGTCGAACCAGCAGCACGCTCAGCAACCACCCGCACGCTGAAACACGGTCCGCCGGACTCCGGCACCACGCTACGATACGCTACCTACGCCTCGCGCCCAGCACTGCACACAAGCAGCATGCCGAACTGCACTCCTCGCGCTCAAGCGACGCAATACGCAAAATTTTACAGCCAAGGGGGCCGCCACCACAGTATAACCGAAAAACCCACCTCCGCTGCGACAACCAAGCACCAGTCCAGCCCCAAAGCAGCACCCTTGCGTCGAGTAGGTAGGTAGGTAGGTAGGTAGGTAGGTAGGTAGTCACGCACGTGCATCAAGTAGACAGCTAGCTAGCCTCCCGAGAGCATCGCGTCTCCGGAGACGTGAACACGTCAGAACCGCTGGATTGAATGCAACATGCAAGGAGAATACGGGGTATCAAATCGAGAATCTCCCAACCGCGCAGACGGCCACGCCCGCTGCACAAACGGAGGGAAAAAAAAGCCAGTCCAAGCAAACCCCCCCCCCTCCCCGACTGCGCAAGCCGTGCAGTCTAAACCTACTAAGACAGGTGTTCGAGGGAAAAGAAAAGAAGAAGATGAAGATGAAGATGAAGAAGAACAAGAAGAAGAAGAAGAACAAGAAGAAGAAAAGAAGGGGGAAAAAAAAGAAGAAAAAAAGGTACAAGGAGAAGGAGAACATACAAACGAGGCGCCTGTCACCTTCGGCGGGGCTCTGTCCAACCTGTCCGATAAAAAAACTCCCTTGCGCCTTGCTCTGCGAGAGGAAAACAAACAAGATGCCACCGTACACATCTGAACATTACGTGCTTCACTCCGCATGTCTTACCATCCTAACCATTTGCCTCTTTCGTGGTGGGAGAGAAGAAGCGTCGTTCAAGTCGTGTGCATGCGCTGCACTCCCGAGCGTCGTGGTACACATCAGAGCTCGTTGACCGGACGAAGACTGCTCCGTCGTTGCCCGCCAATCGCATTGGCATCCCCCGGTAGGCTGCTGCGTCGCATCTCAGCGCTGGCGCGCCGCACCTCGTTTGACTTCATCAGCTGCTCGAGCAAGTTATCGATTTCATGCTGAGCGTTGCGCTCTGGTCTCGCCGACGTCAGCGACAGCGTTCTCGGGCTGCCAGTGCCCACGTGCCGCTCCGCCACGGCTGAAGTCATCGAGAATGCTCTCGGGCCGGTAATCACCAGCGATCCTCTTGGAACCATGATGCCATTGCTGCAGCTGCCACCATCGCTGCGCTGCTGCGATGTTCTTCTGCTTCCTGGTGACCCGTCGCTGCCAAGTTCTTGTGCTGTCTCGTTCTTCTTACGCGCCGAGGTAAGAGCTGCAATCATGCGCTCCTTGTCCTCCAACTGTGCTCGCAGGCTGGAGATTTGGGCATCCTTTTCTGCGATGGTCGATAGGAGGCCACCCTCCTCGCTGCTACCGCCCACCTTCTGCGAGAGCGACATCGACACCCGAGAGTGGCTGGCTCTCCGCGCTTGCAGTAGCCGCTTCTCCAGCGTCGCTATGTATCGGTTCTTGTCGACGAGATCGCTCTGCAGTGAGTGGATTTGCGCCGACTGGCTTGCCGTGCCGTCGCCATCGTCACCAAGAGAGTCCTCATCCTCGTCCCCATCGATAGGCACCGCTGAAAGGGTGATTTGGGAGCCTCTTTTCGGCACTTCGAGCGTGACCTGGCTTGCTGACGACCGAACCGATGCTGGCCGAAAGTCGCTGACCGTCGAACCCCGTTGGAGACTCATCGATGAGAAGGATCGACCGTTGTTGACGCCTAGTGACTTGGAACTCAGGATCAGCCGGTTCAAGTGGTCAATTCGTTCCTTGAGCGCTGTCCTCGCGATTTGCATCTCCACCATCTGCTCTTCGCGACGATGTCTGTCTTCTAGCTCTCGTGCCTTTTCCACTTCTTCGTCCTTATCCTGCTCTGCATGTTCAGAGTGTGTCTCTTCTGCCTTCTTCTTCTCTTCGAGTTGCTTTCTAAGCTCTTCAATCTCCAGACGATATCGATCGAGGAGTGCTCGACTTCCGGCATCGCCAGCAGCACCGAGCGACTCGTCCGCCTTCTTCGCGTGGCTGACTATGTTATTCTTGGCGCGCGATGCAAACTTCAGCGTGCTCAGTGTCTCTCCAATGTGCGTATTAGTGGCGGCGCTGCTACCGCTTGCGCCAATCTGGATGGTGCACAGGATGCTGACAAGAGCACCACCCGAGAGAGCACCTTGTAGGAGGCGTGTAAGTTTGCTGTCGCGATACGGCAAGTGCTTCTCTTTGCTAGACTTGTCCTTGTCCGAGGTCGCCTTATCCTTGTCTCCGGACAATCGCGCAATCACTGTTCCGAGAGTAAGCAGACTTTTGTTGATGTGAGACCCTTCCGTCCGCCTCTCCTTGTTGTCCGCGGCCTTTTCAGATCCAGCCAAGTCAATGAGGCTTAGAGTAGAAACACGAACACCACCAGGCGTGATAGGCGTCCGCTTAGACTCTTTGAGGGTCCCGACAGCACCGCGCTCCCTGCTTTCCACAACGATTTGAACAACGGCGTGACTTCGCGAACTCCTTGCGTTGAACTGCGTTCCTGCCACTCGTCGTGCATTGTCACCACGCGCAATAACTCTCAGCAGCTGTGTCGGGCTTTGCACAATCTCCTCCTTGAGCGGTGTTGCGTAAACACCGCGCTTGCTGTCCTCTCTCAACTTGATTTCCTCCTGAGCTCCGGGTTGGCCGTTTGCACCCGCAATGGGTCCAGCGAGTAGATCGTGGATCTTTTCGTTGTAGATCTCCAAGTAGCTGACGCGCAGAAGAAATTCTCGGTGTGGTGTCTCACGAATGTAGGAGAAGATGTCGGTAATGGCCAATGGAATCACACCGGGGTTCGTTGCAGTTCCTTGCATGGAGAAGGTCTTGCCTGTGCCCGTCATACCATAGGCGAATACGGTGCCGTGGTAGCCCTCCATAACCCGACGAACCAGTCGTTTCGCAGCTGCATCGTACACGCGACCATTGTTGTCCTGGGTATCAAATACGTTGTCTGCAACATTACCAATTAGCCAGGCTCGCAGCCTCATGCATCATGCAGTGCGACATACCATAGTAGTGATCCCCGCCATCACGACCTCTATAAGAGATGAGCGCCCTCTTGTTGCTCACTTCCCACTCCGTCTCCGTGTCTTGCTTGGTGTCTTTGGCGCCAGCGTCGGGCCGCACTCGCACACTGACTATGACGTTGCCCTTGCCATCTTTCTGTGTCGCACTATCGTCTGGCATGGTGCTCGCACCTGCGTGATTTTGCGCGTCTTCGTCTCCGATGTCCTCGAACGTGGTTGCGCTTGTGGCGTAGGATCCTTGGGCGGATGAACTCCGGCTCTGGGGCGGCGATGGCAGGCTTAAATGGTTTCCGTCGACGGCAAGCGACTCGCCGCTGCCGTTGAGCAGGCTCGGTGGGGACAGCGGCGACTTCCCTATGAGGCTGCGACCGCCGACATTCGAGACTCGCGGCGTCGTCTTTTTGAGACTGGTTCTCCTGGCGGGTGCGATTGGGGGCTTGAAACCGGGAGCGATTCTCGAATCCACGGTTTCACCGTTGGGGGTCGAGCTGGCCGACAGAGGGCTGGGCGGGTGGCTTCCTAGCCTGCTGGCATGTTTTGGGGGCTGGGGGAAGGCGCCGATGCTGACTGTTTTGCGCAGCGTCTTTCCGGGCGGCAGAGGACCGGCGGACGATTCGGTGGCGGTCAGGGTCGGGATGGTTGGGACGTTGGAGGTGGAACTGGTGTGGCCCCTCGTCACAGGGCGCTGGGGGGAGGAGACAGCCCTCGTGTTGTTGGCTCGGGCGGGCAGCAGCGAAGCTGATGATGAACGCGAAGCGGATCCCACATTCGAAACGCGCGACTTTGCCACTGGTAGCGAGGGCAGTGGGCCCGTCGGCGGCGCAATCGATGGGCGCGACGGGCGTGGCAGGGCGTGGCTCGTCATACTTGTGCTGGAGTGTGTTCGCGGTGGTGCGCGGTGAGCTGCAGCGCTGTTGTTGGGCTCGCAGCGACGGTCCTCGATGTCGAGCCTGGGGTTGCCGGCCTACCGCGCATGCATATCCCGGCCGCTTGCCTACTGTCTCTCTCTCTGTCTCTCTCTCTCTCTCTCTCGCGGCGACAACACGCGCTTCGGCGTTTGGCAAAAGAGGAACGCAGCGTCGCCAGCCTGCGCGTTGCAGTATTGCCTCGAGTTGACGGCGGCGTGGTGTGACGCGGGCGGGGAGGACCCGGCGTAGGCTGCCCAAAAGCGCTGGGGGGCGTCAACAGAGCTTAACGGCTGGTTGCAGGGCAACAGGGTCCGGTTTGCCGACCGGCACGTTGCTTCACGTGTAGCAGCGGGACGGGCGAACACGACACCGGCGACCAGGTGGTGAGGGCAGCGGAGGATAGCACGACTTGGCGGGAGCAGCAAAGGATTGGACGGTTTGGTGAGAGCAGCAGAGGATAGAACGGCTTGGTTGGGTGGTGGGAGCAGCAAAGGAGAGAAGGGCTCGGTGGGAGCAGTACAGGAGAAGGGCTCGGTGGGAGCAGTACAGGAGAGAACGGCTTGGTGGGAGCAGCAAAGGAGAGAAGGGCTTGGTGAAGAAGCACCCCAGGGTCCAGCAGCAGCAGTGGCTCTGAGCAGGAGGAGGGAGCGCTCCGAGCAGGGAAAAGGAGCTCGGATGTGGAGCGTTGAAGGCGCGTGCCAGGGGAGTCGGCCGGGGCAGCCTGGCTGTGGAAAGCGGCTCGAGGGATCAACGAGCGACGCAGAGTGCGGAGAGCAGGTCCAAGGGGGCCGGCATGCGATCAGAGGACGATGCACCGGCGTTGGAAAAAGCAAACAGCACTCGTGCTGCTCTCGAAAAGGGGGTTCAAGACGCGTGGGGTAGTAGATACTAGATAGATAGTAGACGCCCAAGTGCAGCTTCACTCGAAAAAGTGGCAGCGGGACCAACCCGAACTGGCACTGTGACTGACTCTCGCCGCTCGCGCATCCTCCATCCGCTCTTGCAGATCGGGGGAACCATATCGTTGGTGCCAATCACACGATGGCGACTGCGCCAGGCCATGTACACTCGAATGTCCGACAGCCACTGGAATCCACGGGAGTCGTCTTCACCCAGCCAGTGACGGTCGTGCCGCCGTTCATCTCCAGAAGAGCCCATGGATGGTCCTCCTGCCGATGACCCGGGAAACATCTTGCATAAACTCGCAATGTCGCGACCCCCGTCACCTGCAGACATTCCTACGCATAGGTAGGTACCGTACCCGCCGCTAGTCTCTCTTAGACTGCTTTTATCGCCCCCATTCCACCCATCCACAGCTCGGTGCCGCGAAACCACCATGGATATGTCAATCCGTCCAGTACGCCTGCTAAGCCACACGCCCTACCTACTCCATCGTGATTGGGATTCAGCACAATCTCCGGGTCACGCTGCGGTCACCGAATGCAACAGGATGCGCGACCGGAGTCCCATCAGTCGTGGGTAGGTAGGTAGGTAGGTAGGTAGGTAGGTATGTGCATCACGCCAAGTCTCGTGATGCCTTCAGCCACCGCAACGCATGCCTCGGCCCGGCAGATCAAGAGGCACTGACAGTGCTCTCCAACACGACCATGGTGGATCTTGGCACTGCACAGTGCTCTCCAACACGACCATGGTGCATTTCAGTGCTGCACAGTGCTCTCCAACCCGATCACGGAGGATCTCAGCGCTGCACAGTGCTCCCAAACACGATCACGGTGGATCTCAGCGCTGCACAGTGCACGCCAATCCCTCCGCGTCGTCTCCATCTGTCATGGCCTTCACTAGCCGCCGTCAACAGCGCCACTGCACCGCGGTGGAGAGCGCGTTCTCGTGCGCTATACATGCAACAGCCTGGGGTGCTCCTAACGTTTCCTAACGTATCCTCGTCCCACGCAATAGCCCCTACATCCGGGTACGCTGCGACTGTTGACTAACCAGACAAGACAATGCAGTTCCGATGGTCTGGTCCCAGACAATGTACACGTAACATCGGTACCGAGTGTATCAGATTCTTCCATAGTGGCGCCTCATCTAACAGGCGAGGGCGTGCTGCTCGTCGTACCATATCTTGTATACAACGTCTAGAGAGCCCCCCAGTCAAAAAGTCGAGTGCCCAGCCACATCACCGTCCAGTATTGGCAGCCCCAAAGGGAAAGATCGATAGCTAGTTCCAGCGTTCCACAGAGTGTCAGGCGAGACAAGAGTGCACCGATGGATTTCCAATCGACCTCGCTGGGTAGAACAAAAGCACCAAGGACAACCCGCGAGCCAGCGAATTCCTCTCGGCTGGCAAGGTAATGCGACGCGACTAATCTGAGAGTGACCAACTTGAGTGGCAACGAGACCAGACTGACGACCTGAGCCTTGCAAATAGAGCCAATCATCGACGAGGGTTCTGAGGAGAGCTGTGTGACTCGGTGATACGGCGACAAGCCTGGTGATCTGGCGGGCGTCGGCGACGCAACGTCTCGTGGAACTGGTGTCGATCGACCAGTCCCTGCGAGCTCGGTATGAGACGAAATGACCTGCGGCGGAAGGCGAACCTCCATCTCAACCAAGTCTCCGCGGGTGGTTATCCTAATACTCGGGTCTGAATCATTATGGCTGGTCTGTGAGACGATGGGAGACAGCGGAGGCGAAGGGAACGGCGAGAACGGCAGTACTTCGCTCAGGCTGCTCATGGGGAGGATGACGGTCTCAGGGCCTTCGCGAGTCTCTATCGAACGACCTTGGAGCATGCCCGGTACCTGGAGTCTGCTGACGTTGCTCACTCGTCTTCCTCTGACCTCAATGGCGTCGCTGTTTGGCAAGCTATGGGCTTGGGATGAGGTTAAGGATGGCTGTGATGCTGTGACATCCGCATTTCCCCAACCAATGAACCTGATGACTTTGGCGATTGTGTTCTTGACGAAATTTGGGGATTGTTTGCGCAAGCCCAAAATGGAAGTAGTTCGCTCTCTGTTACCCTCCCCTGGGCTGATCATGTCAGGGTTGTCTGGTCGAAGAATCGTTGCCTGAATAGGCGCATTGATGATTGCGTAGAGCCAACGCTCTAACAGATGCTCTAAGCAAACGAAAACAAAAGGAGAAGTCGCAAGTGCTAGAAGAAACCCCGTTGGCGATGCAAGTGGGTTGTGGTTGACTGAAAACGGCAGTAACGGTGACTGCCCGGAGAAGGGTAGAAATGACTTCAAAGGCGGAAGCAACGGCCTTGCTGGCACCAGACCAATGCGTTGCAGGTGAGAATGGTAAGAGAATGGATAGAATAACAACTCGAGGAATATTTGGAAGCTAGATGGTCAGCCTGGTGTAAGTGAATGTCGATTGAGACTCACGTTGCATACAACACCGTCCTCCACCGGCGGTAAAGAGATTTAATCTTGACGCTGCGGTGCTGCATAACTAGTCGATAGACAGGCCTTAGCACGTGTGCACCGAAGAGGGCGCTTCGAACGCAGAGCTGAGAAACAAGACGAGATAGGAAGCCACTGTATACCAGACTCTTGCCAGAAATTGCTCGCTCCGAAGCAACTATGCTCGAGAAAGAATTAAGATGGGGATAGCGGAATGTCTAAGGGTTTTAGAAATTAGACAATGGCAGACCAAGGCGGGTAACTTACTAAGAGCCTCTCTCGCAACGATCCAACCCACCAAGTGCACAGGTTCTCTGATAAACTAGACGTGATTGCGAGAGAATGGCCGACGTTGTCCTCGTCCTCTAATGTACGTAATCGTTCCTCGTAAGAACCAGGGAGGCCTTGTGAGGGAGAGCGACGTCTCTCGACAACACCGATGGATGCCAAGACGTCATTTTGCGCTTCTCTGAGGCGCCGACCATGCCCATGCGCACGCTCTTGCTGTGCTGAAGCGAGCTGTACGCATTCCGAGGTCGAGGCGGTGGTTTGCGCCGGTTCAAAGGCCGACCGTCCCTAACAATGTGAGCTGCGCCACCAGCCGTAGGGTGTACAGCGGCGTACCAGAGCGATTTTCGTCAAATATGCCTGGCGGCCCATATTCTTCAGGGCTTCCCGAGTGAATGTCGCAGCATAAGGCAAAAAGAATAAATCGATGCCGTGTGATACGTGAGAGTGCAGCTGGTTGCTGACCGGCTGTTGACGTCGCGATGTTACCTACTAGGTACGCGCCGCTCTTATCGATAAGGAAAGCGCGCCCGCGAAATTTCAATGCCAAGATTTCCAGAAGCACTTCGCGCTGCAGACAATGCGCCGATAGCAGTACATATTTTTTCAAACGCAATGGCCCAACGTACCACCGTGAGGACGACGTACGATATTGAGCGCACGCTCCAGCCAATCTACTCAGGTGGAAGTATTGCCTTGAGTGAAGATGGCCGCATTCTCGCAGCTTGTCTGGGAGAAGATGCGCTGATCACAGACGTTACAAATGGCAAAGAGCTTGGGAGGATCGAGGGGGATGGCGAGCCCATAACCGCATTAATCTGTAAAGCCGGATACGCTACCAAAAAGCTCAAATACTAACCTGTTCAGTAACACCCTCCGCGTCGCATCTGATCGTATGCTCCCGCTCTACGTCCATGCACATATATTCCCTTTCGCCTTCCGAACCCGAAGACGGCACCATCGAACTCGAATTGTTCCGTTCGCTCCGTCCACATACATCGCCTGTCGTAACCTTGGCTGTCGACAAGACCGGTACCCTCCTTGCTACGGGTGGTGCCGATGGAATTGTAAAAGTATGGGACATTCGTGCAGGTTACACGACCCACACCTTCCATGGCCGTGGCGGTGTGGTCTCTGCACTGCACTTCTTCCAGGTCGAGGTCGCGGGTAAAGAAGATGCAGGCGATAGCAGCAAGAAGCGTAAGAGACAGTCCCAGCACGATGCATCGGCCGAAACGAACGGAGCGGAGAGTACTCTGGAATACAGGCTTGCTTCAGGTGCAGAGGACGGCAAAATCCATATTTGGGATCTACACAAGCGAAAAAACGCTGCCGTTCTGGATTCCCATGTTTCCGTAGTGCGAGCACTCGATTTCTCGCCTGAGCAGAGCACGTTGGTATCGGGGAGCAGAGATAAGACACTGATAATATGGGATGCGAAAAAGTGGAAAGTAAAGCGTACAATTGCAGTGCTGGAAACTCTTGAAAGCGCTGGCTTCGTCGCAGGAGGACACCTCACCTACTCTGGCGGCGAGAACGGCCGTATCCGGCTTTGGTCTACTGAGACTTCGCAAGAGATCACCTGCGATCAGGAACCCGGAATTGAGACTGACGCCATCGTGGATATCCTTCATTATCCGGACCTACCCTACATTATTTCAGTCCATGCAGACCAGGTGCTCAACTTCCACTCGCTCAGCTCGGTCGGGTCACCTCTGATCGAAGAAACCATCGACCCTCTGCCCGTATTTCGAAGGGTCTCCGGTACACATGACGAAGTGATCGATCTGGCATATATTGGTTCGGACAAGTCACTTCTCGCACTGAACACCAACTCTGAAGATATTCGCATAGTAACGCTGAAAGATAATGGAGCAGAGGAGACTGCGGCGGAAGGCAAATACATTGGAGCTGACGTAGCTCTGCTGAAAGGACACGAGGATTTAATCATCTCTCTCGATGTAGACTGGTCAGGCCATTGGTTGGCGACCGGCTCAAAAGACAATACAGCTCGACTCTGGCGGATAGACCCCAAAAACAACTCTTACACCTGCGCAGCCGTCCTCACTGGCCACGCGGAATCATTGGGCGCTATTGCTTTGCCACATGCGGCACCACCAGAGTCTTCGGCAGCATACACAGACCCATTGAACAACCCTCCCACATATATCATCACAGGATCCCAAGACCGGACGGTAAAGCGATGGGATACCAGTAAAGACATGAAGCAGAAGCTACGTGCAAAATATACCCGAAAGGCACACGACAAAGACATCAACGCTGTAGACATTGACCCGTCAAGTACTTTGTTTGCATCAGCTTCGCAGGATCGAACGGTGAAGATATACTCTGCGGCAGACGGCGAAGCTGTAGGTGTTCTAAGAGGTCATCGAAGAGGTGTCTGGACCGTCAAATTTCAACCGAAAGAGTCTCAAGTGGCAGGATCTGGAGGTAAGGGTCTGATCGCTACAGGAAGTGCGGACAAGACTGTAAAGATCTGGAGTCTGGCTGACTATAGCTGTCTCCTCACCCTCGAAGGTCACTCCAACAGCGTCCTGAAGCTCGCCTGGCTGACATACCGACCTGTCGATGCACGCGACAAGCGAGGCTCTCAAGTAGCGTCTGCGGCTGGCGATGGTCTCGTGAAGATATGGGACTCTTCTTCCGGCGAAACCATGTCCACGCTCGACAACCATACTGACCGTGTGTGGGCCCTTACCGCACAGCCTAGCACTGGTGCACTGATCTCCGGCGGTGCAGACAGCGTCATAACCTTCTGGAAAGACACGACCAGTGCCACGCTAGAAGCCGCTACCACGGCGGAAGGAGAACGTGTAGAACTCGAGCAGAAATTGCAGAACTATGCCTTCGCTGGGAACTACCGCGAAGCCATCACTCTAGCGCTGCAGATGGACCAGCCAGGCCGCCTTTTCTCGCTCTTCAAATCCGTCGTGGAGTCGGATACACTTGATGAGGGCAGTCTCACGGGCCTCAGTGCCGTTGACGACGTCGTTGGTAACCTCGCAGACGAGCAGTTATACAAGCTCCTCCTACGTCTGCGCGACTGGAACACCAACGTGCGGTCTGCGCCCGTCGCACAGAAAATTTTATGGGCTGTTGTCAAGTCCTATCCTGCGTCACGACTTTCGACTCTTAGACCTGCGGGTAAGGTAGGCGCAAAGGGCAGTTTGAAGGATGTGCTGGACGCGATAAGGGCATATAGCGAGAGGCACTACAAAAGGGTAGAGGAACTGGTGGATGAGAGCTATCTTTTAGATTTCACCCTAAGGGAGATGGACGAAGTTGGTGATGTGAAGAGTCTCACCAATGGGACAGCGCAGCTGGGGCTTGGTGGGGATGTTGTGATGGTGGAGTAGGCTACGAAGAATGGCGGTATGGGAGCCTGGTGTGAATATACCCGTATGCATTTTCCGTGTCTATTCCATTTTGGTGTCTGCCTCGCGTGCCGCCACCGGTGATGGATGGTGCATCACCACCAAACATTTAGCGCCACAGAGCGAACGATTGCTATGGCCGCACGCCTATCTGTGCCACTCTCACCTCTCCACTGTAACACCCACAACTCCGAATCTTCAACAATTGAACAATCTTTCCGCCGCAAAACTGGTCTTTCTAACAACAAAGGAAAATTGGGACTTTCAATCTGACGCCCAAGAACGCCATCTCAAGACCAAAGCGATGGTCGTTTCGCGCGTCATCAGACTATGCATCGGACGTCTCTTGTTGATCTTCTCTCACTGCTGCACTCTCCAGGATTGGAGATCCCACTCGAAAACATTCTCAAGATGAGAACGCTCGAGACATCGCGAAGCTCGTCACTCTTTAACAGAGACCGTTGATGCATTTGAAGGTCTTCTTGGACAAGCACGAAACTTCCTTTGGTGCAGCAGGCATGGGGAAAGAGCAAAAATAATTGCAAAAAAGGGAATGGGAGTAGTGAGGTACACGTTGGCGCAGATATCTGACGAAGTTGGTGAGCTAAAAAAAAGGGTCGAGCGTCCGTTGGGACAGATGAATGTGCTTTTTTCTTTACAGATCTTGTAGGTCTCGCTCAATCACTGTTGCAACATCGTTTTTGACATGGACGATTACTAGTTTAGTCTATAGTACGCGGTTCGACGGAAGAGAAGATCAATTACCTACTCCATCCATCCCAATGCCCAGAAACTTTGGACGCTAATTCCTACTGAGCTGAGTCAAAAATTGCAGAAGCTGAAACAGAGTTCGGACGAGCCGAAAACTAAATATGACCAGCTTGTCGTTCAAGTGGAATGTCTTCGTTCAGAGCTTTGCATTGAGGTGAACTTATTTCGACAAACATTGGAACTGCATTGAATGATCTTAAACGAAAACATTTCAACGACCATAACAATGACTGGCACTTCAGAAATATCATCAACTTCAGAGAAACATCGAGAAGGTCTCATAGAGCAGAAAAGCCTCACATCGGACATAGTACCTCAAAGAAGTCGCTGTGCTCGGTTCTGAATGGCTGAACCATGACGGACAGAAGCGAGACCCAGATTTTAAGAAATACAACCTCACCTTGCAAGCAGCGCACACACTCCTGTCGCTGCTGGTTATCGTGAGTTCTAATACAGTCTCGCCGCGGCATCGTCTTCTCGGCCCATCTAGTCACCGACGCGGACTTTTTCGCAGTATGACCTCGCATTGTTTATAAGCAAATCTCTCGTGCCACTGATAACACCTTCGGATGTAGAGAGCTTCTGCGAAGATGGCTCCACGGTTAACCTCAACGCCATACTCTCGCCTATCGATCAAAAACCGGTGACACCCGTGCTTGACCAACACATTGGTCCGTCAGATACAAAACATGACAACATCAATCTTCCAGTCTGCATCAGATTTGGCATGTTTCACATCTCTGTCCTAGAAAACCAAGACTGTCGACTACATATCAAAACGTTGAAGATCAAAGTAAACTACAACTGTTTGCTTGCTGTTGCGACATTCTTTCTTCTACGTTCGGATTAATGTTGAATAAACGCAAAGGGAAGGACAAGATCTGACATGGAATTACTTACGGAAATCACGTCATTTCTGTTTCGATAATTCCATGGAAATGCGTTGAGCAGCGAAACGTTATTACCCAGCTCTGATGTACGGTAGATAAGTAATCACGCTCTTCATTGCCCAGGTGTCCCGGCATCTCTAGCGGACGCAGGATGCAGGAATCGGCACAGGGCTCAGCATTCTGTATGTAATGCACTCATACGGCATCGAACGACTTGTGCAGAGGCACTTTGCTCTGTGCATATATATACTACGACTAGGTAGGTACGGTAAAGGTAGGTACTGCTGTGTGTATGTTCCGCCAATCAAACGCGTACAAGGGTGGTTAGTGCGGCGGCGAATCGTCGGCGCTCGGGCCGCGTATCGGACTTGACGTTTCTCCCAACTTCGTCCTCACATTGCGTTCTTGCAGCTAATCTATCATCGCATCAAGTTCGTCGAATAATTTGGACCGTTTCTCAGCTTATCTCTCACACACGCGCATTGTGCACATGATGACTGGTCACGGGGGCTCATAGCGACATTGGGAAACACCTTTTCACTTTGGACCTTGGGATGAAGTTGCAAAGTTGACGATATGAAGGCTGCCCGAGTGCAAATATGGTTGGCGCACTTTCGGCCAAGGAATTCCAGTGCACTTCGGCCTCATGAATACACGGCGTCGTTATCGGGCACCAAATGTCGGCTTCCGACAAATCTTAATCGCAGATATGCTACAGTCGCCATCAGCAGCAACAACAACAACAACAACTCCTTGAACAAGACTATTCAGGTGCCCCTGGAGGATGATATCCCGGATCTCACGCCCGATGCGATTTCACTTATAGACGACATCCGCGCAAACCTGGTTCGGTATCCAAAAGAAGAAACAGAAACCGTGCTGGCAAATTTGGCCTGGTGCATCGAAAACAAAGCTTATTATGACCAGTTTCATTCTTGGAGCAGACGTCTTCGCCGTATTTGTGGGCGCCTTGAGAGCAGTGATCCGCTCGCCGAGATACAAGAAGTAGTCGAAGCAGTGATTGAGGGAACACTGGGCGCTAAACGGAACAAGGAGTATGCCTATTACCCACGGATCTTTTTCAGTCTGGAAAATACCCCTCTCAAGCTCCTCCAGCTATGTAATCAACCAGAGTTGGGTAGCAAGATACACCCGGAGGTAGTTACGGTGAAGAACGTCAGCAAGTTTCGCCTACACCTCAACATTCCAGGCATCGCAGATGAGCGGACCTTCGGTTCAGGCTCAAGCGAAAAGACAGCGAAGCGAAGGGCTTGGAGGGCGATGCTATTAAGATTGGATGCCACTGGAGCATTGTCAAAGCTCCTTCACCCCCAGGCTTTCCGAAAGGTCTCAAACCCCCAAGTTCCAACTGTCTCCCATATGATCCTAGCTGAGGAAATAGAGCTGGATAGGGTGAACTCCGACATCGTGAATCAAGAGAAGGATGGTATATCCGACATATACAACTATGCCGCGAAATTTGGTCTTGTTCCGCATATCGAAGCGTGCATGGTGACGCGCCGAATCCGTGGAAGTGGCTCGAACAAGGACCGGAAGGTCGCACAAATTTCAATAAAGCTTCCCGAACAGAAGATAGAGGTCATTTCCCATGGTATCGGTCCGAGCGCCGTAGTCTCGGCCGTGCTCGCCTTCAAGTGTGCCGCAGAGAAGTTGCAAGCGCAACACGACCCGGTTTCGGACGTCAACAATGATTTCTCGTCACTAAATACAAGCACAGCAGTCGAATTCGTAGATACGGTTAGGAGATTGGAAGGCGACTTTCATCTGGCGCTCACGGGCAAGACTATTGAATGTGCTGGATCGGTGCTCAATGTTTGTCAGTTGGAATACAATGGGGAGCCAATCGGGCAACAGGCGATAGGATGGTCAGTACGTGATGCTGAACAAGTGGCGTTCCTCACAGCAGCAATCGAGCTTGCTCGAAAAAGGCCCGACATCCTACATCAATTTGTAACCAGCCGAGCGGGAGGCAACTCAGGTAAATCCAGGATCCTAGAAAGATGCCCAGCGGTGAAAACAGAGGTGAATGCCGAGGCCCTTGATATTATGGAGACTACCCTTCTTAAAGCCAAACAAGCTGGGTTATCCGAATGTCAAGAGACATTGGTAGCAATTTCACACTCCGTAACAAAGCCTCGAGAACGTCGGCGTCCACGAGAAGCGATGGGTATAACCAGCAAACGCCTCCTCGATCGCCTACAGCAGTTCGAAGCGGATCCAAGCACAAGCAAACTTCGTAACGCAAAAGCAGCATTGCCAATTAGTCGGTACTCGTCAAAAGTCCTTGACATGGTATCTAGCAATGTATACAGTATCGTTGTTGGTGCGACGGGGTCAGGCAAGACGACGCAGGTCCCTCAGATCATTCTGGACGACGCAATACGTCGCTCAGAGGGCGGTAGCTGCAACATCATCTGTACTCAGCCGCGCCGTTTGGCTGCAACTTCCGTGGCACGACGAGTGGCAGTGGAGCGTGACGAAAGACTGGGACTGTCAATTGGATACCAGGTACGGGGAGACTCCAATCTGCCACAGCCTGGAGGAAGCATTACTTACTGCACAACTGGTATACTTCTTGAGCGTCTCAAATGGAATGCCGATGATGTACTCGGTAATGCGAGCCATCTGGTGATTGACGAAGTTCACGAGCGAGACATCTATAACGATTTCCTGCTCATCGTGTTGAAGAGAGCAATCGCAGCTCGGCAGCTCGCTCGGAAGAGCGTTCCGAAAGTCGTTTTGATGTCTGCAACCGTAGACAAAAACCTCTTCTCTGCATATCTCCCGAATACGGTCAACGGTAAACCAATACCGTGTCCATCCCTGAAAGTGCCCGGTCGCACATTTCCAGTCAAAGAAAGGTATCTCGATGACATCTTGAGCGAGATGACTACGCTCCAGCCAGAACTGTCCCAGCAATTGGCTGCACGAGAAAAAGACGACACGGAGGCCTACCTGATTGCCGAAAAAGCGTTCGAGCATGCAGACGTTGAAGTGAACTCGGTCGGGAAGAAGCAGGACGACTTTAATGACCCAGAACCCAGTAAGAAAGAAGAAGCTCTTGTACCCATCGCTCTACTGGTGGCTACGATCGCACACATATGCAAGACTAGCCCCGATGGCGCGATACTTGCTTTCCTTCCCGGAGTTCCGGAGATCGTAACGACGGAGGAAGAAATGAGGCGAAGCTTTGTCTTTGGTCTCGACTTCTCGAATGGAGAGGCATTCCGGATCCACTTACTACATTCGCTGGTACCGCCCGAACAACAACGGGAAATCTTTGAGCCCTTACCGACTGGTTGCCGGAGGATTATCCTTTCCACGAACATAGCCGAAACGAGCATCACCGTCCCTGATGTCAAACATGTTGTCGATCTCGGAAAGCTTCGACAGAAAATTTACTCGCCTGTGGACCGAGTCACGGCGTTACAAACAGTCTGGGAAAGTGGTTCCAATGCGCGACAACGAGCGGGCCGAGCTGGCCGAGTGTCCAACGGCAACTACTATGCTTTGTATTCTCGCAACCGCAGGAAAGCCATGCCAGAATATGGGCTTCCTGAACTGCTTCGCACTGACCTTCAAGAAATATGCCTGTCGATCAAGGCTCAGCGCTTTGAAGAGAGTGTATCGAGCTTCTTGTCCGCGGCTATCGAGCCGCCAGCGCCAGAGGCCATTCAATTTGCGGTGGCAAACCTCAGAGCGATTGAAGCATTCACCGAGAACGAAGAAGTGACTGCACTTGGTGGCATTCTTTCTAAACTTCCCGTCCACCCTGCTCTCGGGAAAATGATCCTGCTCGGCCTCATATTCCGCTGTCTTGATCCCATGATCATTATTGGCTCCATGTACGGTGAGCGAGCTTTTTTCGTAAATCCACCTGGCATGCGAACATTGGTACGAACAACCAAACAAATTTTCAACGTCGCCAATTCAGACCATATTACCAGCCTCAAAGCCTTTCAGTATTTAAGACAGTACTCTCGCGAGGTCGATCGGCGGTCCGTCCGTCAAAAGGCAACAGCCCGCCTTATGCACTATGGGGCCTTCTGTGCAATCTCCCAGACTGCGAAACAGGTTGCTGAGATTTTGGTTGATGCCGGTCTGCTTGATGCAGAAATGGCGAAGAACGAGGACATTGGCGGCGATGCGCTAAACCGCAATTCGCACAATTATGACTTGATCAAGTGTCTGATCGTGGGCGGCGTCTATCCCAACATCGCGGTAAAGCCAATTTTATCCGCGAAGTCATTCCGCACAGAGTCAAAGAAGAATATCGTTCCTCACCCCGGCTCGGTCAATGCCCTCACGAGAGGAGGCGGGCCGTCAACGGCCCAGCATATTCTCGCGTTCACGACACTTGCACGAGGTCACGGCAGCGACACGCTCTTCATGCGCGAAAGCTCTCTCGTCACGCCGCTCGCAGCCATGCTTTTTGGGGGCCATCTACAACAGGAAGATAACTTGGTCATGGACGATTGGCTTCCTTTCGAGATCGATCACCAGCATGCAGGTGACCAGATCAACACGATCATGCAGTTTCGAAAAGCCAAGGACCGCATGTTGAATGGGGTGTTCAAGTTGCTTGCGGATCCGAACGAGACTGACACGGCGGTCAATGTGATGGAGATCATGGTCGAGGGCTTGGTGAAGGTTTTGGAGGCGGACTCCGTGGTACGCGACAAAGATCAGGTTTTGTTCGGGCAGGCAAAATCAGATAGAAGGAAAATCTCGCAAGAGCTCGCCTGGTCAAATATTTCTCAGCTCTACAGGTCGAGGAATTTGGCGCGGATGGAGGAGCTTTAAGGCCGCGGAAGGGCTGTATTGATATGAGGGGAAGTATTTGGGTTAAATTGTATTAATGGGATAGATCGACAGACTGATTATGGTTGTATTTGTGTAACGACTTACCGCTTCCACCCCATCAGGAATCTTCCACGCAAATAAGTAATGCTACTACTCAATTCCAGGATATGGTAACGTCTTGAGATACATTACCCAGACGAGACATTTATTTCAGTGTTCACTCAGTCGGGCGAATGATTGTACATCATAACACCATCCACATTGTTCAGGCACAGATGCTTCACTGTCGCGCTGCGGCCCATCACTCAGAATTTAACTAGTCCCCTTCCATTCTTGAACCCATCCATCAGGCCCTTGTCCCGGCCATCTTCCTCATCACGATCACCAACTACTACCGACGGTGTCACCTCATTTTACATTGGTGGCGGCCACTGTAGGAGCAGAAGCGTACACGGGAACACCATCTCTCTACTTGCTAGGCTGCTGGCCCGCCGAGCAGGTGATGCATTGCGAGGTGATGTGACATTATCCAAGCTTGAGAATGAATAGTCAATTGCTCTTGCGTTGTGATACGATTAAAGCCATAGCCTGAGCCGTAATCTTCTTGGATACACATTCAACTTCATCCGCCCACCTTTCTGAAGAACACCAACGGAGAAATAACAGGCAGATTCGCCGCCCAGATACCCAACAGCATTTCGAGCATAGCAAAAAAGGTGGGATTAAAGACCCTCAAGATGAGCGGCGTCTCGTCGTACGGAGGCGCGACCCAGCCGAACGTGATCCGGCCTAGGGGATACGCGACACAAAGGAAAATCGTTCGCAGGACGCCGGCTACGGTAGAACTATGGATGATTAGCCAAAGCGGAAACGTAGATAGGGGAGAGGTAGACTTACATGCCACCTAGAGTAAAGATGACGCTTACAGCGATCATCTCGGAGTGTCGTAACCGTAGCTTCTTCACGTACAGTAAAGGCAATAGCAAGACGGCGCCATCGGTGAGCACGCTCGTCGCCGCGAACGCAATCAGCAGTGGGCCTTTGTCGCCGCAGCCCTCCCTTGCCAGCGTCTGGTCCAAAGCCCACTGCAGCTCAGGATGCAATCCGCAGAGAAGTAGATCCGCCAGAAAAAACGACACCGTCCACAGCGCCACCAGCCAGATGAGCGCATTGTTGATGCGCTTGAAGTGTCCCACGTTGCCGAACAGTCTGCGGTAGAAGTACAACAGACTCAGCTTGACGGCGCCGAAAGAGAGCTTCTCGATGACAATCATGGTGAAATCGACTTTGTGCTCGACGGTGGCGACTTCGGTGCTCACTTCGCCCCCGGTCACTACCTCGCCGGAGGCGCCATCGATGGCGTTGTGGAACTGGATCCCCGTGCAGGAGCACGTCACGAGCAGGCCGATGACGATGAATAAGTCGTCGAGGTAGAGTTTGCGGCCGTTGTAGAGCCGGGGTTCGTAGGATAGCCGCACCCAGAACCGGAGGCAGGTGAGGATGATGCCGATTGCTGTCAAGATGGCGTACAGAGGTATCGTCAAGGCCGGGGGGTACAGTGTGGCAGCCATGTTCCGAGCTCTTTACATGTCGTGATGAGGGCGATGCAGGGCGGAGAATGGATAGGTAATTGTGGAGCCCCCGACATGTATGTATTCACTTGCCGCGCATTATTTGCCCACGAGTAGGGGGACTAGAAGTCCCTTTGGGCGCCTTGGTATTGTGTATTCCCCCTATTCAGTGGCTTCTGTGGCTATCCCGATGAGGCTTAGCGCTACCGACAGGGGCCGGGGGTTGTGAATTCAAGCGGCGGAGCGCTGACCATGACGAGGTGCATGCTCAGCCCCCCAAAGCCTACCCCAGATAATGGAATACGGGAGCGTCGCATGTCATGATCAAAGGCTGAGCGCATCAGGAAATGGCGCCGATTGACCATGTGTAATTGCCGAGATGGAGTACATCTCTCTAACCTTCGAACCGGAGTAGATGTCATAGAAGGATTTGCCGAGACCGTAACAGCTGGACTGCCTACTATACATGGCCCTGTGCGGGGTCTGCTGGATTTTTTTATTGGATCACGGTAGCTGACAAAAGAATGCTGCACCGTAGGCAAGCGCGCACCTTATCCAGTGTAAATGTACCGTGTAAACGTTTGTAAATTTATAATATCATACATCAGCACAGTGCTCACAGTAGGGTCTCAAGCATTTCCATGGTTATTGCCGGCCGCTGTGGATAGCTTGAGTAAAAGCTAAGCTTCTGGGTATCTTAACATACGGTAGGCAAGAGTGGACCTTGCAAAGTCGTCGACTCACATCCCAATGGTTTTGCTGATTGTCGTCCGATATCCGCTTACCCACGCAATCGACTGCCTCGCGATGTTTTATATTCGCATCCAGCACATCTTGTGGACAATAAGTCGACCTGTAACAGTCCCCAGCTATAATTACCGTCGTGTTCTCTGACACCGAAGGATCAGATGGTCTTTCGAACATCGAAGCAATGTGCCGTTCAGCCCAGGCAAACTCGAAGGACGAAAGAAGGCTGAAAGCAATATACAGAAAGCAGGGAGGATGCATATGTCGGACAAGCGATATCCAAAAGGGACTAAAATGTTTCAAAAATGCTGCCGGAAATACATGCAGCGCGGCTGACGGGCACGTTGTGTTGAACTGATGGTCCGGGGTCTGGGGTGACGGCAGATGGGCACGTACGCGTCTGACAGGTGTGAGCAGGTTGCCTATGAGATGGTCGCCCCCACAGAGAAGCCGCCATTCCAAGAGGCTGGGCCTGTTACGAGGTCGCAGCACGTTCACCGTTGCGTAATCCAAGTGCGGGAGGGAAGGGGAGGGAAGGGACGGGCCTCTGCTTGCGGCGTATGGATTTCGTCTTGGAGGCGTAAAATGGAAGACGGTCCAATGCCATGACGGTTCCTTTGGAGATAGCGTCGACGTTGCAAGAAGGTGTAAACTGCCAGGGCCGATCCATGGGTTGAGGCCCAAGCGGCCGGCTTGGCGAGGAATGGACAAAAATAGAGCCGTGCGTTCTGCACATGCTGGAGGCGGAAACCTTTGGAAACAAATCATCCCCAAAACGTACCGACTCCGACTGAGATGCCGTCAAATAGCATCGATGCAGCAATATTGCCACCGTGAATGTCTCCATCCGGGCAATTAACCCACCTGTACAGCAGTTCCGCGGCGTGACCATGCCTTCGATGCAGCTGGCGTCACTGTACGAGTGCCAACAAGTGCTGACCGACAAGAGGCTAATCTGCGCAGTGCAAGTTGATGACAATATCAGTACCGAGAACTGCGTGGACGAAAGGCGTCTGTATGCGACAGTTGGGCGAGCTTCGAGGCACTGTTGCAGTCGTCAGTCGCCATTGCGGTGACTCGAGCAGCACCCACGCGGCCTCGAACCCACATGAGAGTGGAGTCGCTTGATCCTGCTTCCTGCTCAAGGGCGACGGGCTGATCCGATGGCGCGATTGGCCTGTGTCGCCCCCGCGAGGCGCCTGCGGGAGCTTGTTTCCATGAATCGTTTAATGCTCGACCCTGCATCGCCTGGCCATTCACACCTCGCAGCGCCCCATGTCTGTTCTTTCAGGCGCGAAACGCAAGAGTACCATTGGGCCACGCCCGCAGTGTCCCTCTTCACTCGACGCCTGCAGTCCATGGCGTCTATCTGGGCGTGTGCAGAGCTCGTTGTCTTCGAAATGGCCGGACTTCTTCCACTCATTGTAACTCCCCAGCGGCGAGCTTCTGCGGCGCAGTGCGACACGAAACTTCAACATCCATCCCCTCATGGTTGACGGCCACAACTCCATCGTCTCTACCCTACCACGCCTACCGTGCTGACGGGTTCGACGCCATCAGCAGGTGTCAGCGCTTCTCCAACACCAAGACGACCTTGCAGGTGCGCCGGTCTGGAAGCAACACTTTTCAAATCGTCTATTGCTTTCTCCCGGGCGTCTAATTCTGGGCCACTCCCCTCTCGTCTTCCCACTTGGCCTATCAGCCGCCGACCTGCAGTGTACACCACGCCGTTGCCGCCATACATTTAGTCTTGTGTAAGTACCCGCCACCCTTCCATCCCGACTCTCTCCACCATCACCCGTGCTCCCCGCCCGCCCAATCTCACCGTTCCACACCCTCCAAGCGCCCGAGACAAAAGGCCAGCGCTTCGCCCTCTTCCTTGCGTCTCTCCTCTCCTCCTGCCAGCAGGTCTCACTATTGTAATACTCTGTCTCCTCACTACGAACGCATCTTGCTGGCGCTGCGACTTGTCGAAACCTGGGCTGGATCCAAGTTGCTGTTCTTCCCATAAACGTCTCCGCCATACATCTTCACCTCGCATCACTATCCATTCCATGAAACTCTCATATACTCCCGCCGCGTGAATCCGCAACAGGTCATAGGATGGCAACCAACGATAAGAAGAACCCCACAGTTACTACCGAGAAACGGAAGTCCGGAGACTCGCTCGCACCACCGACAAAGTCGCCTCGTGCAGCACGCTTTGCGGAGGCAACTTCAGTGTACTCGCCAATCGACCCGCCACAGCGACCGCTCGACTACCCCACGAACCACTATCAACCTCAAGGACAGGTGTCTGACGTGGGCTTCGGCTACGTCCAACCCATCGAGATGGAGGAAACCGACAGAAAATACCTTCCTCCTCCTACGCCAAAGACGCCACTGAGGAGCGCGTTAAAGTCGCCTGGCGCACCACCACGGACACCAGGCGCAGAGACGATGATCCTTAGCCCGACCTTTAGAGAAGAGCAGATCCTCGATAAGCGGGAACAATCAACAGATAAGGAGCAACAAAAAGACATGGTACTTTCATTGTTCACAAGTACCGAATTGGCTCACTAACAACGAACAGAAAGTCAAAGTACGAGTACGGGTGGCAAAGATGTTCTTACGAGGCGTCAACTTTGCCTGCAGTCTTATTGTTCTGTCTATGATTGCCACAACCTTCTCCATTTTCAACGCCACAAAGCACCTGCCCCCGCGGAACGGTCTCCCACCATGGGCTGAGAACCAAAAGATCTGGCCTCAGGTCCTGCTTCTCTGTATAGCCTGTATCTCTCTGTTCTTCTCAATTATTGTCATTATTGCGTACACAAGAGGCGGACATCACAGAGCAGAGAAAGTCGCCGCGTACTACACCGTCTTCGCCGTTGGATTCTTCATCTTCAGCATCATTATGTGGGCTGTCGGTGCCGCTATCTTCAACCAAAGTAAAACACAAGGAGGCAACAAAGACATGTGGGGATGGTCGTGCGTAGACAACAAGCGACGGCACTTGTTCGAGAACGATGTGACATATGCGCTCATGTGCCGACTTCAGGTAAGCAGATTGAAAAGCTCTACAAAACTTCCTATCTAACAAACCACCACAGAACTGGTCCCTTGTCTGCTGCATCATCGAAGTCGTCGTCGAGACACTCTGCATCATCATCTACGCCATCGTCTTCTACCGCTTCTGGTCCAAGCGCAAGCTCCGAAAGTCCATGGCTGTGCGCGACAAGGCCCGTTCCGACCTCTACCTCGCCCAGCTCCGCTCTCAGTCCGCTCCCAACACTCCCGGGTTTGGCCCTCTCTCTCCTCGATCCGGCGGTTGGCGACCACCCCCAGGCCACCCGCAGTACTACGACCCGCAGTCTGCCGCTGAGAACGGTGACGCCGACAAGGTGCAGTACGCCTACGCCCGTGAGATCGCCCAGCCGCAGCCTTTCACGTTAGGAGCACCCCCGATCAAGGTCACAGGAGCTACTCCTCATGTCGAGCAGAACGGCTTCGACGCACCCACAAGGACGCAAACATCTTCCCCCGGCTTCCAGGAGCAGCATAACGACCACGTCGGTGCCGCACCGGGCGAGCAGCAATACGCGTCGGTCCCCATCCCAGGCGCCTACGCGCACCCGCCGCAGCACACGCCAGGCTTTGACTTTGGGCCCAACGTGCCCGGTCCCAGATAAGCCTTTCCAAACCAAATCAAACAGCTCAAAGTCTGATCAGCGTATCGTATCGTATCGCGGAGTCGCATTATTTCTCTTCTACCACCTTTGTCTACGGGATCAGGGTCATTTCTTGGACGTGGCTGGCGATCTCGGCGGGTGTATCTTGTACATGATTTCCCCACTTTTTCATGGCTTCGGCCGGTTTTTTTTTTCTTTATCTCTCGATCGTTGATAATCTCCTTTGATACCTAGCTGCGCTGGAGGGCAGAATGAATGATTGATGAGGAGGAGTGACGGGGGCAGCTGTATGTACAGTGTAGTTCTCGCACGTGCGGAATGCAAAATGTGGATTGGCTTCATGTTTACATCGACTGAATGTGTAACACTTGTGCTGCAAATGCGATCAACCGGTGCGAACATGTCGAGAAATTTCGAACTTCTGGAGATACCTAACAGCCCACATCGCAACCGTGACCCACCACAGCAGCCGACAAAGAGAAAACCTGCACTTCTAAAGCATATCTCATACTGTAGGAACTCACTGTGACATACAGTCATAAAATCACCATATGCCAGTCCATTCACAACCATAAAAAGTGAAGTCATCACTGTCAGCCCGTGTGCACCCTCCACGCACCCACTTTCACTGTTCGCCCGCCCCCAATCCATCCCCCAACCCAGCCCCAGCCGACCCGTGCCGAGCGGCCTCCAATGCAACCCCATCACACTCCCCAGCGTCTCGCCACATCACTCTCCCGCCCGCAACCCCTCTCAACCTCGCACTGCCTCGACCGCTATCACCGCTTCCCCCTCCGCATGAGAGAAAGTCCCCCCATGCGCAGGCAATAGCGCATATGCGAGTGCACGCTTCCAGAGGGACCGGCCGCGGCCGACCTGCAGCCGCCGAGCCTGTACGCGCCCGGGAAAGCCGACGGCACGGGGAGGGGAGGGGCGCGCACGAACGGTAGGCTCCGGCGGCGCGGGCGTGGTACGAGGTCGTGAGGGGTGGGACGGTGGCGCGATGGGCGTGGTGGTGCAGGAGAGGCGGTGTTGGGGTGGATGGAAGGGGAAGTCGATTGCGGTGGGGGGGTCACGTGTGGGTGAGAGACCCCCGGGCTTGTCACGGCCAAGGTGCGTCTGAGTTGTGGTAGGTATGGAATTATGTCGATAGAAAGGGAGGGGGGTGTCTGGCTGGCTGGACACAGCGACGGAAGGTAGGTTATATGGTTTCTGAAGATCAGACCTACGATTGAGGAGGTAGGACCCGTGACCGCCTAGCACACGTCGCTTCATGCTGGAATCTGTTGAGGGTAGTACGTGAACTGAGGTGACGAATATGATTTGATTATGTAGAATAGAGTGCTATGGGCGTCTACTATGGGTAGATACGACCAGCCTCGTTCAGTTGCCCAAACCCACCAAGTACATGTCACCACCAACTCCACGATGCCTGCGGCCAACGTTCGAACATGAGCATACACCTAATTTGACCACAGTGAGTGACGAGGACGCAAACACAACTCAGGCTTGTGCGCGTCCCAGCAATGCTCTCAGCGACCTCAATCGCTCCCAAAATATGGAACTGTGCAGTGGTAGAGTCAACGCCTGCAGCGAGGAAGGCATTGCCACTTGCGTGGGACACAGGGTGCGATGGCCTTGGAGCTGCTCCATGATGGCACCCTAGAGCGTATGCTTGACGCTACGACTGTTGTGGACAAGCAGTGTTGCTGGATTGCTTCCAACGTCGCGTTGAGACAGTGCTTAAGGTTGTGCCAGAAGAAGGGCGATGCAAATTGCATTGAGTTGTTTAGTTTACGATTTGAGCGAACGGCTTGCTAGAGAGGCATGGAGAGAAAGGCGAGTGTAATTTGAACGACGGGTGTAAGGCTGGGTATGAGATGCGGGGCCGATAGGTCGAGAACGCGGCAATGTGGGCAACGGGACGATCTGGGAGGATCAGTAGCAACAGGACAGCAAGCAACAGACAGTCAGTCACGATGGTCGCAAAGCGACAAAGATCACTAATGGTTAAACGGCGTTCACCCTAGTGAAGCCTCCATCGTATTGTGATCGAAAGACACTCGCTCGAAAGCAAGGCCAGCTCCATTGATGGGCCGCAAGTTGCTGCTTGCTGTTTTGGTAAAGTACACACCGGGACTCCATGGGACCAACCCTCCGAGACCGAATATGCTTCATGTCATTCCATGCTATCCTCTTTCACCCGTCACTCCGTCCACGCTTATCGGACGATGCCCTCGAATCGGTTCTTGTACCACTTGATGGTCTCGGTGTTGTTGACACGGTGGGAGGCACCGATCTTGCTCTGGCACCGCCTGCGCTTGGCAACACGCTCGCCGGGGCGGGTCATGCAGACGTAGAAGTCCATGCCGTAGATACTGGGAATTGTCAGTGGCTGTCCGTGCGCTGCCGTGCTTGCGGTGTACCTACCCGATGCTAGGGTCGTACTTGATGCCCAAGTCGATGTGCTCGCTGATACCGAAACCGAAGTTGCCGGAGGCGGAGAAGTTGCGCTTGCGGAGCTCGTACTCCTTGACCTTGAGGCCACGCTCGAGAATCTCCTCGGCCTTGGGGCCACGGATGGTGACGTGGACGGAGATCTTCTCGTTCCTCCTGATGCCGAAGGTTCGGACGGTGTAGCGGGCCTTGCTGTAGACGGGCGTCTGACCGCTCAGCTGCTCGAGCACCTTGGCGGCACGAGTAAGTCTGTCACCAGACTCGCCCACGGAGATGTTGAGGACGAGCTTCTGGATGCGGAGCTCCCGCATGGGGTTGGAGGCTTTGGAGTCGGCCTGCGCATGTTGTTAGCGGGCGCGGTCCCTCTGAGCGTGCGACGTCGAATTAATTCCGTACCATTGTGTGTGCTGCGGAGGTTAGTTGGCTGGAGTGTCAAAGATGGGCGCTGTTCGTGAGTTTGAGAAAGTGTGCGGGCTAAGCGAGATCGAAGGTGCGCTAGCTAGGCGTGCGCATTACCTAAGCGACCATCGCAAAGCTTCACGCCCGCTCAACGTCGACGAGCTCCACATATACACTCCACGCGCTCCACGACAGGGGCCGTACCTGCGATTCCGACTCTTTTCCACTTCAAGTTGCCAAAGTCGTCCTCGGACGCACCACCTCCAGCATGTCTGGCGCCGCGAACAGGCAGGGGAAGATGGTACGTACCGCCGCTGCACCCTCCCTCACGTCCTTGATCTGAGAGAACAACGCCTGTAGACTGACTGACTGACTGACGCTGGAATGTAGCAAAATCTGGTAGGTGCTCCTCACCTCGCTCCGAAGACGCGCGCGACTCACCAATACAGATCAATTACCGCATGAAAGTTACCCTCGCAGATGGCAGACAGATGGCGGGACAGATGCTCGCTTTCGACAAGGTGCGCACCCCAAACTTCTTGTGGGGACGCGCTGACTTTGGGATCTAGCACATGAATCTGGTTCTCGCCGACACAGAAGAATTCCGCCGCACTCGACGAAAGGGCAAGGCCGCACCAGGCGCCGCGCAACAAGTCACTGAAACCGAAGAGCGACGCGCTATCGGACTCACCATCATTCGCGGCGCGCAAGTCATCTCTGTCGCCGTCGACGGACCGCCTCCTGCCGACCCTGCTACGCGACTTGGAGCAGCAACTGGCGGGCAAAGCACTGCTGCAGCTCTTGCTTCGGGCCCGGGCATCGCTCGTCCTGCTGGACGCGGTCTGCCCGTTGGCCTGACTGGACCTGCTCCAGGAGTCGGAGGACCTGGCCCGGGATTCGGACCCCCGGGTGGATTCCCAGGCGGGCCGGGCGGATTTGGCCCGCCTGGATTTGGACGAGGAGGACCTCCACCGCCTGGTTTCCCGCCTGGCGGGCCACCTGCTGGCTTTGGAGGCCCACCTCCGTTCGGCGGCGCGCCTCCGGGCTTCCCTCCCGGCGGACGAGGTGGCCCACCTGGGTTCGGCGGTCGATAAGTTGGAAACAGGGAGATTGCGAATGCCTGATAAAAAAAGCGTCAGAGCTGGGACTACGTTTCTTGCACGTGGAATTGCCAATTGGGGACCGACCAACGGCTAGCCAAGCACAAGGACTTCCGGTGCGCCGCTGCCGCTTACTTTACGAACAGTCAATGGTCTGATAATACAGTGTTCTCCTGGCGACGCAATGGTGCAACTTGAGGGGGGGCATCGAGTAGTTGAGAGAAGAACCGTGCTGATACTGATGCGAAGGTGGCTCAATGGAGAATGATACCATGCAATAACTCTACAAAGAACATATCATGACTGTGAGACTGTCCTTTTCGCTGATGTGCTGTGAAGTATTTCTCGCCTGTGCAAGCAAGTTATGTGTTACTAAACGTCGCTGAATTCTGGCGCAGCCCACCATCAAGAGCAAGGTCTCGATTTACCTACTTCTTGTGCCATTGAGCGTGCACACCCCACCCAATGAGTGTGAGTGCAGGCTTCCATTGCGCACGTGACCCCCAGTGCTCGCGCCGATGCACCGGCTCCGAACCGCCTTGGCGAACAGCGCTCTCTCCCAACGCCAAAGATTCAATTCGCTCGCCGAAGACTCACCCAGTTCAACTTCCCCGGTCGCAGCCCCCTCCCCACCGAAAAAGATGGCGGCCGCAATCAAGGCGCTCAACGCCAAGATCCGCTCAAACAAGTATGCGGACTACTTCTGCTCAACCCGTAAGTGCGCCCGTGGAGTGAGTTCGCGATCGGCGGGTCCGGTAACGGACTGCGATGCGAGGAGAAGCGAGACGAGGTGCGCGCGCTGGACGCATTGCGCGATGCATGAATGAGAAGGAGAAGGCGGAATGAACGGCAGCGAGCGAAGAGGAATTGCAGCAAGCTAACGACACGGAACAGACTTCTGGGGACCTGCGAGCAACTTCGGTATCCCGCTCGCCGCCATCGCAGACATGAGCAAGGACCCTGAGATGTACGTTTCTCCCTCTCTCCCTCCCTCCCTCGTTTCCTCTGGCATATTACTAACGTGTGCGCCAACAGCATCTCGGGCCCCATGACCGCAGCCCTCTCCCTCTACTCGGGCACCTTCATGCGCTACGCCCTCGCCGTCACCCCCGCAAACTACCTCCTCTTCGGCTGCCACGCCATCAATTTCACCTCCCAGCTCGTGCAGGGCTACCGATACGTCAACTACCGCAACCTGGGCGGGAAGGAGTTGGTGGTGCAGGCGCGGGAGGCGGCGAAGCAGGCGGAGGTTAAGGTTGAGGCCGCTGTGAAGAGTGTTGGAAAGTAAAGCGAGTGAAGCTTTGATGTTGCGGTTGGATACATTGGAGTGGGTACGATAGAGAGAAGGGGAGAGAAAGAGCATCGGACTGTGGATATCGCTTCATGTCGTACTGCAACGAGTGAGGCTTGTGCTGCTGCTAGGTTATATGATCTCCTGAATCTACGGAGTCGGCATCATGCATGTTGTGGACGTGAAAGCTATGTCAATAGCGGTCAGCATGCGAGAGCACTGCACGCCACATGAAAACCACACTACCAAGTTTCCTTCGCAACGAAACAAAAACAAACGCTCTGATTACCTGTATCATCATGTCCTATCATATCCCATCCTATCCTATCCTCCCATCCACACATTCACTATTACATCCTCCACTGTCACCAAATGGTCTACTCTAGATCCACACGCTCTCATCCTTGTCCACCGAATCCCTGTACTCCCGAAGCAAACTCTCATACTTGGGATAGAAGCTCTCCCCCGTTCCCGTCCCCTTCCTAATCCCTAGTGGTTTCGGTACCAAGTTCTCATCCTCGACCGGCGGCCACTCCCCCATCTGCCTACTTGGTCCGAGATCCCTGAGCTCCCTAGCCGGCTGGTCCAAGAACTGCCGTACGGGCCCCTTGAACACCCTCATATCCAGCTCCGCACCCGGTCCATCCTCCGCCTTCTGCTTCCCTTTCGACTCCGAGCGCGGCACTGGTGGGAAGTTAGAACCCATCTTCGCGTCCGCACACACCATCGAAGCATCGCTATCGCGCCGGGAGCATTTGGGATGTTTAGCTCTCCCGCCCTTCTTCCCTTTCTTCCCCTCGCCGATCTCTTTCACACCCACATCCTTCGCAAACACCGTGTGCAGGAACCCGAAACTAGACTTGGTGAGAAACCCCAGCTTACCTGCTTCGTCGGCGCGCCGTTTGGCTTCCCTCTTCTCTTGCAAGGCCGTCCACTCGGGATTCACAATCTGCGGTGCGACCGCCACCGCCGCTCCTGGCCCCCCCACGCCGCCAGCTTCGGTCGCAAAGTTCACGGCAAGTCCGCCAGGCGCCATGACGGGGCGTGAGTCGCTGATGGCGTCCTTGAGTTTCTGCTGGTGCTTTGCGCGGGCTCTGTCCTTTGTTTGGGCGAGCAGGTCAGTGAAAGGGTCTTTTTTAGAACTAGTATTTTTGTGGTGCGAATGGGGGTCAAAGAAGGCAGAGAAAGTCTCGGCGAGAGACTTCTTTGGGGCTTTGTTCGTTTTTGCCTTGTTGGGTGTTTTTTGGTAGGGTGGGCGTTCGGTCGGGCGGTCGTCGAGGGAGGCAGAGCGAGGAGGGGGTTTGGACGTGGCGTAAGGAAAGTCATGACTCACTGCGAGAGAGCTCCCTGCTGGGTGCTTGTTCTGCGGATTAGAGGCAGTGGTTAGGATTTTGTGATCTACCTCGTGCTGCGATGCGAGTGGGAGTTTACCCTCGCCGTGTCGAGGCGGACTTGTACCTACTCGCCGCCTGTACGCCTCCTTTTGCTTTGCGAGCTCAGGCGGCTCCGGTTCGCCTGGACGACGAACAGGCGGCGGAGGGAGACCCTTCTCTTGAAGTGCCCTGGACTTGGGCGCGGGACGCAGCTTCGGTACTGAGGCTTTGGCTCGAAGGGCGTAATCAATGATACTCTCTTTCGAATCGTACAATACGCTCTCAGCAGCTGTGACCGGGACATCCCGGGAATGGTAATTGTACGTAGATGTAGTACTCACCTTGCCCTGCGATCCTTCACGTCCACGCGGCTCCCATAAGAAAGAATCCGGGGATGGCTCCGGGATTACGGGCGATCTGACAACGCCTAATAGCGGTGTTCGAACTGGTACAGGAGGCGAGGTGATTAATGCTCTGGGCGGTTGTATTTCCAGAGCCGCAGCGTGCACGCGATCGAGCTGCTCGTTCTGCGCCTGCGTGCGGGCTGCGTGTGTACGTGGGCTTCCCGCAGCCCACGGTGCCTTCAGAGAAATCTTCATTGGCTTCAGCTCGCACTTCTCCTTGTTCAAGCCCCGGATGCCGCTCCACATCTTCTGACCTTCGCCTTTGGGTCCATCGTGATACACTATTTGGAGTTCTTTGCCGAGATTGTGGACCTTCATTAGTGTTTCCATGTCTGAGTGTTTGCGAGACTTGAAGGCCTTTTTGACTGAGGGTAGTTGCACATGCTTGTGCTTCTTCTCTTGTCCAAAGTTTGGTCGAGCCCTGGGCTGGGTGGGAAGGGAAGGTATCTGCTTGTTAGGCTTGGGCCTTGGAGTGTATAGTGTTTCCGGGTCAGCACCATCGAGAGACGTACGAGCAGAGCGAAAATCAAACCACCCTACATTTTGGGGTACTTTTATGACGTTAGGGTCAGTAGGATTGCACTCTACAGGTGGTGGTGTCGGCAGCCTGTCAACGACGGAAAGCGCAGACCCATCTGATAAAGAAGGAGTGTGAGGAAACGGATTCCTGAACGGTGAAAATGGTCGAAATGTTGGTAAGGAGTTTCCTTGTGGAGTACTAGAGTACCTTTGCTTCACCTTCGGATGTTCTTGTGATGTTTCAAAGTAATTGTAATCGTCTGCAGGCGCTCGATTGTGAGCATGCATGTCAAGGTCCGGCACCTCTCTAGGGTCTTGTATAGTTGAATTGGGGTAGTCGAATGAGGACATGGTGTAGGCGCTTTCGCTCCCAATTTCGTCTGTTGTTGGAGGTAGTCCTCCTATAGCTGTGATCACCTTCAAGCTCGTCGCGAATGATACTATTCGAGGATGCTTCACAGCACCGTTTCCGCGGATGATGGAGCTTACTGGATTAGAGTCAGCCATCCGTATTCACCCCTCGAAAATCAAATGTACCCAATATCGAGGTATCTCAAGTATGTAAGTCAGCGCGGAGAGGTGCGTACTGAAGAAGTTTGCCTCTCACTAGAGAAACATATATTCAGGGGTGTTCGAAGTGCAATTGCTTTGTGCTAATGTTGATTTCGTATAATCGTTTCGCTACTGCTTTCAGGATTTCTTTTCGAAGTGGGTGCAAATTTGATGACTCTACGCAAAGTGTATTTCGAAAGCGGACGCTGGAAATGCTATGAATTGTTAATGCTTCCTTTGGAGCAATCGAAGTGCGGATGTGATGCTGTAGTCGAAGTTTAAAATGATCCTGCAGAAGGCATTGTGGGGACTGACCGTTAATTTATGAGCTCGTTGAGCATGTTGACAGGTGCAGGAACAAAGAGACACCAAGTCAAATTAGAACCATAGATTGATCTCGGCGGTCGAGAGGCAACAAATGAACAATGCAGAAGAAATTCTGTGCCTGTCGCTTTGTTCGCTGGAGAGGTGCTCTGCCACAGCTATCTGCACAATGTAGTGGACATCCGGATCGTGACTACAACACTTGATATAGCACCCGACCGGAGAGCGAGCTGTAGTAGTTGCCAGAGGCTGGCTGTAGAGATGTGGGTGCCAAAAGCCGAGGATAGTGTGGGTTGGGTGCTTCGAGTCATATCGCGGTAGGGTAAGTGCTTAGCCAAGTGGCGAGTTGGATAATAGATTGAATGAAAGACAAAATTCCGTCATCTGAAGCTTTTCAGTTCGAAGTTAGACCGGAGGGATATTGTTCAGTTCGGGTGTATCGACGAGGCGCATCGTCCATGAAGAGCTGAGATGCGGCCTGATACCAGGTCGAGGGTGCTCTTGAGTAGTATTCTTTCAAGCAAACTGAAACCATGCTGCACAAGCTAGCAATGTGTTGTCCAATTCCAAGTTTCAATCAACATGTTGTCACTGTCAGCGACGCAGTGGCAGGTCACTTTTCAAAGGGACGAAGTCGTGCAAATGGATTTTGATTCTCCATTTGCCTTTGACATTACCACGTCTGGCGTGTTCTCGTGACTAGTTTCGTGAATCTACAAAGTACTTCCCGATTTCGCATCCAATCTGTTTTGGTGCGTGGGCTTCTCCCAAACTTTTCTTGCGCTAAACAGTGATGGCACAGTCGTTTACAAGTTGACCGCAGTGCGGAAGTTCGAGCCGGCGTAGATGGCGTTGGAACCAAGCTCTTCCTCAATACGGAGGATCTGGTTGAGCTTGGCGAGACGCTCAGATCGTGCAGGTGCACCAGTCTTGATCTGTCCGCTTCGGAGACCAACGACAATGTCGGCGATGGTAACATCTTCGGTCTCGCCAGAGCGGTGAGAAACCATGACACCCCAGCCCTAGATCGCCATTAGCCAAAACTCTAGTCAGTTAATGCAACAAACACTTACAGCACCAAAAGCGTCTTTAGCGGCCTGAATGGCTTCTGAGACGGTACCGATCTGGTTGACCTTGAGGAGAAGAGCGTTGCAAGACTTGAGCTCGATGGCCTTCTTGATGAACTCGGGGTTGGTGACAGTCAAGTCATCACTGTTTACAACGTTAGCGGACTAGCCGTAGGGTTTACATCTGGGTCCACGTACCCGACGATCTGGAAGTCGGAGGTCTTGAAGAAGTAGCTCCAGGCCTCCCAGTCATCCTCAGCGAAGGGGTCCTCGATGCTGACAATGGGATACTTCTCGGCCAAAGACTTGTAGAGATCGGCGAGCTGCTCGTAGGTGAGCCACTTGCTCTTGTCACTGTCGGGGTTCTTGAAGTCGAGGTCGTATTTCTTCTCCTCGGTCTTGTAGAACTCGCTGGAGGCAACATCCATCGCAATCTTGATCTGGCCAGTGTAGCCAGCTTCCTCGATGGCATCGGTGATGAGGTCGAGAGCCTCCTCGGGGGTCTGAATATCGGGAGCGACACCTGGAAATGCATTTTAGGCCTATATGCGAATAATGAGTGCACGTATGTACTTACCACCCTCGTCACCGACGTTGCCGGCGGACTGTCCGTACCTCTTCTTAGCAAGGCCCTTGAGCTTCTGGTAGACTTCGGCACCCTGGCGCATGGCCTCGCTGAAGGAAGGAGCTTCCGAAGGAACGATCATGAACTCCTGGAAGGCAAGACGACCACCGGCGTGGGATCCACCGTTCACGACGTTCTGGAAGGGAACGGGGAGAACGTAGGGCTTCTTGGTGCCGGCAAGGTCCGAGATGTGGGCGTACAGCGGGACACCCTTCTCAGCAGCAGCGGCCTTTGCGACGGCCATGCTGACTCCGAGAATGGCGTTGGCGCCGAGCTTCTCCTTGTTCTTGGTGCCATCAAGCTTGTTGAGGAACTCGTCAATGGCGGACTGGTCCTTGACGTCGATCTTCTCCTTGATGAGGGCAGGTGCGATGATGTCGTTCACATTGGCAACAGCCTTGGTGACACCCTTACCACCCCACTTGGCTATGAATAGGATGAGCATGCGTTCAGATGCGTTGCGGTCGGGGGCTGCTCACACTTGTCGCCATCGCGGAGCTCGCAGGCCTCGTGGGAGCCAGTGGATGCACCGGAAGGTACGATAGCGCGGTGCAGACCGGTCTCGCTGACAAGGTCGACCTCGACGGTGGGGTTACCGCGAGAGTCGTAGACGGTACGGGCGTGGATCTTTGTGATGGCCATGTTGACTATGGAGCGGGGTCAGCTGAAGGTGGAAGAGGAAGAGCAAGTGACGCAGGATGGAGCTTGCAGCAGCTTGGGCGATATATATGTAGAGCTGGGCGGCGGGGTGGAGTCAAGTGATGGTAAAAGATTAAGCCAGGGCGTGGATCCCGGAGCAGAAAAAGCAGAGCTGTGGATAAGGCAGTGGCAGCCCAGAACCGCGCCCTGACCGGCGCCGGAGGGCGTGGGAGTGATGGGCATGACCGGCGGCCGCGGATGAGATATGCAGCAGAGCAATTGACTTACGTTCAAGTTTTTGTGATGGAATGGTCAACGGAGATGAAGAACGGTGACGGTGCGAAAAGGGTTCAGTTGTTGAGGGGCAATGGCACTTATTTGGCGTTCAAATGATGGCGGGGCACTCTTGCAACTGCGCAGATGCGTTGGGGCCGACGCGTCATTGGCCAACACGGTCTTGCGGTCGGGGAATAGGGAAGAAGCTGCATCAATCGAGTCTCGCCACGGCCGCCGAGTTGTTCGAGCAACCGCTGTGGATTGCATCGTTCCAGGGGGTTTGATCCCTTGATCTGACTCTGAGTCTCTGAGAGTTGCCGTCGCCCTCGCCCGGCTGCACCTCCCAGCCAGACCCTGAACACGGGCAAAACACCAAGAACGCGACCCTCTCTGCGCTTGTAAGAGGCAGTTCCGGGATCGGGTGACATGACGCTTTCGGAAAGGTCATTTTGAACGTGACGGTGCCCAATTCTGCGCCGTAACCAAGCATTCCTGGCCTCGAGGTTGTTTGCGAACACTTGGTCTGTTTCGCTTGCACAGAACCGTTTCCAGCGCTTTTTCCGCTGGAGGGGGGAGGGATGGTGGATGATCAGAGGTCACGTGTGTGACCGTCCCGCGCTAAGCCCCACTGAGCCCTGGGAAGCTTCGTGCTTGGCGCAGGCAGCTCCGGCCGCGACACCACCGATCAACGAGCCCACGGCTTCGCGATACCTCCTCATCTCGCCGCTCTTCTCAACCTCTCCCACGTCTAACCTCCGAACTGCCTGCGCCCGAAGTAGTGAACCACTACGCCAACCCAATTCCGGCATCGCTCTGAACCGTCGCCATCATGTATGGACCTCAGCTGCTCTACGAGCTGCCACGGTTGCTGACGTAGCTCAGGGAGGTACTTCTAGGAATCACCGGCAAGGACTTCACCCTTATCGCCGCATCCAAAGCCGCTATGCGAGGCGCCACCATCCTCAAGGCCTCGGACGACAAGACGCGAGAACTCAACCCGCACACGCTGATGGCATTCTCCGGAGAGGCTGGTGATACTGGTACGCTTCTCGCTCCCACGGTTAGACTTGGAGAAGGCGGGACTGACGGGGAGTCCAGTGCAATTCGCCGAGTACATCCAAGCCAACGTTCAGCTATATTCGATGCGCAACGGCATGGAGCTCTCACCTTCGGCGACCGCCAACTTCGTTAGAGGGGAGCTCGCACGAGCACTGCGCTCAAAGAGACCCTACACCGTGAACTTGCTTCTTGGCGGATACGACAACATTGCGGACAAGCCTACATTGTACTGGATCGACTACCTAGCGAGTCTGGCACCGGTGCCCTATGCGGCACACGGATACGCTCAGTATGTTCCACCACAACTGCGACTAGTCAAATACACATGAAGAGTATGATCATCCGTGATCCCTTCCGGCTAACTGGCGCCTAGGTACTACTGCCTCTCGCTCCTCGACAAGCACCACCACCCCGATATCGACTTCGAGCAGGGCATGAAGATCTTGCGCATGTGCACCGAGGAGCTCAAGCGACGTCTACCAGTCGACTTCAAGGGTGTTTTGGTGAAGGTCATAACGAAGGATGGGGTGAAGGAGCTGGACTACGAGGATGACGCGAACGTGAAGGTACCTTGAAGAGGGTAGAATGAGTAGCGAAGATGCGTAAGGGCCACCCCGCCTTGCATATATGCGGCATATTTCCGCTTCGATCATGATAATCCTGTCGGTGGCAAAGGGTTGACGCCCTTCTAAAGACAGCACGAGGCCTTACAAGGCCAGGTATAGATTGGCCTTGGGATGTCTACACGAACAAGCCCATAGGTTCAGCCAATAAACGATTACGAATGACGTACGATTGCCCACGGTGACAGAGTATCCCATATCGTTGATTGTTCTTCAACGCTGATTAGATATGAAGGACGTTTTGAAAATATGCAGTGTATAGCGCGTTGGCTACGGTTATGTACACGTTGGCAATGATACTTCCGGGACTGATGCATGCAAGGATCTATCTAACTTCTTCTATGCTATATAGACGCCGCCGCCATGCGCCAACGCTCCAAACTCAATCCTTCTCCTTTTCCTTCCCCAGCGTATCGTACGTCAGCATCCCGAACGCTACCAAAATGAGTGCACCGCCGATGTACGTCGCCGAAGACGGACTGAGGCCCCAGACGTACCAATCCGCCAATGCTACAAAAAACACGCTCAGACTGGGATAAAGCAGGTCAGCGCATGCGTGGACAGCGGTGCATGTAGAGGGACAAGAGACTTACACATTCGCCATGGATCCGAACACAGGATCTGTCCACACGACTAGTATCGCAAGCAAAGTGATGGAAACTAGAAAGACGTCTTCAGCATAGTCCAGAAAGACCGATGGGGGAGGACGCTACTAACCCGCCGCAGACAACACCGCAATGACGATCCACAGCAGCGCATGCAAGCTCGGCAGAGCAAACTCCTCGATGCCAAAGATGTGCAAGATGGGAAAGGCAATCCACAGCACGCCCAGCGTGTAGAACCCCGTCAACGCCGACGCAGCCAACGTCAGCGGTACACTGGACTCCTGCGCCTCGGGCCGCGACGGAGACGCCCACTTCTTGAAGAGCACCTCGTACAGGCCAAACGCCACTGCGCCTGCGCACGCGATGATGTTGCCGAGGAACCTGCTCGCACCGATGGCGGACTCCGCGTGCTCGGCGGTAGTGTCTCCGTAGGCAATGGTGAATGTGCCGCCGATGGAAAGTACGACAGCGAGGATGCTGAGGCGGCCGAGTTTCTCCTTGAGAATGGGGACGGAGAATGCAGCCGCGAAGAAGGTGGCGCAGTTGTAGATGGCTGTCAGGTCCGCTGGCGTGGTCATGGACAGCGCGGTAAACCACGACACGCCGTTGATGGTGAGGACAACGGTCACGATGGCCATTGTCGTAGCCAGATAGTCTAGGGGGCCACCTTGCTGGCCGCGACGCTTCAGGATGAGGGAGGGCCCGGAGGTTGCAAAGGCGTCGATTGTGGAGATGGAGGAGCGGAGCGTGTTGTTGTAGTCGCGGACCCAAGACTTGTAGGGCGTAGAGCGGTTCTTCCAGCGGAGGTAGAAGATATGGCAGACCCATGGTAAGACCAAAGAGCCGTGGGTTAGATAGAGAGTTGCGAATGGCTTCTTCCAGCCCAGTTCGTCTTCAAAATAGGCTGTTGCTTCCGTGTTGAGTGTGAAGCCGACGACGCATGCTGCCAGAGCGGATGCAATCCAGTACCATCCTACACGCTTTTTTGATGGTTCGTCGCGTCGCCTGTAGTGGCTGACGGGAGTACGCTCGCGGCCATCTAGCTCAAGATCGGCCAGTTCGACATCATCGTCAGAGCTGTCTCTGTTGCCGTGAAGTAGGGGGTCCTCATGATCGTCATCATCATTGACTTTCCTTCGACCTGGGCTTTGAAGAAGACGGCTCATGATAATTACGGATCAGAATGACAGTACCAACGAATTCAGTTCACTGGAAATCGGTCTCATGCGTGAAGACAGTAATGGAAGTATAATGGCCGGGAAATAAGGGTGCAGAGTGTTATCTCTCCATGTCTTAGCAGTTTCGACAGGAAAAAAGACTGGCAAAAAAACAGCAAGCAGAAAGCCTGGGACGATACAATTCAAAAGGGCAGCGATTGTCGAGTAATTGAGTAGAATTTGTTGCTCCAGATGTTTCTTAAACTTACGCTGGCTGGCCTCCAGCCTCCGCGCGGCCACCGGGCTGGTGCGACGCACGTGATGATTGGCAGTTAGCGGCTTGGCGAATATTTGCCATAAAATCTTTGCGGCTCCCACACCCTTCCTCTCTTCTTCGATCAAAAACAACGGAGCCAGCCACGACCATCAGCACAACCTTGGCTTTTGGTTGCCAGTCCCCTTCGGGGGGCGTGGCTCCGGAGAAAAAAATCCTCCTGTAGGAAGCTGGTGTCTCGTGGGTCAGATTAAATTCTGGCGATGGGACGTCGGTGTCGATTTTATGGAGAACATCACGATTTTCAAACGAGCTTATTGAATGATGTGGACTGAACTGTGAAGCAACAAATGTCTTTGCTAGCAGTAAAGGGAAGCATGGTGTACGCAAGACCCGACAGGAAGCCTCAATCGAGGACGCGCCTTTCTCGGGCCTAGGTGCCATGGTGTCTAGGGGGCAGCTCGACCATGATGCTGGTGATCGGAGTGCGTAAAAGCAGAAACCCTCACTAGCAGTGCAGATTCCTGTGTACGGAAGGCTTCTACCAAGCTTGCAACTCCCTCCTTTACAGATACCACAAGGCATGAAGCGACGACTTTCGCACGTGCATGCCAGAATTTGGAGGTTGCAATATCAGATCTGATTGCTAGCAGATTGGCTGCGTCACCAGTAAGGCATATATATCTATAGGCTACATGTAAAAACGAACGCAGTCGTTAGAGGTCACATCCTCCCCATGCTTTTGGCCAAGCCAACTAGCCTAGCGTGATATCTTATAGGTACCTAATCATCATGTGGTCGCGCTCGACACTCTTCCACAGCCGCTCAGTTCTTGTAACCGTTCTCATAACCGTTCGCCAACACCTCCTTCAGGCCGTTAGGCAAGCCGTTGGCTACCTTCTGCGCAATACCGTTGGTGTGAGTGCCATTTGTGCTCGGCTTGCCCTTGGTCACCGCCTCGACAGGCACATCGTTGAGGGTGTAGCCAGTATCGCTCGAGTCAACAAAGGCATCGATACCTTCACCGTTGCGAGCATATTCCTTCATGATCTCCTTGTGTCGTCGCAGCGCAGAGTTCATCTCCTCTGCAGTGACGTCGTTGAGGAAGATGCAGCTTCCAATCGGGCTAGGCACTGCTGCGCGCAGCTTACCATCTCGGGTCTTCAAAATAGCTTTCGTCGCCTTTCCGAGGATTTCTTCGTTGAAGTCTACATGGTCCATGGACAGACCAGCGCGCGAGAACAAGTTGAGAAGGCGGCGGTGCTCCCCATCGGTGATCAGCTTGCGACCGTTGGCCAAAGTCGCGGAGTAGGCCATATCGATAGAGATGGCGTGGCCGTGACGAAGAGGGACATCGGGGGTGAGCTGGATCGACGTTAATAACTATTCACCGAAGGTATAGCCGCTATTACTGACCTCGTGCAGGGGGCTCCAGGTGTGACCGTACGCGATAACACGGTCCAGACCGATCTCGTGGAGGTTGGGGGTCTCAAGCTTCAACATCTCGTAGATGCCAGAGCGGTTGATCTCGTCCGCAGCCTTGCGAACCTCACCGGACTCATCATCGACACGACCGAACTTTGTTGCGATCAACCTCTCACAGAACTGGTCGAGAAGGTCGAATGTCCGAAGATGAGCACATGTGGAGATTTTGATCAACTCTGCGAATCCGTTCCGTACCTGGCCCTCGGGCAAAGTCTTCAAGAACGTGAAGTCGAGGAATGTGTGCATGGGCGCATGGTACGCTCCAAGACGGTTCTTGTAGTTGCCATAGTTGACGGCGACCTTGATGCTGACACTGGCATCGATCAGGCCGATGACGGTCGTGGGAATACGAATGAAGTTGGTATTCCTTCGGTATGATGCACAAGCAAAGCTGCAATGCGAGTTAGCATATTGTTCTCGAAAGACTAGTAGGCCAGAGTGCCTTAGATATGCTCTTAGGCGATGGACCAGTTGGCATAGCTTTACCCAGCAACGTCGGTGACGAGTCCTCCTCCCTGGGGATGCATTAGCGACGCAAAAAAGCACGGCAAAGAGGTTACGTACCACTACCAAAACTGGCTCTTTACGGATGATACCGAAGTCGGTCATAGAGTCGACAATGCTCAGCAATGTGTCCATGGATTTGGCCTTCTCTCCGATCATGGTCTTGTGGATCTTCAACGCCAGCTTGTGATGGTCGAAGTACTTCTGCATCTGTTCGCCGTAAAGGTTGTAGATGTTCAGGTCCATGACCGCAAGAGCACGGCCCCAGCGCTGGTAGCAGTTGGCAAGCTGCTTGTTCTGCGGGTTGAACACGCCATCAAGGAATGTGAAGTCGTACTCGATCTTCTCATATCCCTCGACGTGGAATCCATTTTGCGTCTCGACGACGGAAGCCTTGAGATCAGACATGGTATGTAGGAGGTGAAAGATAGTTGTTGAGAAAAGGATAGTCGATAACTGCTACAGGATGCAAAACGTACCCAGGGTCGTCTACTATATATGGGATTACCTCGACTCCACACACCCAATCCTCTGCTGGCTCATGGGAACACATGTCGATCGAATTGGCGCAATCGCGCCGAGAACCGGCGGTTAAGTCAACCAGATGCAGCCGCGTGCGCATCGCTGCGCATCGCTTGGTATTCGTGATGCCTTGTGTCCTGTGAGATGAAAGACTAGGCGCCTAGGACCGCTAACCTAGACTACTATGGGAACAACATGATGAAACGACCCGTACAGTCAGGAAAGCGACGGACTTGGACCTTGTTTTAGCCTGTTCCGGCACATGGAAATCATACTCCTGTCATGCATTTCGTTCAGCATCCTGGACGAGGTACTTTTCAGGAACAGGAATAGGCGATCTCTTGTAGACTAACCCTGCTAGGCTGAGATATAGGTAAACCAAGTCGCCATGAACTCATAGTGTTGAGGGGTTTTAGCGGGGCAGTTCCGCAAGCAAGCTCAATGACTTTGCGGCGCTTCTTCGCATGCACTAACATGCAGTATGTGAGTGGACAAAGAGCTCATGTACGTTCAAAGGGTCACGGCAGTGTATACCGAGGTTTCCTTCTCAGTTCTGACGTCATTCAAACTCTGGGTTTCAAGAACCTCAGATTTCGCAAGAGAGAAACAGCCCTGTCGGAGTTTGCGATCTCGAGCGTGACGTTGCTGCAAGATCTTAGTTCCCGTCTCAGATAGATGCAAGCTCACGATCCAACAAAGATCTACCTAGATTAATGCACCGAGTTGACCCCAGTCGATGTCCTCGGAGGGGTTAGTCGCTTCTACCTTCCAGTTGATGTACCTACAACCCTGGCCTTTTTTGGTACGCGACATTAACGAGAAAGTCATTGACGACAAAGACCCTCGCCACTAACGTCAAGACTCCACGTGCGGTCATCAACACCAATCAGTAAGACATGCATTGTTCCGATTGGAATTACTCTCAAGTAATTCTCCGGAAGCAGGACTTTTATTCTAAGGGCCTGTTCGGTCGGATCGTCACAGCTCTAAGTGCGTCGAGCTCGCGTAAAAGAATTAACGCCATAGACTAGGTACCTAGTCTAAACCTACTTGCATTTGGACCTGACGTGTACATTGTGTGGGGGACCTAATAACGCGCCTAGACGCCGCCGCGAACCTCCGAACCGTTTCCGTCATAGGCTTGTACCTACCTAACCCCCGCTATTCTCCGCAAAATACTCTGAACTCAATTGAACTGCACAATGGGAAGCTTTAACCAAACGAAGGCGTACGCGCCGCAAGAAGAGACCTTTTTTGATGATGGGCGCGAAATTGAGCTTCTGCACTTCATTTACTCACATCCCAATATCCAGCAGATTCGTGGGTCCCCAAAGGATGTCCTCGCGGCCATTGACGAGTTTGGGCGGACGAAGAAGTACCTCATGAATGTGGGCGAAGACAAAGGCCGAATTGTCTGCGACTTGATCGCAGACGTGAAGCCAAAAACCATGGTTCGTGCAATCCTGCGCAGTCATTTCACAGGCCGTCTAATGCTACGTTAGGTTGAGCTAGGTGGTTACGTTGGTTACTCATGCATCCTGTATGCTGATGCAGTACGGAAAGCTGGGGGTGAACGCTACTTCAGCTTTGAGCGCAACCCAGAATTCGCTGCGGTAATTTCGTCGCTAGTCGACCTCGCGGGTCTTGATCATATTGTCAAAGTTGTGGTGGGCTCCAGCGACGAGTCAATTGCGCGACTACATTCGTCAGGCGCTCTCAAGCACATCGACTTGATGTTCCTCGATCATTACAAACCCGCATACACCACCGACCTCAAGCTATGCGAAGAACTTGGTCTTGTCACTCCAGGCTCTGTACTTGCAGCAGACAACGTGATCAAGCCTGGTAACCCGCCGTACTTGGAGTACGTTCGCAGTAGCGTAGCCGACAAGAAGAAGAATACTGCCGGCAAAGGCAAAGGCGACAGTACACAGGGCATCGCAGAGAGGACTGTCAAACAGTATGCCAACAGATACGAGTCGGAGAAGTTCAGCAACAGTCCAGGCAATCCGAACTTGGTCTACGAGAGCAAGCTGGTAAACAGCTTTGAGCCTACGGGTGAACCGGTATGTTGGATATCTCATCGTAAAAACCTCCAGCTAACGTCTTTGCAGGACGGTGTTGAAATTACGAGGTGTGTTGGTGAAGAGAAATAGTGGTCATATCGCAATGTGCTCCATGATACCAATTGATCAACCACGACATGTCTAAACCACTCAATTGCTTCCTTGATAACTGTACAAATGCGATTGAACAACCACAATGACTCTTGGCTCCGTCCGAGTACCGCATTCGCCAAGTGAAGGAAACGTTACGCGTTTCCCCTCCTCCAAGACCCCCACCCCGCAACAATAATCAATGCGGCAACCTAGCAACCGCGCATGTACCACAAGCTCCACTGATGGATTCACTACTTCTGCATGAGCGGCGTAGTTCATGTTGTCAGAGTCGAGCGGCAATGATGACGTGTAGACTATCTTGCCTAAGCTTTCATCCCTTGCATGAGACAACGCGTCTAGGCACATGTATGCCGCATCGCGACATACACATTGCCTACCCCTCTACCCCTCTCTTTCAACTGGAAATCCTGCCGCTGGCGCGTTCTTACGCGCAATCACGTTCTTGCGCCATGGTTGTCTCATATGCCGACCCTTTCTACTATGGTCACGTGCCAAAGAACATCCTCCTCCCTCTACTCAGCCTCACTGCGCTGCCGTTCTCGGCTGCTCTGGTGATCACAAGTCTTGCATACTCCAAGCTGTTCCCCCAGCCCAGACAAATCCCTCTTCACCATGCGTCCGAACGCAAAATCATCCTCGTCACTGGGGTTTCTATGACCAAGGGCCTTACCATTGCTCGCATACTGGCCCAAAACACACCACACCGAGTCATTGGTGCAGATACTTCTTCCCTCTCACCAGGCCGCTTCTCTAGCTCTCTTGCCAAGTTCTACGTCCTCTCACCACCGGCTGGGAATGATGCAGAGCCGTACATCGACTCGTTGCTGCACGTGATCAAGAGTGAAAAGGTCGATCTGTGGATCAGCTGCTCAAGCGTCATAGCAGCCGTAGAAGATGGAGAGGTGGTGAGATTGGCCGAGAAGGAGAGAGGGCCAAGCTTCCACGCGGTGCAGTTCCGAAGCGATGTCGTCGAGCGACTGCACGAGAAAGATCACTTCATCGACTACATCCGATCGCTAGATCTGCCTGTGCCGGAGAGCCATCGCTGCACCTCCTCCGCGGAGGCCGCGAGGGCTTTGACGAAGGAGAAGAAAGGGCACGGAAAAGACAGCAAGTTCATCTTGAAGCCGATCGGAGTCGACGACCGCGCGAGAGCAAACATGATGACCCTGCTGCCCTTTGAAAAGCGAGAAGACACAATCTCATACATCGAGAACTTGCAGATCTCAAGCAAGAGCCCGTTCCAAGTCCAGCAATTCATCTCCGGCGCGGAGTATTGCACGCACGCCCTCGTTATCCGTGGCCGCGTCGTGGCGTTCACGTGCTGTCCGTCTTCGGAGCTGCTCATGCATTACGAAGCCATTCCCTCGTCGTCGCACCTTTTCAAGCAGATGCTGAAGTTCACGCAGCGCGTGGCGGAAGACGGTGGCGAGTCCTTCTCGGGCCACCTCAGCTTCGACTTCCTGGCCGAGGGAGAGGGCAAGGCATCGAAGCTGTATCCGATTGAGTGCAATCCGCGCGCGCACACGGCCGTTGCATTGTTCTCCAACACGCCTCAGACGGCGTCTGCATATCTTTCTGCTTTCGATCTTTCAAAGTCCAAGAATATGGAGATTGTCACACCGCGGTCCCCGACTCCGTCGTACTACTGGCTCGGCCATGATGTTGTCGCGTTACTGATACTTCCGGTGCTCGACCTGTTGTGGGGTATCAGGACTGTATCTGAAGCACTAGACTGCATGACGGACTTTTGGGAGCACGCTGTGAGTTGGCGGGATGGGACCTTTACGATCCAGGACCCGGTGCCGTTCTTCGTGCTGTATCACGTGTATTGGCCGATGAATTTTTTCACGAGTTTGGCGCAGGGGAAGCGGTGGTCGAGGATTAACGTGAGCACGACGAAGGTATTCGAGCAGTGAGCTTCGACCGATAAACTTGCAAAGAGACTTGCTCGACCATGATATTCATTCGAAATTATGAAGGTTAGTAGATATAGCTGGAAGGACTATAGAAGGATAAACTCTGCGACTGCAAAAAAATACAAGTCATGCATCTACGAGGTTCTCCGGAAAGAGGTTGAAGAAAAGCTGTTCCGTAGTTTCGACATCACATCACTGGAGATGCCGGGGAAGCACGACCAAAGCCCCCCCGTTCGAAGATATTAGATCCGAAGACAACCTCCACGTCATCCGTATCCAGGACCCGGAACCAAGTACGTTGCGTCACCAGGTCAAACCCGGCGCACCGAAAGCTTAGATAGGCCAGTCTGTCGCAGTGAACCTCGAAACCATTGATTAGAATCTTCGCATTTCGCAGCATCTCTGGAATGTCGTATGTTTTGATCTTCCACCGCTGGACGAAGCTGGATGATACAAAACTGACCTCGCTCGTCATCTCCAGCACCGCAACCGCCGACTCGCCTTCATCTCGGCGATCTAACAAGACTGACTGGTCTTTTTGTTTATGGCCTTTGTGATCCCAGGTACTCTTTGTCTTCTCGTCGTAGTTGTAGAAGATCATAGAGTGGATGCTTGGGACTTGATTGTTTCGGAGAGGCCAGGTCCATGGAATTTTGGTTGTGGCAGCAGCGGCCGCATCTAGGAGCTTGGCGGTCTTGTCGCTGACCTTGATCCTAGGTGAATCTCCATTGAGAAGTTCAACAAATCCTGAGTTCTGAGCGGGACGGTTCCCATCATCCTGGGGCTCCATCTCACCACTTGGCGAATTAGGAGATACCAAACCCCCGGTCATCCCACGCACGCCACCCATCGATCGTGTAAACTGTGGTAGCCTCAACGATTTCTTGAAGGAAGCCTCTGTCGTCGGGACGACCCAAGAAAACCCGTACCTTTCGTTCAACATTCTGTCGCGTGCATACTCAGGGTCAGGTAGGATCTTTGCAAGTTGCTCCTTGGCCTTCTTATGCTCTGCGCTTTTCTGGACGTACTCAGTTGTGAGCGATTCCATTTCTGGAAGTTTTTCCCACTTGTCCATATCAAACTCCCCGACTTCAGCAGCGTTGAGACGGAAATACACATCGCCGATCTTGAGTGTCTGAAGGCCGTTGACCACCCGAGCGTGCGTGGCCTCCGTGTCGGTGACGAGATCCGCACAATATTTGGCAACGTCCAGACGGAGAGCCTGCCATTTTGATACCATACCCAAGACCTTGTATCCAAAACCCCGGCTCCTTGTGAGCTTTGGTGGCGTTCCTCTCCCCGTGCCAATACTGACGACTGCGGCAGGTTTTCTTCTGCCCCAACCTGGAATTTTATCAATCTCGAAGAGCGCTTCGAATGTAGGGTTGTTTGCTGTCAAACCGCCATCGCTAAGAGACAGATTGCTAGTTCCGTTGGGAACTGAACCGTTCCCAGGTGTTTGCGATCTACTGCTTTCAAGCGTCGTATGTTCACCAAATGCCATCCCGTTGATAAGCATCGGTTCAAAGAAGGATGGAGCGGCGGATGTCGCTCGACAGGCTTGAAGGATCGTGCAGTCGAATGGCGACGGTATCTCAGATTTCGCTCTGTACGAACGCAGCAGCAACGGTTCAGCCCCGTTCATCATTGTGGCTGTAGCCACAACGAAAGTTCTGCAGCCTACGGACGCATCTGTGTTGTCCAATTTGGCATCTTTGCTCAACTTACTTTTGGCTATCGCCTCTTCAACGCATTTCTCGAGGATTTGCGCATCATACAGAACGTCAGAGGTCTTTCCCTTGGAGCTAAAAATTCTCTTGGCCATAGTGCGGTATTCAACGATGCATTCGTCGACTGTCTAAGGATTATCAGCTTCAGCTGAATCGGGACTCGATCGATACTTACAAATGCAAGGCGCCCTAACATAATTGCGATCAATCCTCCTGTGCTTGTCCCGCAAATTAAGTCGAAGTATTCGCATGGACGATCGGGAACTTGGACCTCTTCCACATGCTCTGTGTGGCCGTTCACAGTTCCTGGATTTCTACTGTTCTTTCGCCGGCTTTTCTCCTCTGTTTGGACTCCGTCCATTATATCTTTGAGGATGAGTAGAGAAGATATGCCTCGCACACCACCTCCATCAAGTGTCAAAATTCTGAGCGGTCGGTCTATTTCTTCCGCATCAACATCCTCCTCTTCAACTTCCAATGTGTTTTCCCCTTCCCCTTCTCTCGTAACAATAAGTTTCCTTTCAGAAGTACCGCCAGTCTCTTCTTGTGAACGCATGGAAACTTTTACTTTACTTCGTGCAAGCCCCTCAGTCTCAGACACTACAAATGTCGATCCTGCCGATGTTTGACGTCGTGGATGCTCCCTGTTCAATTGTTTGATCAGGTTCTTATAATCCTTCTTGACTATTTGCAGCTTGCGTAGCTTGTAAGCGAAAATGAAATGACCGCTAAAGGTCGCTGAAGAAAGCCCCGATACTGCAGTCGTCCCATGTGGAGAGTCTAGGAAGCCTACCGATGGCCCTGTGATCGGAACTCCAACCGCGGTAGCCACGTCTCCATGATTACCCAAAGACGGTCGGTCACTACTCTCGCTCATCATGGTGGCACCCCGTGCGATCTTGATGCCAGTCAGCAGATACAAATGGCGTCGACGACCGTGCGATTGAATCCATTCGCTGGCAGGACCAGACGTCAGGCACGCCCCAACATAATCAGCGGAAGGAAAGAATTGTTGAGTATCGAGAGATTCGCATTCCATTGAGATGGATACTTGTCTTTCGCGACCACTGCCGATGTTTGCGCCAAGAACAGAATCCAGAAAGTTCGAGAGAACCTTCGAATCCTGCATGTGCTGAAGTCTCGAGAACTTATAGTCTCGATGGGTTGTTGTTCGGACATCCTTCGGATCTGGTTCTGGTCCCCGAAAAGCGATGCTTCCAACATCCTTCGGGTCGGAGAGAACTGTCCCTAGTTGGAGCACCCCGCCCGGTGCAGTTGACCCGTCCGGTAAGAGGATCCAATGTCGATGGTCAAACCCACTTGCATCGGAAACATGGTCAAGAATAATTGGTGTAGACATTCTTTGGCCACGATCCTTTGCTCTGTGCCGCAATTCGATTCGTTTTTGAGGTAAGTAGATGACGTTGGCTGAGAGAAGGAGGCTGAGAGCGCTGGGTTTTGTATGAAGACAACCGACGAGGCTGAAATGGGGACATATTTAAGAGGCCGCGGAAAATCAGTTCTACTGGTCGCCTTCAATTGGTGAGCCTTTCGTATATGCAAGTGCCCGCAGTCAAGCTGAATGTTTAGTCGTCAACGCCACCAGCGCCACAAACATCCTTATTCCGGTAACGATAACCAATAACAATCCACTGCACTCACAGGATGGCCCCGGTAAAGTTTGTGTATGATTTGGGTCTCGCATGATTAAATAATACCTACTCACTCACTCATTGCAGATTCAGCCAGTTCTATTAGCTGTTATAAAACATGCATTCCTAATGTGCAGCCTTCTAAACAAACAACCCTTAGTAACTACCGTAGATAATGACTGTCATAATTTCAGTGTAATACAGGGGTGAATTGAAAGAAAGTGCTGCTTCTGCACCTGCCTACTATGCCTGCAGTTTTCTGGTGACCCGTTAACGAACCAACAGACTTTTGTAACATCACAGCTCCCATTTTGCGTGCAACGGTCTACCTCAATGCCTTACACCATTCCTCAACCTGAATATATATAGCCCATCCTGGTAACTTCTTTTTCATTGCTTTTCCAATACAGTACGTCGGACATTCGATATTAGTCTGCTTCGCCGGATTATACACCAACACCGTAGCCCACTTTTCATCTCCATCGCCCAACACTCCCACCTCCTCCCACCCATACTTCAAGAAAATAGGCTTCGAAGAATCCTGCGCCTCAACATAGCACTCTACGCCCTCCTCTTCTGCGCGCTGCATCCCCCAGTTGACCAGCTTCCCCGCACACCCTCGGCCTCCATGCGCAGGATGCGTCGCTAGAACCTGGAGATCTGTACACACGTTAGCAAACTTCCGGGTGCGATTCAAACCTCATCTCTGTTTCCCGCCTCGCAAATACCCTCGACCCCAACACCTCACCTCCCCATCCCTCGTCAAACCAAACCACCTCGTCTCCCACATACCTACAGACAAACGCACCGCCAGCAGTTACCTCAGCTTAACGAAATAGACAGTACTCACACCAAAACGGCCTCTCCCCAATGACGCTCACAGCCATCCGCTCTTTGACCCCTTCCTGCCCCCAAATAACCTCTCGCACACTCCCCCGGCAGCTCCTCCCGACTCATCACCAAATCTACATACCCGCCTGCACCCTCCTCCTCCCCCAACGCCCTCGAATGCGGCCGCGTCCACTTCGCAAACGCCACCACCTGCGCGTCCGCTGGCAGCGCTGTGTCCACAGCCTTGGTAAACACCGCCCATGGATCTCGGGCAAACGTATGTCTCAGACGCTTGATGCGGAACGCATGCACAGCAGGCGTGTCCAGGAAGACATTGGTGGGCGTAGGCGCACTAAATGCGTCAGCGGAGAGAGCGACGAGGGATGGTATATCGTGGGGCGTGCACGATTCCAGGAGGAGCGGCATGGTGAAGGGTGGTGGGCTGGATTCCTACCGTAGCGATGATACGTGTTCGTCGGGTGACGGTTTGGTTTCCTGTACCTATACCTGGCGTCGTTGTGATTCAGGTCGCGTTCACAGTAGGTAGTGAGTTTTATAACTACCTGTTGGAGATCTGAGCAAGGCAACCGTGTTAAGCAATATAGCGGAATTGATTCGAAACAACGCCGTGTATTGCTATTGGCGGAGGATTTGGGGGCGGGCATGGATACGTGTGGTGTGTACGTAGTACTCCGATGCCCACTCCGATGGGCTAGCCTGATGGAGTTAACTGGGGACCCTTCCTTTTTATAGATGACCTGGGGACAGGGAACAAGGAACAGGTAACGGAATTATACTAGACTACCACTATCCAGAAACTCTAGCCGAAGAACCAACTTTACTAAATTCGAGCACTGGTTCTACGAACAGTTTAAAGGGATAGCAAAAACGGTAGCATCATGCATGTAGTACTGAGACTGTAGTTGATGAAAAGCTCACATGTCATGCTTGACCTATCAAGGACGACGAATACCACAAGTATGGCAGAGAGCATCACGAACACAACGCAACAAGACAGTCAATGTATACAGATGTCATTCAATGACCGCCGACAAGCAAGCGCCCAACATGCATCGCTATGCAATACTATGATGAATGTTGTCTACATCAGCCTTCGCAAACGGTAGCCACATAGCCCATGCCTAATGGTTCGCCTGTGGGAAGTACGGCTTGAATCTCGGCTCTCCCTGCAACCCACACTCCACCACACAATCAAAGCAACTCATCAACAGCTTCGGGAACTTGCTTGTCCAGTATTGCAGATATCCATCTGGCAACGGCCCCACCTTTGCCTTGACGCTGTCGTCCATGTCCTCATAATGGTTCTTCTTGTTCCTCAGTGCCCTAAGCAAGTCCAGTATCTTGTCTCCTGTGTATTTGCGCTGCTTGCCAAGTGATGCGATGAAGCTGTTGTCGAGCTTTGCAAGAAAGTTGCGTTTCTTGTCGAGAACCTCTTCGCTGTAAGTCTCTAGAATGGACAGATGGGTCGAGGGCGGATCGCGTATCTCGCGCTCCCAATGATCGGAGCAGTCGCACAGGAAAGTGAGTCGCTTCTCGGCGGACCAGAAGAAAGGGTGGTTCATGACCTCGGCGGCTGTCGGGCGGTCCTCAGGGCGGTTTGACAGCATCCAGGAGATGAGACGAATAGGCTCTTCGGAATCAGGGCCCAGGCTAAGTCGTTCGTAGCTAGCTTTGTTCTTCTTGATGTTGTACTCGCGCATCTGCGCCCAGCCCTCATCATCGTCGAAGGGGTGAGATCCATTGGTGAGTACGTAGTAAAATACGCAGCCAAGCGAGAAGATGTCTACGGCTCGTTTGACACCTTGCGAAACGGGGTCAGTGGACGCAGATGAGTCGCGCGAGTGGCCTGTCGAACTTCCATAGCCGATGTCCTTTGGTTGCAGGATGAGCTCCGGTGCTTTCCATCCAACAGTGCCGGCGTTTCCAGTGGTACCTATCAACGTACTCATGTTGTCTGGCAGTGTCTTACAGAGTCCAAAATCTGATATGACGAGACGTGGTCCATTCTTCTGGTTCCGTTGAGGATAAGCAATGAGGATATTTTGAGGCTTGATGTCTCGATGGATAATTCTCAAGCTGTGCAAATGGTGGACACCCTCAGCAAGTTGATGCAATGCTCGAGAGACGTTGCTGTTGATCTCGGTGACGAGACGCAGGTGAGTGTCTGTTAGATCACTGCCCGGTCTGCCATCTCTGTACAGGTCAAACAGACTTGCCTGGCAGAGCTCCACGGCAATGTACAAGAAGTTTTCGTCCTTTTCGTCGTCGAAGTATCGAATGACGTTAGGATGGAGGTCGCTTTCCTGAAGCAACTTCACCTCTTGTTCTGCGAGGCCGAAATACTGGGGCAACATGCGCTTGACGGCAATATCACGATCCTTTCGTTACACGTTAGAACTGAATGAAGCTGGTGAAAGAAAGTACTCACGTTCCACTTGCCTTCGAAGACAAACGTGCCGCCACTACCATTACCAAGAAGACGATCGAAGTCAATGGTGAGTTTGCCAATCCGTTTGATGTTGGACACATCTTGCACATCATCGCCGACGCTGCTCATCTCATCGGGATGCATGGCGAGAGGCTCGTTAAGATGTTTCGCAGCATCTACAATCTGGTCGATTTCGTCACCATCCTTGAGCCTTCGGTTCCTGCCTTTCTGACCTCCGCGTTTTCCACGGTGGGTCTTCTTCTTCTTGGGAGTCGCGGGAGCAGCTTGCTCTGGTGAGGCCTCGTCGGTGCCTGCCGTCTGGATTGCGCCTTCAGTTTCAAATATGTTACTAGTTGCAGCTTCAGCTGAAAGGGAAGCATCAATAGTGGTTGTTCGTGAGAGACTCAGATCATCTTCCTCTTCGTCCTCGGGGAGACTAGCGAACGTGACCTTCTTCTTTTCAGGCTCCGGGGGAGTTGAAGCTTCCACTCGCAGAGCTTCCTGCTTGGCCTCTTCTATGGGGACTTGAGATTCCTCGGTTGCAGTAGGTTCCGTAACAGGCTCAACGGCCAGCGCCTCAGTCGCCGTCACGGTCACTGGAGCAGGACTCGGCTCGAAAGTGGCAGGAACAGGTGCCTCCAGCTGTCGGGTCTTATTGAGCTTCGAGTTGAATTTCGACACCCATTTCTTGAAAGAGGGTCCTTGTTGCTTCTGGATAGACCACAATACTAGGGCAAGGCCGATAAGGCCGGTTATTGAAATCGTCACCACATTCGTCCACAAGGAACGATTCTGAATAGGTGACAGCTTAGGTGGATCCAGGGTCAGATGCGTCGTCGGAATAGGCTGAGGGATGCCTGCAGGGACGGAGGGCTTCTTGTCATGAACTTGTTTCTCATCACTGCCTGTTGGTGCAGCGATAGCGGACCAAGTCTGAGCTGGCTCTTGCTGATAGTTCAGTCTGTGAACGCCAACGAGACCCCTACGCTCCGGCAGTATGTATGAATCGCCCCTACCCAGATAGTTGCCATAAGTGTAGCACGACGCTTTGGGTGCGCCGTCGGTTACAGCGGGGTAGTTGGCTTCGGATAGGGCATACCAGCTACCAGCCTCTGTCGTATTCAGCCAGACATTCGTCGCTTCGTCTTGCGAGATGTCGAGGCTCGGCGGCTGGGGAAGGAGGACTAGTGCTGGATCGGAATCGTTGTCGTCGCCTTTGCGTGCGACGTCGAAAACACGCGTAACCGGCACTCCCAGCTTTTGTTGGAAGACGTAGTTCTTCGCGAAATTACTCCGCTTCTTGTCATAGGCAATAACGTCGCCATTGTATCGACTGACCAAGTACATCTCGTCTTTCGTTTGTCGGTATTGTGTCTGCAGATCTCGGTCGCGGTTATTGGATGTCCACTCTGAGTATTTGATGGTACAGATATGCATGCCAGTGTTTTTGTCATGAATGCTGACAGTGTATTCGGTCTGTCCAAGGTTGAAGAAGCCTTTGCATTCGTGCTGTTGGCTGCCAGTGAAATACTCTGGCGTCTTGGTATGGCAGCTTTCCGGCTCCCCGGGCTTCATGTATCCGTCGGTGCTAAAGCTCTTGGTAACGCGTCCAGTACTCGCGTCAACGACAAGCATGATGCTTTCCTTCTTTGCCGTGTATACAACAGGAGGGTCGTCGCTCGCGTAGGGATTGAGGTCGTCGGTCAGCTGCTTTACGGTCAAGCCAAGGCTCTGAAGGACCGGACGCGGCCCAGGCATGAGAATGTAGAGCGCTCCGTCCTCCTTGGGCTCCACGATCCAGATGAAGGGCTTTCTCCGCCAGCCATCGGTAGGGTCGGAGTCGTTCTTGGTGTTGTAGATGGTCTCTAGCATGGGCTTGCCCACGTCCAGTTCCCAGATCTCCATACCGTTGTATCGGTTGCGTGCGTGTATGTGGCCGTCGACAGTCGCCAGGAGCATAAAGTCCTCAATTGTCCAATCTTCAATGGAGCGCGCACCCGGGGTCAAAACACCGGAGTCGGCAGCGTCCCTTCCATATTGGGCTCCGACAGCGGAAATCGCTGGAGCTGAGGAGTATGTTCCCACGGCGCGCTCGTCTTTGCCTTGGATGTATGTGAACGCACGCCTGGTTGCGGCGGTGTCCAGCCTGTTGCGACCAGGCTCATCGTTGGGTTTGGGGGGCAGGATGGTGTGCACGCTGCCGCCCTCACTAGGAGAGCGACCGTGGGCACGATCCAGCGACTGCTGCTGCTGAGCGGCCGTGGAGAACCATGGTAGAGCGAAGAGGAGGTTGATGGCAACGAGTTTGGCGCTCAACGCCGGGCCAGCTCCAGGCGGCCGGCGACGCGGCATGACGGGGGTAGCGAGGGGCGGCTGTTTGATGATGGTGCAGCCTGGGGAAGGCCTAAGGCGGGGCGAGATGGACCATTCGGTGGAGGATGAGGGTGGATGGGAAAAGAAGGAGAGCGAATGTGGGGACTGGCCAGGAAATTGGAATAGATGGATAGGTAATATGATTTGGCGAGGCGGGGGATGGGCTGAGTTCCGTGTGCGTGCGTGCGTGCGTGCGTGCGTTCAAGGGGCCAGGGCGGAGTGCAGTGCACACCAGGATATGAGAGCGCTAATACAAGAAGGTGGAGTGTGGCGCTGCGGGAGCGAACCGGACCTTTAGCGCTCTCACCTCTCGTCTGGAACAACGGCTGCAGACGACAGATAGAGAAGGGATGGAGAAGGGTTAGAGAACTAGAGAACGGATGCGAGGTCTGTCAGAGTCCAAAGAGGACGCCTCGGACGCACAAGTGCGCTCGACGAGTTGTTGTGGACGCCCGCTATTGACCTCAGCCGTCACGCCCAAAGACCCGGCGGGGCCGTATTCACACTGCCAGAGTGACACCGAACGTCTGCATCCTTACAGAGCTTGCGTCCACTCGCAGTCGTGCATCAGCGACATGTCCTGCCTTACGTGAGTCTCTGTCTCTGCCCCCGAGCGACCCACACCAAGCCCCAAGCCCCTCGCATCGCGTTGCCTTGCCTTGCTATGCGAGCAGAACATCATGGAACAGCCCATATGTTCGTTGTGGAAAGGAACCAACAATCAAAATATTGTCCACCTGTACAAAGGGGCCCTCGTAGCCACTAGCGGCACATGCAAACCTCTACAGCGATCCCATCGCACACAGATGACGGCACGGCAATCTGCAGCAGCCCGATCCGCGCGAGTTTGGGGTTCCTCCCAGGGAAGAAAGGATTTTCGTCAGGCCTCAGGTTGGTGCGACGCTTGGTGGAGACCGACTCGCCTCCAGCCGGCTGCTCCCTTGAGACCAGAACCACGCTGAAACCCAATCGCCGTCTTGGACATCCACCGCACCTCGCCCAAAAACCTTGCCCCGCTGCGCTTTTTGCCTACTCGAGCGTAGACTCAGCACTGTCATGCAGCTTACACCCCACTCCTACCAAGGAACATGCGTCACGCTTGGCAACGATGCGTGCACACGAGCAACGCCCACATCGACATTTGAACTGCTTTGAATTTCTTCGTGCGAGTACTGTACACTCTATCTAGTGCCCGTGCCGATTGTCGTTGCAGCATCTAGCATCGCCGTGTCACGTCGTATCACGTCGCTACATACGCTCCCGTCTCCGGGGTGCGCTGCGTATGATGTTGTCCACCCGTAGAAGCAACTATGGGGAATCAGTACGTTTTGCGTTTGCGCAGCGAATGGGTGGCACATACCTCTGCTGCCTCCGATGCGGACGAGACCACCGCGCGCTTCAACTTGTAGCTTTCGATCACACCGAGCTCTCGCATGTCAGTGATGCCGCCGCCTGGGGTGATGAGGTCCAGTCCAGAGCTGGTCAGACCAGAGTACACAGCTTTCCGGAGTCGCGAGACGAGATCGCTTGAGTCTAGACCAGCGTTGTCCGCAAGGATCGTGGGCAGTTGTTGAAGAGCCTTGGAGAAAGACTCTACGGCGATCGCCTTCTTTCCAGCAACATTCTGTGCTGCTTCTGCAACGGCCTTGGCCATGTTCATCTCGGCACAGCCGCCGCCCAATGTCACCCTCGGCTCCTTGACCGTCTGCGAGAGCACAGCCAGGGCATCGTGGAGTGATCGCTCAGCCTCATCAAGAAGCTGCTCGGTTGCTCCACGCAACACGATGGTGCATGCTCGACCTGCAGCTACACCCGAAAAGCGTATCAGCGTGTCCTCTCCAATGATCACCTCCTCAATCAAGTCGCAGTGACCGAGCTTGACTTGCTCTGGGTGGTCGAAAGTAGAGGTAATCTCTCCTCCCGTGACCAAAGCCAACCGCTCAACACCGTCAAAGTCGGCGTGCTCAATGGAGCAGATGCCGGCATCGGCGAAGAGCTGTTCTGGCCAGTTGTAGATAAGTTGCCTGTTGACGAAGCAGTTAATTCCGTGAGACTTGATGCGCTCGACCTTGGCCTTCATCTTCTCTCGCTCGGCCTTCTCCAGGTCTGCAAGCGCACCTGTGGAGTCCACCTTCACTCTCGCGCCAAAGATCTTAATCTTATCGGTGTCCATGGCCGTGTTCGCAACCAAGATCTTTGCGTTCTCTATCCGCTTGGGCTGATTCACACCGAATTTCTTGTCCAGGATGAAACCCTCATCCAGGTATGAGTCCTTCAACTTGCCACCTGCCTTCTTGATAATCTGAATGTGCGTGAGGTCGGTGGAACCCTTCATCCTCAGGACGGCATCTACAGCTAGCTTCGCGAACTGTATCCGGTCTTGACTGAGCACCTTGGAGCTCAATGTGGTCCGCGCAATAGCCTCAAGGTCACGTCGGAACGCCTCCTCGTTGCTGCTGTTGTTGACGGCCAGCTTCTCCAGAGCCTGCAGCGCAGCAGTGCTGGCTATTCTGTAGCCCTCGATGATGGTCTGCGGGTGGATTTTCTGGTCGACAAGCTTCTCTGCCTCTCGCAGCAACTCTGCCGCCAGCACGGTGACGGAAGTGGTGCCATCACCGACTTCGTCATCCTGAACTTTTGAGATGTTTACGAGTACTTTTGCGGCAGCATTATCGAGGGCGATCGCTTTCAGAATCGTGGCGCCGTCGTTGGTGACCATAATCTCGCCGGTAGAGCTGCGGACTATGAGTGGAGCTCACGAGGGACAGGACGATCTTGAGCACATACGCAGACTGTAATATCTTGTCCATGCCCTTGGGGCCCAATGTGCTCTTTACCAAGTCGCCGACGGCAATAGCGCCCACGAAGGCGGAGAGACGCGCATTCTCGCCCTTCTCTTCCGTCACGTCTTCGGCGAAAATCTGGGTGGGGTTTTGGTACGACTAGACGTATATCAGTGAGCGAAGGCCACGGTCAGCAAGCACACAAAAACGTACCATTACGGAACCAAACGATAGACAGCGAAAGGAGGGTATCTACAGAAACGTGGGGTAGTTGGTGGTGCCTGGACGACGCGAAACTTTTTGGGGTGCCCGCCGCACTGGAGCTTGCGGGTGGTCCGTGCCTATCAACATCGCCAAGCGTGATCTTTCTGCTTGGTTGCTTTACCTTGCGGCATGCACGACTTGACACTCGCTGCTGCACGATCTTTCGCAAACCCTCTTGACTGTGTACAAAGAGCTCTGATAAAGTGGATATCCCCGGCCTCACCAATTGCGCCTTCCTCTTCCAGATTCGCCATGTCCAAGCGGCACGCACTCGAGCGGCTCGAGGATGTAGTCGATGCGCCGTCGCCAGCCTCGAAACGGGCGCGCGTGGAGGATGATGACATGTCGACTCCCGAGCCCCCGAGCGGCACCACCAACGGGCACCTCATGCTCCCCCGGGTGAGAGATCAAGAGAAGATAGACATTCTCGGCGCAGATGCGGAGGGGCACGCGGAGCTCGTAGAAGCTGGAGCTGGAGCTTTTGACGAGGATGACGACGAGAACGAGCCAGCAGTTGGCGTACCAAGACGGCAGAAAGCACCAGAAGCTGGATATACCGACCTCTACCTCGACACGATAGACCGCAAAGTGCTCGATTTCGACTTCGAGAAACTCTGCTCCGTCACGCTCTCCAACATTAACGTCTACGCATGCCTCGTTTGCGGAAAGTACTTTCAAGGACGGGGGCCAAAATCGCAAGCATACTTCCACGCGCTCGATGAGAACCACCACGTATACGTAAACATGGAGACCAAGAAGGTCTACGTTCTGCCGGAAGGATACGAGGTCTTGTCGAAATCGCTAGACGACATCAAGTTTGTTGTGAATCCGCGACTCAGCAAGCCAGAAGTCGCACGATTGGACAAGGATCCAAAGGTGTCGTGGGACTTGTCAAATAGGGAATACATCCCGGGCTTCATAGGCATGAACAACATCAAGGCGAACGACTACTTCAATGTCGTGATACAGGCTTTATCGCACGTTGTCCCACTTCGAAACTACTTTATGTTGGAGGACTTATCGAGTCGGCCACAACTCGCGCAACGATTCAGCACGCTCGTTCGTAAGATCTGGAACCCGCGCTCATTTAAGACTCACGTTTCTCCGCACGAGCTACTGCAGGATATTGCGCTTCGGTCGTCAAAACGTTTCACTCTCACCGATCAGTCCGATCCGGTGGACTTTCTGTCTTGGTTCTTGAACAACCTACATTTGGCGGTTGGGGGCTCGAAAACGAAACCAGGATCGAGCATAATCCAAAAGATCTTCCAGGGAACGCTGAAAGTAGAATCGCAGGAGATCACGGCCCGTGCGGACGCAGGCGACCGTCTGCGGTTCGAAGACGCGGCTGTCAAGACCGACATCACCAAGTTCCTCGTCCTCACATTAGACCTGCCAGCCGCCCCACTGTTCCAGGACGCATTGGAGAAAAACATCATCCCCCAGGTGCCCCTTGCTACAATCCTCAACAAGTACAACGGTCTGCATGCCCAGGAGAAGATGAAAAACCGGGTACGATATCGGCTACTGCACCCGCTGCCCCCTTACTTGCTGTTCCACATTAAGCGCTTCAGCAAAAACAAGTTTGTGTCCGAGCGAAACCCCACCATCGTCACTTTTCCTGCGCAGTCCCTCGATATGGCCCCTTACGTCGAACCGAATCCGAAGGAGTATCCACCAGGCGAACCCATCTTCTACGATCTCGTGGCCAACATCACCCACGAGGCTGTGAAAAAGAAGGACGATAGCGTGGAGGGCGAGCAGGATATGAAAGTCTGGAGAGTGCAGCTGAAGGACCGAAGCAGGGATGAGTGGTACGGCGTGCAGGACCTCTTTGTAGAAAAGGAGCGAGGAGAGACACTGTTCACGAAAGAGAGCTACGTGCAGGTATGGGAGAGGCGGAGAGGGCAGACCGGTCCAAATGCCGTCAACAAAGGCAAAGCGAAAGCATAGTGGACGCCCGTGGTGTTGCTGGTAGAGAGCGTCACTTGTAGTCGTGCCTATGTCTTCTTGTATTCTAGGAAATGAGTGATCCTCTGTCGGTTTTGTATACCCAATAATATCTGCACACCATGTTTCATTTTACAGCTTCAATTGGACGAGACGGTGTTTACAGGAATCGCCGTTCGTCAATCGGGGTCCAGCAATACCTCGGTTCGGCTAACCAACCACGACCCCATCTCACCTGCTCCCCGTTCGTCGACAACCCACCACTCCCAGAGCCACTAGGTTGCGTGCTTCTACACCTATCTAACACCAAGCTACCGATATGTCTAAGCCTAAAATTACCCTTTTCGTCGACATCGTGAGCCCGTTCGCGTACCTCGCGTTTTATGCTCTGCATGTAAGCTGCTTCTCGGCTATGTCGATGGGCTATGCGAGTAGTTAGGTTTGACGATCGTCACGTTGCGAAAAGAGCTGAAGGTTGGAAATGGATGAACACTGACTGCGAGTAGAACTTTCCGGTCTTCAAGCAATGCGAGATCACGTATGTACCGGTGTTTCTGGCAGGGATCATGAAGGCGTGTGGTAACACTCCGGTAAGGACCAGATTAATATTCATCTTTGGTGTATCGAGAGAGCTAACGATATATATCTATATCTAGCCGCTCAAGATCAAGAGTAAGTCCACAACCATGCATACTACTATGCATCCTCACCTCCGCACTCCGGCAAACAGGCCCCCAAACATCCACCAATATTACCTACTCACCCACCCTTCCGCCCACTAACACGTGTCCAGACAAAGACAAATACATCAACGCCGAACGCGTCCGTTGGTCTTCCCTTCTCAAAATCCCCATCTCCCAATCTCCACCACCCGGCTTTCCCACAAACACAATCCACATCCAGCGCGTCCTAACCACGCTCTCCCTCTCTCATCCCGCCGCTCTCCCTGCCGCGCTCGCGCTCTTCTGGCAGAGCTACTGGGTCCACTGGAACGACCCTTCTACCGAAGAAAACATACTCGTCATTCTCAGAACCATTGTCGCGAGTGAAGAGGAGGCGGGAAAGGTGCTGGAGAAGAGTGGCGGGGAGCAGGTGAAGAAGAAGTTGGGAGAGGATACGGAGAGGGCGGTGGAGGAGGGGGCTTTTGGGCTGCCTTGGTTTGTCGGTAAGGGCTTGAACTACCTATCTATAGAGTGGGAAGTTGAGTTCGTGCTAACGTGGTACAGCGACGAATGCGAAGGGCGAGACGGAGCGGTACTGGGGTGTAGATCACCTGGGGCAGTTGTGCGATCATCTTGGCCTCGAGCGGCCGGCGGGTAGGGGCTGGAGAGCGCTGCTGTAGACGCGTGATACTGACACACCAGACTTCAAAATATGTCTCAAGTGTATTAGTATATCAGTCGCTGTAATGTACAAATCCCCTTCCTATTCCAGCAATCCCCTCTGCCACATACCTGCGTCAAACCAAACCACTATCATCCCATCCCCTTTTCCCTGTCACGACCTCGCACCAGCCCCAGCGCCAACATACCCCATCCCGTGCTCAAATCCGTACTCCCCAGTTCCCTTCTCCAACCTTGACGGGCTCCTCGGTGGCAACGGCGGACTCACCGCGCCGTTCCTCCCCATCTCCCGCTCCCGCTCCTCCCGTATCGGCGACGCCCCCGCATCTACCACCGGCGGCGCCCCATACCCCGACGTCGGCAGGTGGCTCGTCCTGAACGCGCCGGAGTACCCTCCCGTGTGTGGGTGCGGCGTCGGCGGGTGATGCGCAGTTTGGAAGGCGCTGTGGTCCGAAAGCTGGGGGTGCGGGATGTGGGTGGCTTCGTGGGGTGGAGGGGGAAGGGTGTGTTGGTTCATGGGGGAGTGCATGTGCATTGGTGTTTGATTTTGAGTTTGGCTATGGGTCTGGCCACGGCTCTGTGTGTCCGTGGGAGAGCGCATATGGTGCTCTGTCGCCACGCTGTTTGCATTTGGGGCGGTCGCCGAGTACGGGATGCCGTATGTGGTGTCGTGCGCCATGGAACCGTGTTTCTCCTCGGAGAGGCCGTAGGCGGGCTCGTGGGCGAGGTGGCAGTGGTAGTAGTACACGAATGCGATGGTTGTGAGGAAGAAGAGGAAGCTGTTGGGGTATCAGCATATGTCGTCCAATCTTGTTCATGTTTGGCTTGGGCCTACAATTCTAGCACTGCAAACACGGCAGTGGCGACGCCACTCTTCCACGACCCCCTGCACTTCGAGCATATCTCGAATACTTCGTCGACGACTCTCAATGCTTTCCCATATTCATGGAAGATGTCTAGGTACGACGCCAATGTTGCGAAAGATGCTAGCCAGAACAATGAAGCGACAAAGTCCAGGATAAGCGCGATGCGCGGGTCATAGAGACGCCGTTGGGAGATGTGGAGAGGGGTCGTGAGTGGGAGTATCGGCAGGAGGGTCAGTAGCGCAATAATGATGGTCGATATGAGAGGCGCTTTAAGCTTTAGAGTTGTCAGATACCCGTCTTGTTGTATGTGTCAACCAAGGTGACTCACAGGACCACCACCATCGATAGAAAGTGTATATGCAGTCGTAGCAATGATCAAGATAGCAAATATAGCCTGCAGAAAGCGGAAGGTGAGGAGCCATGGGTGGACGGGGACAGGGCCGCCTTTCGGGATGTACGCCATGGCGATTCGTGTTTTAGAAAGTCTGGAAAAACGTACGAACGACTTGAAGGACAAGAGAAACTATGTGGCCTGAGTGAATTCATGATGGGGTCACGAGCATTATATTCAAGACAAAGAGATTTTGTTCGCGGAGCATTGAGGGTGGTCGTTCGCGGTCGTTGTACGTTTGCGGAGCGCTGGAATGTGAAAGGGAATTTCCTGTTTCGGGAAACACAATCGGTCGTACCAACTCCAACCAAATGTTTGTGCCCAACTCGAGATGTGATGAAAATATGGGACCGGTCGAGCCGAAGGTGACGCCTAACATGTGTGTATGCCAATGGAGTCGAACAAGGTGAGGGCCTGGCGGCAAGGTCAACATTCTCAGCTTGAGGTTATCGACACTCAAAGCTTGTTGCTTACAGAGCGCTTCTCCAGGAGATATTCAAAACAAAATTTGGGAGGCACGGCGAAGCCTGTGACGAACATTTCTAGATGAAACGTTTCAGTACAGTATGAATCTTTAACACAGTGTGCCCAACTCTTCTCCAGGTAGTGTACGACATGTGGATCTGCAATTGAAGCAACTCGGTTATGGAGTTAATTCAAGATATCTTCTATTAGTTCTGAGTACAGTCAGCCTGCAATTAACGTGGCGAAGCAATGTGGGAGAGCATGGTACATTCATGTCTACCATTCAGCTGTAAGCGCGCATGTAGTGTTTCATCGGCGTATTAGACAGCCTCAATCCATATCAGTCATCTCCAGCTCACGGTTGGCCTCTTATGCCGTCTGTGTACCATAGCCCCTGATCTGCTCCGCGAACGCCCAGCTCTGGTTCTCCAACTTCTCGTTCTCATGAAGCTCCACACCCTCCTTGGTGATGGTAGCGATGGAGTACTTGTCCATACTCCTGGCATCCCTGTAGAAGAGCACCTTCATGCACTCCTTGACCAGCTGCACGGCGTCCTCTTTGGTAACGTTCGCTACCGAAGCCTCATCGGGGATGGTCCGCCTCATGATCGGTTGTGCAAGATGCGCTCCGAAACCGGTAGCAAGGGTCGGTGACGAGAAGGTGGTACCCAGCAAGTCGGCGCTGGCGAGGAAAGGCTTCGACTCTCCATCTAGCCCCGCGATCAGGAGATGGTTCCATAGAGGATTGAAGTCGGAGCGGCGCTTGTACATGACCTTGGCGAGGTATGTGTGGAGGTTCTTCGCGTTGAGCGGGTCGTCGCTGCTGGTGTAGTTCTCTCGGATGTCGAGGGAGTTCAGCAGACGGTCGAGGTACTGCATGTCTGATACGTCGCCTCCGAACCCCACCACCACCGACTCATTGAACTTCCGTAGACGCTTGACATCGGTGAACCGGGCGAGAGAGCCATATGAAGCTATCGATCCCGTCAGCAGAAGCCCGGTTATCACAGCTGTTGCATGTGCTATGCCATACCCAGGTTGTCTGCGGCAATCACAACGCCGTCCTTGAACTTAGCTGCTACGACTGATGTGCCCGTAACAATCGGCTGTTGTGTGTGTTGGTTTGGTCCGGCGGCGATCTGGAAGTGCGAGTGGTCATATGCGCCGTACACGTCGTCCCTAGGCTGATACCACGATCAGTAATGACAGCGGCTTCTGGTGGCTGGCTCAACTCACACGGCCCCAAGCTTGCGGAAGGTGGTTCATCTTGAGAGTTTCGGTCTCAGTGATCAGGCAGGAGAGAGAGTGGCGGTCGTAACGGTCGTATCGTGGGGCAAAGGTGTTGTTGAAGGCAAAGCTGTGGAGGTGAGGGCGTCTAGGCAGCTTGACGCGCATTGCGACCCCGGCCAGTGCCAAGACTTGACACGGCCCAAGCTCCTGGTCGTCAACTGCCACTTTCAGCACCCCGACTTTGATTTCCAGACAACAATTATGCTCGGAATTCACTACGTGAGTAGTGACGAGGAGGACGTGGCGCCTGTCGTAAAACCTGAGGTTAGTTTTGAAAATACGTGGAAAAAGGACGCGATAGCTACTAATATTGAGTGGTCAAAACCACCATCTCAACCAGCAGCTGCATCGATCTCAGAGCCTGTCTCAGCAATAGCGCCTTCACCTAATGAGAAGGTCCCGACACCCACAGCTCTGCCAGAAGGTCCCTCTCAAGGCCGTAGGCTTTCGCTGCATGTCGCCCACATGATCTATACTAACTTTTATCTTCTCTCAGCCTCCGCAATTCCTCAAACTGGATACGATGAACCAACAGAGGATGCTTCGCCAGGGTCTCGCTATACTTCCAATCGCCTGATGATACAAAACCTGACCTTGCCCACTGTCCCGAATCTCAACATACCACCCTCACCACCGGGCTCGCCACCACGGAGATCTACCGAGAAGTTTACCCGGTTCCTCGAACTCAAGAAAAAGGGACAGCACTTCAACCAGAGACTGGAGAACTCATCCGTCGTACGGGATCCGAATCATTCGAAAAAGTTGATGGACTTCGCCAGTGTGCGTAACCTCGTGACTAGTATTCCGCACTGCTTTCTAACACGATTATTCAGATCACCGATGAGGACCGGTATGCTTCAACGCTACCACAAGGGCTTGGAGTACCGGTGTCATGGCCGGATTGGGCGTATGGTGAAGCGCTTAATGCATCGCAGAAGATTATGATTACCAAAGCCAAAGAAAGCGAACGATCGAGAGTGCCACGTGGGTCAGTGGACTTTGTGCCCGCCAAAAGCGGTACTACTAGCGGAAAAGGGTCGCGACAAATTGCGGCTGAGAGGGCCATTGGAGGGACGGACAGTCGATCGAGGGAGAAGCGATAATGCGCTACATACAAAAATATCCAGATTCTCGTAAACTGCAGCAAAAGCTTCTGCTTATTCTATACCACGCCAGAAAGACACGTGTAATGCTGAAACCAACAATGCCATGATTTCTGCTTCGCTCGTAGCCGTCTCTTGTGTCAATTGAGGACCAGGCGGCAGGACTGGGTATGAAGTCAGAGATTATTTCGAGTGCTAGCAACCACACTTGGTATAACTTAGGCTGCAATCTTTATTGAAATGTTTAAGTTCATCCCATGCCCTGGCGATCAAATTTGGGTGAGAGTCTGTGAATGTCGACATCACGTGCAATAGTTCCACAGAGCCCGTGCGCAAGCTGCGCGGCCATCGTAGGCACCTTCCGCGTCGTCAACGTAGCAGCAGCAACGACGAGCCCACGCCACACCCCTCTTCCACACGCCAGCTCAAATCTGCACGGCTCTCTCCTTTCACGCGACATAAAAACTAATCTCCAAATTCCGCATACTGTCCACGATGTCGGCAATCTTTTCCGGTGCTCCTCCGCAAGGCGGTCCAGGCTACTCGTTCAAGCAGACCCCCACAGCGGCTCCGTCGGGCGAGCGACAACACGGCTTCTACCCGTAGGCTGCTAAGACACTCTACTTCGTATTCGATTGCTTATATTTACAGCTACACCGACAATGGAGGATCAACACTCGGCATCTCGGGCGCTGACTTCACCATCCTCGCTGGCGACACTCGATCAACCTCCGGCTACAACATCAATACCCGGTACGCACCTAAGCTCTTCATGATCGGCGGCGAGGGACCAGAGAACAAGGGCGCGCGGATAGTACTCTCGGTCGTCGGCTTCGCGGCGGACGGCGATGCGCTGAAGGAGCACCTCGACACCATCGTCAAGATGTACAAGTACCAGCACGGCAAGCCCATGTCCGTGTCCGCCTGCGCACAGCGCCTCAGCCATATCCTCTACAACAAGCGATTCTTCCCGTACTACGTACATGCAATTCTGGGTGGTCTGGACGAGGATGGCAAGGGCGCTTTATACTCATACGACCCGGTGGGCAGCTACGAGAGGGAACAGTGCAGGGCTGCGGGTGCGGCGGCATCGCTCATAATGCCTTTCTTGGACAATCAGGTCAATTTCAAAAATCAGTACATGCCGGGAAGCGGAACGGGCCACAACCTCAAGGCGAAGGCGGCTGAACCGCTGCCGCAGGACCACGTCGAGGACTTGGTGAGGGATGCGTTCACGAGCGCGGTGGAGAGGCACATTGAGGTTGGTGATGGTCTCCAGATGATGATCATCACAGCAGACGGCATTGCCGAGACGTACACGCCGCTGAAGAGGGACTAAAGAGGGTACTGGGTTGGGGTGGACGTAGCCAATGACTTCTTGGACTACAGCCTAGCCGTTTTGTATGAACAGTATCTAACGGCAGAACGAAGCAATGACACCGTTGTCTGAATGACAAAATGCATAGCTTTCACGTTGTCACGTCTTGTTCACTTCTTTCAGACCTTCCTTTCCAGTCCAACACCTTGTTCGGCTTCTTTCCTTCTAACACCCCCTCACTTAACGAACCTCTGATGGTCTTGCTTCAATCGAGGTGATCCTGCGACATCAGTGCCAAGCGTCAAAGCAGTGATGGAGCGCGGTGACGTGGTGAGTAATGATTGTAGAAAACATGTGATTGCTGACACTTGCGAGGGACTCAAGCCTCGATGTTGAAAAGAGCTTTTTGCAGGACTTCGCGCGCTAAGAATCACTCTTGCCATATAAAGAGAGCGATGATGGACTCCCTGGTCAAATGCTCCAGTCCTGTCTTTCTTCCTAGGCCCTGACAACTTAACATAGTGTCTGTGCAGAAAGAGCTTAAGCTTTCGAGACACCTTGACAACATCTTCAATGCTGACGTCGATTCTTCACTCCACTCACCCTCGAGAAACGAACTTTCGTGCCGACAACAAGTTTCGATAAAGCTTTGTACGCCACAAGCTAAACTAAATTATGAGCGAGTGAGGTTGTTCCTTACAGCTTCAACGAGTTTCCACTGGACCGATGAATGTGTAAAGAGCGAGCGAACGAAGTTCGGGTAGACTCGGTCTACATGGCACGAGTCGGAGGCTTCACCTAGGCAATCTTGCAACAGTAATCTTCTCAAAACGACCTTCGAATCCCTCAGGTTCCTCACGGCCGCAGCACCTCCACCCTATTTCACGGTGTACTTCGTCCGCGGCTCACCGTAACCAAAGATGAAGCTCAAAATTGTCGCTGTTTGGTACGCTGCCATGTTGCAGCTGGCTCTTGCTATGAGCTCAAACTCCAGTGCGACTCTACCATCTCTTGTGCGTCCAAGGAATGCTGCGGAGGCGCGGTCCGTCAACGTCCCCGAAAATTACGACAGCGACGCCCAGATGGGCTCTGCAGAATGTAAGCATCCTCGCAATCTCGATGCGAAGTGCAAGGTACTAACATCACCTGGAACTAGGGTTGAGTGCTGGCGGACCCAACGGGGACGCCCGACCCTGGCCTAGACGAACAGGATTGAAGGAAATTGACAAGGGGGCACTCACTGTGATCCCATACTGCTTCGTTGACACTCGATCCTAAGAAAAGCTATCGTGCGACATTAGGTCCGCAATCAAGCTCTGGTCTGACTCTCTCGGCGATTTCAACAGCGGCAAATTTGGTCCCGAAAACAAACACAGCCTGGCCTTTCGTGTACCACCAGAACGTCCTCGCTCTGATGACTTCAACCCCTATTGCTGCAACAGCTATACATACGGCGAAGAAGGCAAGCCGCTTAATCACGAAGTAGACCTGAAGTGTGACTGGAATACAGAGCAATATCCTCCCGACACGGTAGCTGTTCACTGGCTTGACAATGTCAAAGGGGAAGGCGGGGCCAAAGCCACAATTGGCTACTATTACGATGTGCCTGGCCAGGATCCAGTCCCGGGCCGGCATGACATAATCGTTTCGGATGGCTCAAAGCCACACACTATCGCGCATGAGATCGGACATAGTGCGTAACACAGAGACTCCACACGATGAAACAGGGTTCGCTGACAGCTAACAGTTTTGGGCATGACTCATGAGCATCAGCGTTGGGACCGTGACGAATACGTGCACTTTCTGTGCGAGAATATACGGGGCATGAAAGAGGTGGCAGACTACGCGTGGAATATGTATGGCAGAACTAATGGCATTTCAAGAGAAGACGTCTTGGAACTCCTATGTGAAGACAGCGGACAGGCAGAGTTCTGGTCAGCACTAAGCCGAGCGTGGATGAGGGGCGATGGGTTCGACGAAATGGACGAAGACACCACCTTAGATGGACCCGATGGTTTTGACTACGAGTCCATAACAATGTACGGCTCGACTCAGGGCGTCGCAGTCGAGTACGCTACCCTAGTCAACGTGAACACGGCTATCCTGGTCAAAATCAAGCAACGTCCTGATACGGGGGAGAAGTATATAGATGTGAACGATTGGTTTCTTCCGGTCCCTACGCGGGTGTCCCAAAAGGGCGCTGCGTTCGTCCGCCGTTTTTATTCTTGGGGTAAAGCATGGACTCCACTTCAAAAACAGCCCGATCAGTCTTCGAAGCCACCACTAACGGTCGAGGACCCGCCGTCTGAGCCCCAGGGTCCAGCGCCTCCTTATAAGGCTCCGTCGAAACCACCTTCAGGTAAACCGCCGCCTATCCCTCCCCGACCAGCAAATCGTCCCCCAAAGCCTCCCCAGAAATGAGCATCTCTCGGGACCCGGTAATTTAATAGGCAACTAGAGGCTGCGTGGATCTAACGCAGGGTCTCATAGGTGCAATTCTGCTGCTACTATTTTATGAAGGGGTTGTATCAGGACGTGTGTGTCTGGGAACATCTAGATTTTCCCTTTGCTATACAAGCATTGAGAGGGCCTACTTTGATTTTTCTCCAGTCAGAATCCAAGACACGTGTAAATAAGCGTGTCATATGCACAGAAAATGTTCAAACATTTACTCGGTACCTGGGTGCCTTCACTTACAGTTTATGACATAAGACAAACAGCCGGGACCCACATCTAACTACAACACCTCAACTACAGCTACACTGAACAAGCCACTCAAGTTCGTCTCAAAGTTATTGTCGGGTCGAGTTTGCGCTCTGATCCTTGGCCAAAACGCACAAGCACGAGATCTTGCTGCCGCGCGCTGTCGACGATGAATCTCTTTATCTTCACTAGTTGTATGCTCACGCTGCGATGGACGCTGGTAACAAGCTGGGTTTTGGACAAAAACCTCGCTTTTCCCGGCGACACTCGAGTCCCCGACAACACGACTACCAAAAACCGGTTTGTCGACATTCCTGATGATGAGAACAACAGTCCTGAGATGAGCTACGCAGAGTGTACATGCGCCTGCCCTTCCGGCGCTTGCAACTGAATAATCACTAACAACACTCAACATCCAGACTTAACCTCCAGACAACTTTCGAACTTCCCGTTCACTGCCTGGCCAACATGAGACGGGAGATGGAGAGTCGGCGAAGGCTACCTCAGGATGATTCCGTATTGCTACGTCGACAAGCGTTCTTATGATAGGATCGGAGCCCCCTGCAGGATGCGAGAGGCGACCCTGCTCTGGGCAGATGCCCTTGGAAGAGGACCTAGCAAGCAGACGGGGCATTCGTTAATGTTCTATGAGTCAAGACGCGAAGACGACTACTGCTGCACAAGATATCACTATGGGTCCGAGAATCAACCTATTGCCCCGGGTGACTTCTCGTGTGATTGGGATGACAAACGATGGCCCGAGGGTACCTTGGCAATTCATTGGGTCGACGAGGCTAAGAGTGGCGAGTCAGCCGAGGGCAGGCTTGGTTACATGTCGTATGCCAACAACCATCAGAAAGATCGACACTTCGTAGGACTACCGGATAAATCAACGGTGGCGGATATTGCACATGAACTTGGACACGGTCAGTTGACACCCCCGCTGTTGCCATAGCTAATTCTAACGCCGTAGTAGTCCTTGGTATGGTGCATGAGCACCAACGCTGGGACCGCGACGACCATGTTGAGTTCCGCTGCCGCAATCTCAGAGGCATGCGCGAGGCAGTCGCAGAGTTCCGGCAGACCGGCTTAGAATATGATCAGGCCTGGAGAATCCTGTGCACTGACTTTGGCGCTGCTCTTCACTATACCGCACCGAGTCGCAGTTATGTCAAGGGCGACGGTCTCGACGCGGGCATGCAACCTCCACTAGACGGACCAGGAGGCTTCGATATGGATTCAATCATGCTGTATGCGTCAAAGTATGCGTCCAATGCAGGGGAGGATAAAGTTGATGTGGATCCGCTGTTTTGGTAGGGATCAATAAAGGTCCTGATGGTCAGAAGATTCCTGGGAGCGAGTTCATGATTCCAGAGCGGGATAAGCCTTCGCCACTAGATGCTGCGTTTGTGAGCAGGTTCTATCCATGGGACGAAGCGAAGTATCAAGAGTATCGCAAGCAGAACCAAGGCGCGAAACCTTGAGACCCAGTTTCAGGAGGTAGACGGCGCAGATCGATTCTTGAGGTTCAGGATACATGGGAAATAAATAGGAGGCAGAACATCCCATGAATAGGTCGTGAAAGGTTGAGCATGCAGCCATTCCTGGACGCCTATACTTCTAGGTAGCCTGTTCGAACCGGCCCTCAAGCTGGTGACGCCCACGCCCCAATGATCGAATCCTGAAGTTCTGATCCCCCAGGACACAAAGAAGAATACTGCAATAACGAACCCAGAGGATCTCGCTTGCTGGTCCAAAAGATTGAATAGCTCTTTTCTTCCACACACACGAGTTGAACTAATCGGTCGTCATGACTCAAAGAGAGTGATTCCTTCCACATATTGCAGAAGCTTGTGTTTGGCCAATGCGTCTGACGATTGTGCCCGAAGATTCAGGCTCCAGCGCCAATGACCTCATATATGCGCGCCCATACGCTCTACGATCGAACGACAGTCCAGCAAGAATTTGCTCGAACTTAATGCAGCATCTCGAGTTCGCATTCCGGGCCGGATGATGGAACGTGCTGTGACAAACACGTGGCGTAGGTACGGTACCTATCGGGTGGCGACTGGCGATCGTCCGACCGGGACCTTCTGGAAACTGCATTGCCCGGGCTCACTTGCTGGTAGCAGAACGCGAGATTGTTTCATGGTGAGCAATCGATGAGACTTGATAATGTGCAGCTGGTGCGACGCTGTGGTGAGTGACACTAAAGTTTGCCCTACTGGGTACCTAGGTAGGCATCCAGATCTGCACGCGCGGACGACGGTAGCGTGGAAGAGCACGACTATCGATATATCGAATCCACCGTCCAGCACGCGTCGCAGCAGTACCACAAGCACACCCGCACGGCGCTTAAAGGTGTCAAATCGTATATCAAAGATGGAGAACAGTCGGAGAACATGTCGGCTCGTCATCCGCTTTCGTGGACACAGCGCGTCCTCGCTTGGCCAAGGTCGCGGCCGGTGCTTCAGATTCCGTCGCATGTTCAGCAGTTCGTTTCATCCTTGTCTAACCAAGCTTCGAGCCGAACGAGCAAAAACGGCCGTAATTCCCAGCGCAATGGTATTCCACACGTCGACAAGAAGGGTTGAGCTTATTTTGAGTTTGAATTACGAGGTAGCGTTCAAGTGGACCGAAGTTGTTCAAACCTCATTTCCAGGATCGGAGCCTCATTATTTGGATGAAAACCGGAACCGCTCTTCGATTCAGGGCAACGCGTCGTAGCTCTCCAGTCTTCAGAGACACCGTTCCCTCGTACCGTGTGGACTGTGGGACTTAGCACCCGGATCGACCCCCCGCGACCCGCAAACGCCACACATACCCCAGAAGTGTTCCATCCATCGGTCGAAAAATCTTCCATTAATACTTCATGGTCACGACTCGCCAAAAGGTTGTTCCAAATCTTCGAGACTGGTTTTGACAACAGCATTGCACCTCGGCTGATGCTTAGACGCAACCACGCGACCGGAAGTCGATCTTTCCAGCACACGCATCCTGGGACCGAGGGAGTATCAAGGCGGAGGTCTGCCCGTCGTTCGAAGAGGCTTTGCTCTGGCCAACGGGCTCGGAGTCATCACCACTACAACACGAACGCAGCGGTAAGTTCGATCAACAGAAACGCAATTTGACGGATCAATATTTCGGGAATCACTCTACCGGTATCTTCACATAAATTCCCTACGTTTCGGACAGATGCGCTTGCCTTCTAATGACACCCCATCCACTGCTCTACATCCGGCAAAGTTTCTCAATTCCCCATGTAAGTCGTTGTCCACCCTTGTTACCTACACACAAATTGACCTTGACAAGGCTCCGGGCATACAACCTCTGCCACCACCGCGTCTCTTTAACGAGTCCCGAGCCCCAGAAATTGTAGCTGGGAACGTCCTTCTCCAGCTCGTTGGGACTCTGTTCTTTCTTCTGCGGATATACTCCCGCCTCTGGTTCACCAAGTCCTGGAAACTAGAGGACACTTTGCTTACGACTGCATGGGTAAGACCTAGAATCGACACTAGTCTTTCTATACTGACTTCGAAAAGGTATTGGCTACTGCCTTCAGCACATGCCAATACGGCCAAGTCGCCCACGGCGCGGGCCACCATCTCGCCGTCGTCCTCCACAACAATCCTAATGACGCCGTGGACAGCCAAAAATGGGCCTACGCCGCCAACCTCATTCTCTTCCCTGCGTTAGCGTTCCCCAAACTCAGCATATGCGATGCCTACTCCCGCATTTTCGGCGAAAGCCTCATGAACCGCCGCATGATCTACGCCCTGATTGTCCTCGTCGCAGTCCCCAACGTCCCCTTCTTCTTCCTAAGCGTCTTCCAGTGTAAACCGATACAGGTGTACTGGACCGAAGGCCGCCCATTCGAGAAGTGCCACCTAATAGACTTCACGATGTTCTACATCCATGGAGGGCTGAACATCTTCTGTGACGTCGCGCTCATGGTCGTCGTCATGCCGCGTGTGCTGGAGCTGCATGTTGGCTGTCGGCAAAAGTTGGCTTTGGTCGGAATCGTAGGGCTGGGTTCGCTGGCCGTTATCGCTGGAATTGTGCGGATGACTCGCCTTTCTATAACGTTATCGAAGCCCAACTTTGATGCCAGCTGGGACGCATACGACATCTTGATCTATACTTCGACTGAAATCTACGTCAGCTTGATATGTGCCGCCGCCCCGGGTGTAAAGCCCGTGGTTACGCTTGTACTACCGAAACTACTCGGGTCGTCGCTTGGGAGTCGGACGCGCACCACGACTGGAGATGGATATGGCGGTGCTGCACCGATCGAGCTGCATTCCAAGATGAGAAGAGCGACTATCGGCAGCGCAAGAACGAGGAAGAACATGCATGAAAGCATCTTCGACGAAGCATATGGACCGTATTCCGAAGTCGGTAGGGGCGTCGACACGGAGTCGCTGGACTCAAAAGACGCTGGTCGTACGAAACGACACACGAAGAAGGTGTCTGAGATACTAATCATACAATCGAATGTTGTGTGAAAGGGGACTTCAGAACATCGCTCAAACTCGCCTTGCACTTGGCATGAGACATGCCCTGGGCATCGTTGCTGCTATTTCGGGAGCAGCACCCCACTGTTGGAATCAGCAACCCAACTTCAGGGACTTTGGAACCTATGTTTACCAGAATACCCGCCCTTTCGTTGTCGCCGTGCCGCTGCGAGGCAGTCTTCGTCCTTCGGCTACACACCACTATCGGCAAAGCCGAGGGAACGATTTACATATATTCCGGACAGCAATGGTGTCTGTTGCTCAATAACGCAGAGCCATCCTATAAGACAGGCAACTACAATCCGAGTCATTTGCTACCAAGCAGAATCAGGTTTGTCATTCCTGCCTTCACCACGTTGAGGAAAATCCGATTGACCAACCAGCACAGCCTCTCAAGAAGTCAATATGACACAGTTGCCTCCATCTATCTTTCTAGGCTCGATGGATACCACCCAGCAAGCTCAAGCTGCCACCAGCGAAGACTCCACGGTCGAGCACATGGTGGAATGACTTGAAGAGTCGAAAGAAAAATTCGAGGACGAAGAGCATCGCGCATCGTCGGAGCCTCCGCCACAGCATGTCCGTGATGCCGCGGAAGAAGCATCAGTCACTTACTTCTACGTCTAGTAGAAACCCAGAGACGACGCATGCCTACCTCGGGAAGAAGAAAAAGGTACACGCCTTTTCGTGGTGGGAGCAGCTCTTACCAGCTATCATCACGTTATTCATAATGGAAGCTACATGATTCGGTCTCTGGAAGCTTTAGACAAATCGCTGTTCACTGGGATGGAAAGTGGGACACAATGTGGCTCTGGTGGCCTCCAGCTGCACAGATGTTAACACAGCTATTGGTATGAATTTATTAAAGATGCATGTCCATCCTAATTAGACGTGAGCAGCTCTGTTCTAGAATAAGAAAACACATCTCGTGCCTCATGCCATCCCGTCCCGTGATAAGATATACAGTTGAGACTATGCTGCCGATGCTGTTGGTTTCTCCCTACCAATGTTGTTGGCTTCTCCTCTGCCAAATCTGCTGCACGGACGTTACCATCCTGTCCTTGCAAACCGCAGATGGTGATGCCACTGAGTATACTGATTCTCCCATGCATCATTGAAGTCCTTCATGGCCACTTCTGGGGTCGCACCAAGTATCACACGACCGATTGCTTCCTCGAACAACTTGTGAAGGTGTAGTGATGCCAATTGCAAGCTCGGGAATGTGAATGAGTCCCACCTGTTATAGTAAGTGATGAGGTGGACGTTCGCTGTTCTCAATGTCTTCGCAAGGGTTCTGCTGGGATTAGTGCGTTTGCAAAACCAGCGGAATGGTTTGAGGTAATGCTCATCCATGCCGAAGCGCACGTTTGTCTCGCGAGTGTAAATCCAGATTTCGATATGTTGTAGATTGGTCAACTTTATTGCCACAGTCTTGCAGGTCCGGTTCCAGCATTGGAAGTGTTTCTCCTTCCATTGAATGTCCTTGGTCTCCCATGGATCGCCATAGACACGGTAGTGCAGCTGTATCTTGGTCACGTTGGCCAGGTTGGTCGCCGAAGGGACCTTCAAGAAATTGGCAATCCGGATGGGCGAGTCGAACGCAAATATTGTGTTTAGGTAGAAGAGGCCTATGCACTCGGTGTGTACCTGTTTGCATACAAAGATCAAGCCAGTAAGAGACGTGGTCCAACGGGTATCGAGACCACGATTGCGCTCATAGCGTCCTATAGACGAGTTTATCAGTTTTGTACAGGGTAAAAAATGCTCAAATAGAAGCTCACTCCTCTGCTTAACGTATTTTGCGGTCACATAGAGTGTCCAAAATTTCGGATTAATACGTTCAGTGTACATACCCAAAACCCTAGAGAAGCGCACGTCCGCTACAGGAGCTGGCCTTCGCAAATAATGAGCGTAGATATCGCCTGATCGACGATTACGACCGAGGAACTTGAGGCACTCGCGTTGCGTGTGACCTAGCTTCGCACTCATCTCGACGAACTCGCATTTAAAGCCCTGTTGGAAGTGGCACTCGTAGATTTGATTCCTGATTTCCCCGGGCAGATCCAAGAATCCGACACGCTTCTTCATCATGACTCTTGGCCGCGTATGCGCGAATGGGCCGCCTTTCTTGTTCATACTGAAGGGTCGGTCGGCAATGGAAGGGGAGTTGGTTTGTCAAGGGAGTAGGACCATTGCCATTCAATGATATCGAAGATCAGACAGCAATCAGCGAGCTGTTTGAAAGTGAGACAAGTGAGAGTGCGACAGGTCCGTTTGTTCGCTTGGCAATTGAGGAGGTTAGAAAGTGCTCTTTGATATTGCGAGATCGTTAGTCGCTGACAGGTTAGTGGACGATATGACCGAGCCGGCCTTTCAGTGATAAAACTAGTGAATCTGAATACCGCTTCAAGATACAAGTGCAGTTGTGTGGTGAACGAAGAATGAAAGGCGAGACCGCGATGAACATCATGGACCCTCGCATCTGCCGCGCGCTAAGCCCGCCAAGCTTAGCGCCAATCAAAAGTCATCGTGCATACCACCTTCCCCCCACCGAGGTCATATCCCCAGAAACCTCGCCATGCCTCTCTCAGTCCAGTCCATTCTCCTCCGCAACACCGCCGCCCTTCGCCCCGCAGCCCGCACCTTCACCACCTCTTCCAAGGCCTTGTCTCGCCTCCGCCAGCCCGGTGAACCCACCGGCCCTAACGAGCCCCCGAGCCACACTTCCTCACCGCCCTCCAAGTCGCCCCTCAAGGTCTGGCCGATCATCTTCATCTTCTGCGCGGGCAGTTTTATGTTCAAGAAGATCGTTGATCGACAGCAAGAACTAGGCCAATACAAGCCTCAAGGTCCTGTAGCTGGCCACTCGCCTAGTCGGCCATAAACAACTATCGTCACGATGCCGGCCATTGAGAACCTCGGTGCGACCACACGCACGTCTCCGCTGTGGTCTGCTGACAAAGTCACTGTCATCTTCGTACTTGGTGGGCCTGGCGCGGGTAAGGGCACGCAGTGCAGCAAGCTGGTCTCCGACTATGGATTCAAGCATCTGAGTGCTGGAGACCTGCTTCGCGAGGAGCAGGACAGGCCTGGCAGTGAGTTCGGAGAGATGATCAAGACGTACATTAAGGAGGGCACCATCGTGCCGATGGAGGTGACCATCCAATTGCTGGAGAACGCCATGAAGAAGGCAATGGAGGAGGAGAACAAGAGCACATTCTTGATTGACGGTATGAGCCCTTATCTTCGATCGAGCTCTAAGGTGGAGACTCACGATATACTCAGGTTTCCCGCGCAAGCTCGACCAGGCCCATGCTTTCGAGCGCTCAGTTGTGCCATCCAAGTTCACTCTCTTCTTCGACGCCCCCGAAGACGTTATGCTGGAGCGTCTGCTGAGCCGCGGCAAGACTTCCGGCCGTGCAGATGACAACATCGAATCGATCAAGAAGCGATTCCGCACCTTTGTCGAAACCAGCATGCCCGTAGTCGACGAGTTCGAGAGCCAGAAGAGAGTGATCAAGGTGCAGGCTACGCGAACGCCAGATGAAGTCTACCAGGATGTACAGGCTAGGCTGAAGGACTGGGATATTGAGCCGATCACGCTGAAGTTTGTCAAGACTGATGCGTAGTTGGACAGCGACACTCGGCGTAGAACTAGATGCTTACAGTAGCGTAAACGGAATTGACGATATTCGTACCATGCTCTGCTCTGGTGCAATGTGGCTGTCAAGTTTGAAGTGTATATTGCATTTCTATCATTGCAGCACTCAGGCTGAGATTCCGGCCATTGCCAAGAAAGCCTCTGATGCATTCGCTTCCAACCCTACCGTTTCGACGAAAAAAGCAAACAAACAAGCCAGCAACACCCCGATGCCCCAGTCATTTAGTCCATCTCGTCATCAATCATAGGCTTCTGCTGTCGGTTGTTGTTGTTATGGTTGTTGTTGTTGTTGCCGCCACGTGCGCCGCCCCTGTTCACGTGCGCCAGCTTCTGCTCGATCCTGTTCTGCTCGTTTTCCTTCTCCTGTGCAAACTTGGCCTTCTCTTGCTGAACGACCTGGAGGACGGCCTCGAGGCCGCTCCGCCACATGTCCAGTCTCGATGAGACTTCCCGCCATTGCTTCTCTCCGAATACGCGGTACGTTGATCGGTGGATGAGGAAGGTCTGCTTGAGCTGGCTGAGCTTGCCCTCTACGAGGCCGGCGCGGATCACATCGATGACCCACATCTCGACGTCCTCGGAAGGAATCTGCAGTGACTTGGCGATGTGTGCGTATGGCAGCTCGCGGGTCTGTGCTGCCGATGCGGCTATTGAGGCGAGAGTGAGGAGTCGCATCTTGCGGTTGAGGGCAGCACCGTCGAGGCCAACCTCATCAATCCAGCCATCGTGCTCGTCCTTGAAGTCGTTGAAGTCGTCTAGCAACTCAGAGTTGAAGATCTCGAGGAGCTGGAAGTATATCGGGTCGGAGTTGCGGAGCGCCTGCACAGAGTCAAGTCCCGTGAGGTCTTGGAAGTCGAAGTGGCTAGGGTGGATAAGGGCGGACTTGAGAGCACGGATAGAGAGATCGCGGGCTTCCTGTGAAGAGACCTGGTCCGCGCTGAATGTCCGGAGAGCGCGAAGGAGGTATGTGTACGCCTGCTCATCCTCGCCGGCGTCGGCAGCAACGTCGCTCACGGCCAGGTACAGCTTGCGGTCGTCTGCCTCCTCAGTCTCCCAATCTTCAAGCCACTTGTCCAACTGCTTAAGCTGTGGTCGCAGGGTTTCGAAGTTCGACGTCGCCCGGATGACCCGCAGGATGGCAAGGAGAACGTGGAATCGGAGCTCAGAGTGGTCTGAGGGGAGAGTGTTGAAGACGGTGCTGAGTACCGATAGAGCGAGTCCACCACCGTTAGCGGGCGAAGAGGAGATCGGAGCGCTGAGGTGAGCGCAAATCTTAGGAAGGAACATGGGAACGTTCGGCGACTGTCGGACGAGGTGGATCAGGAGGTTGTATGCTGCTATGAACTCTACGCGGCTGTAGCATTAGTATTGGTCTTTCACACACCGCATTTGTGGCTCCGTACCCTTCTCTGGTGCCTGGTTGAGGACCTGGCCGCCCATGACGAGCTTCTTGAGCACTTCATCCTTCTTGTTCTCCTTCAGAAGTTCCGCAGTCTCGGCTTGGATCGCGGAGCTTTCATCGCCCTGGGATTTTTTGAGGCTGTCGATGTATTGTGCGAGCTCGTCGGCAAGCTCCTCGAAGGTGCCCTCGATGAGCAGCGTAGTCTGGGGACCGGGCATATTGATGGTTCGCGTGGGAATATGCCTCGAGGAAAGGAACGGGTGGGGATCACGGTGCGCGCGTTGTCGTAACTTCGTCAAAGGTTGTGCCTGCCGTGGTGGGTGCGTGCCAAGATTTCAAAATTCAAGGTCACGTGGTGCGGGGCTCCTTCCTCCGATGAGAGACCACAGTGTACCGTACTGCAAATGTTCTACATGCACCTCTAAAACTTGAGGGCACAGAGGGAACATTCAAAACGCACATATAATCTCATTAACTCTCAGCACTAATCTCCAAGACATCTTTGGGAAATTTCGACCAAAGGACTACAGTCTACTGTACTCAACGATTTCCCTTGCAGTCGTACCTACGCCAGCAATAATGCCACCGCCACACCTCAGCCAAAAGACCAGCGGCACCAGTTCCCAAGCACCTGCTCGCCGTGGAGCACGCCAAGTGAAACAACATGTTGAGCTCTACGAAGAGGAAGTCACTAATGACCACAACACTGTTTCCGACCTGGAACCGCTCGAAGCCGAAGCCGTAGACCTCACCGGCGACACCCTAACCGAACCCTCTCAAGACGCCTCCCAGCCCAACCCAGTGCAGCAACTCCTGCGGGACATGCAAGCAGATGTATGTCCCGCGCACCCATCGCCCGCCGCACTCCAACCATCCACCCAAACCACCCGACGCACACTAATGCCGCACAGCAACATAAGCGCAACGAGCACCGCAAAAAGACCCTCTACAAAGCGTACAAGGACGGCCACGCCGACGCGCAGGACGCCATCATCTCATACTTTGACGAGCACGAAGCGAGCGCGTAGAGTCTCCCCTCGCCCTTAATGACCCGTGACTCCTTCTGGTGAACTGACACGACGTGCAGCGCCGCAGCCCACGAGGCGCAGATGTCCCGCTTGACAGATCTGCTGAAGATGAAGGCCGAGATCGAGAGGGAGATGGCGGGGAAGCTGGCCAAGCTGCGCGGGGACTATCTGTACCACTCCAAGGCGGTGGAGAAGGTGATTGAGCATCGCATGAAGCAGCTGAATGAAGGATAACGGGCAAGTGCCCAGGGGGTGGGAGTGCCGGACGGAGCACACTCTGGCTAAGGATAGCACCCAACCATCTACTTCTTGTACTACCACACTTTATATATATCTCGGGTCGATTACGGGTGTCGGAGGGAATCATGATGCTGCAAACAGCACGATCAAAACGCACCAAACATACACAGGAGCAATCAGTATCAAAATTCACAGCTCGCTCGCGCTGCCTACATACAGGTATCACAAAGTGCCCCCTCCAAGAACAAGAAAACAAGACCTTTTTACATCCCAATCTACCCGCGCCGGATCTACTCCAAACTCCAAATCCCTCGTGCTCACTATGAAGAACGTACTATCTACATGTCATCACACACATGATGCATACACTATTCCCATCCACCCTTCGCCAAAGTGCTACCGCTGGTACTCTGGCAACTGCTCACTGCCAGGTGCCTCGCCGTGGCCTCGGCTAGACACCGGCCGCACAGCGCTCACGAGGCCCTCGTCGTCGTCATCGAGCATCGGCGCGGAAGGAGCGAGCGTGAGATTGTGCATTGCGTCTGTTGGTGGCGCAGAAGGATGAAGTGATGACGAGGCCTCTCCTGGATCCGTCGGAGGGGCGCTCGCTTCCATCTGGAGTCTTCTTCGCTGGAGCTCTTGCTTGTCGTCTGTGGTTTGAACGTGCGCTGGGGAGGAGGGAAAGTAATCTGGCGCAGCAGCTGGTGTAGGAGGCAGAGCGGGAAGGTCTCTGCTTGCATTCGGATCGTTTGCGGCGGAATGAGGGGGATGGGTGGCGTGGGCGTTGTTGGTTAGCGAGGAGCCTGCAGTGGTTGTCCGGCTGTCAACATCGGTGACAGTGCGTGTCAACGGCCGTGACGAAGAAGCCGTGGCAGCAGAAAAAGATGGTGGTGGTTGCGATGAAGGTCCAGAAGCGGCCGCTGATGACTCCACCGCAACGTACCGGGGGTGAAGGTCTTCATCATCATATAGCACAGGTGCTGAGGGCGGTATGCCGCGCGGTATTCCAGATGGGACTGATGGCCCGCCTTCTTGAGGAGGCTGGGAGGGTAGTAGGCGTGCTTCTGCCCGTCGCATCCGCTCCTTCTCGGACAGTCCTTCCTCATTCTCCGCTTGCGGGATGTAGGGTGCTTGGGAGCTGCTGCTGTCATGGTAACCCGGCGCTTCATCGTAAGTGCCGTCATAGGCGTAATGATCGTAGTATTGGCCGTCCTGGTCGTACCCATGGTAATGCTGATCCTGCTGCTCGCCACCTACTGAAGGCGTTTGTTCAAACGGTATCTCCTGTACATCCGGTCGGACATCTGTAGGCTGGGCCTTCCGCTTGCCATTTTTTTCGCTGTCCTTGGTACCGATGATAACCTCGAAGAGGCTCGATACCACACCCTTTTCACGCCGTATGGAATCTGTATCAGCGAAGTTGCCGCCCCAAGACGAGAACATACTGCCATTGGAATCTTCAGGTCCCAGACCAGCCATACCGGAGTTGGAGCTCATGGGCACTAGGCCAGCGGCAGGAAGGATCCGATCCAAGCCCGAGAGTTTCCCTTGAATATCAACGACCACTTCAACAAAGTACCTGAAGCTTATCATCGCGCCTGGTACATTGGAGATGGTAGGGAAAGCCTCGTCTGGTACTCTTACTGAGCATTTGACCTCTGCAGTAAGCGTTCTTGGGTCGACAAAGAGAGGAGCAAAAGATTGCGAAAGGTCTTTGCGAAATAGATGGCTTGACCCAGCGGAGGAGAGAGACAAGCCACCAAGACCTGTGCGTGACTTAGGATAATAATCCTCGGATTTGGCTTTATCATTTTTGCTGTTTACCAAGACGGGCAATGCGGGATGCATATCGACTCTGGCTTGTCTGTAAAGCGTGATGATGATGCCTTTCAGACTCCTAACATGCTTCGTATGGTTGACCGATATTTTTAGAGCGATGTTATCGCCCCGCAAGAAACCCCCCTTCGAGAGCTCAATCGATGCAGTTATGATCTTGCCTTTTATATTTGTGTGATTGCCGTTTGCCAAAGTGCTGTCCAAGGCAGTGTTCACTGAGCGTACGCCGTACTCTGTACCAGAGGCATTGCCGCTGCTCATCTGGCTCTCAAAGCTTGTATCGCTGGGCGCCGGACTTCTCGGGTGGTCAGCTCCTTCGATACCGAGGTTCGCGTCGGATGCGCGTGCACTGCGTGTTGGCTCCACACCGTCGGGAACTTGCAGCGTTGCCTCCTGCACCTGCGGCAGCTTTTTGGGCGTCCTTGTTCTGCCTCTCCTGGATATAGGCTCCAAGGATATAGCCCTGGGCTTCGGTTCAGGTATGGCGGCCACGTCGATGACATCCATGAAACTAACCTTGGTGTCGCACGACGATACGGGAGATATGGTGGTCGGTTTTGTTAGGCTGGCAGTTAACATATATGATATGGTCCCCCGCTCGAACTGTTGGTACACATGAGCAAGAGAAGGAAACACAGAGGGGCGGTTGGCTCACGTCTATACTGCTAGGCAAGCCTTTAGATGGAAACTCCAACTCGAAGTTGAAGTGGTATACGCCCTCTCCCAACCTTCCTTCGCCGCATAGAACTGCCTCGTCTTCAAAAAGCGAGACGAAACCATTGCCGAAATAGCTCCCTGCCTTCTTGCCTTTTCCTGAGCCCACCGTCGTGCTGTAGTTCTTGTAGGCATCGCCGGGCGAGTTAGGGTTCTTGAACACCTGCGCATAGCCATGCAGCGAGATGACCAGATGCGTGATACGCAACGGTTTGATGATGATGACTACAACACTGCCACTGATGACATCTCCTGGTGCATACTGCCGGTGTGGGTCATCCGGCTGTATGTAGAACTCGGTGAAGTTGCGCGTCTTGGACTTGAGAGGTGCACGGAGTCGAGACAGCAGCGATCTACCGGAGACGGGGGGGCTCGAGGTAACGGTCGGACTGGAAGTCATGCTCTGTGGCCGGCAAACATCATGCGGCAACCCGCACCTGGTCTACAGAAGCAGCACGGTGCAGCTATCCAATCGGCGCGCGGGCGTGTCCCAAAGTCGCGTGCGACGCAGGCTGGAACGGCGAGGTGGTGAGGTGGCGAGGTGAAGGGTTCGGGGGGTACGGCACCCACGGGGAAGCAAGCACGCAGCCGAGGCTTGGGCGGTGCACCGAGGGTGAGAGCGAAGGCAGTCGCGACGCAGAGGGACGGCAGGTGCGACGGGCAGCGCGCAAAGGTAGTTGTTGTGGGAAAGCTGGCAGGCGAGGCTGCTTGATGCGCCGCCACGTACGTGGGCCGGTGACGGGCGGCAATCGTCTCAGATGGGCCAGGGGGCTGCACACAGGACGAAGGATGAAGTCGAACAAGGGAGCACGATGTCTAGGCGCAGCGAGGACGCAGTTAGCATTTGCGATGCAGTAGTGACAATGGAGAGAGATGCCGCAGTGGATCCGCTCTTGGTGGGTGAATGACGGTTGGGGCTATGCTGGCGGCGACATGCGCACCATGCGCAGACCCTCAGTGTCCGCGGGCGAGGGGGAGCGGCGATGGTAGCGCAGGTGGCCCTGTTCGACATGCGACCAAAGCATGGAAAGGGACATACCTGAGGGTCGAGAGCGAGCGAGGCTGCCCAGAGGATCGATCGGCTCTTGGCCTTGCCAAGTCGATACAGACCTGACGACCGAGATGGCACAGGGCCGGTCTGCAGAAGAGTACCGATAGAAAAGATGGGGGGATGAAAGTTGTGGATCCTTCACGAGAGAGGGGCAGCGGCGTCTGGCGAATACAGGACAAGGCGGAGCCCGGCGAAGGAGAGAAGTGAGAAGGAAGGATGGTGGCGGATGACAGCTGGGGAGACCACGCAGGATAGACTGAGGGACGAGACGACGGGGCCAGAAGGACCCTGTGGGCACTGCATTGCGCACTGCAGGGCTCATTTGCAAGCGCCCAAGTGGAAAGGCGGCGTCAGCATGTCCCAATTCGTGAAGGGCACACCATGTCGTTGCTCAGAGCGGCTCCTACCCAGGTACCTAGGTAGGTACCTACCGAAGCGTCCTTGGCCGCCGACGCACAGAAACCGGAGACTGCGCTCACACTCAGATGACATGGGCCACCGCCGCACAGAAACCGGAGACTGCGCTCACACTTGTTAGATGACATGGGCCACCGCCGCGTCTGTGGTTCGAGCAGCCTTTTCTCTCTGATATGACATTGCGCAGCCCACTGGAGGGGAGCGGTCTCGAACGCGCCATTGCTCGTTGGCTGCGCTAAATCATGACCCATGCCCAGGGTCAAGCTTCGCCAAGCACTTTTCAATGCTTGTGTTGGCCCACTCGCCGACAGTTTCGGGATGCGGGATGCGTCGTGCCGTGTTCATGGCGACCGACCGACGAGACGGCTAGGTAGCCGACTGAGCCAGAGTGATTGGAATATGCCCCTACAGCAAGAACAACGTCGTGGAAACTCGCTCGGTTGGCCGGACGTAAGTAACTCACCCGGGTTGGCATTTTCGGCGGCATGCTTCGACGCGAGGTAGGTAGGTAGGTATTTACTATGCAGGGATCAACGTTCACATGCACATGCGCGCAATTGGATGCACACGCACACCTTGGCTTTCCCAAGGAACTGCCTTTGAGTATGCGGCAAGACGGATCAGCAAAACCCTGCCATGTTCACCATGTTCAAGACACGGTTGAGAACAGCACGCTTTGGGACTAGACTACCTAGTGCCTACTGGTGTCGCGTGCGTTGTGCTTTGCTGACTCAGCGAACACGTGGCCGTCTATGACATCGAAGCTGGGCGCGTCTCGCTTCAGGGAGGTGACGGAACAACGGCCGCATGCACTATACAACATACCTTTGACGTCGACCCGTGAGACGGCCGCTTGGATTCACGAGCGATGGACGACGATGACAAGAAGAAATGTGGCGAACAAGGCTGGGAACAATGGGCGGGACTCAATCCGAGGGACCTTCGCATCCAGATTTATCTTTCTTTGGCACTTGGTACGAGCGCTTTCCTGCTCTTTTGTGCAAGTGCCACTCCTCTTCCAAATCAAGCCATCTCTAACCTGCCCTGCAGTACCTCCGGCCCCGCTGGAAAGGCCTGTATTCTGCGCGCAAAAAGCAGAACAACCAAGCGACCGCTCTTCCCGAGCTTCCCGATAGCTTCTTTGGATGGATCCTACCGCTATGGCGTATAACGGACGAGCAGGTGCTGGAGTCAGCGGGCTTGGATGCATACGTGGTACGTGGCGGGCAACTTACCTATCATGCAACATCTGAATACTTCACTAACAAGCTTGGCAGTATCTCGCCTTTTTCAAATTGGCTATTCGGTTCTTCCTCGTCGCGCTATTCTTCGCTCTCGCCGTCATAAAACCAGTCCACGATACCCACAAAGACGTCAAGATCCCGGAGGACGGGCACAAAAAGCATGGCAAGCGCGATGATCTATCAATCTTGGTAGCGATGGCTTCTGACTACGAATCGTATACCGATTACCTTTGGATGTATCTCGTCTTCGCCTACTTTTTCACCGCTTTCCTGTTGTACCTCATTGTTTCCGAGACGAGAAAAATCATCGAGGTGCGACAGAAGTACTTGGGCAGCCAGAAGACGATTACAGACCGTACGATCCGCCTCTCAGGGATCCCCCTCGAGCTCAGATCGGAGACGAAAATCAAGGATTTCATCGAAGATCTCGAGATTGGAACTGTCGAAAGCGTAACCCTGTGCAGGAACTGGAAGGAGTTGGATGAGCGCGTGGTGCGAAGACAGACTGTTTTGAGGAAACTTGAAGAAGCATGGACTGTGTATCTCGGCAACCGTAGGGTGGAGAGAAGCTTGGAAACCTTACCCCTCGTGCAGCCCCCGCCTCCATCGCCTGAAGTCCTCCAGGATGACGATGAGCACGGAGACGAATCTAGTCAACTCCTTAACGACACCGATCGAGACCCCGATTACACCATTCCTTATTCAAGACCGCGTCCAATGGCGAAGATCTGGTTCGGTCGCTTCCAAATGCGCTTTAGAAACGTGGATGCGATCAACTACTACGAAGAGAAGCTGAGGAGGCTGGATGACGACATCAGAGCCTTGCGCCAGAAGGAATTCGAGCCAACCCCGTTGGCTTTTGTAACTATGGACAGCGTCCCATCTGCGCAGATGGCCATACAAGCAGTCCTAGACCCTTCACCTCTGCAGCTCCTCGCCAACAACAGCCCGGCTCCTCTGGACGTGGTCTGGACCAACACCTACTTATCCCGTGGGAAAAGAATGTTGCGGGCTTGGTCTATCACAGTCTTGATCGGATTACTTACAGTATTTTGGACGGCCCTATTGGTCCCGATCGCAGGTGCCCTGAACACGTGTGCAATACACGAAGTGCTTCCCGGCTTGGCAGATGTTCTCAAAGATCACCCAGTGTTACAGTCTCTGGTCAATACTCAACTGCCCACTTTGGCGGTAACATTACTCAACGTCTTAGTCCCTTTTCTCTATGACTGTAAGCGAAGCGAGTTCCACTACTTCGAGACCAGTGGCTAATAATTCTAGGGTTGGCGAACCAGCAAGGAATGATTTCACAAGGAGACGTTGAGCTGAGCGTCATATCTAAGAACTTCTTCTTCACATTCTTCAATTTCTTCTTTGTCTTTACGATCCTCGGGACAGGTTCGGGTTTTATTGCTCTCCTGGAAAGCTTCAGAGAGAAGCTCCGCGACGCATCTGTTATTGCCAACACTTTGGCCAAATCATTGGCGAAACTTCTCGGATTCTATACCAACTTCATCATCCTACAAGGTTTTGGCCTGTTTCCACTGCGTCTCTTGGAGTTCGGCGCCCTCTCACTATACCCCATCAACCTGATCGGAGCGAAAACACCTCGAGGTATGTCATATGCAACGTAGCCCAACTATCATCTGACTTTACGATATAGACTATGCCGAGCTAGTTCAACCGCCTGTATTCAGCTACGGCTTCTTCCTGCCTCAGACTATCCTCATCTTCATCATATGTCTCGTTTACAGCGTGCTCCGAGACTCCTGGCAGGTATTGCTCAGTGGCCTAGCCTACTTCATGATCGGTCATTTCGTCCACAAATACCAGTTGTTGTATGCGATGGAACATCGCCAGCACTCGACTGGAAGAGGATGGACGATGATGTGTGATCGTGTCATCGTCGGTTTGGTCCTTTTCCAGCTGACTCTCGCTGGCCAGCTTGCATTGAAAACTGCTTTCAAACGCGCGGTCCTCATTGCTCCGCTAGCCGCTGGTACCCTTTGGTTCGCCTATGTATATGGGAGAACGTATCGACCGTTGATGATGTTCATCGCATTACGAAGTTTGAAGCAGGCAGAGCATTCGGATCTTGGAAGGGGTGTCCAAGAGGAAGCGAGCTCGGAAGGCCAACAAACTTTGGACGAAGCCCGTGAGAAAGAGATGCGCTTCGCACACCCGAGTCTGGTGATGAAGTAAGTGCCTTCCTCGTCTTGTGTAATTAATACTGACGAGTCTCGCTATAGTCTTGATGATGTTTGGATTGTGGACAAACGAGCTAGGTCCCAGAACGGCTTTGCTGTCTTTAGCGATTGAGACAGTGAGCGCGGGTTTCGCTCTTTCCTTGTCTGCGATGACTTAATTTGGGCAACTTTCGTGTACTTCCTTCCATACTTGCCTGGCTCTTTCCGTATATGCATTTTTGACACTTGTTTCCTTTTGTCCTCGCTTGATTTTGACGCTTTATACCCACCTACTTCTCCCTGATACGATACAATGTTTCGTCTGCCCTCACGGCCATTTGGCCTCACCCTTATCCTTGTATAGTAACACCTCGTCATTCAATCGATCGTACGCTCGGGCATCTGAGTCGCGACTAAAATCTCCTGCTCTGTACAAATACTCTCGGTGTAAACCTGTAAGCAAAATTGGCCGCCTGCCCGGAGTCTGTGGTTTGCAAATGGATGCATCTAATACTGGTCGACTGTTCTGGGTAGTCGCGCAGTAATTGATACCGCTCGCTCACAAACTCCTCCTGCAGATTCATTGGCGACCTTGCATCTCCAGTCGGAGGTGCTACAACAACGTCTTCTCAAATTCACCTCTCTCGGGGAGTAGCCGGGACAAGGTCCACACCAGCGCTTCCTCATACCCACCGCGGTACTGCCTCCGTCGCATCGTATTTTGAGTCCCCTCAACGCCACTCTCTGAGTCTGTCTCCGCCTCCAACGCCGACGTCCTCAGCTGGCAGGCATCCTTGCCTTGCCGAACCCACACTGATGAATCCGAGAGAGTCTCAACGAGAAGCCATAGATCCCGAGAGTTCGTCGCCTGAAGCTGAGACCCCGGCGAGCAGTCATGCAGAGGCTTCATCGTCACATACCAAACGATCCGATGTTTTGCGCCATGTTTTCCCGCGCTCGCATCTTGCACGGAACTCGTCTGTCACCTCGGGAATCGCTTCACGGGTTGTGAAATTTTCACACAGAAATAGTCCGCCCATATCATCGACCCGGCATTCCAAACCTCGGGTAGCGTTTCACAGAGCCTTGACCTCGTTTTTCAACACGGGCCATATATCAACTACCGTACCAATATCACACAACCCTAACACTTCGACCTCATCAAGCATCCGCTCCAGAGCTAACTCAAACTCACTTCATGGCTCCGTGCCCAGCCTAGAGTTTGTATCTTCCGGAGCTTTTATATTCAGCGGTCCTAGCCTCAGATCGCGATCTGGCTCCTTCAGCAACTCGACACCTCGTTTACCCAGCCTGAGAGAGGATAGCGAGGACTTCAACATGCTTCGTCGTGTACACTCCGACACGTTCTCTTTCGATAACATGGCTGTAGGTCAGCCAACCTACTAGGAAACATATCCAGCTCTAACAATGTATCACCCTATAGGTGTTGGGAGACGGCATCCTGGAGCCATAGGTTGAGCGCGGGATCGTTCGAACAATGTCCGACGTATTATATGGCTTTGACAACCCCGGCAGGATTGAAGATTTGGTTTCATCGTCGCTGGAAGGTCTGGCAGAAGTTCATTCTTTGAGCGACAAGCGCTTTGCAGCTCCAAGCGCGAACCGGTCCTTAATTATCAGTGATCTGACTGCTGGAATCATTCCTTGCCTTGATGGAGCCAGCCGCAGAGCGCTAAGGTCAACCTGCAAAGATTGGCATGCGGCGATCGATCGTGATACCCTACTTCGCCAGCCTGCTTCACATTGCCTGCCAACCGAGATCCTTCAAACTATCTTCAGATACTTGGGACCAAGAAGTGTAAGCCAGAAAAGAAATTTATCCGATTCTAGCTCATTCAAGCCAGTTCAACGCTGCACGACATACTTGTCGTCAATGGATGCGAGCGAGCCTGGACCGGAAATTATTGTGCACTATGCTTGAGCGAGGTGGTTGGTTGAGCTGTGCAGAGAACCTCAATGTAAGTCGCTGCAGATTCAGCAGCTCACAGAAGATTCGCTGATCATCTCCTGATCTCTCAGACAGCAAATATGGCGGAAGACTAGCCATCCTCCTCCAACGCAAGCGAACCGTGGTCTCTCAGTCGCTTGTTGTCACGCGAATGCACTCTGAGTTCTGAGTGGAGCGGAAGCGGAGTTTTCCCAAAGAATCGGCAAGACTTTGGTGTCTTCGCAGAAGTCTCTCGTACAGATTTCACAGACCTTGCCGCTGGTCATTCAGGATCTGAAGCACGGGGAAGCGCAGGGCTAGTGTTTACCACCAGCATTTGCGGACTATACGTTCTCGTGGGCCGCGAAACGATCATTTACGTATATCATATACAAGGCAGCAGCCTTGTACCCGTGACCAGCATCATTTGTCCTCGCAGAGTTCTAGCAATGAGCATGGACGTATCTTACGGTAGGTATGCGGTGGCTGCCTTGCTCGAAGGGCGAATGGGTATGGTCTGTGAACTGCAATTTGGCCCAGATCGAAGCGACGACCCTCCAGTAGAAATACTGGTAAGGGGAAACAATCGTTCATATCAGACGATGGCTAGGGGCGCTTCCATCCTCTCTAGCCAAACTGACGACTTCGAAACCGGTATCAATGTTGCTGATCGACATTTGAGATTTGCCGCGTGTTCGGACTCACAGATACCCTACATCGAGTCGGTTGACGTTAAGTCGAATCACCAAACAACGTCACTTCATGCAATGCATGACCAACGGACGCATGCCCAAAATTACATCAACAATACTTCCAACCTGAACCTTCCGGGGCCGCGTCATGATGCTTCCCTCACAAGCATGTCAGACTATGACCAGGGCTGTTGCACGCTACCGGTTGAGGGTGGCACTTCCACGTTCTATCGCCATCTTTGTTCTGACGACGACCCTCCTCGCAGTGGTAAGCATCCTCGATCTCGCTCAACCAACTCGATTATCCTCAACCATTTGGTATAACAACAATTCCGCTGCCATCGCGCTGACATAATTTAGTTTCTATCTGTCCTCAGCGTCGTTGCGTTGTATTTGGTGAGTCCACCAATCGTAATCACTATACTTGTGCTCATTGTATCCACTATGCGTAGGCTGTGCGGCTGGTATAGAGCTGCATTGGATCGATGCTCTTACTGGGCAAAGTTTGAGCCGCTGGTTCCCACTTACTGCGCCTTCTGACTGTCTACACTTTCTCGCACCACGTCCTGGCTTTGAGTCTGCAAAAAAACTGCGTCTCATATCCAGCGCGGCTCATCCCAACGACCGGCCAGGCATAAATCGCAAGTTCTTTATCGGTGGGTATCTTCAGACATGGGAGAGATACAAACTTATTATTTCATCAGGACACCCAGATGTCAGCTCTTTCTGGGGATCTTTTGGATTTGAAAGCCACCCGCGAAGACTGGGCTCACCCAATATCGACAACTATCGTGCCGTACCGCTAAGCGACGGTCACCATATTCTCTTCGTAGACCCGAAGACCGAAAAGCTTTTCTTGGGCTGCGACGCACCTCTGGGCGGTCCGATAAAACTTCTTCGAAAGGTGATGTTTCTACCACCGTCCGCGGACAGTCAGGCACCGCATCTCTATACCGCCGCTTTCGACATGTCAGTGGGTGCGCGGGTCGTTGTGGCCTTTGATGACACTTTGGTCCTCTACAGTATCCCACCTGGTGTGTGCAACATGTCTCGAACAGAGCAGAAAGCGGATAGCTGGGACGTGTACACAGCACCTCCGTTCGCGTCTGAAGGACGTTCTGAGGATCATTGGCTAAACTGGTGGGATGAGCCGTCGCCTGCTGCCAGGGTAGGAAACAGTCCTATCTGGCCTATCGCCATTCGTGGACAGGAGATTGGGAAGCTTAAGGGCGTGTGCGACTTGGCCATACATACGAAGCCTGACATCACAATTTGGGGTTTCGCCCTAGATTCGCAGTAAATCATGGCACATGAAACACATGATAGACTCCGCTTACGAAATCTTCACTCAGGTGCAAGACTTGGCAACTGCGCAACCATGCGGATCCGATCGTACATTGTCGCTACGACATATGTCGAGGCGGTGCCGTTCACGAGGCGTATGTAACGGGAAAGTCGGATCGAGTCGTAGCAACTCATGAAAGTTCTGCATGCTTTGGTTCTCAGTGAGTGGCGTCAATCAAACCGAGATCATGTTCGCCAGAAGCTCACTGTTCGATCACAGACCTGGTTCCCCATTCACTTCGCCTATGATATCGCGGATCTCCTCACCAGACTTCACCGCGTACAGCGCGGAGCGCCCTGTCGGCTTCGACGGCCACTGCTCGCAAATCCTTCGTGCGTCTGATGGCGGGTCTAGCGCCTCCAGCGACCAAAGACTAGTCAAAAGACTACCTGGGGCCATGAGCGTAGAGAATGACGCGTGGGTGGATTTCCTAGATGTGCGTGGCTGCGACGCGTGGTTTGAGGAGAATGGAGACGTGATGATGGTAGGTTCTTGTCATCCTGATGACATTGTCGAGATGGGTGGACTCCTGGCGAGCTGGATAGGTGCCGTGGGATGCGCACGTTGGCGGTACGAAGCTGGGAGCGGAGGCTGAGGTACTGCAGATGGTGCTTGGGAGAAGAGGGGGGATGTGGGGTGGTTAGTGTCGCGAGGGAAGCTTGAGGATGGGGTGGGAGAAGAAGAGTAGTGTGCACCGAGAGAGGATGCGTGTACGTGGGAGGAATATTTTTTATGGTTCCCTATTAGCTAGCTACCTGGTATAGCTCTAAGCTGGTAGGTAGTCTATCCTGTTGTTTCGCTTTCCACTTCAGGTGCTGCTTGTCCCTTGGCTCTCTCGTTTCAACACCATCCCCATGCGAGAAAAAGGAGAGTGTGAATGTGGAGTGATTGTAGCTCCGGCTCAAGGCGAGACCCGGATCGTTCGTCCTCGACGCGGTCGTCACAGTGCATTGGGGCGATGACTCAACCACATGGTCCTAGGCGGTTGGCTTGCTGACCGTAATACGGCATGTTGCGCTCCGCAGTGGTGGGCGCGGGGCCTCGGGGCCTCGGGGTCTCGGGATCTTGGGGTCTCGGACCGTTGTACCGTATGTACCTACGTACCTACCTTTCGAAGCCACAGCATCGAAACAGCAACTTGTCCGCTGGCCGGGTAGTTTGATGGACAGGTTTTTGTTGTCGTGATGGACGGGAGATGCAGATATCTCGTAGAGGGTACGATTGAAAGAAGCTTGGCCGTGCATGTGCGGTAGGTAGGGAGGTATGGCGGACGAGTCTGGGGGGGAAGCCGAGAGGGTTCGTCCGCTCTCATGCGATAGGTACCTACCTACCTACCTACCTACCTACCTACCTACCTACCTACCTACCTACCTACCTACCTACCTATCCCGAATGTAGGTGTTGCCTTGTAAGCCTTTTGATGAATAGCCTTGCAGGGGAATGCAGATGACGGTCAGTACAAATTAATAATAAATAAGAATAAGAATAAGAATAAGGATAAGAATAAGGGCCTGTTCGGTGGGCGTGATCTCAAATCGTGATCTGGGCTTGATCTCGCCTGGTTTCAGTAAAGCGCTAGCGTAGAATTTTTTGTTAGTGTAGCTATACAAATTGTTCTAAAGACCTGCTTCTAACGTATCTAGATTAACCTATATTTAGTAACTACCTATCTAAAAGTCTTATTTTATTAAACTTTAGTGTTATTATTAATTAATCCTCTATACTAACTCTAAGTACTCTAGCGCGTAAGGCATTGTGAGAGCTCTTATAGAGCTTAACGCCTACTTTATTACTAATATTAACTCTTTTTCTTCTATTATAGACGCTAGCGTTGTCTCTATTAACGTTTACAGCGTTGCTAACACCTAGAGGGAGCTAGGGTTAGAGTCTATAGTTACTACATAGTCCTCTCTACAGCGTTAATTAACACTAAAGTCGTTGCCGTTAACGCTCCTATAACGCCTATAAGGGCCTCTCTGCTAAGTATTATAGTGTTAAAAAGCTCTAAGATTAGGTGAGATAGACTTCCTAACCTTATACTTAGTTTAACTTATAATCTCGCGCTTAAATAGGTATAAACGTAGATTTTATTAGCACTAGTAGGGTTTAATTTAGCTAGTTAATTACTCCTAGATTAGATATCTATTTATAATATTAAGATTACACTTAAACTAAACACAGCGTAATCTTAATATAAGCCTAATTAGATCTAGTAATTAAGATGAGATTAAGCCTCTAGATCACGTCTACTAAACAGGCCCTAAGAATATCTAAGTGTTAGCTTTAGGGCCTATTTGGTAGACGTGATCTAGAGGCTTAATCTTATCTTAATTACTAGATCTAGTTAGGCTTATATTAAAATCACGCCGTGTTTAGTTTAAGCGTGATCTTAACGTTATAAATAGAGGTCTAATCTAGGAGTAATTAACTAGCTAAATTAAACCTTACTAGTACTAATAAGATTTATATTTATACCTATTTAAGCGTAAGATTATAAGTTAAACTAAATATAAGGTTAGGAGGTCTATTTTACCTAATTTTAGAGCTTTTTAACACCGTAATACTTAGTAGAGAGGCCCTTATAGGCGTTATAGAAGCGTCTTAATTATATATAGTAACTATAGACTCTAACCCTAGCTCCCTCTAGGCGTTAGCAACGCTGTAAATGTTAATAGAAACAACGCTAGCGTCTATAATAAAGGAAAAAGAGTTAATATTAGTAATAGAGTAGGTATTAAGCTCTATAAGAGCTCTTACAACGCCTTACGCACTAGAGTACTTAGAGTTAGTATAGAGGATTAATTAACAACACTAAAGTTTAACAAGATAAGACTTTTAGGGCCTATTTAGTAGACGTGATCTAGAGGCTTAATCTTATCTTAATTACTAGATCTAGTTAGGCTTATATTAAGATCACGCTATGTTTAGTTTAAGCGTAATCTTAACGTTATAAATAAAAATCTAATCTAGAAGTAATTAACTAGCTAAATTAAACCTTACTAGTGCTAATAGAATCTACATTTATACTTATTTAAGCGTAAAATTATAAGTTAAACTAAGTATAAAGTTAGAAGGTCTATTTTACCTAATTTTAGAGCTTTTTAACACTATAATACTTAGTAGAGAGGCCTTTATAGGCGTTATAGAAGCGTCTTAATTATATATAGTAACTATAAACTCTAACCCTAGCTTCCTCTAGGCGTTAGCAACACTATAAACATTAATAGAGATAACGCTAGCGTCTATAATAAAAAAAAGAGAATTAATATTAGTAATAGAGTAGGCGTTAAGCTCTATAAGAGCTCTTACAACGCCTTATACGCTAAAGTACTTAGAGTTAGTATAGAGAATTAATTAATAATACTAAAGTTTAATAAAATAAGACTTTTAGATAGGTAGTTACTAAATATAGGTTAATTTAGATATATTAGAAGTAAGTCTTTAGAACAATTTGTATAGCTACACTAATAAAAAATTCTACACTAGCGCTTTACTAAAACTAGGCGAGATTAAGCCTAGATCACGATTTGAGATCACGCCCACCGAACAGGCCCTCAGATAGGCGGTCACCGAACACAGGTTAATCTAGGTACGTCAGAAGCGGGTCTTTGGAACGATTTGTATGGCTACACTAACAAAAAATTCTACGCCAGCGCTTTACTGAAACCGGGCGAGATCAAGCCCAGATCACGATTTGAGATCACGCCCACCGAACAGGCCCTTAATCTGTTTTCTGGCCACGTACTGTAGGTAGTCTAGTGGGTACAATGGCACGGCGTTGGGCGAAACCTGTGGCGCTTCTCGTACCTAGGTAGCGTACACTAGGTAGGTACAGTAGTTGGTCTTCTTTGTCATTGACGCTGCAAGTTTATTAGTTACACGGTGCCTTGCGATAGATATCGTGAGGGGATGCATGAAAGAGGAAGTCAATCCTGAACAGGGCCCATGGTAAGGCCTGGAATAGCAACGCAAGGCCTGGAATAGCAACGCAAGGCCTGGAATAGCAACGCAAGGCCTGGAATAGCAACGCGCAAGAGTCGTGTAGCGGAATCCTTGGCGGGAGAACATTACCTACGGTATCGCATCTGACATACGGTACCTGGTTCACGGGCAGCGGTCTCGGGCTGAGATCAGAGAACTGACCCATGGGCGCCGCGCTCGGGGCTGCAGTGGGCAAGGTAAAAGGTTGGAAGTGGGTACAACGTTGGCTAGGTAGACACGGCATGCCGCGCAATGTTCGTGTACTGACTCTTTCTCCTTTCCCTGGCCAGCGACGGAGGAATATAAGGGCCTGTTCGGTGGGCGTGATCTCAAATTGTGATCTGGGCTTAATCTCGCCTAGTTTCAGTAAAGCGCTGGCGTAGAATTTTTTGTTAGTGTAGCTATACAAATTGTTCTAAAGACCCGCTTCTAACGTACCTAGATTAACCTATATTTAGTAACTACTTATCTGAAAGTTTTATTTTATTAAACTTTAGTGTTATTATTAATTAATCTTCTATACTAACTCTAAGTACTCTAGCGCGTAAGGCGTTATAAGAGCTCTTATAGAGCTTAACACCTATTTTATTACTAATATTAACTCTTTTTCCTCTATTATAGACGCCAGCGTTATCTCTATTAATATTTATAGCGTTGCTAACGCCTAGAGGGAGCTAGGGTTAGAGTCTATAGTTACTATATATAATTAAGACGCTCCTCTTAGCGCTTATAGAGCAGGTAGAGGACTATAGGTAATATATAGATACTAGTTATAAGGTAACAGCGTAGCGCGTAGTAGCTAAAAAAGTGGCCTTAGTGTTTCTACTAGGCGTGGTATTATCTATCTAGTAGTGTAAAAATCGCTATAATAGCTATAAGGCAGACTAAAAAGTCTAGTAAGAGCTAAATAACCTTTCTAAATTTACTATAAATAAGTTTAGCGTTATTATAGGAGATAGTTAGACGCTAATAGAGTACTTTAAGAAACACTTAGACGCTTAAAAATATTATATAAAGCCTTTAGTATATAAGAACCTACACTAGCAACTATTTAATAGTGTAATTGCTAATAGAGCTAGGGTAAGAGATATTAATTAATTAATTATAGTAATAGTTAAAGGTAATAGTAAGGAGGATAGTAATAAGGTAGAGACTCTAGGGCCTTATAAAAGGCGTATAGAGATATTAACTACAGCAAAGAGATCTTATAAAAAGATAACTTTAGCTAATAAGTTAAGTAAGTAGGTTAGTAATATAGCTATAGAAATTAGAGGATTAGTAGAAGTTCTATTAAAAGATTTCTAGTAAGAGGTAATTAATTATTTTATAAAGATGTATAGCGTCCTAGATTACTACTTAAAGATACTAATTACTAAGCGTTTTAAGTTACCCTTTATCGCTAAGCTCTATCTAAGTCTTAAGCCTTAATTAGTGTAGAAAACCTAGGTAAAGAATAAGGTAAATAAGTAGCTAGGTGTCTTACGCGATAAGCAGCTGCGGCTATACGCTATTAGGCTAACTTAGGAGGGTAATAGTAAGTTAAAAAAGAAAAAGTAGGTTATAGAGTTTCTATAGAAAGTTAATAAGTATATAAAAGTAGATTAGCACAATACGCTAAGACTAGCAATAGTGGTCTATGCGCTAGTTAGTGTTTTACTCACCCTTTATAGTATTACTACTCTAGTAACCTACACTTTCTCTCTTATACCTTACTTTCCTAAATCGCTTATTTATACAATGCCTATATCTCCTCTACTATCTCTTTACGCTGCGACTCCTACTCCTCCCTTATTAAAGGCTAATTTATTAGGCGTTAATCCTCTGTAATAGCAACCTCCTAGAAAAAGTTCTTATACTACTTACTAGCGTACGTAGGTAGCTACTTAAAGTCTTTACCTACACTATCTATTTAATTAATTAGATTGTGTACAGCTATAAGAGCGTATATAAGCTTAACTTAAGTTATAATATTAAACTTATAAGACTTATTAAAAATCCTCTAATAACGCTTAAAGACGCTAAACGTACACTTAATAATATTTTAAAGACTACTATACTAGTAATTAAATAGCTCCTCTACTATTTAAGGCCTACTATTTAGTAGCTGCGCTATCTCTTAAAAGTAATAGCGTATACTATAATATAGTATAAGCGTTATATTACTATTTATATACTTAGTATCTACTAGGTAATATTTACCTAAAGGAACTGTAAATCTTTATTAATAAGTATTTATAAGCACCTAGGCGTTATAAGCGCTACCCTTCTAGCTAGCTAAGACGTATATAAAGTTTATATTAAAGTTAACAGCCGCTAATACGTTTTAGGAGAGGTATCTATAGTAATTTCTATATTATTTAGAGTTATCTGCTAGCACGTAGACCTTAAAGTTTAACCTATTAAGAGCTCCTACATAGTTCTTAAAGAAAGGTATATATTTTAAGTTATTACGTATAGCCTCTAGGTAGGCGCTAGAGGGCAAATATACAACTTCTAGGTATAGTAAAAGGACTATAGCGAGGACTTTGTAAAAGTTACTACTAACGTTAGTAAAAGTTAGATAAAATCTCTATATATATATAGTAATTATGCTTAGTAAGTGCCTATAGTAGTGTTTAGTTTCTTACTACTTAGCTCCTTACGCGTAGATGTATAGAAACGTAAGTACTTTCTCCTTAACTTTAATTTATTAGCTATCCTTAACATATTATTTATAGTAAGTAATAAAAGCTTTAAAGGTACTTCGCTAGAGTCGCGTCTCCTTATATAGGTATAGGTTGTTAACAAGGCACTTAGCTAGTTAAGCTAAATCTAGACATATATCTTCTGCGCATTTATTTATGCCTATAGGTAGAGCTATAGTCTTCTCTATAGCGTTAATTAATACTAAAGTTGTTGCTATTAACACTTTTATAACACCTATAAAGGCCTCTTTACTAAGTATTATAGTATTAAAAAGCTCTAAGATTAGGCAAGATAGACTTCCTAACTTTATACTTAGTTTAACTTATAATCTTACGCTTAAATAGGTATAAATATAAATCCTGTTAGCACTAGTAGGGTTTAATTTAGCTAGTTAATTACTCCTAGATTAGACCTCTATTTATGACATTAAGATTACGCTTGAACTAAACACAGCGTGATCTTAATGTGAGCCTAACTGGATCTAGTAATCGAGATGAGATCAAGCCTCCAGATCACGTCTACCGAACAGGCCCTAAGACTGCGTAGCGTGCAGCGAGACCCCATCATGTCGGTCTCAGCGGCCGCTTGTTCGCCCGAAGCATCTGCGCCAGGCTTATATCTACTTGTGGGCCGGACGAAATGATTCACTTCGAATCAGCCCGAGCCTGCATCCAGCATCCAGCATCTCGCTTGCAGCCTGTGCGCATCGGCGCGGAGCGAAACGAGGCGCCCATCAGCCCTATAAAGCATCCGACGCATGGGCGGCATGGACGAGAATACTCGGTGCGAGTGCATACATTCCTTCAAGGTCGCCTCCTTGCTTTTCGCTGCCCGTCAGCCTCGTTTTCACCAACCCATCTTGTGCCCGTGTGCCCGTGTGCCCGCCTCCTCTTGTTCTCTTGTTCTCTTGTTCTCTTGTTTGCGCCTGCCAAGCGGTGCTCAAGCACGTCTTCTGTCCCTTTTTGCCTAGCCAGCAAACAGCAGCCATCACCATGAGCGACCGCCTCAAGCCCTCCGGCGACAGCACCGCAGACTCGGACAAGACTGCAGCAGTCAGCAAAGCACCCTCCATGGCCGGCTACGAGAAGACAGACGCTTTTTCCACCCAAGTTTCCGCAGAGCCGCAGACGGCACCCGGAACGGCCCACTCCAACAAACAGCCAACCGTCGAGGAAACAGACCAGGGCGAGGCAGACGTGGAGGACGAGAGCGAGTACCCCAAGGCATGGCGCCTCGCAGTCATCACCATAGCCCTGTGCCTGTCTGTCTTTTGCGTGGCACTGGTGCGTATTCTCTACGTACTCTGCGTCGTGATTCCCTCGCTGACAATCCCGACAGGACAACACCATCATCGCCACAGCTATCCCGCGCATCACGGATCAGTTCAAGGCTCTCGACGACGTAGGGTGGTATGGGTCTGCGTACCTTCTCACCACCTGCGCCACCCAACTCATCTACGGTAAATTCTACACCTTCTACTCGATCAAATGGGTCTACCTCTTGGCCCTGTTCATCTTCGAACTTGGCTCTCTCATCTGCGGTGTTGCGCCAAACTCCACCGCCCTGATCATCGGACGTGCTATTGCAGGTATCGGCTCGGCAGGTGTCTTCAGCGGTGCCGTCCTCATCATCACCGTCACCGTGCCTCTGCGACAACGTCCAGCATACATGGTATGTGGTATACCCATGTAGAGTTAGATGCCCTGTACTAAACAACTTCAGGGATTGATCGGCGGAATGTACGGTATCGCTAGTGTTGCCGGCCCACTGTAAGTTGCACCCCACCTCGTCTTGGCTGTACATCCAAGCAGCGACTAACGATGCTCAGCCTCGGAGGAGCTTTCACCGATCACCTAACGTGGAGATGGTGTTTCTACATCAACCTTCCTATCGGCGCTGTAACGGCAGCATTCATCGTTCCCTTCTTCAAGATCAAGCGCCGCAACGCGAAGCTCAACGCCACCTTGTTCGAGCAGGTCAAGAAGTTTGATCTCGAGGGTAGCGCCTTGTTCCTCCCGGCCATCATCTGCTTGCTCCTTGCCCTCCAGTGGGGTGGTAGCAAGTACGAATGGAAGAACGGCCGTATCATCGCCCTCCTCGTCATCGCCGCTCTGCTCATCATTGGTTTCCTCGCCATCCAAGTCTGGAAGCAGGAGGATGCCACTGTCCCGCCTCGCGTCTTCAAGAACCGGACTGTCTGGGGATCTGCATTGTTCACCGCCATGCTTGGTGCAGCCTTCTTCGTCATGGTCTACTACATCCCCATCTGGTTCCAAGCTGTCAAGGGTGTGAGTGCGACAAAATCGGGTATCATGAATCTGCCCATTATTCTTGGTCTGGTCATCATCTCCATGATCGCGGGCGCAGCCGTCACTGTGCTCGGCTACTACACGCCTTTCATGCTCCTCTCCTCTGTCCTCATGTCCATCGGTGCCGGTCTCCTTACCACCTTCGAGACCGACTCCAACTCTGCCAAGTGGATTGGTTACCAATCCATCTTCGGTGCAGGAGTCGGGTTCGGAATGCAGCAGCCGCTCGTTGCCGTGCAGACCGCGCTCCCTAAGAACGATGTCCCCATTGGCACGGCCATTATGATGTTTTTCCAGACCCTCGGTGGTGCTCTCTTCATCTCTGTTGGCCAGAACGTCTTCACCAATCAGCTCGTCAAGAACCTACAGGAAGCGGTGCCGGGCTTGGACCCCAAGGTTGTGCTTGCGGTGGGCGCGACCGAGCTGAAGAATCAGATTCAGGACAAGTTCCTTGGCGGCGTGTTGTTCGCATACAACAAGGCGCTGACGGAGACATTCTATGTCACCGTCGCTACAGCTGTCATGTCCATCATCGGCGCAGCTTTCGTCGAGTGGAAGAACATGAAGGGCCAGGACATCGTTATGGGCGCAGCCTAGTTGCCCTCTTTCTGCTCTCCTTGCGTTGTTCCTGGCAGGGTGTCATCGGCTTTAAATTTTACAATATTGAATACTCCCGTTGAGCCCCTGGCCGGCTCCTTTTCTTTTGTAATCTTGCTGCATCGCTGCACATGGGCATTTGCAGCATGGCTTTTTTGTTTTGCACGAAGCGTCGCATCGACGTTCCGACTTTGGGCATTTAGCATAATAGATGACCGGTTGTGTGGATACGAGTCTTCCCTCTCCAAAGTTGAGTTGGCGTTGGAAAGATGGTCAAAGTCTGGATAATATACTGTATGTTGGACGAGGAAGACACTTCTTGTGAGTGAATTCGGTGATGTAGAGCTTATGGACCATATACACATCCAGAGGGCTCGGCCGATGAATGCCAATGCTCGGCCGAGGGTTCCTAGCACCCGCTGAGCGTTGACGGTCGCTGTCACAGGTGTATGCAGATGGACGAGCGTGCTTTGTGTAGGCTAGGTACCTAGTCAACATACATACACACGTACATCTTCTTGTCGAATTTTTATCCTGGAGCTGCCATCATGCTTGTTGTCCTCTCCCTTGAAACACAGTATCTAGCCTTACAACGGTGTTCCTCACAGAATCCGTCTTAGCCGCAGGTACCGCCGGGGTTCTCTTCGTAAATTGATAATAAAGCTTGCTCGCTTCTGTTCGCGCATCTACCTAGGTACCCGCAACGCATGCATGCCCACCGAAGCGCATCCGGCACGGTACATTTTCGTGCGCATTCCATCGTCCGTGCGACATTTGCTCCGCAGAGGACCAAATCTGGACAGGCACCGATGTTGCTATTTCGGGCTGAGAAGGTGTTGGTGCGTCTTTTGTCCGTGTGTGACCGGAGAGCGTAGGCTACTCGAGTGCTAGAAGTGCTGCTCGCTGGACGTGAGATCCTTTCTGTGTTTGAGACATTATGCCTAGGACCCACTTTATATGACTCTCGTCTGGAGTCGTCTTCCGTAGTGTCAAGTCCCACTTGATCGCGGTGTTGGCGCGTGGTCTCGTGCGAGGCTCATGGCGCTAGACTGGCAGCATCACTTGTGCGCTAAAGTTTGGTCTCTCGACGCAGCCAACTCCGCGCACAACCACCCTCAGAAGCTCGACAACCTATACCGACCATGACGGACGCCATGGACACGGCCGGCCCCAACGGCTCCGCCGACCGCTCCACCTTCAGGCTCACCGACCATCTGCAGACCCCACAATACGTGCGCCTGTACGACGAGACGCAGAAGCTCAAAGAGCGTGTGAACGACCTCACGTCCTATCAGCAGGCGCACCCCAGGCCCTCGAAGACGCCTTCATCACGCGAAGAGATTGGTGCCGAGAAGAAGATCCAAAACCAGCTCGACCAGCTAGAAAAGCGGTTACGGGCGCAGCTGGCCATGACGCGCACCGTATACCGTGCGTGCGTCATGAAAGTCCGAGAAGAGAAGGCAGAGACAGCGGAGAAGAAAGCCGCCAACGATGCGCTGATCCTGGGGCTGCACAATCTCAAGTACGAGGAGCAGAGCTTGCGAAGCGAGATTGCGGCGGCGCAGAACTACGACCACAAGTACACCAAGCTGCCGCTCATCCCGACGGACGCCTTCGTCGAGAAATACCCCCCATTCGCCGACGCCTCGGAGCACGAGCTCACCATGGCACGCATCGAGCAGGAACACCAGGACCGCGTGGAGCTCGAGGCGCGCCGCCAGGAGAAGCTCAAGCAGAAGCAGAAGCTTATCGCTGAGGTCAAGAAGAGCAAGGATGATCTTACCAAGTTGGATGGCATGGTGGAGAAGTTTGTAGAGCACTTTGGCCCGGTTAGGAAGTTTCTGGACGCCGAGTAGGACATGTTCCGAGAAGGGCAATGGAATAATGAAGCGATGAGCTAAGAGTGTCATGCGGATAGGGACTCGGGCCAAGGAAAGAGGCTGAAGAAATTGAAGATGTCGAAGATGTCGAAGAAGAAGTTTATTACACGGAGCTATACTCTGTCGAAGCGTGCCCTGGGGCAACCGAACATCACAAACGGCACCCGCATCATGGCCCGAAAGAAAGTCACTTTGCGTTGGAGGGGCACGCTCGCTCAAGCAAAGAGGGGCAACGCTCCAACGATCGCGAGCAACTGCTCGGTCGATTCTCAGGCAGCGGCAGACCGCTACAGTCAGGGCGCTGCGCGTATAGCGAATGACAAGGAGACTCAGGAGCCCAAAGTAGACGGTAGTGGGCATGTGCTGTCCCCACGGGCAGATAGCGAGGCAACCCGATTATCACAAGATCACGCCGTTCGAAGCGTTCTACCCATCAACCATCAAGCGCAGTTCCCTGTACTGCGTGACGAATATGTTTCAGTCAAGGAATTGCACATTCCCTATCTATTTCTCTCCAACCATCTTTTCCCGTAAAACTCCACTCCCCTCGCCCTCTCGACATCCTCCTTGACCCCCTTCCTTCTTCTTCTCCTTGTTTTTCTTCTTCTCTTCCAACACCGATACTATGCACCCCCACCGCCTCCTTACACACCAACTCGCCACCCAGCGCCGCACTCATCGCAACACCGGCCAACGTCAACCAAGGCACTCCAGATGATCGGCTGCTTCGTACTCGTCAATGGGGTGGGGAGGCGTACCATAGTCTAGCCACGCAGCAAGCACGTGAGTTGGCATGCGTTGAAACATTGACGACTGATGACTTGCCGTGCCGCGTGTGAGAAGAAAAAGTAGCGAAAACATCGGCCGTCTTTTCAAAAGTGATTGAGAGGGGGGTTCTAGGTGCGCATCGAAGACGGTGTAGCAGGTACAGACCCCTGCATTACTCTGTTGGTATCGGTATCGGTATCTGTGTCGGCATCGGTATCGGTATCGAGCCTCCCGGTGAGTTGTCGTTCCCCGCCGTCAGAACCTCTACGCCTGTCTCCGTAACAAGAAGAGTTTGCTCTGCGCCTCATTAGCGATAGACGTCGACGCACGCGCAAACCGCAAGCTCACCAAACTGCGCAGTCCACCTCCCATCCACCGTCTCATTCGTCCACCCATCCGGCCAATACACCTCCCTCGGCTTCCCAAGCGTGAGGATGGGCTCAATCGTAAACGCCATGCCCGGCTTGCACACCCCCACCGCTTTGTTCTTGCTGTAGTGCGGTATCCACGGCGGCGGGTGGAACTCGGTCCCGATGCCGTGCCCGCCCCACGTAGCCATGACGCTCAAACCCCTCGACTTCGCGTGCTTCTCGATGACGCGGCCGAAGTCTCGGATGGGGGTCCCAGGCTTGACCATGGCGATGGCCATGTCGAGGCATTCGCGGGCCGTTTCCACCAGCCGCACGGCATCGGCGTTACATTTTGCTTTGTCGCCTACGTAATACGTCTCGTTTACATCAGCGTGGAAGCCACCGTGGTACAGGGAGATGTCGAGGTTAACAATGTCTCCATCGGCGAGGGCCCGCTGGTCAGGTATCCCGTGGCACACCACCTCGTTTGGCGATGTGCAGAGAGACTTGGGGAACCGGCTATAGTTCAGCGGCGAAGGATAGGCCTGGCAAAAGTCAGCGAGGGAGCGTCCGGAGCGGTGTGAACGAGCTGCGTCCTCACCTCCCGCTCGACGCAGGCTCTGTGGCAGATTTCGTCGAGGAAGTCGGTGGTGACGCCTGGTTTGAGCGCCGTGGCCGTCATGTCTAGCACCTCGCGAGCTAGCTTGCAGACTTTGCGCATGGCTTCCTGGCTTCTGGCATCGAGGATTTCGATCTTTGAGGGATTCAGGCGTTGCTCTCCTTTTGGGATGCCTGTCTTGGCCCAGTCTGGATGACGGATTGACTTGGGGACGGCACGGCGTGGAGAAAGTGGATAGACTGGTCGAACGGACCCGGTGAAGGAGAAGGTTGGGAAGGGATTATAGGTCCCTGTGTTTGGGTCGGGTTGAGAGGCAATGTTTGGCGTTGGAAACTTGCCGATGATTTTACTCTGCGCCTGCGCCTTCCTGTGGAGGGTCTTGTGCTGGGTATGGATTGTCACCATGTTAGCATATTGTGGGATATGGGTGCGGCAGAAGACCAACCCAATTCCTCTTGAAGCAATCTTGTGAGCAAAAGTAACTATCCTGCATGCCGGCTTTGACGCAGGTAGGGCACTGCAAATCGCCGGCCTCGTTCTCGCAGTCGGCACCAAGACACTTGCGCGTGCTCTGTTCTGGCGAATTGGCGTTGGCCATGTTGGCAGTGTCTTTCGCAGTGTGAGCCTCTGGTAGCGAGAAGAGAGTGCAGAAATAATGGCAGTGACAAGTAATTGCAGTGAACATATAGGTACCGTACCTAGTAGCGTCTGTGTCCGTGCGCGTAACGCCGCACCGAAGCCCCGGAGTTGAACGCGGTATAGTGAAAGACCGTATGCAGATCATGATAATCGTTTCTAGGCCCTGACTAGGTAGGTACCTAGCAGTGGGGCACCAGCACCGCATAGCGCGAATCCACGCCTTGCGATATAATAGTAGGTATAGGTAGGTATGCTAGCTCTACAACTTCGCGCCATGCTCTCTCATCGCAATCACCCTCAGATCCTTCCTCAAGATCTTCCCACTCGGACTCTTCGGAATCGCATCCAAGAACACAACACCACCCCTCAGCTGCTTATGGCTCGCCACATTCGCCTTGACACAGTCTTGAATCTGCTTCCCGCTGATCTTCTTGCTGTCCGCGACCACATACGCCCTCGGCACCTCATTCGTGCCGCCGTCGGCATCGACACCAATCACCGCGGCATCCAGAATGTCCTCATGGTTCAGCAGCAACGCCTCCAACTCCGCCGGCGCAACCTGCAGCCCCTTGTACTTGATGAGTTCCTTCTTGCGATCCACAATGTAAAACAGGCCCTCCCTGAACTCCGCAACGTCGCCCGTGTGGAACCAGTCTCCGGCGAAGGCATCCGCGTTCGCCGCCTCGTTCCGGAAGTACCCCTTACACACCACGGGCCCCTTGACCAGCACCTCGCCCGGCTTTCCGGGCTCGACGTCGCGGCCCTCGTCGTCGACAATGCGCGCCAGCATGTTAGGAATCAGGGGCGATACTGAGCCGGTGTCGTCGCGCATGTCCATGGGCATGATGGTCGCGCTGCCCGTCGTTTCGCTCAGACCCCAGGTCTGCGAGACGAAGCAGTCCGGGCCGCCGAGCTTGGCGGACGCGGCGTGCTGCAGCTCCTTGCCCAGCGGAGCCGCGCCCGAGATGGTCATCTCCAGCGTCGCGAATTGGTTCGTGACCTCCGGGCTCTTCGCGATCAGCAGGTAGATGGGCGGTACGGTGAAGAAGAGTGTGATTCGATACTTTAGGTTGTAGGATAGGAATTCTGGGAAGGAGAAGCGTGGCATCCAGTAAACGGGGCCGCCCATGTAGAGCGGGTTGATCAGGTAGCCTTGGATTCCTGCAATGTGGGCGATAGGCAGGGGGGCGAGGGTACGGTACTCGAATCTCGGACGGCGGTGGAGAGTTTCGCGGGCCGTTAGCCACGATCTGAACATATCGCCTGGGATGACAACTTCGGCGACGAGATTAGTGAGGGAGAGTTTGACGCCTGGACGTGTTAGTATTCACCCGATAGTATGCGGCAGGGGGTGGGGATGGGGGAGGTGGAAGGCGGTACCTTTGGACAGGCCCGTGGTTCCAGAGCTGTAGATCAACACCACCAGGCTGTTCTCCAGCACTGCGCGGTCAGTGATAGGTTCCCACTTCAACTTCTCCTTCTCATTCACTAGATTGGCACCCAGGCTTCCGTTTTCCTGCACAATCCTGAGCGTCCACTGCGCACCCTCGCTCATGACCACCACCCTTCCCCCGCCATTCCGTCCCCATCCCGCCTCCTCCGCCGCCCGTACAGCGACATATCTCTCGTCGTCTCGCACGCCACCAAGATCCTGTTCCCAGCCTGATCAATCTGCCTGCTTAGCTCGCCCGCCGTACTAGCCGCGCTTGCAGCGCTGAAAACACCGCCGGCGCCGATAACCCCGTAGAAGAGCGTGGGCAGGAGGTAGTGCCCAGTTGAAATTACAGAGACGATGTCCTTTCCCGACCCGCAGGCACCGATGTTGAAGTGTTTGCGCAGGGCAGCGGAAGTGAGTTCGTAAGGGCGCGGCAGCGGGAGACGGTGAGCTGTAGCGACGGATCGGCCGCAGAGATGTGGATCGGGGTGTCTTCGTGGGCTGAGGAGTGTTCTGAGTCTGGGTTGATTCAGCAACGAACTTCGGACAGAACGGAACATTGGAGCTCCTGTGCGCGAGCATTGGACAATTGCATGTAGAATGGCTGCAGTATTGGACCTACCGAAGAGTAGTGTCAGGAGATCCAGGTCGGGGACTGGATATGTCTTTGCGGCGCGGTAGAAGATGCCTTCAGGTGTTCTGTCGACTATTGTCGCCATGGTCGCTATGTGAGATTTGAGGCTATCGCAATATACAAGCTCTGCTGTTCATGCCGATGTTCTAGGTATGCAGAAAGGCGAGAAATTGAGCTTCGCAGTGCCATCAACTAATGACAATATTATTGTTTTGGGCGCATTGTTTTATATGCGCTGACGGTGAACAGGCCGCGGTACGATTACCTCTCCCCTCGCGTGAAGTCGAGGTTCCTCGGCTCCTTGGCTCGAGGAATGTCGACGCATTACCCATGTGGTCGTAGTACTACCCACGATCTCCGGTAATATTTGGGCAAGTCAGTACCGAGTAAGCGGGGTAAACCTGGGGTTAGCATGCGCCTCTTTTGGTTTCAACGCGAACATAACATCCGATTGTTTCGAGGTTAGATGCATGAGGCCATGTCCCCTCAAACCCACCAGTTCTACTCATCTTCTAGCGCATCGGCAGTACCTGTGTCGCCTAATGTTTCGTATTCCTGTTCCTGTTCATCATACTTGCTTTCACAACCATAACTGTGCCCATCTAATAGGGAATGCAACCAAAAGTGAGGATTGTCATACATGCTCATGCACCAAGACCAGTGACATTCCCTACCAATGCAGTCTCATGCAAACGCCCACAAATCGATTCCAAGGGGTATTTCCATCCATCCGTCCGTCGTGCGTCATGAAATCGTGGAGCCGTGATATGCACCCGGCATGTTCAACCCAAGGTATCACTGCTGTCCTCTCGAGCGAGATCTGGTGAACCGGCAATTCCCTCCCTTTCGCGTACAATGTCCAGCAGTCCTCCCAATTCGTTTACATCGCCACTCGCCACCGCCGCGTCCACAGCAGCCCTGTCCCCCGCCATCTGTATGATAATATGCGCAGTGCTCGTACCAGGTGTATCGATGGCCTCCATCTGCTGGAGGAAATGCTCCCTGCGTATGCGGGTTTCGAGTCGCCTCCTCTCATTCTCCGTCGCCGCCTGCCCGTTGGTAGGGGCGTTGTTCCTTGGCTTTCCAAACAAGCACTTCCAAAGATCGTCTTCGACGACCACTTCGCCCTGGTTGCCTTCGCGCACCAACTTGCTGAGAGCTGCCGTCTTGATCTCTTCAGAGTTGGCGACGTCCAGGTTGCGTTCGATCACTTGTTCGTTCACGGCGGGGGTCGCTGTTCCGGAGCGGGACCCAGCATCGCGTCCTACGTGCTCCAAGCGACGCTTGACCGAGATGTCGTAGATGGCTTCTTCCACTGTGTTACCGATAATGTACATGAACACGGTTGTGGTGCGCTTCTGTCCGATTCGATGCACTCGCGCAATCGCCTGCAACTCCAAAGCGGGGTTGATGAGTGGTTCGCACAAGAAGACATAGGTCGCATTGACTAGATTCAGCCCCGAGGAATTCGACTTCGCGTCCAACAGAAAGCACTCCACCGAGGGGTCGTTCTTGAACTTCTCGATGCCATTCGTATCGCGGATACCACTAACCCCGATTTTGAACCTCTTCAGTGCCATTCGAAGAACCTTCAGAAAGTCGGCAAACTGAGAATAGATGATGGTTTTGGCACCGGGATCGTTGTTCCGGATCCAAAGCAGATGTTTTGCCATCATGTCGACCTTCGATCCATACGAGTCATCGAGCTTGACCGTCTTTATCTCGTTCATCGTAGAGTCTCGGATGCCGGAATAGATGGAAATGCTCCCAGAGGAGCTAGAGCTAGGTGATGGAGTCGTTGTGGCATAATGGTCTTCTTCCTGGGCTGTAGCAGTGTCGTTTCCATTATACGTGATCTCCTTCATATCGGCACGGGTGAGTTGAGTCCGACACTCCGGACAGTTGTGATTTTGCTTCCACCATGTGAACATACAATCTCGGCAGTACTTGTGACCACATGTGGTCAGCACCCCGAGATCGTAAGGCTCAAAACAGACGTCACATCGTCGTGGACCGTGCGGTTCAGTGGCACCAGTTTGTAGGTTGCGCAGATACGTCTGTCTAACCTTGAATCCCTGGATCTTGGTCTTCCGGATAGCTATGAGGCCGGTCTCTTTTGCGTACGCTCGAACATCGAAGGTCTCGTCCATCTTTTCTTTATAGTCTTCCACAGTCTCGGAGATATGTTGAATCTGACGATAGAATTCCAAGCGCAAGTTCATCGTAAGTCGGAACTGTTCTTGCTCCTTCTCCAAGTCGGCGGTGAGTTCGTTCTCCGTCGTGAACATCTTTTGGATTTGTGCAAAGTAGTTTTGAACAATAGCGAGTTCCGCAGCGGCTCGCTGGTCTCCCGAACCAGCTCGGTATTGTAGTGAAGTCATCAACTGACGAGCAGAAGCTACGACACCTTTGAGCGAACCGTGCTCTGGTTTCGACCGCAGTTCTCCACGTTCTTGAGCAAGCTGGAGGAGTAGTTCAGGGGCATGTCCGCGTCTGCCAGGGTCGTCATCACGAGCTTGCCTGGCTGCTTGGTCCATCTCGTGGTTGACAAGCCTGTCCTCCGTCCCCTGCACTGATGTCATCATATCTGCGACAATCGTACGGAGTGCCTGAATATAGACGTAAAGCTCATCCTGGACTTTGAGTGAGGTTTCGTACTCTTCACCGGTAATTTCTTTCTCCTCGTCATTGTCGACGAGGGGCATGGTGAGGATTTCGATGATCTTGTTCCGCCACTCCTTCAGTTTCGCACTCTGCGAATCAATGACATTGGAGATGACGTCCAGTTTCTCAAGCACACTGCTGCTCTCGATACCACCAAGGTCCTCAATCTCAGACAAATCCAGTTCTTGGTGCTGATTCCTCAATTCTTTGATCTTTCGCATCTGTTTTTGAGCGTGACCCTCTGTCTCCTTTAGGAGCTCCCGACGGATCACTTTGGCTTTGTCGTACCACTCCTTCTCTAGCTTCTCTAGTTGATGGAATTCATCCGAATGAGGCATTGTTAAGACAATGTTGTCTTTCTTTTGATAATGCATGTTGCCGATGAAGAAGTAGCACGCATGCTCTAGCTCGAGGAAGGACCGGAGTGACCTGCGGAGAGTGGTAATACGAGCAAATTTTGCGCTCGTCTCTTCTCTGTCATCGTCACCATCAGACTCCTCAGGCTCGGACGCATCTCCTGGGTCAGTCAGCCGCAGTGCATCTGCTTCGGCCTGGACCTCTTCTCGGCATGTTTTCACATAGTCCAAAGTACTCTGTAGCGCTTCCTGATACAACGGAATGGCTTCGTCATAGGGGGTTTCAAGATTCTTAGCCAAAGAATAGATGTGACCGCACTTCAATTGGGACAAAATCATGTCTCTGGCTTCTGATTTGAGCTTCGTGTCATTTTGTTCGATCATCGCTTGAAGTACTTCTTGAACTGTGCGAAGCGTCTTGTTCTTGGTGCCGAAAGCCTTCCTATTCTTTTCACCCACGTGGCTGTGAAGGCAAGTCTGTCGCAACCGTACCAACCAGTCGCGCATCCGCTCGATAGTTTCAGGATGGTCAAGTCCTCGGTCGTCGCGGATAGGAACGCCCTCGGAATTGAGGAAGCACGCTTCGTGCATCTGGCGGAACATATCTTTGTAGTACTCTTCCTCGATCTCAGTGAAAGGCACAGTAATAACAACGCGTCTCTGGGGAGGTATGTCGAGCTCGCTGCGGATCTGATCCTTTGTATGCCGTAAGGCCATGCGGGATATCAAATCTCGGAAAGAAGCCTTATCTAAGCGTCCGAAAAGATCCTTTGTGCTAGCGAATGGCTCACAGCGCAAGAAGACTAGAAGACCGGAAAGATCCGTAACATTGTTCCGAAGGGGTGTACCAGATACGGCCCAGGCGTTGCAACGGGGTATGATGCGAGCGACCGTAGCAGCTTGACTAACGCCACTTTCCACCATCTGGGCTTCATCAAGACACACTCTCCACCAGGAGATGTCTACCAATGGACTATTCCGACGCTCGTGGACCTTCTTATGTCGTAGTGAGCGGTCAGGCGGGGGCGTGACGTGATGCAACTCTCTGGAGAGAATGCTATAACTCGTCAACACAACGTCAAACCGAAGCAAATGCTCAACTGTTGTCTCGTCGATTTCATTCTTGGAAAGCCCATGTCGAGCTATACCCTGGTAGTAAAAGACTTTAAGATGAGGTGCGTGCCTGTTGATTTCTGTCCTCCATTGCTCGAGAATACCAGGCGGTGTTATGATTAACGTGGCACTAGATGCCTTGACAGTCTTGTCAAGGTACAGGTCGTGTACATCCTGCTTGGTTATGTCCCGCTTGTTGAGACACATCAGCGAGATCAGTTCAACGCTCTTCCCTAAGCCCATCTCCTCTGCCAGGATGCCTCCGTGCAGGCCAGTCGAATCCCAATCCCGTTCCAAGTTATCAACCACCATGCCACGGGCACCACTAACGTAGCACTTCTTCCCTGTACAGTCCTGAGCAGGAGAAAACGACACCGGGTATTTATTGCCTTCATTTCTTGGCGACACGCCCTCACGTTCCAGCATCCATTGTACCGATCGTTGTTGGTAGGGATACAAGGTAGTCGAAGGCAAGCTGTCTGCGAGGCGGGCGGGGATGTCGCTGTTCTGCGGCGGGACGTGCACAGCATCGTAAAAGTCGGAGAGCGTCCAGGGAGACTTGTCTTCGGCGGAAGTATTCGGAAGGTATGTGGACAAGATTTTGAAGTTCGCACGGTGCTGAAACCTTGCCCTCCAGGTGCCGACAAGGGAGGCGCCGAAAGGCCAGCGAAGCTCAATCTCCAAGCGCGGTGCATGCTGTCCTGACGAAGGAGCCAAGAGAACGCAACGGCAGAAGGGAATGTAATCGTTCCTTGCGCTTGGCGAGAACTTCTCCCACTCCGCGCCGACCGATGCGGCGGTCTCGAGATGTATAGCAAGCGATTCGAGCACTGCGGGGGCGGCGCTAGCACATAATTCGATGGTCGTTGAGGTGCCGGGATCGAACGCTGACAACTTTATCCGGCTCTCGTCCTGCCGGGAGAATGATGCCAGTTGCAGCGGGATCAAGATACGCGCATCATTCGGAAGGGAGGGGGGGGTCTGGCTTTCGCTAGGGGCCTGTTCAACCAAGTAAGAAATAGTTCTGACGAGTTTCCAGTTACAAGACGATTCCACGTGTACACGAAATCTGGGCAGCCGCTGGCACAAGTGCTTGAGCAGCCTACGCCTGTGCAGTGCAGCGCGGGGAAACGGATTTATGGGCAGCCACTGACCAGGTCCAATGTCACTGTTGCAAGCACAGCACTCTTGCTCGGGTCAAAGAACCCCTGCACGTGTGCATGGTGGCCGTTGGGCAGCTTGCGCCGCTTCTTCGCGCGACCTTCACTTTCGGAATGATGCGGCGCCGCGGCCACCACTTGTCGGAACACGCTTTGAAATGCGCCGAATGCGTCAGGTCCCGTATAGGGCGTGGTCTGTTCTTGATTGGTAATGTTGCAGCCGCTGAGACTGACGGCGGCAAAGACGCGCGCCATGGTCGGCGAAGGGGAATGCGTAAAGGAACGTCGAGGTATCGAGTGCAAGTGGCAGGCTTCCGAGACGGAGGGCGGCGAGCGCGATCACCAACGTGCCAAGCCGCTAGTTTAGCTACCGCGGCGCGGGGCCCCACATGGGAGCCTTGCGCACGGTGTCTGTATGAGTGTGAGTGTGAGTGTGAGAATGAAAGTGAACGTGAAAGTGAGTAGCAACGCCGAGGCGCACACCACCATAGAACGTTTTCTCGGATAGCCGTTTTCTTGAAAACATAATTACTGTTTCACAAGCATATGTTCGCTCAAGCCTTCGTCCTCCCACGAATCATGTCTCTGACCCCTGGACGTCACTGCTAGGAAGACCTCTTGTATGAGCCACCACGGCGTGACAGAGTGCCAAGGTGTACAAATGAGCCTCACAAAGTTTCCAATGCCACTAATTTGTCGATCTCAGATCACTGGGAACACGTTAACATGACTACCACACAGAATCTAACTTCAGCACCTTCTACGATTCTTTCCTACTCTAGCTCATCTGTGTCTTCTCAGTTCACACTCTTCTGGACCCAATCCCATACCCTGCCCACATATTCCTCATTCAGCGGCCCCACGTTTCGTATTGCCTCGACGCTCTTTTCCGTCTGCTCGATCGAAAAGTCCGCGCCCCTCCCTTCAACCTCCTCCTTCCTTTTCCCATCCCCGTACGCCTCCTTCCACAGCCCGAACAATTTCATCGCAGAATGCCCATCCTCTTTGCATGCTCCTAGCCTCCGAATCCACTCCTCCGGCGGAACGGCTCTGAACAACTCCTTCTTCTTCATCCACTTGAGCATGGTCGCCCACGCCGGTTCTTGGTGCGGGTTGAGAATGTGGTAGACTTTGATATTCTCGCCGCTTCCAACAGGTCCCGTCGCGGCTTGTACAAAGGCTTGAGCCGCAATGTCAACGGGTAGCCAGTCGAGCGGCTCGTCGCCGAGCTGAGGTAGACAGCTAATGAGACGCACAGTACTGAGCATCATCGGCCACGCTTCCTTCGTATTCCAGATCCCGGTTTGGTTGTCTCCGGATAGTTGTCCCACTCTCATTACGGATATGCGACCCTTCAAGCTGGTCTGACGGTGTGCGGAGAGACAGATGTGCTCGGCGACCCATTTCGATCGCGAGTATCCGAGCGGGCTCGCAGATGACGGATCATCCGACAGACGCTCTGCAAGGCGCCCTGAATCATCACGTACACCTTTCATGGCGGCAGCGGTAGATGAACAGTATGCGAAGCGGGGCGGATCGGCGCGTCCAGCTGCGAGTGCAAGGTCTATCAAATGTCTCACGCCTGCGAGGTTGCCTTTTGCGAAGCTACGCAATCGAAGTCGAAAGTTGACGGTCCAGGCGATATGGAGGATTAAGGTAGCTTCTGCGGCAAGATAATTGTAGATGTCGTCCGACATGCCAAGTTGGGACTCTCCTAGTTCCGCTTGTACAATCTTGATCTTGTTGTTGGGTCCGTACTGCAGAGAAAGGTCAGGTAGGTCCCTCTGTGCAAGGGCTTTGCTAACACGCTCTTGGGCTGCGGTGAAGCCTGCGCCACGGACGAGACAATAAATTACAGACACAGAGTGTGAGGAGCGGAGGAGGTTCAGAATGTGTGCGCCGAGGGCACCGGTGGCACCGGTGAGGACCACGACCTCGCCAGTGTTTGTTTTGCCTTTTATTCTATTTCTCTGCTCTTGCGAGCTTGGTTCATGGTTGCCGAAGTCGCCAAGTTCTTTTACAAGATCAAGCATTTCCTGGTTCTCATCTTCAGTATTGGCATCAGTCTCCCCGTGGCGTTTGCGCAGGATGTAGCTGGTCAAATCGCGGATAGTCCCACAGTCTTCTACGATGCTGAGTGGGAGCTTTTGGTTATAGTTGGGGGTGAGTTGTCGCAACTGGCTCCGCAATCGCATGCATGCAATTGAGTCGACGCCATACGAGAAAAGATCGGCGTCTTTTTCAGGTGGCTCTGGGCTCTGTATCATAGATTGGACAAGCTTGGCAAGGTACTGCGGCAAGTCCTTGTCGTCCACGTTGTCGGATTTTAGTCCGTTATCCATTTTGTAAGCAGCTTCGATCAACTCCTTGAATCTTGCCTCAGCCACCTTTCTAAGTATTGTGCCTTTGCTGCTCTTTTCGAGTGGTTTCTCTTGGTGTTCCACGGGAATAAGCATATGTCGTGGTATGCGCGCATGGTCCTGGCTTTCTTGGTTCAGCTTGTCGACATGCGGCCAGATTGCATCCGAGAGCTCCTGGTCTGAGAGTTTACTCCACTTTTCAGAGCGAAGTAACAGTGCTCCTGGGTAGGGGTGGTTGTCCCCAAATATCAGGACATCGTCTAGCTTCTCAGCTGTGGCGATTGCAGCCTCGACAGGAGCTGGGTCAAACTTCTTCCCGGTTATCAAGGTCAGTTGTGAATCGGCTCGTGAGTGATAAAACCATGCATTCTCTATCTTCGGATGTTGCTCAAATAGATCTGCTGTTGCGAAAGAACCATCTTCCTGGTTGATCTTTGCCTGTGTCTCGTTAGGGTTCTGAAACTATGAAGAGGATGAGTTCTTACCATATGCGGCCATCCAGGCTTAACGACCAGTTCCGCCAGCCCGTCGTCGCGGCTTTCAAAGCTCACAAGCTTAGCAGAATTGTAGTTCCTCAAATACTGCCAGTCTTTGTCTTGCGCAAAATCTCTGTAGGACGACAACAGGAATCCGCACTCTGCACTGCCGAACCTAGATATGAGATTGACATTGCTGCGGACGAGGCGGTCTCCAACCTCGGCGGGCAACGCAGCTCCTCCCACACCCACAATGTCCATGCGCTTCAATTTCTCCAAGCCTGTGTCATCGGCCTCCATCATTTGCAGCACATACGGTACCGAGGAAAAGTACTTTACTGTCGGTTGCTGTTCAACGGATGCAGCCACATCTAGACACTTGCAAATGTTACGAGCAGTAATGGGAACGTCCTTGCCCGGGAATAACCAGATCGGAGAATCGCTCATCCATGAACGAAAGGTATCGGCAATACCCCCGTGGTAGAGGGGCGTCGTCGTGAAGGTAGCCATCGGACTGGGACCAGGCAGATGCGGCAGAACCCCGATTGCTCCGTGATGAGTCTGTGGTATCGGTTTCGGAAGGCCAGATGAAGTGCCCGAAGTGTGATGGAGGTAGGCCACTGAGGATTCATCCACCTTGGGAGCTGGCGCAAAGTGTGGCCGTGGCGTCCGGATGACCTGAAAGAAATCTTCTTCTGCACCCAGTGGGATTTGACATATTGACAGTTTCGTTCCGTCTTCATTCTGCTGTAGTTTCTCTGCCTCGGCTGCACGTTGAGAATGTGCCGCATCGTAGAAAACCAGTGAGACGTTGCAAGTTCTACAAAGGTGCGTAATAGCACCCGGTTGACATTGCGGCGCAAGTAAAAGGACTGAATGCCCTAGGTACATCAGACCAAGCCATGTGAAGAGAAACTCCGGCGAGCTATGAGCCATGAGGGCTACTGTTTGCTCGCTTGCTGAAGTCGAATCGAACGACTTGGAGAGTTTCTGTGCAAAGACTTGCGTTGCCGTAAACACCTCATCAAATGTGAGCAGCTCATATTTCCATGCATCTTGATTCTGAGGCAACGGAAAGCCCACTGCTGGTTTGAGGCCGCACCTTCCGGACTGATAGGCCAGAAACTCATATATGGTTCGGTATGGCTTCGACTCGGCGTTCAGAGCCGAGGCTTGGCCGAGCGTGCAGGCAAAGTAGTTAGCTTCCATTGGGCATCCGTATAAGGGTGGTGGTCATGAGTAGCAGTGGCGTGCAAGCGAAATTTGAAGTGGTTGGATTAAGTCTGTGTGGAGGTAGAATTGAACTCTCAGAGGACAATTGTCGTGACATCATCACCTAGCATGTGGAGCGCGAAAGCGCGCAGAAAGGATATCATTTTTTCACCATTTCCGAGATGGAAGCACATGACGCCTAGACATCAGATGCACAGCGATGATAGCATATTAGCATGTAGGAAAGTGAGCTGCTGTAGGGGCCAATTGGTCCCACGGTCTCGGGGAACGCCCATTGGTCGCGTAGTGTGCATACTACATATACTGCATGCCTTCACCGAACATGCGCCACATCAAAACGTCCGAAATCATGCAGGATGGGATTTCGAAAAGCGTATCGGGGCATTGTGAGCTCCGCAGATAATGGATCAACGCTTATTGGTGGTTGAGGTGGCGATTCTCTGAGCATTGTGCAGAGCGTGGGAGCTAAGAAATATTGATTCGGTGCACCGCTAGTGCCAACACGGCAACTTGCTTTGCGCGATGCTGGACGGCATCTCCCTCCCGGGTAGTGCAAGTGGCGCAAATGCAAGCAGTGTCCCGAATGTATCGTGGGACTTGCCGCAGCGATGCAACTGTTGTTGGGATGCGAGGGAGCTGCAGAGTGCGATGGATGACGGGTGCGGGCAATTCATCGCGCGCAATCGCCTCGCAGTTCATACAATTCACAGCTAGTGCGACGGCGTCTTGCATGTACACGCCCCGCACGCATGCTAGTCTGGTGCAAGTGGTCCTCGGCCCGTTGGCGCCTTGGAGGCTTGGACTGCGGGCCTCGAGGAGATGCCAGCTCCGGCTAGCTTTCCGGGGTTTCCATGGCAAAGGTCGTCAACAAGCACTGTCTGCGAGAACGCATCGTGAGGCGAGGCGAGGCGAGGCGAGGCGAGGTGAGGTGAGGTGAGGTGAGTCGAGGTCTGGCGCACGAGGGCTACCTAGATCGCGTCCGAGGGCCACTGGCCACTGGCCACTGGAATGTGCGTCGCATCGGCTGCTGGGAGGAGAGGGAGACTACGCGTCCCAGCGCTGCGCCGGCAGGCAGAGGAGTGTGGCTAGAGAGGCTAGAGAGGCATTCCTTGACAACGCCGTCGATGCGGGGACTGGCTGGCGCTGGACGCCAATCCGAAGCGTGGCTGGTTTGAGAGACGCGCTGAAACGCGCGCAGGCTCTCACGCAGGTCGCAGGTCGCAGGTCGCAGGTCGCAGGTCGCAGGGCGCTCGTCGCAGCACCAGCAGCAGCACCAGCGGTCGGCAGCAGAAGGTAGAAGAGGAAGACGGCAGCCTCGCGGCGACGACGTTGTGAGATTGTCGTAATCTCGCCAATGCTGGGGCGCAGGAGGGCCAGTGTGATGGGCTCTCTCAGAGAGGGCAGGCGCAGGCCGGAGAGCAGCCTGTGTGGCGGTTCATAGCAGCTGCGACCCAGCCAACGCTAGCCCGCTTGGGACCTTCGTGATTGCCTTCGAACCGGGCAGCGTCTCAAACAACATTTAAACCCAAGCGCCGCCTGTCCGCCCTTCTGCTCCTTCGACCGCCCGCCCACACCCCCGCCCAAAGCATCACCACCTGCTGTAAGTCTGCTCTTGTCCTCACCGCCAACACATCCATCGTCGATCCCATTGCCGACATGCCACCCTCACTCGCGCTCTGCGTCGACTGCTCGCTCCCTTGCTAACGCGACGGCCCGCCCAGACATTGCTACTTCAAGCGCCCGCCACGATGCTGTACACCACTCTTCTCATCGCCTCTGCGGCCTTCTCTGGCTTTGCCGCCGCCCAGAACGGCAGCTCCTCGGACCTGCCCCCGACCATCGAGCCGTGCTGCAATGTTCCCGCCAACAACATCCCCGTACCCACCAAGTCGACTTGGTGCACCGCTTCCCAGAACACGTGCCCCGAGATCTGCGGTGGACAGGGTCAGATCGCCAACGGTGGCAACACGTGCGACCAGGTATGAACCCACTTGGCTCCCTCTCTTTGCATGTTTTGACCTTCGTAGGACACTCTCGAGTACACGTGCAAGTGCCGCAACGGTACCGAGCCCGCCATGTCCGACTACGTCCAGACGGTCCCTGGTCAAATGTGCCGTTACTGGTACGCCGCATGCACAAACGCCACCTTCGCCGCCGACGGAGAGGGCAACGCGACGCAGCAGTTTGCATGCGACCAGGCGCAGCAGCAGCAGTGCGGAAACCTGACCACCAAGGACGCCTCGACGACCAGTGCTAGCAGCTCCGGTGGCAGCCGTCCCACGTCCACTGGCAGCTCCGAGTCCAGCTCCGAGACAAGCTCGCAGACCTCGTCCAGCGCCAGCGAGTCCACCAGCACTCCCGGTGCCGCTGTCCGTCTTGCTCAGGAGTTCGGCGCCCCGGTTCTCGCGGGTGGTATGATCGCCCTGTTCGGCATTGCCTTGTAGTGATGGCACATCACGGGGCCGGGTTCAGGGGGAGGGGTGGTAATGAGGAGGGAGCGCAGAGGGTATGCATCAGCAGCGCACCGGCACGGCAATCTTCTCCAGCATCAAGAGAGCATTGGAGTTAGCGTTTGTATGTTCACGGTGGCTTGAGGAGGAGTTTAATACGAGTTCATGACCAGGCGATATATCCCACAATCAGACCATTATCAGTTTTCCAGCTGTCTGCTCCAGAAACAGCGCCGTGCGTGAGTCTTTGTTGCACTCTTGCTGCTGGTCTATGCATGTCCGCATGTCGTGTCATTGTCGTTGTACGCTCGGCTTCTGCAGGGCGCATCCCGTGCTACTCGTACAGGTAAGGTGGCTTTGGTCTCGTTGTGCGTGTGTGCTTCGGGATGGCTGCCGCCAACGCCTCAACAGCGGGCTCGGCATAATGTAGAGCTACCGTGAAGGAAAGGGAAAAGGGAATCGGGGAGTGGTTTGCAGGAGAGCAGACGTTGGATTAAACTTGATTGCTGGACCATGGGGGCGTTACCTCTGTTGCAGGCATGGTTTGTTTGCCTTACTGCCTTGGCCCCAAACACGTCGGCAGCATCGGCGTCGCGCACGCATTATTGGCCAATACCGCGGTTGCAGGTGCTGATCACCTGGCTGGGCATGAAGCGAATCAAGGTGCATTATCGATACCGTAGCCGGACGGCTGCAGAATCCTTGCCCAGGGCCCATAGTCACATTCCTCCAAGTTCAACATCGTGTTCGACCGTGGTCCTACTCTGCTATCCTGTCTACTACGCGCCCGCCCGCCCTCGGTCCGGCTGTTCTCAACTGCCAAACACACACCGCAACTCCCTCCATTGAGCAACTTCGGCATCGCCGCGTCACAGGAAGCCTCGGCCGCTGCTCCTTCTACAGCCAGTGCGGTCGCGGCCTCGGCCTCGGCCTCTGCGGTTCTGTCTGACGATAGTACAACGGGACTGTATTTAAAGTGGCTTTCTACGGCTTCTGTCGGGCGCCGTTACATCCAGCACCCCGCCCACGCTACTCCTTCGCATTCGCCCGACCCATTACGCCCGCTTTCACCACACATCCGTATCGAAGAACCATGGCGACGCTCGGCGCTCACAAGAAGCACAAGGTGACCATCGTGGGCTCCGGTAATTGGTACGTGGAAAATGGCTCGTAATACATCAGGATGCGCCTTCCATGAGCTACCTGTATGTGATTGGTGTATTGCTGGCTAACTTGGATGGAGGGGTACCACGATGGCCAAGCTTGTTGCTGAAAACGTCAACGCGTATCCGACTCTCTTCGAGGAGACAGTCAGCGTGTGGGTCTACGAGGAGGAGGTCACCCTCCCCAAGGAGTCCCGCCACTTTGACCCCGGCTCCGAATTGGCAAACAAGCCGCAGAAGCTCTCAGAGCTCTTCAACACGCTCCATGAGAACGTCAAATACTTGCCGGGCATCACCCTGCCGCCCAACGTCGTCGCCAACACAAATCTCGTTGATTCGTGCAAGGACTCTACCATACTCGTATTCGTTCTGCCCCACCAGTTCATCCCGCGAGTATGCGACCAGTTGGCAGGCAAGATCGTACCGTTCGCGCGCGCTATATGCTGCACCAAGGGTGTGGATGTCAGCGAGAAGGGCATCAGGCTCATGTCAGAGGCCATTGGCATGCGGCTGAACATCTACTGCGGAGCTCTGTCCGGCGCAAACATTGCTACGGAAATCGCTCAAGAGAAGTACTCTGAGACAACTGTACGTTGCCCATGCTCGCTCGGGAGATTCAAGCACTGACTTTGTCAACCACAGGTAGCGTACGATCCGCCGCCGATGGATTCTCGCGCACCGACGCCCAAGGGCTCACCCAACGCGTCAATGGTAGACCTTATCTCTCCCTCCAAATCGGTTCCCAGTGAGCGGTCCGCCAGGCTAAAGGCCTTACCGAACGAATACCCTCCTCTCTCGCATGAAAACGTCCGGAAGCTGTTCCATCGCCCCTACTTCCACGTCCGAATCGTGGACGATGTAGCTGGCGTTTCCCTGGGAGGCGCGTTGAAGAACATCATCGCTTTGGCCGCCGGTTTCGTGGACGGGCTCGGCTGGGGCGACAATGCAAAGGCAGCCGTCATGCGCGTTGGCATCCTGGAGATGGTCAAGTTCGGCAAAGAGTTCTTCCCGGACAGCTCGAAAACGTCCACGTTTACCGAAGAATCTTGCGGCGTGGCTGACGTGATCACATCCTGCATGGGTGGTCGCAACTTCCGCTGTGCGAAAATGGCAACCCAACGGGGCGAGTCCATCTACGAGATCGAGCAGAAAGAGCTCAATGGACAGAAACTGCAGGGTACCAGCACCGCGTACGAAGTCAACTCGTTCCTCAAGCAGCAGGGCTTGGAGAGCCAGTTCCCGCTTTTCACCGCCGTGTACAACATCCTCGAGGGCAACGCGAAGCCGCAGGATATCCCCGAGTTGATTGAACCGAAGTCCTAGGAAGAACGTAGCTATGACAAGGAGGCGGGTAGCCAGGATGACCAGGCGGATCGACATGATAGCGCGGCAGATATCAGGGCTTTCTGGATTGAGGAGAGCAGGATGACTGTGTTTGAGAGGGGAGACGCGCAGACGATTGCGTCTGTCGCGTGCGATGGGCTGGATGTGCAGCCATTGTAGCTACCTGGGGACATAGGGGCTGATGGTCCCGTGAATGGACAGGGTCTGGGAAAGCCTGTCGCGGGTGATGAACATCATTCGATAGATCATAGCGTTAAATCTTGCTATGGATACAGTTGCATCTGAACATCAATGAGACTGATTACAACATGGTACGATCATTGATCGGTACACGTGAAGCAGCGACGGATTCGCAAGCCGCACTCGGTCAGAATAGCGTTCAACGTGCGGTGCGAGACGAACACGAGCCTCAAGAAGCTGTACCGCATTGGAGTGAAAAGAAAAAGAAAAAGTATGGATTCGAAGAGAAGTCGTGTCGTGTACTTATGTGGTGCATTTAAAGAGCCGTGAAGGGCAACTGCGGTCGGTGCATGGGGAGTGGCTGTGCCTGGTATCATGGATAATATCCACCCCCCCTTTGCTCGTCTTCAAAAGTCTTCTCCATTCACTCATTATCAACGCCTCCTCCTCCCCCCCATAAACCCCCAAAAACCCCCTCCCCCCACCCAAAAAAAGCGAATGTTGCAACGCCAGCGCCGACATGGGTGAGGATTTGTTGCGAACAACAAACAACAAAAAAAAAAAAAAAAAAAAAAAGGGGGCCAACAAAGAGAGAAGACGAGGTCCGCCGAAACACTTTTTTTCCCCAAGCGTCGACCTACCGTACGGGTGACCTATATCCGGCCCCCCGTCTTGGGCGTCGGCATGAAGTGCCGCACGCTCTCGCGGCTGTCCTCGCCGTACCCGGCCCGCTCCATCAGCTTGGTGAAGGTCGTGTGGCCCGAGTCGGCCGTCATGCGGTGCTCGCGCATGCCGGGCGCCTGGGGGGGTGCCAGGAAGCTGGGCGCGGGCATCAGCACGTCGATGGTTTCGGAGGAGGTGCTGCGGGTCGGGGGATCCAGGGGGCGGGGGGCGGGGGGCGCGGTGTGGCTGTGGTTGTGGTTGTGGTTGTGGTCGTGGTTGGGCGTGCGGCGGCGGCGGTGGGGGTGGGTTTGGGTGTGTGTTCGTGTTCGTGAGGCGCCTTCGTTGGACTCGGGGGAGGAAGAGGGGGAGGGTGAGTGGCCTGGGGTCCGGTAGGGGTCGCGTAGGGCATCGCCGGCGCGTATGGCGGGCGGAGGGGGTTGGAGGGTCGGGGTAAGGGGGAGTCCGGACCACACGCCCATGGCCAGCTTGGGCGTGCGGTCCCACATGCTCTTGAGGCGTGGGGTGAGGCCATGGCCATGGGCGCGTCCCCCGGCTGCCTGTGTGCCGATCGGCTTCTGCACGCTGGGCGTCGAGCTGACCGAGTGCGAGCCGCGGCGGATGAAATCCGTGCGCTGGGCGTGCTGCGAGTCGTAGATGGGGTCGCTGATGGTCCGCGCGACGTGGCCAAAGTCGCCGCTGTACCGGGCGGCTTTGGCGTCGCGGCGCCGCTTGGTCAGCCAGGTGAAGGCGATGACGCCCAGGGCGCCGAGGAGGAGCCCGGGAAAGAAGCCTGCTGCGAAGGACTTGCCGTCGAAGGAGGAGGTTGGCGGGGGGAGGGCGTCTGGCGGGCAGCCGGACGTCTGGGAGGCGGACGCTGGGGTGGTGGTTGGGGAGGACGTGGGCATCGGGACGGTGGAGGAGGGTGTGTCCTGAGAAGCGATGCACATGGCGTTGCTGCATTTGTACCCTAGGGGGCAGCATGCGTCGCCGCACGTGGGGAGCTCGACATCCTTGGTGTTGGCGAAGTGGATTTGATTGTCCGGGTAAAGGGTGGCGTTGTAGTTGGAGGTATCGCAGGGCACTGTCTGGATGGTGGAGCAGTCCTTGCCCTTGGGGCAGCAGATGACGGCTTGGATGGTCGAGTTTACGGTCGTGCAGGTGGTATCTGATGCGCAGCAGAAGCTGGCTGGGAGGTCACCACCGCATTGTTGGAGGTTGAACTTGCCTCCACATACTGGTTCTGAGCGGAGGAAAAGAGAGGATGGTGTTACTGGCGGAATCATGACGGCGGCAAGCAGGAGAAGATATATGCGTGAGAGCTTGGGACCAGCCTGGCGACTCATTGTGAAATGCAGAAAATACGAGGATCAACAGAAGGGTGAGACGAACGGAATCAATAGTAGAGAGAGACGAACGGAATCAATGGCAGAGAGAGACGAACGGAATCAATGGCAGAGAGACAGAGTCAGAAAGGGAGAGAGAGAGAGAGAGAAAGAGGCAAGCATCTGGATTGACTTGAAGAAGAGAAATCGCTTACTAGGAAACTAGTATCAATTATCAACAACGAAGGGAAGGGAAGTGGAGGACAGGAAGCCCGTGCAATGCAAACGAAACGAAACGAAAGTGAACAGACTTGGATCAAAAGGGCTGCAAATAGGCACATGGGAGGCGCCGAGTGGACGTCAGGCGCTGAATTGGCTGCCGTGGCCAGCGCAGCAGTGGTAGCTGACTCCCACGAGCGTGTGGCTCTGGGTTGTCCAAGGTGAAACGGGCGGCCGGGCGAAGCGCTTCGTGTTGGTTGGCGGGCGCGTCCTCATTGGCCGGTCAAAGAGGCTGCTCATTGGTCATGCTGGTATGGGCTTCTCATTGGCCAGCTTTCAAGCGGCTGTTCATTGGCTAACTTTCTGGCGGCTCGTCATTGGCCAGCTTGCTAGCGGCTTCTCGACGCCCTTGGGCGCAAAAGTCGACGAGGGCATTGGCAGCGGCAGACGGTCAATCGCACCGCCAGACACGCATTATGATAATACGCTCCCTCACCAGACGGCCTGGCGCCATCCAGACCCTCGCCCAGAATGTGAGCGCCCGCGCCCGCACTGCCTGTGCATTGGCAACGGCATGCTAACGGTCTTGCCAGGCATGCAGAGCTCCCTACGCACGACGGTTACATGGGGTGCCGTCGCTGCTGAACCACGAGGACCTGATCAAGAATGGCATCCCGGGACTGTTCAGCAATAAGCAGTTCGACATTGCCTACACGCAGTACCAGGGCCACATCGTGAACGAGCTCAACATCGCGACAGCCGGTAAACCTCGCCTCGCCTCGCGCTCCCCCATCGCTCCGAAGCACACCGCTGACACCCACCCCAGGCTCCTCGTATGAAAACAGAGACCCCAAATCTCTCATCGTCGACATCGCCCGCGACCCCCTGATGGCCTTCCCCTGGAACCTCGCCTCCATGGCCTTCAACAACCACTTCTTCTTCCGCGGCCTCAACGCCAACCCCAACATCGCGTCGGCCCCCTCCGCCGAGCTCTTGCCCCTCATCAACCGCAGCTTCACCTCCCTCGAGACGCTGCAGGAAACCATGCTCCTCACCGCAGACGCCATGTTCGGGCCCGGCTTCGTCTGGCTCGTCCAGACCCCCGACGCAAAGGACCAGCCCCTCAAGCTCCTCACCACCTACATCGCCGGCAGCCCGCTCAGCGGCGCCCACAACCGCAAGCAGCCCGCCGACATGAACACGCAGAACGCCGAGTCGTACGCCGGCAGCTTCGGCGCCGCCGCCCGCCAGAACCAGAACAGGCCCAAGAAGTCGCTCGGCGGCGTCGACGTCGTCCCGCTGCTGTGCGTCAACACGTGGGAGCACGTCTGGCTGCACGACTACGGTGTCGGCGGCAAGATGAGCTTCCTGCAGAACTGGTGGGCCAAGATCGACTGGGCGCAGGTCCAGCAGAATGCCCTGCTTGAGAAGGCCCAGGCGCAGAGCGCGGGACAGGGCTTCAGGCAGTTTTACAGCAGCTAAGGAGGGGGACCTGCCGAGGGAGGTGTAGGACTACATGTATAAAACGGAGGGGGTTGGATGGCAAGGGAAGCATATAGATGTACACTAACTACCGCATGCATGAGAATTTGTCGTCTGGATAGCACCGCATGCAAACCGAGTCCATGGCACTACGGTCGCATTTTTTTCTTGCTTTATTATATGCCAGAAGAGGGCATCGCACGAACCAGCGCTTCTGGGCATGGCAAGGGCCGGTGTCTGCCGTCTGTGCAACATTGAACCCGTGGAACTCAGTCCCATCGTCCCATCTTCCCATCTTCCCCATCCGACTTCGCAGTCCAATTCTTTTGTCCTCGGACCCAAGCCACGCCCACACGCACGCCTTCCAAGGTATGTCCAACCCAAAAGCAACCATCCCAAACGCCATCGCATATGCATCCTAGAGTCGAGATTTCCCCGTCCACCCATTCCCCATTCCCCATTCCGCCTCTGCCCCGATGGCCCAACGCGCCCTCCGAGCGCATCATCCATCAACCAAACCAACTGCTCTTCCGCCTAGCCTCCTTCCGCGCCGCCGTCCACTGCTCCTTGCAGTCCCGATACGCCTGGAAGAAGTCGCTGCACATTTCCCGGTCGCCGCCGTTGCGGTTGAGGCACCGGATGCTCTTGTTGGCCGCCTCCTGGCACGGGTCGAAGTACTCGCTGTAGGCTTTGCTAGACGTCGGCATGGTTAGGATCGGGGCGGGCGGAGAGGGCAGTGTGTGGGAGTGGGGGGGAGGTGCAAGTTACTTTTCGAAGCGCGTGGCGGTGGCGCCGGTCCATTGGTTGTCGGTCGAGGGCGCGTCGCCGGGGGCAGAGGTGGTGGGAGCGTCTTTCTTCGACATTGGGAGAGGGTCGTGTGTGCGTCGGTCCTGGGGTTTGGGGTTTTGCGATGCAGACGCGCCTGGGACGCAGATGCAATGAAGATGCAGGGATATGGGAGGGAAAGACGTAGCGGGCCGAGGTGCGCCTCGTGCGCATGGCAGGTGTACGCGAGGCGAGGGCGAGTCAAGCTTGGGGTGGTCGACGGCGAGACATTGAGTTTACATAATGTAGAGTGAGACGAGACGAGACGAGACGGCACTGTGTGAGATTGGGGAGAGCGAATGCCAGTGCGCGTCTGGCTCTCCGATGCTGTTTTCAGGTTGCTATGATGCCTAGGTAGCTAAACATTGGTTCTAGGTGCCTAACTAGGTACCGAGGTACCTACCTACGTCTAGAGTGGTTGACTACCTACGGTATGCACGGGTAGCAACGGATTTGGGCGCATACAAACCATAACGGCGCTGCATAATCTGGTAGCATGCTTTTCCAAATGCGGAATTGGCTGTGTAACTTCACGTAGGTACCGGGTGGGAGCACACCAGCCAGGCGCTGTTCGTTCTGGACGAGAGACTAGGTATTACTTACCTACGCCGACACTGCGCGGTCTCTGCCTTGATACCTAGCAACTGTAAGCTAGGTAATGCCGGCATCATTCGGACGGATGAACCGGTATTATCTACTCCTCTTAAGCGCTTGCTTCGAACGTACAGGCTTGAAACGACGTGGCTCGATGGCGAGGGACCGAAGCTATCTGGTTGTCGGATTTTACGATACTCCATGTATCTATAGCCTTGATCGAAGCCGTTGGTAGTTTCCGGGGAAGCGATTGTGATGCAATAATCACTCCACGTGCTGCTTCTCCCGCTCCAACCTGTGGCGTACCATTGCGGCTCCATCACACGGGCCGAAAGTGCACGATCGTGGCTCACACGCACATTGACGTACGACCCTGCCTCGAGTTGCGAAAGGGAACCTGGTGGTTGTGATCCGATGGCAGCCTGTGTCACGCGATGGTAAGCTTTCCGCAACATTGGTAGAAGTCTGGCCCACGTAGGGCTGAAGGTCTTTGTTGCGAGTAGCGATAAAGCGCAAGGCTACCACGGTTGTAGGGTACCATCGCTGGTTCATTGTGCACATGCACTTCCGTTCTCAGAGGAATTGTTATGTGGGGAACAACGTAGCCTTGAAAGCTCCGCATCCCAGCGACCAGGTAAGGAAGCCAGCGGACCTTGCCTCTGCTGTTCATCCAATTGCAGTGAGAGTTGCCTTCTTACACCCGTACCGTTGTCGTGTCTTGTTGCATGTTTGCAATTGACCTGGCTGGCAATTCGACAAGGCTTAGTAGGCGAGAGCGTCTCGATGCCTTCAAGGGCGCATGTTCACCAGCTCGTTCGACCCATCGCGGCAATGACCAGGTGAGGACACATCTCGGCTCATCATGCCGTGGCAGAGGTTCCGTGACAACGGTGTGAGACGTGACTTGACCCGCGTCGATGGTGCTCGTACACTTGGTGCCAGACCGCAGGCTCATTCAGCATTGGACTGGCGGTGGCGCGTATAAAGATGCTGAAGGATCAGCAGAGTGTAACCACGTTTTTGAGTCGTACACTGCACAACGAGATCGGCTGCCATTCTGGTGAACCGTATCAAAGTGTCGCTTGTCGACGCTCACTCCTGCCCCTGAGCTGTACAACGTGCGCGCCGGGTATTCCACTCAGCCGGCCCGCTCATCACCGTTACATCGCGAAGTTAGTACTTTCCCCATAGTATTGCTGGCTCATCTTCGGCACGTTTCTATTCCTTCCCTGTAAGTTTGTTGATTGTTTCACTGTTTCACTGCACGATTAGCCTTTCGACCTCAGATAACCGGGCGTGTGCGTCAAAGTATGCGTCAGAACGCGAGTATTTCGCCGTAAAGGTGACTTCGGCCATCTGCACTGGCCATCGTCAGCCACTATAAACTTGACGTACCAGCTTTCCTATCCTCTGTCAATCTTTTCAGTACCACCCACTCACCCTCGACGAGCTGCACCTCTCGCTTCTAGTTCAACCTACCACACTCTTCGCCTGGTACGAAATCAGGATCTAACAGCACCAATGTCAGATCAACCAGCCGACATGATGGCTACTGTAGCTATCCAGACCACCGTAGCGCCTGCAGTTGCCCGGCTGAAGGCTGTCCCCAAGTTCGACCCGGCCCGGCACTTGGCGCGAGCGTTTCCGGAGGAAAAGATGTCGATGCAGGAACTTGGCTTTGCGGAAGACATTGGCGTGTCGCCCGTCGCTGTGTCGGTTCCCTTCCAGCTGTTCACTCCGGAGGCAGTCAACATCATGCGCGACGAGATCTTCTGCGTCCCGGACAAGTACAAGTTCAGCAGCAACATCGCCAAATCGCAACTCCGAGGCTACGCGAAAGAGCAAGCAAAGCCCCTTCCACTCGGATTCAGAGCAACATTTACTAACGCGTCACAGCTGCGCACCGTTCACTTGGGATGCTTGGAACCACGCTGAGACCATTGCACTCATCTCAGAGATTGCTGAAGTCGAGCTTGTGCCTGCAATGCATTATGAGATTGCGCACATCAATCTCTCGTCCAAGTCCAAGGAAGACGCCCAGCAAGAGTTGGAAAAGTACCAGGAACACCAGCGTCGCTACCAGGAAGACGAGGGAATCGGTGGCTGTCGGGAGGTAGTTGAGACGCCGATTGTTGGCTGGCACACAGACAGCTACCCTTTCGTGTGCGTACTGATGATGAGCGACGTCCGTGGCATGATCGGCGGAGAGACAGCTATACGCATGGTCAACGGAAAGGTTCTCAAGATGCGAGGTCCATCACAGGTAAGTCAATGATGTCCATTGTCAAGAGCATGGTTAACATCGTTTTAGGGCTGTGCGGTCATCATGCAAGGGCGATACATCACTCACCAGGCCATGCGCGCCCTCGGAGCACAAGAACGCATCACTTCTGTAACGAGCTTTCGTCCCAAGTCTGCTCTCCTGAAGGACGACACCGAGCTGCGAACTGTGCGTGGAGTCTCCGACCTCAACGAGCTGTACTACGACTTCGCTGAGTACCGTCTGAAGCTCTTGGAAGAGCAGATCCAGCACGAGCGTGAGCGCGTTCAGGCTGCTCGCAAGGCGGGTGACGAGTTTGCAACCACTCGGCACAAGCAGTTCCTCGGAAATGTGTCTGCCTTCTCGCAGCAGTCATCCCACGAGCTCGTCGACCAGAGCGAGGTCCGGAAAGGATACATTGAGAAGGTTGACTTCCCGGATGCTGCCATTGACATCTGAGGGAAGGCGGCGGGCGACAACACTGGCCAGAAATAACGGAAGGTGGGTGCATAGGTTGTCGCTCGCAAGGTCTCCTTTGGGAGGTTTCTTGAGACTGTCATGGGTCTTGTACTTTGACATCTTTCGTGTTGGCGTTTCGGGTATACCTTGGGTTTGCAATGTCTTCTCGAGCACAGGGTCGAGTTCCACGAGTTCCATGGAGGCGGTACTCTGGCTGTTGGGAACAGGTCACGGGAACACTGGATGGTTCAAGGACGCGATTGTAGGAGCAATCGCAGAGGGCTGGCGTACAAAGACTGGACTTGCATCTGTGTATATAACTTGCATTCGCTGTATCCAAATGGACATCTGAGCTGGAAAGTGTGATGACGTCTCGATGTGTTTGTGATGAGCAGAGTGTGATGACGTCTCGAGGTGTTTGTGATGAGCAGAGAATGTGATGGCGTCTCAATGTGTTTGTGATGAGCAGAGTGGTAAGAAAGCAGAGGGCTCGAATTGAAACGGGCGGGTAGGGAAGGCGCTCCCCACTGATGGCAGGTGCATCGAACAACGTTGGCAGGTGCATCGAACAACGTTGGCAGGAGCATCGAACAACGTTGGCAGGAGCATCGAATAACGTTGGCAGGTGCATCGAACAACGTTGGCAGGTGCATCGAATAACATGATGACTTCAGACGACAAGGAAATGCCATTGGCAAGCATAGCGAGATAGGCGCTGCGAGGGTGACGGAAAGGGCAGTGCAGGACAGGACTGGACAGGCAGGGCAGGGCAGAGGAGTGGAGTGGAGTGGAGCAACGGACGTGACGAGGCAGCGGGCCGGCGTCTAGTGACAGCGCCGGGCTACGAGTCAAGCTCGGGTGCTAGGGCGTGCTAGGTAGGGTTTGGCGACGTCCAGTCCAACAACCTGCCGCCTGCCTGCCTGCCTGCCTGCACCTGCTCATCTTCACCAGCGCCGAGTGCGGCACGGCGAGCTCTCTCTACCTGGATGTAGAAGAAGCAGACACGCCGCCCACCCGTCAGCCCTCCCTCGATCCGTGTATGTGTCCGTGTCCGTGTCCGTGTCCGTGTCTGTTTAAACATACCACCTTGGGTGTGCCATCCCTCCCCCGCCCGGCGTCATGAACCACACACGACCGCCTTCCCCGCCGTTGGCCGCCGCTCGCCCCAAGAATTCGTCGTCGTCCATCGCGTCCCAGCATGCCACCACCAGCAGCTCGACGCTGGCAGGCCCATCCAGCTCCAAGGCCCGTGGCACTGCCCCCAGCCGCTCGCCCGCTCAGCCTGCAGACGGACGCCCAGGCCGCGCTGCCAGCAAGGACAGCCTCAAGCAGAAGATGGCGGCCAAGGTTCCAGAAGAGCCATCGCGCCCAAGCAAAGCCGATGAGGTGAGGTCTCACCAGACGAGGACAATGCAGCAAAGAATGCGTCGGCTAATCCTGCCCAGCAACTCAAGGTGCTGCGTTCAGAGTTCGACGGCCTTCGCGCACACCTCACATGCAAGATCTGCGACCGCCTGCTCTACCAGCCATACACGATAGCCTGCGGACACACATACTGTTACAGCGTGAGTGCGCCCGCTGCAGCCCCATGTGTGGGATACTGACGTGAGCAGTGTCTTTGCACGTGGTTCGTCAACAACAAGCAGCGCAAGACATGTCCCGACTGCCGGACTGTGGTGACACATGTTCCCGCTCCAGCTTATGTGGTAAGTCCCAGTACATGCAGAAGCTACGGCTTCTTCCACACCATGGCCGTGCAAATAGGCAAGCTTGTCTGACATTCCTCAGATCCGCGACATGACCAGCCTTCTCATCGGCCGAGCTGAGTTACTTCCCTCTGGTTCGGCCGAGACGATAGAGCAACACAAGCAATGGCAGAGAGAAGAAGCCGATGCTGTTCAACTGGACAAGGAGAACACCGATCCTCGCACAGGCGGTCTGTTCAAGGGCTGTTTCAAGTCTACCCACGCACGAGGTCCTTCCCTGCAGGTCATTCGCGACCAAGAAGATGGCGTCGAACGCTGCCCCGTCTGCTCGTGGGAACTCGAGGACGGCGAATGCGTCCAGTGTGGACTGTTCTTCGACGACAACGGAGAGTTGACCTGGACCGACAGCTTCACTGGCTTCAGCGACATGGACGAACTGTCCGAGCAAGACCTGTCGGGCGAGGATGTAGACGCCGAAATGGACATGGTAGATCCGGATTTCGATCCCTACGGAGCAGCTCCGGGCAATTGGGAAGACTACTATGGTCCAGACGAGGGCAACTTCATGATGCAACGGTTTCTCCAACACGGAATTCCACAGCATGCCCCATACTTGCGAAGGCCCATGTTGCATAGCGAGGCTGGCAGCAGGCGATCATATTCGCAAAGCATCGTCTCTGATCTTCTGCCCGAGGAGATGGACACCGTAGAAGAAGAAGACGAAGAAGACATGGAGGAAGATTCTTCCATGAACGACTTCATAGATGACGATGAGGATCAATCATCCGCATCCGCCGGCGCCTCGTCAACTCCCGGTCAAACGCCCCAACCATCAAACTCCCAATCCAGAATCAATGCAATCAATCGGAGAGCCCGACATGTCGTTGAAGAATCCGAGACGTCCTCCACCATTTCAAGCGTCATCGAGGAGGAGGAAGAGGAAGCCGAAGCCGAAGAAGACCAGGGCCCAATCCGCAGAGGTCAGAGAAACCGTGCTCACACACGCGTTCTGAACCGCGCGAATGGCTCGAGAGAACCATCCGGTCCTCCGTCTTCCACATCCACGGATGTGTCCACTGATGATCTAGACGAAGATACGCAGGCATTGTTGCAATCCCAGGGATGGATGCTACAGCACCATGGGCCGGATGAGATGGGCGAGGATGAGGATAGCGATGGGGGAAGAACGACGGTTGGGTCGTCGACTGTTGGGTGGGATGCGACCGCGATTTCCAATGATAGAGTCCGAATGGGCGGTTCTCTGACACCTACTGCAGATCGACCTCGACCCAATAATATGATTCGCCCTCCTTCCCGTGTGGGCAACCCACTCCGGCGACAGGCCTCCGTCTTATCCACCGCGAATGCCAATTACGAGGATGGCGAGGCCGACGATGACGACTCCGATGTAGACCAAGATGGGGATATTACAATGGCCATTAACTCCCTGCGTAACCGAAGGTCTCGAACACAATTGCGCAATGCGGCGGCCTTTGCCAACTTCAACAACCGTTATTCGAATCGCGGCTTAGCCCAAGGCAACATGATCGATGTGGATGCAGAGGGTGATTCGGACCATTCACAGGACGGTCGCCGTCGAACGCGTCAACAGGCTTATAACCCTCGCATCAGTCGACTGTTCGCCGATCACCTTGGCGCACTTCAGGAGATCCAAGGTGGTCTGTTGGTGGACATAGAACCTCGTTCAAATACTCCAATTGCTCGCCCGCGTACATCGAATCGAAACCGACCAAGTCCTGCCCAAGCGTATTCCCCGTTTTTGCCTCCTGCACCAGCGCGCATGCGTACGCCACTCATGAATAATACTGCGAACCCTGCCTTCCCTCGCGCTCCGGCATCTCCACCTAGACGGACAGCGCATACGCCGAGCCTTTCCGAAGTCCTGCATGGCGACAACGCTGCAAACGCAAGCCGTGCTGCCTCCGTCGCTTCCGCTAGCAGTTCTTCCGCGGTCCTGACGCCTGGCACTTCGACGCCTTCGTCGCAACAGTCTAACAGCACGGTATCGCAACCTCAAGCTGGACTGAGCATCGACGTGGGAGACCGTCCACCTAGCAGAGTAAATTCTCGTCCCCCTTCAGCTGCTGGACGACGCAATTCGGCGGGTTTCTCGCCCGTGTATCCCCAGTTTCCTCATTCCAATGTCGGTCTGAACATCCAGGGTCGTATTTTCCCTCCACAGGCGGGGAACCCATGGGGTGCTTTCGTCCAACCCCGCATCCGAAATCGCAACTCGCGCCAGGTGCTCAGGGAACAATCTTCGACCGCCACTTTGAGACCCGTCAGTTCTCGGGCCAACATGCGAGAGTCTGCAGCTTCACCGCAAGCTCCAAGAACCCAAGCCTCGCGCATCGACTTGCGTGCTCAGCCTTCTCGCCGCCGGCTCAACACTCAGGCTTCTACACGAACCCTGCGAGCAAGCGAACACGCTCGGCCACCCCCGTCTCCCAATACTGGAGCTGCAAACGGTGGCGCACAACCTGCTTCCCGCCCCACGCGGTACACGCCTGAAGAGACGGACCGTCTTGCGCGTGAGCTCATTAACACCAGGATGCAAGTACTGAGACCACCAGGCCCGGCACCTGCACGCAACAACCCATTTGTGCCAGGTTTTAGACGCCCAGCCAATCCCTCCGAAGCAACAGCTGGTGCTACCATGGCGTCATATCACACCAGGAGCAATTCAAATGAATCCGCAACCTCTGGAGGCTCCTCGCATACCACAACTTTGACTTCGTCCTCGCCTGGACTCACTCGCAGGCGAAGCAACCGTCATATGGGTGCTGCGCCACCGGGTGTTTTACCTACGCCTTCGACTGGTGCTTTCCCAACAGCAGCCTCTGCATACTACGCTCGACAGAGACAGAACTCTATCGGTAGCTCCAACTCCGCTTTTGATATGCCCCTAGATACGAATGGCCGAGGCATGAGTCCGATGGTGGCGACCTCCCTCATCTAGCGGATGAAGCTACATGATTCATGACCACCAATACTCTCGACCTCAGCCGACTTTTCTTCACTTTCTTTTCGACATTCTTTCCTGCATTGGGGTTTATTTGTGGGTATGGGATGGGTATGAGTAAGGATCCGTCCGGATTCAATGAACCCGACACATGAGTCACGACTATTGGAAGCCGTGGCATGATATGGTACGAGGATGGTTATGTTGACTGGCATGGCATCGGCGTCTCTCTGTTCGGCATTATACCACGGTACTGGCATCTCGGATTAGCGGGCGTTGACGATACCAATTCGATCATTTTGAGTGCGCTTATCGCTTTGCGTTGACAATATTGTGTCCCGTGAAAGCTCGTGCAAGTATGTACCTTGTTGGAATCGACCCTTCACTGATCGCCATTGCCGCAAAATCAGCGTCAACCCTGTAAGTGCCCACAGCCGATATTGAATCGCTGGGGAAATTCACATGGAACGGGCTTTCAGAAGTCTCACCTGTCGACCACAGTTGAATGAGACAAGTATCTCACTCATCGTGTCTTGTCCTTCACGTGAGCGTTTGTGTAAGTTCCTCGACTTCAAGCCGGCTCCAAGCTTCATCCTAATCTTCTAGAAGTCTAACTAGAAAGTCGGCGCAACCTCCCTCTGGTAGGTCTCTTTCAAACCACAAAACCTACAGTAATCATAATGTCCTCCACTGACACAGACAGCACTGCTGATAGCATCGTCTTCGAAATGAGGCAACACCACGCATTACGTAGCCGTCTATACACAGGCCCCTGCTTACCTACATACCAGACCTTCCTCGATCAGCTCCAAGACTTGGATACTGGTAGTCTAACCCCGGGGGTGTACTGCCCAATATGCCGCGTACCCTTCTCAGAATCGCAGGCTATGTCTAGCAACGCCGAGCTCGAGCACCAACACGTTCTCGCCCTGGAGGCTCTGCCGTTTCCTGTTGAAGACAGCCGCTCTCTCCTCGACAAGCCCGCCCGCTTACCCTGCGCCTCCCAGCACATCGTGGGCAAGGCGTGCATCATGACCTGGGCTACCGAAGGCGGCGGCACAACTTGCCCCCTGGACCGAGAAGAGCTCTTCACCTTCGGCGCAGAAGACAGCTTTACGGTCACAGACGACGAAGACCGCTTCAACGCCGGCCTACGCGCCATCGAGAGAATGCCGATCCGCCACCTCCTCACGCGCTTCCGTTCCGCCACCGAATCCGACATCGTCAGAGTCAACGCGCGCTCCATGACAAAGCGTCTGGCTACGCTGATCTTCCGCGTCGTCTTCGAGATCCACGGAATCCCCGAGGCCGCCACCCTGCGCTGGAAATGGCCACGCATCAGACGCCCGCTGTACGGGCACAACGAGGCGTCCGCGTTCCGCAGCGCAGTCAAGCACTGGATGAAAAGCGAGCCGCTGCCCGCGGACGGGAGGTACCCGAGGCACATCGTGGCCCTGCTTAACCCGGCGCTGCCGCACGTCTTCGCCCTGCTGTACCGTCTCGCGCGCTTCTTCCAGGCGACCGGGATGCCCCTGCACGCCCTCGCGTTCGCCATGCAGGACCACCTGCAGGCGTTTTTCGAAGCCTTTGCGTACCTGCTTACCGATGAGAAGGTGTTGCGGTCCGTCGCGTTCACGACCATCGACATCTGGACGGCGCAGGAACTCGGCGTCACGCAGCTCCGCACGGCGACGAATCAGCCGGATGAGTGGGAGGATATCGTCGGGCCGAGGGATGCGGAGCTTGCGCCGAGGAGGCGGTTGAGCCTGATTCCGTACTTTGGGCTTGGGGGGACGGGCAGGCTTGGGTATTGGCATTTTACCAGGGAGAGGGAGTGGGAGAGGTGGGGTTTGCCGTTGACGCTGGGGGAGGCGGCTGGGCTGCTGGTGTATGGTGACGGTGACGGTGAGGATGGGTATGTGTCGCTGGGGGAAAGGGGTCGCGAGGGGTCCAGGGAGTGGGAGTCGATCAGTGAGGTCTCGGGGTGAAGGGTCAAGTGTGGCTTTGCTACGGTGGTATGCAGCAATCTCATGTAGTTACGTAGGGGAGACGGTTGGTTGGTTGGTTGGTATTCATTTTTCGTCCGTATGATGAGGAGTAAGTCCACCATATCGCCTCCCGAGGGGCATATAAGACGTGCTAAGCTATGGATTTACAGTGCCAGCGCGCTACCTTAGAAAGCATTTCTTGCCTATGCGGGTATTGCTACCATTTCAAGCTGTAGCTCCCCTTCCAGTTAGGGAGACTAGGCCGTGTATGTACATCAGGGAGAGTCCCTTATATTATAAGGCATTATTATGCCGTTACAGTAGAGAAGAGAGTAAGAGGGTGAGAAGGAGAGGGTGGAGAGAGAAGTAGAAAGATAAGAAGTGTCGCAGCTATTATGCTGCTAGGCTAAGCGCAGTGGGGTTGTTGTTGCTAGTGCAGGGCAGGACTACCGAGGACAAACCTTAGTATAGTACTGTGTGAGCTGGGTAAAGGCTTCGAAGGCCTCTGGATCTCCTATCAGCGCCGCGGTATACGCCAGGCCGTCAGCCCGGCTGGATGGTAGTGCGGGTGGTCGAAGCGGCCATCGGCCAAAGGCCCCTAGGGTCTTGCGGCAGAGCGCAAGGTGCTCTGGCGTCTTATCGCGTCCGCATGAGCAGGTGAGGTTCGCGTCGTTGTGATTGAACTTCCGATGGTACCAGGCAAAGTCTCCGTGCATAGAGCGGATAGATAGGAATCTAGCCAATACAGCTCTGGGTAGGTCTAGTTCTCCTGGTCCACGGCGTGGTGCGTAGTCCAGCTCCCAGCTTTTATACCATCTAGAGAGTTTTGTCTTCTTGTCTGCCCACCAAATCTGTTGTATGCTTCGTAGTACTTTGCGAGCAACTGACTTGATGCCTGAGAGTGTGGGCACAGCAGCTTTCCCGGTTGGTGGCGATGGGTGCTGGGCTTCCTGATTAGCTAGTCTGTCAGCCGTCTCGTTCCCCTCGATACCCAGGTGTCCAGGGGCCCATTTGATAGAGACGTCGTGTGTCTCCATAGCGCCGTGGCATGCTAGGAAGGCCCATTGAGAGGTAGAAGGCGCGACGCCTCTAAGGCCCCATATTACTGAAGTGCTGTCTACGCACATCCAGATTCGGCGGGTACTAAGCGCTGGTTGTCTTATCGTGTGCTGGAGGCCTCTCCACGCTCCGACTACCTCCGCGTCAAACACATGCGAGGTAGGATGTAGTGACCCGCGGCCACTCTGTAGTTGTCTTCCATTCTGATACACTGCGTAGCCGTAGGTGACCCGCTTTTCTCCTTCCTTTGTGTACTGTTCAGAGCCATCTGAGAAGATAGTGACATCTAATGGTGGGAGCTGAGCCCACCATTCTTTGAAGGACTTGGCTGCAGTCTTCTTGTCTATGCCGAGTGTTGGGTCGGTTCGGCATCCAGGCGAGTAGTGAGGGGCTATCAGTTCAGTCCTAGGAATCTCTGGTAGAAGAGACCCTAGCTGCTGGACTTTTGTCTGGATTCTCTGAGGTTTTCCGGCTCCCTTGCCTCTATTTACTATAGGGACTACCGCACGGTTGGTAAGGAGGTGATCTGAGTCTATAGCACGAAGATGGGTTGCATATCTGAGTTTGGCTTCCTCCAGCGCCACTGCGGCGGAGGGTAATCCAGCGTCTCGAAATAGTGTGGCTGTTGGGGTCGTCCTCCACACCGGTAGGATACCTCTTGCTGCTATAGCGATTGTCTTATCTATAGCGGCTATATGCCAGCCAACATAAGCGCTCACCTCTGGCGGTCTGCCAGGCTTGAGTGTTCGCGGCGGTTTGGTGCGGCCCCTGTACCAGCACTCTGTCCCATGCAGAAGGGACGGGTATACGCAGGCAATGGTAGCCTTGCGGAGAGAGCTGGCTGGTGGTCCGCAAGTGGTCCTTGCTAGACTTCGGATGTGGTGGGCTACCTTGGCGGCTTTTGCGGCGCGCATAGCTACGTGTCGTCTGAAAGTTAGTCTGCGGTCGAACCAGATTCCTAGCCACCGCAGGGCTGGCTGGCAGTGTTCTCCACCTGGGAGGATTGGGTGGATCGTGAGGTGCTCGTCTACGACACAGAGTGGGGCATAGCTGCTTCGCTGTCTCGTTAGGTGTATCATCTCCTGCTTTTCTGGGGCAAAGGTGACTTTGTTGATTGCGCCCCACGTTCTGATCTGCCTTAGATCTGCTGCTAGGAGCTCAACGTTGTTATCTAGGGAGTGCGAGGCCCGGTATAGGCATATGTCATCGGCGTATCCAAATCTCCGTTCTATGTCCATGGATAGCAGCTCTGCCAGGTACAGCGTGTACAGGACCGGGGAGAGAGGCGACCCTTGGGGCGTCCCGCAGGCGGCAGGGTAGCTGGGGGTGGTGACCTGGCCAAGGCGAACTTGGACCCTTCGAGCAGTAAGGAAGGAGTCTATGAAGAGGATAGTCCTTTGCGGCCATCCCTGTTCAACCATTCGGTGCAGCAGACGGTTCTTCAGGAGAGCGTCAAAGGCGCCCTGCACATCTAGGGTAACCATTGTAACGTGCTGATTCAGTGCCCACGCGGCTTCTGTGTCATGGGTGAACGCTGCGGTCAGATCGGCTGCAGAGCGTTTTGGGAGGGCGCCGCCATGTTGGGGACTAAGGATCTTGTGCGTCATAGCAGTCCATGCAATTCTTCTGGCCACTGTTCGTTCAAGGCCTTTCCCAATGCAGGATAGGAGTGCTATTGGTCTCCAGGATCGGGGTGACGTCCGGTCTGTCTTCCCTACTTTGGGTATCATTGCCACCTCCGCGAGCTTCCAATATGCTGGGAAGTGGTTGAGTTCTAGGCACTGCTGGAAGATCCTTCGTATAAGCTCTCCAACATGAGCCCAGCAGGCGCGGAGCAGCCGAACAGTGGACCGGTCAGTACCTGGTGAGGTGCTAGAGACCCCTATTGTGTTTCGTTCTGCTTCCTCAAGTGAGATATATGTGCTCCAGGGGAGAGTGGCTGCGGCCTCCTGGTCTGGGCATTGTCTGAGGTCATCCTCTGCTGTGTACCGGTTGAGAACTTCCTCTCTGAGTGCCTCTGCCTTCTCCAGGGGGTCATAGATAGTCGTATCGTTGACTATAAGGGGGGTTTCCTGGTTCTCCGGCGTAAGCTTATGCCAGGCAATGACCTTGAACAGGTCCTTATCGTCCTTGGCGTTGTCAATAACGTGCCTCCAGTATTGTCTCTTAGCCTGTCTAACTATTGTCTTGAAAGCTCGTGTTTCTTCTGATGGAGGGCTGCCTAGGTAAAGCTGTCTGGCGCGCTTGTAGGCTTGGTAAGCAGTCTTGCACTCCTCAGTCCACCATGGTGCGGCGCGTCCTTCCTTGCGATCAGGCCTGCCTGCTGTTCGTACAGAGTGTTGTATTGTCTCCGTCAGTAGCGACACACAGTTGTCTAGTTGTGCTGTATCTTGCGCCGCAAGCGGGTCTGGGATACCCTGAACGCCTATCTCTATCAGACCGGCAAACTTTGGTAGGCTTGCCTCTGGGACTCTGTAGTGGTACTGAGCTAGGTGCGGAGTACCTAGTGCGGAAGTGGGGATAGAGGTCACTATCGTCTCGTGGTCTGATCCGCTGTGCATGCTGGCCTCGACAGCCGACTGGGCGAATGGGATGTTAGAGAAGGTCAGATCAAGGACATGACCAGCGCAGTGCGTTGGCTGCCCTGGCACGCCAATGTAGTCCATGGAGGCGGCGGCCGCCCACCTGGCAAGCTCTATGCCGCCGTTGGCTGCGGTGACAGCCGGTTCAAAGGATTCGTGTCGGACATTGAAGTCACCTCCCACAAGGCAGTGTTGGGGAGGCGTGAGATGCGTGACGTATTGAAGTACGTCAGGGGTAAGTGGCTGTCTATAGCAGTTGAGTATTGCTACTCCGTTCACAACAACCCATAGCAGGTCTGGATGGTTGAGACTTTCTCTAGTCTGGAGTCTTAGGTGGTACCCTTTCCGGATATACGTCATCACCCGAGGGCGCGCTGAGCCCGATGCGGTGGGAGTGTCCCAAGTGCTGATCGGTGCGAGGTGCCGAAAGCCAGGGTGGGTAGAGGTCCTTGAGTTGGCACATGTGAAGGGCTCTTGCACGCATACAACATCCAGGCCCTTCTGAAAGGCCACTTCTAGTATGGTGATATGGCAGGGAGAGCTCCTGCCGACATTGGCCCAGCATACTCGTAGCTGTTTGCTTGGTAGACTGGGCTGTTGTTGCCCGTTATAGGCTGGGGTGTTGTTGGGGTGTTCTAGCATGTCGATGGTGGGTCATCGCTCATGCTGGTGTCTTCTCTCTCTGAGGTAGACGGGTCAGTGTAGATAGTGGGTCGTGGCTGCAAGCTTTTGGCAGACATTTGCCGGACGTTGAGGTTTCTATTGCCCGTGGCTGCCCGCCTTGGTCTCTTTTCTCCGCTGGTAGCGGATGAAGGTACGTGGGAGGCACTGATTGTTCTGGTACGTGTAGCTTGTGCTGCTTGCTCCTGAGTAGTAGGTTGGGGTGTCGTTGTCTCCTGAGGAGCCTCTGGTGGAGTGGAATCAGGCTGAAGTGTGGCCTGTCTCAGGGTCTCTTCGACTGTTCCGTAGAGGTGCTTGTGTGCTATCCTGCCTGCGCGGCGGATGGCTTTTAGCTCAGTCTTTGTAGGCTTGCTTATGTGTCCGTGTACCCGACGAGGGGCTGCAGGGCAGTTGGGGTGGCTGGCTGGGTGAGGGCCGTGACAGTTAGCACACATAGCTTTGTGGGGGCAACTGTCTCCGTGCTGTCCTTGGTGTCGGTCCGTACGGTCACCGCAGTGCGCACAGCGGGCTACTCGGGTACAGCGTGCAGCGTTGCAGTATCCCTGGCAGCCTGGGTCATGTCGCTGTATAGTTGGACGTTTGTGGATTTCCTTTGAGAATTGGCTCGTGCCAAAAAGCTGGAATGAGCGGACTGGCTGCTTGTATGAGATAATCCAGGTAGTGAGGCCATTCTGGTTCACCCCGTGCCGTGAGGTCCTGCAGCTGACGGGCTGCTTGCCTGTTTGTGAGCATACCTCTTCCTCGACCAGCTGGGTAGTAGTTGGTATTTCTGTGCCGTCTAGGGTCCGAAAAGAGCTGGGTACTCCTTGCACTGCGTAGTTGATCCAGCGTTCTGGGATCCTGATCGCGTCTCCGTCTAGCGCTTGTACTATAAGTACCTGGTTCTCTTGCGTTAGGAGTTGTTCCCGGATATTCTGGTTAGCTGGGGTAATTGCCCAGCCTGTATTGATAGGTGATGCAGTAGGTATATCCTTGAGGGTGATTCCTCCTATGCTCTTGCATATTGCCTGCCTTACTGCAAATGGTGATGGTTGTTGCAGTCGCATTGCTGGGTTAGAGATGGCTATAAAGATTCGATTGTCTTCTTTTGGCTTAGCTAGCGGGGCGGGCCGCGTCCTAGCAGCGATCAGGGGTCGACTGATGCCCCTATTCGAGTTTTGGGGGTCTCTGGCTACGTCCGCCCAGGAGCGGCGTCCTGATTCCTGGCTCCTGGAGTTGCTGTAGCCGGCGTCGCTGCTCCAGCGGGAGCTGGGAGGGGAGTTGCTTGGGGAGAGGGAGGTCAGGGCATGGATGACTCTCTGCTGCAGCTCCTCTGCGATATTGGCTTCTTGAGGATTAGTGTAGCCTTGTGCGTGTTGATCTACGGCTGCTGCGAAGGCGGCAGTGATGGTGTTCCATAGCTGGGTGGTCTGCTGGGTCTCGGTGATGTGGCGTTGGACGGCGTCAGAGACTCGAGGTTTGGGAGCGCCCCCACCGGGGTTCTGACTGCTCAGTGGGGGTGCCGGGTGGTGCACGTCCTTCTGGAGCCGTCTTGAGGCGCTGGTATTGAGCTGCTGAGGGGACTCGGGGTCTGGGGACCCCGTGTGGTGGGAGGAGGGAGACTCTACCATCCTATTAAGCTCCCTTACGCGTCGCGCGGGGGACCTAGGCGGATGCTAGAGGTACTCCCAGAGTGGCCGCAGCGAGCCGGATCAGTTGCTGGGATTTTTGGGGCCTCTGTGAAGGAAGTCCAAAAATCGAAAGTTTGGTGTTCGGTGTAGGGGAGACGGTGATGTTCCATTTGCTTTACTTGACGCGGCGAGTTGGTGCTGAACGAACTCTTAATAACGTTGCGTTCTTGGTACCCAGTACAATCGTGGTTGTGCGCAAGTTGGAACATTTTGGACATTTCGTACAAGGGGGTTGCCGCATCGACTAGCCTTTCATTCTGCCACATGTTCCACAAGCCATCTCGACACCGGCACACATCCGCTCACTTCGCCTGCGTCTTCATCTCCTTCGCAACTTCCACGTACGACCTGCTCCTAATCTCCTCCAGAATTCCCTTCTCAGCCTGAACGCTCCACCCCAACTGCTCCCTCGCCTTCTTGTTCGACGACCGACACGTCGCCGTCATGAAAACCGCCAAGAACACGCCCATCTTAGCATTCACCTCCTTGACATGAAGCTCCTCACAGGGGAAACCAAGCGTCTCGTAGATGGTCTCTAAAATCTGTTTCTGTTGAACGTCCGTCTCAGACGTGGCGTTGTAGGATTCCCCAGCCACGGCCCTCTCGGCGAGGACGAGGTACAAGCGCGCGGCATCCTCGACGTGCACCGTGGTGGTGAGTGCGGTGCCCGGGCTTGACGAAGAAACCCTTGCCGGCGAGGCGCGAACGAGTCCATGTAGAGACGGACGCCGCTGCCGCCTCTGCCGTACACGTACGGCGCCAGACGGACGTAGCAGACGCGGATGCCCTGGTCGAGATACGTCTGCTTGCGTGACTCGAAGCCCCGGGCGTACAGGTGGCCTTGGGGCCATCCGGGCGAGTTCTCGTCCGTCTCTTCGTCTTGGGGGTGGGGCTGGGCGATCATGGCGCCGCTGGTGATGATGAGGGGCTTATCGGTGCCTTTGACGCCGGCGGCGAGGGCGTCGTTGGCGGCGTAGTTGGTGGCCCAGCGCTCGTCTTGCGAGATGTTGAAGTCGGAGGCGATGGCGTCGGCTACGTTGATGACGATGTCGGCTTTTGATGCCTCGGCCCTGAGAACTTCGAGGGATTTGAGGTCCCCGCGGACTGGGTTGGCTCCCAGGGCGCGGAGTTTGAAGTCGCTAGATTCGGAGCGGGGTAGGGCGGTTACTGAGTAGCCCTGTGCAACGGCATATTCAATGATGACCGAGCCAATGTAGCCTGAACCGCCGGTGATGAAGAAGGTCTTGGACATGTCGTTGAGGGAAAGGTGATCAATCAAACAGATCGAGGAGGATGCGAAGTAGACAGGAGGATGTTCGGAGTTTCAAGATGGCCGTGAAGCAGATTGTGAATGAACTTTAGAGTGAGGAGATGCTGTAGATACCGTCGCGTAGCTTGCTCGATGTTTTATAGATCCCCATTTCATACGACTGCAGGTCAGTGGGCGGGCGTACCGGAGGTAGCAACGTATAGGCAGGAGTTAATGAAGCGCTTCATCGTACTCCAAAGGTGTCTATGACACGGCGATGATTCTACCACTACATGTGAATGAGGTCCGACATCTTTATTAAGGAACGCGCTAAACCCTCGTCGTAAAGGCAGACGTTTGAGCACAGCGCCATACCTAGACCGGTAATACGCTAACCCGTTGTCGTACGCAAGGATAGCCACCGGGCTAAGATCTCATCTTGAGGCGACGGGGTTTAGGGCCTGTTCGGTCGCCGTGATCTCGCTCCTTAATCTCATCTCACTTCCCATATATAGTAAGCGTATAATAAGATTAGGGTTGTGTTCTCTTTAAGTGTAATCTTAATATTATATAAATAGGTGTAATCTGCTAATAGAACTCTTACTAAAATAGCCCTTACTAGTGCTATAAAAATCTACTTTTATACCCTTTTAAGCCTAAAATTATAATCTTATTTTATAGATAGCTCTAGACCTATTTCTTACTTATTCTTATATTATAGGCTAGTACGCTTTTACTACCTACTATGTATAGTAAAATTAAGGAGTAAAATTATAGTAACTAAATAGGCCTTTAATCTAGCTATATTATAGCAGGGCGTTAGAAGATTTTGTATAGCTATCCTAAGAAAAAATTCTATGCTAGCGCTATACTTAGAACGGCCAAGATCACGCCCAGATCTTAGATTGAGATCACAGCGACCGAACAGGCCCTAAGCTTAGGTATCTAGTTTCGGTGTTTCGGTGTTAGGCCAACTTCAGGCTCCGGAAACGTGAGAGCTGAGAGCTACAACACCAGGACACCTAAATACGGACGACGCACAAAGGTCGTTTGTCGACACATCTCATTACGATGATCGAGTATTGAGTTTGCTTAGTACGATACCCTAGGAGATGACCACCGCGATGGACTGATTCTGTAGGTACGCGGTCAAAATACCCACTTGTGCTTTTTGCATCGAGATCAGCCAAGTCGCGACTTGCTGTGGGCCTTCCTAGTCCCCATCAAGGATTAGATGAAACGCGCCCGACTCTGAGTTCGAGCATCATCTGGCGCAAGCATCTTTACACGCTATACGCTACTTTCATATTGATCTTAATACGGATATTGATCTTAATACGGAGCTTGTTCAGGGTTGTCGAGTACGTTTAGGGGAACGATGGCTACTTGCTTATACACGAGGTGTTCTTGTAAATCTTCGACGCTGTGCTAATCTTGTTGGTCATAGTCATTGTGAGTGTGTCTCATCCAGGAGACATCGTCTCAAAGCCAAGAATGAAAGGGGTGATGTAGACAGTTTGCATCCCCTGAAGGATAAACAAGTGACCGACGACATCTAAAGTGAGTATAGGGCGTCCATGTAAGTATTTTATTGGATGTGGGTATCAGAGACGGGTGTGATAAAGACGAGAAGCTTCAAGCGGGGACCTTGCACTAGGTAGGTAATGGCTCATCGACTTATCGGTACCTGTTATTATAACGGAATCTTGACTTTTCCGACACGCCCTCCCTCGCTCACCTCCTAGGCACCACATAAACTCGAGCGTGTGTAGAGCAATCGCCTTCTTGACAGCGCGTGGATTGATCTTCCTTGTAATAAAGTATATATCGCGTCGTCATTGCAGAGAACTACGTGATCAAAATATTGGCAATGCTGAATCTAGCGAAAGGCTAATAGGAGCCGAACAAGCAGCGACGACATGGATTGTCTCATAGGGAGGAGCTGTTGTAGCGAGTGAGTGGATGCGTAGAAGAAGTTAAAACGAAGAGCGAGAAGTTGTGATTTTATCATGAAATTTCAAATATAGCAGGGCAGTTGAAGCCACATGGGAGCCTGGAAAAGACTTTCATGCTCAATGGCAACTCTCGTGAACGATGGAACGGACATCATCTCAACATCAAGTTGAACTTCTTCATTGAACGCTACGCACCGCTATCTAATTCTTCTGATACCCAACCGAGAATTTTGAAAACGGAATGTTGCATTGCATGAAGCCGGCATCATATGGCTGGTCATCAGTGATGCACCAGCCGTTATCACCCTGTGCGTCAATGTACATCAGGAAGAATTTGCACGAAGATGTTCGGCTACAAATAGCTGCACATTCTTGCATCGCGGGAGCGTAGTCGTTGTTTGGGCCAGGGCTGTCCGTGATGGTATCATAATTGGTGTATCGTTGTAGACACAGGCTGGGGCTGAATCCTTCCTATATGTCTGGGTGTACCCGACTGGTACAGTGATAGTCGTTGTGACCGTTGGACCGGTGGCTGTTGATATGGTCGTGCTTGTCACAATTTCGTAGACGGTCGAAAAGCTCTGTTCGGTTGCAGTGGTGATGCTGGTCGTCGTTGTGGTTGATACTGCTCCGACTACCACGGTCGATGTCACACTCGTTGTGCTAGAGGGAACGACAATGGTGCTAACAGTGGTGGTGATAGTTTTGATCGAGCGTGCCTTTGCTGTTGCTGTGACCACTCGTGTTGAGGCTGGCTCCGAAGTAATGTAACAGCTGCAGGCTTGGCTGGCAAGGTCGAGGACGATTGGCCGAAGTTCGGACGGGCAACCAGGCGCAACATCGCCCATTGTTCTTGGAGTAGCCCGTTTGTTGAGTATATTGACGGTCGAGGTGACGCTGCAAGATGGGTCAGTAATGAATGTCGTTGCATGCCGCGATAACGAGCTTACGTAGTTGTGCTAGCAGGAATTGTTATCACAGAGGTAGTATATGACGTCTGATATAAGGTGACTGGGATAATTTGAGTGGTAGTTGCAGTCGAGAGCGACGTGGAGGTGACTGTTGCGGAAGACGTTGCGGTGGTTGTGGCCGACGAGGTTCTGACTCCAGACGTGGTCGTGACCGTAGTTTTGACAACACTTGTCACGATGCATTGTTGAGTTGTAGTCGTGATACTCGTTGTCGTCGTTGGGGCCGAGATATTGAGGACTCTGGAGCAGATTGAGGATGCAGATTTGGCATGTTTGGTCAGGATCTTCTTGAGGATCACGACCTCCACACGGGTACAGTGTGCAGGGGCGGCACGATCCTCGAGGCCCCCGGGTGATAATGGTGTAGCATTTAGTAGAGTCAATTGGAGAAGTAAGACAAAAAGTCCGAACAATGATGTTTTGGTGGACAATGCGAACATCGCTACAGTGATAGCTGAGGAGTGAGCCAGGTGCCGGTCAGAGCTGGGTGGTGGACCATTCTTTATTGAGTTCTGCCCAAGTCTTGTTCAGGGTTGATGTGACCAATCTTCTGCAATCTTAGAGTCACGGTAGCTGTGTTTTGGTTTCGCGTGTGCTTTTCTACCGCATCAACGCCGCATCAAGCGTGAGGCTGAAGATTGACGGGCAATCTGGCCCTACACTGGAGATCTAGATTTCAATTTAGGCGAGTTCTGTCCCAATTTGGAAGATTAGTGATGAAATTGGCAAAGCTCGATGCTCGGCAGAAGACATGGCTTCCCATGGTGGCTGAAGCGCTAGTTGAACACAGGGCGACAAGGTTGCTGTTGAGATATGCAAAGAGTAGTGGTTCTGATTATGTATAGCTTCATGGCACACTTTCTCACACTTTTTGCTAAGAGTGTGTAAGATTGTTGGATCAGTTCCTGGCCGTAGCAGAACCAGGTCACCGAAGACGTCGTACTGATCGATCATTAGCACGCTAGCCTGCCACGTTCCTAGCTGTTGCCACAACTAGTTCGTCCGCTAAGGCTAGTCCAGAGGACGCCTGAAGTATGTACAGCTGTAATTCGCTCAGAAGTTCTCCACATCTCTATTCAAGCCTCGTTTGTTCTGCCTATGTACCGATTAAATTGAGCATGGCTTTTCCTCGACTGAACCGAAATGCGCAGGCTAGGAGACTGGGTGCTTCCAACACACCATCGCTATCGGCCTGACCGTAGATCCAGACTCTGCAATATGCAAGTGATCTCGGTCCCGGCCCAGTCGGCTTTATTACGCCAGAAGTCGAGACACTCCGCTGCCAGCATGGCTCACTGACTCTGTGTCGCTCCGTCTTGCGCATCATATCCCACACATGCACTCCGCGGAGTCAAAGTCGTTAACATGCCATTGACATAATTAAGCCTTTACAACACAGGGAAATCATACAAGCGTGAAGAAATATAACCCTCTCTTTCCTTACGACCTGATCAAATCACCTTTGTCGTCCCTCGGTATTCTCTTCCACCCCGTCTTGAACCGCTTCTTGCTCGCGTCAAACCTGGGGAACGGATGCGCCTCCGTGTTCAGCACGATCTGGTCAAGCGGGAGCAGGTCGTTCGGACTGAATAGAAGGTAGAAGTACTTGAGCGTCTCGGCCTAGACCTCAGTTAGCTCAAATTTCATCGCTACTACAATTGTAGGCTGTTTCGACTTACCAGCCAAAAGCTCTCCATGTTGTCCCTCCCCGGCGGCGGCACCGTCCTCACATTGTTGACGCTGGTAAACCCGCCACCATTCTCGACGATAGTGTGCTTGACGAAGTTTTCAAACATCTCCCAGCCCCACTCGCGGTACAGCTCGTCGCCAGTGATGCGCCACATGTAGAAGAGCGACTCCACGGTTTCGGGTCTTTGCAGGTTATGCGAGTCGGCAGGCTTAACAATGAGATCATTTTTCCAGTCTGCATCCTCGTCCGTATCAAGGTTGCCCTTCGAATGCAGCACCTCTTGGCTATACATCCTCGGCGGGTCGTCAAGCTCGAAATGCGTGATCTCGCCTGCGAGACCCGTGGGATTGACGCGGTATGTCGCGATGCATGTCTTCATAAGCTCGCGTGCAAGAATGAGATCATCCTCCTGGGCTTTGCCCCAGCCGGGTTGTTTGCGCGCCTCGGCGACGGTCAGACCGCCGGTGACACCCAAGGCTATGGTGCCGGGGTAGAAGCATACGAGGTGGTCCATCTTGGGGTGAACGTGTCCACCCAAGCCAGACGGGCGTTCAGCAAGGACAGTAAGGTGTGCGGTCTTTGAATAGGTAAGAAGGTGCTTCTTTACTCCGCCAAGCGACTCGTTCCACATGTCGAGGTAGATGGGTTCCTGCTTCTGCGTCTGCAGGTACTGCTTGATAAGATACTCGTAGTAGGAGTCTCCACGGCTGCCTAGACGAATATCCTCTCCGCGGAAGTTGCCCTTGTCTGCGTAGACGAAGATGGGAACAAGACCGTCTTTGGCGCCGTTGTTGTCGATAACTTCCATAACCTTCTCAGCCTTCTCCCAGTAATGCGGCTCGCCTGTCAAGTAGGCGAGGTACTTTAGCTCGAGCTGCAGTGTAGTCGCTTCGGCGGTCGAGGAAGCCCCGCCGTCAGCATGCGATGGTTTGCCTTCTCCCGTCTTCAAGATTATACTCGCCCATGGGATACCGGATGGCGACTCAAACGCTCCCATCAATCTATCCGCAAGGTCGACCGCCTTCTCTAGGAAGAGATCCTCGTCATTCGCGTTGTCGGGTTTTATCCCAGGCAGCGCCTCTTGCAAATAGTGTGCCGACAGCAATCCGCCAAGCATGCGGATAGTCGTCTCGAAAACGTTTACGTCTTGGTCTTTGTCGTAATTCAGTGTAGTAGACACCCACTCGCGCGCATGTTTCAGCTCTTTCGTGAGATTCATGACCATCAGTGTATCCAATGCATCCACAATGATCCAGCCCATGCCGTTCGGCTGCGCCATGAATCGACCGGTTCTCGCGACGGGATGGTATTCATCGTATCCTGCAATCGTCAGCTCTCCGATCATGATTCGCTTGCATCTGAAGTCACGTCCGGTCCCAAAGGATGCGCAACGTACCCCAGCCATATTCTTCATATCCCTTCCAACTCAGCAGGAACGCGTCCTTGACACTTTCTCTCCGCGTGTTCCAATCAACGCTCTTCTTCCCTGTCTGTCCACCCGGTATCCAACCGGTTTCCTTGCCATCTTGGACTCCTGTGTCACTCCCTCCTCTGTTCGACCAACCTAGCCAATACAATGCGCTCAGCACCACGAGCGCAATTATGCCAACCCTCTTCTTCCCCGAAAACCAACCACCTCTCCGTGCCCCATATGTCGGTTTGTCTTTGTACATGGGCAGTTCCTTCTCGTTCCCACCGAACTTGTTCCAGACATGGTCTTCGAAGCGCCGTTGGGCGTTGTCGAAATTGGGAACGTTGCTTGGCAGCTTGAAGGACATGTCTGCGTCTTTTACTTTATCGGTCGCGGCTTGGACCGTCTCTGACACCGCCTCTGCAGCCTTCTCGGTGGCTCTCTGGGCGACGATGGTGGCGTGCGATGCGGCGGAATGGAAGTACGTGAGCGCGGAAGGGGGGGCTTTGCGGAGGTTGAAGGGGTCGCGCGAGTACATTCAAAATAGTTCTGAACGGCTTGGCCGGCCGTTGTCGTGTCGTCCCGGTCCTAAAAATTGCGATAAGAGCCGCGGATGGCAAATATAACGACGCCTGCCTCTCACTCTACGAAGCAATTGAGAGATGCGGGTTGACAGCTGTCTTCGGTCTGGCTATGCGGCGTAGGGAGTGTTCCCATTGGATACCTGGCCTCTGAGCGACAGGGATCTAGCTTTGCGTAGGTACGGTACGCGAGTGATGCTGGGCATCCATCATAGATGTCATAGCGGCTTTACACCTCCGCAGTGGATGTTTGGGACATACAGATCACGAGAAATGTGGATTGAGGATTTCCAAGAATTCCAAGAATGAATCGTTTATATTCTGCATTCCAAGATGCGCAATGGCGTGCATGGTGGTGCGCCTACCCGCCGCGTGGAACTCCCACCAGGTACAGAAAGTAGCACCCATGCACACGACAAATGTTGACTTCGAGAAGGTAGGGCCACTTTCCATCATGACTGGCTATGACTGCCCTCTCCTTCAGATGCAACGTCGTTCACGTTGTCCAAGATCAACAACGCGTCATTCCGGCCAATCATCATCCACGAGACATGACCACTATGTGTCGTCATGGCCTTTTGCACGCAGGATGAGTTGAATTTCTTCTTTTGTGCCATAATCTCTTGTTGTCCCTTGTACTACTGCTACAACCCTGGAGAAAACGAGCAACCACTATTCTTGGAATCACCGGCCACCAACACTGAACACCAGGACACACGCCCTAGCCCTAACGCTCAAGCGAAACATCCACAGCAATGAAGCACCTCACCATCAACCCCGCAACCTCAGGCCTCCCCACCAAGGACCATGTCGCGACGAAAGCATTCCCAGAAGCAAAGACCACAAAGGTACACCCGTCAAATGCGAAGGAAGAAGACACAAACGCAACCCTCTACTTCATCGGCACTGCGACAACGATACTAGAATGGGAAGGCATACGCATTCTGACAGACCCGAACTTCCTCCATGCAGGCGACCATGTGCACCTCGGCCCTGGCGTGTCTGGCACCCGACAAACCAACCCTGCCATCGACCTGGAAGAACTCCCGCGGATAGACGCTGTGCTCCTGAGTCATTACCATGAGGACCATTTCGATCGACTGGTGGAAGATAAGCTGAAAAGGGAGTTGCCGATTATCACAACCCCGCATGCGAAGAAGTGTTTGGAGGGGAAGGGCGAGGAGAGCTTTACGCATGTGCATGCGTTGGACTTTTTTGAGTCATTACAGCTCGATGTAAAAGACGAACAGGCCACGAAGCAGAAGAAGCCGAGTATCAAGATCACGGGTATGCCAGGTAAGCATGTGCCACCCGGGCCACTGGCGGTCGCGAACGATGTACTCGGAGCGGTACCTCCGGTCAACGGATGGATGATCGAGCTCGGCTATGCAGAGGGTCCTGAGCAGGTGCGTAGTCACCGAACGTTGATGACATATAAGTACTGATGACTTAGCAGTTCGAGAACGGATATCGCATTTATATTTCGGGTGACACTCTTATGATCGACGAGCTGAAGGAAATCCCGGAGCGGTACAAGGGTAAGAATATCGATCTGATGCTGATTCATCTTGGTGGAACGACAATACCCGGACCAAGCATGCCGCTGTTGATGGTGACGATGGATGCCAAACAGGGCGTGCAGTTGATGCAGCTCATCAATCCGGATCTTACGATTCCTATCCACTACGATGATTACGACGTCTTCATGTCCCCGTTATCGGATTTCAAGAAGGCGGTACTGGAGGCGGGGTTCGATGACAAGATTGTGTATCTGGATCGTAAGGACCAATTCAAGTTCAGCGTGCGACAAGGCGAAAGTTCTGGTTCCATTCCCGGCTCCGGCTCCGGCTCCAGCGGCCTGTTGGCAGAGAAGTTGGCAACTCAGGCTGTGTAGTTCACCAGACATCTGCTCCGAATTATTAGCCTTTACCAACATCATGTCGCTAGGTTGTCCGAAAAGCATGCATGTGTCGAGCGATAGTGGAGTTTTGACGTTTTTCATTTTTGGTCCCACTCATTGAAGGGTTCCAGTATGCCATTGAAGTATGTCAACCGAAGAGACGCCGTCCGCCAGTCCCATCATGCTTCGTGTGATATTCACCCGGCCGTTGGTCCTTCGCTTCCCTCTAATTCATGAACACCTCACCCCCTATCGTCTCGTTTATGCGGATTGCTTGCCCTTGGGGTTCTTCTTGCCAACGTCGGAGATGGTGAGACCTGGAGTCGCACGATTAGTTTGAAGTTCCATAGTGCATATAACGGGGGACCGTACCCGGGGGAAGAGACTGCTTGAGCTTCTCGGCCTTGTCGGTGTCCTTAAGGACCAGGGTGTAGATGAAGCGCTCGCATCGGACCTTGAACTTGATGTTGCCGGCCTTGTTGTTCTTCTTTATGCGCGCAGCTGCAAGGCGTGTCAGCAATTGTCGTCTGCATGTTTCCCACAAGCAATCGCCACACGTATCTCGCATGCTCCCTCGTAGTGGTGCATTCGCTAGCGACGGGCGCGATTGCGTGCGGGCGAGTTGGTCAACGTACACCTGGCATCCTTGCGCCTGCAGATCTCGATGAACTGCTTGATGTCGGATACTTCGGATGGCATTTTGACGGTTTGTGGTGGATCGATGTCGGTGACCTTGTCGCGGCTTGTGCGAAATCGTTGTGGAGGTGGAAATTCGCTTGCGAGGCACGGGCCAGGAAGGGGCGGTGGTAGGCGTTACTTGATGCGGGAAGGTGCGGTTTGCGGGTGACGACGTGTGGCGTAAGCACTGTGAACCTGATCCAGACAGCTTGCCTCTTCACTACTGCTGCCTACCTCTATATCTTCTTGTGCTACACTGTTGAACATAGATCCACTTACTCTACTTGAGAGCACAACCTCAAGCCCCCGCGGGTTACGGCATCATCATAACAGCCCTCACGCCACATCGGAAACATGCCTACACCCATTGACCGTGCAGTCAGTCAACGTGTAAGTTCATGTCTTCTTGCCTTTTGAGAAACGTATATACAACATATGCATCTCGGTGTTCAGACTAGCATTTCCCATTGCAGCACCCCAGATATTGAACTCAAATATCGCCCCTTTCCTGAGCATAGTTGAGCGTCTGGTTCGTTCATTGCTTGTCACGAACATATCAGTCTTTAATTCTTGGGAAACCTGAGGCCCATTCCTCACCCTTCAGCCTGTCACACGCGTCTAGAGGCCTAATACTTTCAAGTGCCTTTTGTCACGGCTGATAATATGCACTTTGGGTCTTTAAATCCAAGGTCCTCTTCCTAACGACCGCTACAGGGTCCCTTCCTCGCCTTCGCCGCGATCGTTACCGGTGTCGCCGCCTGGAGCATCTGGGGCGAAGACCTTTTCCCTAGCCAGGATCCCAATGGAGGTATGCTCCCCCTCTTCCTCTTCATACTCATCTGCTCTGCGCCTGTAATGTGGTTATTCATGACCACGGGTATTTCTGCGCCCCGGAGGTCGTAGAACCAATATTCGATGTTTCCTCTGGCTTGGTTGAAGACAGTGAGAAAAGTTATGGATATGGTGCTGACTGAGGGGCGCAGACCCGGAAATTTGGACGCATGAGCAGTGTGTAACCTGGCTCAAGAAGGTATGCGGATGGTGTCCCCTATTGTCCTTCTCACTCGACCGCTGAAGTCATTACTGATTTGCCCTGCAGCGCAACCTTCACCCCTCGCCCCTCGCTACGACGGCAGAACTTCTCGAGCGCATCAAGGCCAACATGCGCATTGCTAAGAGCGGAGCTTGAGGAATTTTTGGACCTATGAGGAGCATGAAGTTTGTCTGACTGATTGTTGATCTATTCCGGAAGCGAGCATGAAACGGCGAAGGAGGATTTCTTTGCTATAAATTGATACCCTGCAGTACCTGACGATACATATTGTTCGTCCTCTCTAGTGATCTCATCGGCAAGTTGAGCAATCAAGAGTTCTTTTTGTTTATTTTATGGTGATATTGGCCCTTCCAATCGCAACCAGAAGCTTTTTCTCTTTCGGACTGAAGCCACTACAAAGTACTCACAAGAGAGGCAGTTACTTAAGCAGCCGGTATTAGAGAGTCCAGCCGCCGAATCTATATCTGTGAAAAGCAACCCAGAGTAACCTCAATGCCCATTTCCCACTGCCAACGCCCGAAAAGCCCAGAAAAAGTTGTCACCGACCCAACCGCTATGCCCGACATCGAAGATCAGAGGCTCTCACAACGAACGCCACCACCCACCACCGATCCTCGAACCACTTGAGCGAACCCACGCTCCCCTATCCTCTCCCTTTCTCACTTCCCAAACACTTCGCACCACCTACTTTTCACCCTCCACCCTCTTCATCTCCGCCAACATCGCCGCGTCATCCCGTAACGCCTGACTCTCCTCGCGCCAGATCTTCGTCTCCTCCTCGAGCTCCCTCGCCAACCGCTCCTGCTCCTCGCGCATCTTCGTCGTGTACGGCTCGAGCTCCGAGTCGAGGTCGACCCGCTTCTTCGCCACCGTCTCGCGACGCGCTTTCATGGCTTTGATTTGGCGGCGGGTTTCGGCGATGGTGAGGGTCTTGCTGCGCTTGGGGTCCGGTGTCTGGGAAAGGGGTGTGGGGCGTTTGAGGGTGAGGTGGGAGGTTGGAAGCATGGGGGCGGTTGGTGCGGGGGTGAAAAGCGTGAGAGGGAAAGCTGGGAGCATGGATGCGGTGGATGTGAGGGTGGAGAGCGTTGGGGTGGGTGGGACGGACTCGGTAGGCGTGGGAGTGTTGTTCTCCGTAGTCTCCCCTTTCTGCCTGCTAAGGTCCTCGACATTGGTGGGCTTCTTTGTCTTCTGCATGGGCTGCTTGGTCTTTTCGGTGTTCTGTTCGACAATGGTGGGCGTGTCTTCAACAGCGCTGGACCTCTGTGCAAGAGGGCTTGGAGGAGGGGTGGGCCGGCGCAGGATGAACTGGCGCGGAAGAGCACTGTCTAGTTTGAAAGGGGTACCGGGGCGGCTAGGCGTTGGAGATTCATCACGCGTAGAATCCTTATCATTTGGCTTCGTTGGGTTGGCTCCAATGGTGAGAATCGGGACCGGGTCGAGATTAAGGGTGTGAGGTTCGGTTCCTTTGCCTTTCGTCTTGGGGTTGTATGTGAGCTTCATACCTTGAGTGTCGATAGCCTCTACAGACGTGTCAATTATACCCATTAGATGAACCAGGGCTACGCACTCTTCGAACGGTAATGGAAGCGGAAGATAGCCCAGGGATCCTTGCTTGGGCGCTTCATGTTCAATTTCTTGTTCCAAACGTTCGCGGTCTTCTTCTCGAGCTCCGGAACGTTCGTCTCGAACCCGATCATATAGTTTGGTGCGATGTCATTATAAAACGCCTTCTTCTGGCACATGTCGCCGTCGTTCAGATATGTTATAAAGTTGTCCCGCGCAAGTTCAGCGCCAAAAGTCCGGAGTACGTAGAGGCGAACCTCAATGGTTCCAACGGTCTCCAGATGAAATGCGTTTTCAGTGCAGCTGTAGCCGGAAATGGGGACAATCTTCATCTCGGTCTCGAGGAGCTTGGTTTTGCCGAGGCCATCATTCCGCAGGTACAGTGCTTCCTCAACGTCAAGCTTGATAGCTTTCTGCGGTTTCACAGTCTTGCTGATCATATTGTTTGCTTTGCGCAGCACGCCGTCCACGTGCAGATCCCAATGAACAGACAAGGTCTACCGCACTCAGCAAAGGTGTCCGAAAAGCTCCACAGTATTTGCACTTACCGTGCCATTGAACCTCCCAACAACCCCGACAGTGTTTCCATTTTCAATGGGCGCGTAGCAGCATATGGCTGCATCAGCCGGGTCGATGTACTCACCGTACTCCGCGAGCTCATTGGCCTGTTCATGCTTATAGATGTGAAGCTCGGCTCGACGATCAGTTCCCTTTTCTTGGACCTTCATATTGAAAAGTCGCGAGGGGAGACAAAGAAGCAGTTTGTCGGGCGGAGAGGTCTTCGGCCTTGCGTGAAATGAGCGTAATCGTGAAACTGGTGTCAACCGCAAAAGCTGGCTTTTTCCGATACGCGTTGGCGCAAGTTGTAGGTCAGAGTCAGTCACTGGAATATAGCTATTATCCAGGCGCTGTGTGATCAATTGAGAGAAGGTTTGAGGATTGATCGCCGCGAGTGGGAAATGAGGAGGGTGGAGGAATCAGGGAGAGCAGACGCGGGGTAGAGTGTTATATAGATGTTAGCGACAGTACCATCTGGATCGAAAAGTGAGAAAAGCCGACCGCCGTCGAAGAAGTTGGAAGTGAGATTCGGAGCAAAAGTTTGACGAGCACCGCGAGGTGTTAGCTCGCTCCACCTTAAGTGAAGGACCCAGAGTATTTGGTGGCGCACAGGAACAGCTTTTCTACGCAATTAATGTAACTAGAATACATTATTGTGCAAGACGCTCTGGAGTGCATATGTTAGCGCAGTTTAGAGAAGGTTTAGGTATGTTGAGCTCGTTAAGTATCGCAGGTCAACATATGATGATTTAAAGAAGTGATGTAGCACTTGAGCTGTTGCCAATGGGCTTAGATTGACTTCCAGTATTCCGATCGAGTGGTTCTGTGTTCAGGTGTCTGCAACGAATGAAGTTACAGTTGAGAAGCCTGCAGCGGTCAACGGGCCATGAACATAAGAATCATGGAATTTCCGAGTCTACTCTACAAATTAAGGATCCCAAGACAGCGTACTGTACGCTCAGTCTAAGGCAAACTCTTCCTTCTCTCGGTCTTCTTGATCTCGATACCAGCCCTCTGTTCCCAACTCTTCAAGCTCTCCGCGTGATCCGCCCCTTTCCCTACTATTTTCAGGGATTCTTCGAGGTACCTCTCAGCCAGCGCAGGCAATTCTGTCTGAAAGCCCGACTTCTCGATCACATCTTTCGCGATCTTGACATCCTTGACCAATAGCTCCAGTTGGTAGCCGGTGTCATACGACTTGAGATTTTTTTGAGAGTACTTTGTGGAGAAGTTGACGCCGGTACCAACATTCATCACATCGATCATAGTCTGTGGGTCAAGCCCAAGCTTTTGGCCGGTGACCTGAGTGCTGGTAAGTGCATGTCTGAATTCAAAGGGATCTAGTTGCGCTCGAAAGAGCCCGGTGTCTTTGACCTCGCAGCACTTACTAAAGCGTCGTTCAGCGCGATGATACTTCCGACGCTCACATAGTTGTTGAGCGTCTTCATCGTGTGACCAGCCCCGAGACCTCCCATAGGGAAGACGTGCGCACTCATGTCTTTCAATATCGGCATGACTTTTTCGAGCGCTTCAGCAGAATCGGCGCCGACCATGAGCGTGGCATCTCCCTGATCAATGGCATGCAGTTGCTCCTGAGTGATGGGCGAGTCTACGAGGTCGACCCGTAGACGGCTCAGTTCAAGACCTAGAGCTCTCGTGTCGAATGGGGAAGAGGAGCTGGTGTCGACGACAACCGATCCTGCATGGTATAAGATGCACGCCTTATCGACCGAGCTACGAAGCACACCTGCCTGGCTTCAAATGTGGAGCGATGCCGTTGGCACCCAGCAGCACATCGTTAACGACCGTTCCGTTCGGTAGCATGGTGATGACAGCATGGCAGTTCTGAAAGCTGTCTGGGTCTGATGTAGCTATCCTTGACGTCGCATACTTCTCGACGAACTCGATGCCTCGCGTTGGGTCTGCGTCCCGAACAAGCAGCCTGTGGCCCTTCTTCGCAAGGCAAGCGGCCATAGGGTAGCCGGCGTTACCCAAGCCTATCCATCCGATGCTAGGTTCCTCCATTTTCGACTGAAGATGGTGTTAGTGGTGCGCGGCGTGAACAGACGGTGCTAGGTCGTCTAGTAGAGCTGCGAGCAGATGAAATGCGGAGCGTTTCCGCAATTACCCCACAGCTAGCTTAAATGCCGACCCATGAGCAGACGTCTGATGATGTAGTTACTGTGTGACGACTCGGAGCACTATGCGATACTATGATCTGAACGACGGCGGACCATGGACTTTTGATGCGTTCGCGATGTGAAGCAAGCCAGACGGAATAGGAAGGCGGACTATGGTAGGTACAGCAGGCTAAGCTTTGGAAAGTTCAAGACGACCAAGGGCGAGAGTGTATCTGCAAGCGCCATGTAGGTAGGTACAGCTTCACTGGCTTGTCATGAAGGCTTTGCATGAGGAGTGTTCTGGGGCGGGATGGGGCGGGATGGGGTTGTTATGGGAATCAAGATAAAGATTCGGAGACACGGACATGGCAGCTGGGCAGACCCACTTTCACATGTGGTCGCATCGTGAGGAAGGCGCGAAGGGTTTTCTGCAGGCGCCATTTTGAGCCTCACAATTACCTAGACGTGAGGGCATCAATGCCATCTGCTGTGCCTAGGCCCAAGCCTGTAGATAGTGAATGAAAGAAAAAGAAAAAGAAAAAGAAAAAGAAAAGAAAAGTAAAGAGAAGAAAAGAAAAAGGATTCCCGAGAATCTCTCTTTGTGGACAATTGCCGCGGCCAAATCCCAGGCTGGCTTGTGTTGTCATAGCGCCAAGTGGCTTGCTTTTTGCTCCGGCCGCGAGCTCCAGCTTGCTTCTTCAAATCCCTCACGGCCGTGAAGACTGCAACCCCACCGCCACGATGCTATCAAGATCCTCCCAGAAGACGGCGCAGGTACGGACGCACCTCCCGCGGCCCCATTGAACTGCAAAAGGAGCACTATAGCTAATGCCCACGGCAGACGCTCCTGCTGGGCGCGCGACCAGCCTCACGATGCATCGTCGGCCCGTCCATGGCCACCCGCAGTACGCGCAAACCCTCATTCTGTACGGAGCGATGGCGAGACTGACAGAGCGCGCAGCCATGGCCACGATCAACCACGACATCTTCAAGCCCACCAAGTTCGGGGGCAAGTACACCGTTACCCTGATCCCTGGTACGCGCCTTCCGCAAGAAGCACTCCCCCGATTCGACGTGTATTGAACAGAGCGCAGGTGACGGTATCGGCGCCGAGGTGTCTGAATCGGTCAAGCAGATCTTCAAGGCCGACAACGTGCCCATCGAGTGGGAACAGGTCAACGTGACCGGTGTCGAGACGGGCAACAAGCACTCCGAGGAGCTCTTCCGCGAAGCCATCGCCTCGCTCAAGCGCAACAAGCTGGGTCTCAAGGGTATCCTCCATACCCCCATCGAGCGCTCCGGCCACCAGTCGTTCAACGTCGCTCTGCGCCAGGAGCTCGACATCTACGCCTCCATTGTCCTTATCAAGAACATCCCCGGCTACGAGACGCGCCACAAGAACATCGACCTCTGCATCATCCGTGAGAACACCGAGGGCGAGTACTCCGGCCTGGAGCATCAGTCCGTCGATGGCGTTGTCGAGTCGCTCAAGATCATCACCCGCGCCAAGTCGGAGCGCATCGCCAAGTTCGCCTTTGCCTTTGCCCTTGCCAACAACCGTAAGAAGGTTACCTGCATCCACAAGGCCAACATCATGAAGCTTGCCGATGGTCTTTTCCGCAACACGTGCAAGAAGGTGTCCGAGGACTACCCTACCGTCGAGTACAACGACATGATCGTCGACAACGCCTCTATGCAGTGCGTGTCGCGTCCCCAGCAGTTCGACGTCATGGTCATGCCCAACTTGTACGGAGGTATCCTCTCCAACATTGGGGCTGGTCTTGTCGGTGGCCCTGGTATCGTGCCCGGCTGCAACATGGGCCGCAACGTCGCTGTCTTCGAGCCCGGCTGCCGTCACGTCGGTCTCGACATCAAGGGCAAAGACCAAGCCAACCCCAGCGCTTTGATCCTTTCCGCCGCTATGCTTCTGCGACACCTTGGCCTTGACGACCACGCCAACCGCATCTCGCAGTCTGTCTACAGGGTCATTGAGGAGGGCCAGGTCCGAACTCGCGATATGGGAGGCAACTCCACCACGCAAGAGTTCACCAGGTCCATCTTGGCAGCGATGGAGAAGGCATGATTGCATAACGATGTACTGCAGTCAGTTGTTCCGTGATCTATCGCGAAGATGGCTTCTATTTTCACACATGCTTGAATTGGGTAACGCCGGCCAACGAGGAGCTCGGCGCATCTTTTCTGCGTGCGATATGCTCTGATTCTTCATGATTTGGTCACAGTGGTTGCGACGTGTACAGTAGGGCGGGCTGCTGGTTGTGAATAGAGCTGTACTTTTACATATAGCTAGCATGCATGAATCGATTCCATCTATACCCTCCTGAACGGATGAAACGCCTTTCGCTATGCAGAATTCGTGAATCGTGGTATCATCTTCTCGCTCCCAGGCGCAGCGACTAGAATTGCACCCTCCGCTTCCTTCCAGTGTACTTGGAATTGGCCTTGACAACCTTGCCTTTGCGCTCCATCTGCTCTTTCTTCTTCAGGATCCATACTTTGCTCCCCTTGGCCTCCTGTCCTCTTTTCGCGCCTCTCACAGCACCCGGCCGCGCCATGACATCCACGCCATCCATTCCCCTCACCACACCTGTGATATCACCATCAAGATCTCCTCCACCAACCGTCAACACGAGATACGTCTTCGCATTCTTCGTCCCCTCATCATCTTCGAGCAGACCCGCACCGAAACCGGCCTTGATCGCCGCCTGACTCACCATCTTCTTCTGCTCATCGTTCTTCGGATAAAACTGGCACACCGCACGCCCACCCCTCCTCAAACTTGCGTACAAGCCTCCAAAAAACCGACTCAGTCGGCCCAGCGGACTATCCTCTGACGTCTCGGCATTGCACAGCCACTGGATCGCGGATATGCTGATGGCGGCGTCGAAAGTTCCCGGGCGGAAGGGGACGCCCTGCCCCGCGTCCGCGAGGAACAGGTCGCCCTCGACCTCCTTCTCGAGCGCGACGCCCAGCATAGAGGAGGAGATGTCGAAGCCGATCCAGACATGTGGTCCGCCTGGCGTGCCTTCTTCTTCGGTATTGGAGAGGATCTCGCCCGAGAGCCCGGAGCCGCAGCCGACGTCCAGGATGAGGGAGGGGGAGTGGAGATCGAGGAGCGAGAGGGCGCGGTGCGTCATGTCGTTCTGGATGCGCTGGATGCGGGAGGAGGTGGTATATTTGCGGGATTCGGAGTCATTGTAGAAGAGGTCGGGCGGGCTGTGGGCGGTCAGTCGATTTGAAGGGTTGGGAAGAGGCACGAGAGAGAGAACGTACAGTATGTCTTCCGGACGAGACATTTTTGCGGTTGTTGCTTCTGAATTTCACCAACTTCTGGATCAGTATCTCGGGGTGGTCTTTTATTGTCGTGAAGCTTCAAGCGGCGTTGCAGGCACAATCGCGCATTCACTTTCAACGCCAAGATTAACTTTTTGGTGTTGTCTCTGGCTCTGTCGCGCTAACTTTGTTCCGCTAAGTGCCACCTTTGCACTCTGACCTCATCGTCGTCGAACGCAGCTTTCCTGCACATTTGACACTTTACAAACATGTGGATATTGCCGCTGCTCGGATATGTGGGCGTGGTGCTGGGCTTTGCGTTCTTGACGCTCGCGATCGGTAAGTGGCTGCATCACTCACAATGGAGTGAGTGGTACTCGAGGGAGGGTGCTAACAGTGGATAGCATCGGGTTTATACTATCTTTCTGAGCTTGTCGAGGAACATACGGTGTTGGCGAAAAAGCTGTTGACAAGATTGATTATCGGTGTTGTCGCGATACAGATACTGCTTCTGGTTGTCGATGGCTTCCCGCTCGGGCTCAGCGCACTGAGCGTTGTGTCGCATGTTATCTACGCGCAGAACTTGAGGAGGTTTCCGATCGTTAAGCTGAGCGATCCGCTGTTCTTGGTATCTTGTGGTAAGTCTCCTCTTCTCCTGGCCTACTTGTGCGGAATAAGTATGTCTAATGGAATGTGTAGGTCTTGTAATTCTAAACCACTACGCCTGGTTCCGACACTTCAGCGCCCCGCCACCCCGCGACTCCTACTCCTATCGCGACCCATATGCCCCCGCTATGCCTACCTTTACCGAAATCGCATCATACTTCGGGTTGTGTGTTTGGCTTGTGCCATTTGCGCTGTTTGTTTCGCTTTCTGCAGGAGAGAACGTATTGCCGTCCATGGGCTCGGAGTACGCGACCGGCGAGGGCAGTAGTTTTATAAGTCCTGGAAAGACACCTGCGGCTGGTTTTGGAAGCGGAACGGCCGTGACGGGTACACCGGGGCGGAGAAGACAGCGGAGCGGGACAAATGCGGGGATGGCGAAGAAGGCTATCAATGGCGTGAGGGATTGGGTTGGTGAGACTGGCGAGGTTATGGGACTTTGGAAAGGCGAGAGGACGAGACCGACGTTTTGATGGTCATGAATACACACGTTTTGATGAGACGACGAGGAATATATTTACAGTTGGGTCGACTGGAGGCAACGTCACTTGCTATCTTTCGAGGCGGATATCTAAGCCCAAAATCAATCTATCAAGAGCTATGCAAACACATTTGCGCAGAAGCAGACACGCACTCCCGCTGCAGTCTCAGTCTCGTCCGGTATGTTTGAGTTGCTGGTCAGTCCGCCGACCAACATCAACTTTCACCACCACAACCGCACGGGCACCGCTGTCCCGACTAACGCTTTTGACTCAATCGTTCAAAGCTCTTCCGCTTTCTCTTGGCAGCGCCCACTTGCCAATTCAACGCGAGCGCTCAACGCTGCCGCCTGTGTCTTCGACCTCCGCCGCGACCACACTCTACACCCATCCGCCTTCGTCCGCACATACCGACATGAGCAATGGCAGGTCAATCTAAAACCCCGCTGGGTCTCAGCAACCCGTATAGTGCTCCCAACCTGCTTGCTCATGGCTTGAACCGCACATCGCGACTCAACATGACGCAGCAGCTCCCCACAATGCAGCAGCTTCTGAAGGAGTAAGACTTTCCCTGTTATATTCGATAGCATGTACTGATATATACAGGCGTCTTGATGTCCTCCTCGATTCGCCGATCGGTCGCGACTTCACGATCAACACGGCGGTTGGCGTGGGCTTCAAGATCCACTCGATCATGTTGATTGGCGGTCCGAAGGCACTTGAGCAGGTGGCGTTTCCGGTATGCTCTTTCTCATCGCAATTCTTGTATACAAAGATACTGACATGTGTCGTATAGGAAGACAACACGCCTGGCAAAAAGACAGTCAACCTCGATAGCCGCTTCGAACCCCTTTTCGTTGACCGCCTAGTATCCTTCATCTACACCTCCTCCTACACCGTCGACTCGCAGACAATGAAGAATACCACACTTCACCACCACAGCACCCTCCCTCCCGGCGCGACGCCAGGCTCGTTTGCCGTGGCTATGAACGCTACTGAGTTCCAAGTCTGCATGTACGGCATGGCCGAGATCCTCCAGTATACCGCGCTTATGTCCTGCGCCTACGGAAAACTCGCGTCGTACTTTCTCTTCGACCGGAAGGCCCCGCATCTCGTTTCCCATCTCATCAAAGTTGTGTTCGCGCCTGTCGGCAGCCCGAGCCGAAAGTGCAAGGACGAGGTCGGCGCACTGAAGGGCCTGGGCATCGCGGCTGTGCTGGTGCACGAGAAGAAGCACTGGAGCGGCCACGAGATGGATGGGTTCCGTGACTTGCTGGCCAACGAGCTTGAGCAAGACGCGTGGAAGGAGTACCGGGCGTGCTACAAGCAGATCAAGGATGCGAACCAGGATCTGCTAGTTGAACCTACTTCGGCGTATACGCACCCCTCCGGCACGCGTTCAGCTGCGCAGACTATTGGGTCGTTGGTCTCCGGTATGAGCAACGTTGCCCTGGCCGGAGGTAGCAAGCCGAACCTCTCGGAGGAACTGCATCTCCTCTTCGACGAGTATGCGTTCTGGGGTATGAAAGCTCTCCGATCCAAGACCGGACGCTCAACCGCAGAGCTCCGAGCGGCCCTTTCCAAGATCGCATTCGAGGCGCGAGGCGGCCCGTACCCCGGCTGCTGGCAGCGCAAAGCGCACTTCAAGCGCGCTTCCGTCTGGCAGTGCACTGGGCAGATGGGGCATACCAAGCCTCTTCCGGCTGTCTCAAGCCCAGCCTCAGCTACCTAATCCCAATCACAACCAGGCCATGGGCATTGGCCACCAACCCGTACCCACGGCGCGTCCTGACACCCGAGAGGCTACACCCCTGGTCAAGCGCTCCCACGATGACTTTGACTCCAACAAGAACGACACCCGCGATCCCAGCGCTCTGGCCAAACGCAAGTTCGCGAACCTACACCCCAACCGTACACACGACCCCGGCACCACCGACCCAGCCGACACGGCTAGTTCTAAGCTCGCGCTCAAAGCGGCGAAGCTGGGCGACACCGCGAACACAACCTTCAGCTTTGCTGGTTCCCGGACGGCGGACTTTTCTTGTACGCCGACGGCCCCGCAGCCGGACACGATCTCGCTGGAGGGACCGAAGAAGGTGGGTGCGGTAAATGGGCCAGCGAAGGAGACGAGGGAGAAGGTGAAAAAGAAGGAGGAGGGCATGGACGTCGACGGGAATAAGGAGAATATCCCCATTCCTGGAGAGTCGAACTATACTGCTCCGAAGGTGGCGGTGTATTAGGATGAGGAGATGGCGGATTGATTAGGCGGTACCAGGGCTGGGATGGTATGAGGTCTGCAGGCTTGGTGGTGCTGAGCTGGGCTTGTATATGGTGTTCAAACGTCTTCTTGGTTGCTAGAGCTGCGGTCCGGTGCTTTACACTGGCTTCTTTTACAGTCCGAGTTGTCTCCATGATTGACATCCATAGTTGCTTGCACACTGGAACTAGTCAGTTGGTTTGCTGGTTCCTTTTGAGGACTTGCATGGGATGCATGGGATTGGTACAACGAAATGCAGCTCATATTATGGCAATGGCTAAGGCGTGCAAACAACATGAAAGATTTTAAATACGGCTGGCGTAGTGAACTGGGACTCGTAGAATAGGTCCGACTGCTCTTCGGGACGACTGGAGGAGAGCTTGTCTTTCAAGCTCATGACGGTGATTGCATGTATCGTGGGCCAGGAGATTCTGTCCACGTCTGCCGCCTCGGCCCATAGATTGATTTTTCAAGTTGTCTCGTGTCTTTCTGAGTATAGCTGATGGACTTTTATGCTCGCAAACATTTCCGGCATCAGGATTGTACCTACATGGCGGTGTGACTTGAGCGTTAGCGGCCCGGTGTGCATACCTATATGGCGCTTCTTTCTGCTCGGCGCACCGTGCAACCGATTTTCGTATACTGAAGGAGTCGCCTTATACTTACCAGATGCGATAGGTGCTTGCCGAGTAGCTGGAACAAAATCACAATGGGCTAATTTGCAAGCCTCGGGCGATGAAAAGGTCGGATGCCGCGTCTGGCATATGGAACCCTACCACTGGCCCTATCAGCATTCATGGTCTATGCCATGTCTAATCTGCCCAAGGCCCTTTCTTGTTTATCCTCACAGAAGTGTTTATTCTGCACACGCTATCCGAAATGGCGCCGAAGTTTATGTATCTTGGGATGGGCGCTATGGGACGTGTAGGTAAATCTTCCCCAAAGATGTGAAGGCAACCACCAACAAAGCACACCTATCCAGGCTATGTGTACAAACTTGGTCGAGAAGGGCATCCTCGACAAGCCCGTTACATTTAGGAATCGTACCCACAAAGTAGCCAGCGAATGGGCTGCTTTTGTTGGACTCGAAGCCAACGCGATAGAAGATCTCGTGGATGATGTCAAGGATACTGATATCACATGGTCGTGCGTAGCGATTCAAGACGCCGTGTTCTCATTTTTCAGCAGAATATTAGACACCAATGCCAGGGGAAGATTCTTTGTCGAGAGCTCAACTGTACGGAGGCTTGAAACCGGCTGGTAGACAGGGTTCGGGAAGCAGGGGCAGAGTTCATTTTATACCGGGTATGATGTCGGATCCAAAGGTGATCTTTTGGGCGTGTATGGTGCTGGACGACTACAGAGCGGATTGCCGTATGAGAAAGAAAAAGTGCTGAAAGAAGACGGCACAAGAATGAACTAATCCAAAGCCTAGATATATCTTAGCGACGGATAATACCAGATTGATTTCCACATGGCTCTTCTCTCTTGCCGTAGGTACCAGCAGGGTGCGCGATGTGTCGGCACATGTCGTCCCTTTCCGGTGCCGATACCTACCTATATCTTCGTTACACAAGCGAACTTACGTCGGCTTGTAGATGGCGTGAGGCTGAACAGCCTTGCCGCACAGAGGCGTCAGCCTGGCATGTCACTGGTGTGAGTATGAGGGTAGGAAGATAGTCTAGTGTCAAAAATGGCAGGTCCGTCCGCTTACCTACCTACAGGTAAACTCGGTCTCTTTAAGTGCCGACGCAATATTGTGCATGCACCTTTCATCACCATTGCCTACATCCATTCGACTAGCTTTGGATGCCCGTTCTGTTCTTAAGTCCGGTGGTTCCGGTCCATTAGGTAGGTACCTAGCATAAGTTCACGGAAGGCAAGGGAGAAAGCTTTAACCCAACGATGCTGGCTAATTGATACACACCCGTCTATCAAGCATCATGATTCTACCGTACCAGGTCACGAGACATACGACAAGAACCTTACTCCGCCGTCGAATACGAAACCTCAAACTCCGTCGTCCTGCTAATCTTGCCTTGACCCGGACTACCCATTTGCCTGTCCACCACCAGGCCCTCCTCACTCTCGTTTGTCTTGGCGCTTTCAGCGTCAGTACCCGTCCTGATCTCCGACAATCGGATCTGGCCGTCGCGGCTGCGGAGCGTGGACTGTGCCTCGCCGCTTCCGGAGCCGTATGAGTCCTCGCCGGGCTTGCGCCAGACGTAGCGGATGGCCCGTATAGCAGGCATGCTCGAAACGAGGATTCCTATCGCTGGCTCAGCGACAGACCAGTTCATCGGAATGCCCATGGCGTAAGAGATATCGGCGTCTTCCAAGAGAGCTGGGATGAATCCAAGGCGGACGGCTGAAGTCACGACCGCACTGAGAAGCTGTCAGCCAAGGTGCTCTTGATGCGGACGAGGCCGAACCCTCTGCACCTTGTGCTTCAAGTTGGGTTATTTCACTTACAATCCACCGACAAGCATGGTGGCGAGAAGCTGCAGCTTAGTCTTTTTATCCAAGTGCAAAGGCAGGACTATCGGTACCGACAGGAAATAGACGATTGCATCCGTGGAGACGCCCGTGATTGCGTTGCCAAGATAAAAGGCGTTGATATCGACACACCTGAACTGATCAGCTGCATACTGGCATTCAGATAGCGTACAAGAGAAGCTTACTGGAAGTCTTCTGGCTTGAGTGAGCTGTCCCAAGCAGCTTTAACAGGGTGGCATTGGAACATAGCGACGAGGACATTGGCAACCGTGTTCGCGGCTACGATGCCGAAGACTACCCAGACGACTGTTCGAAGTGTTGTTGACTGCACACCTTGGAGGATCCGGTGATAAAGCGACAGTACGCTCAGCTTGATCATGCCGAGGGTGAAGTTGTAGAATAGGGCGGAGACATAGATGGCCTGGGTTTGAGGTGAGTACATCCACACCATGAATACGAGGGAGTTATATAGGAAGGGCAGCTCAGTGTGGAGGAGCTGTAAGCCTGTATTAAACTCACCTGTCTGTATGCAGTCACTCCTGCTACGTCGCGGTCGTATAGGATAACGTCCAAGTGGACGCCCATGCCTCGATGAATGGCGATCAAGACAGCACCAACGAGCCCGTAGAAAGACAGAAAAGCAAGGACATTGAACACTGGAACGGTTAAGGCTTAGATGCGGTTCCCTTTGCGACGCAGCTGCACTTACGATCGTCGAGACCCCAAATTCGCTCACCTCGCCTCCCTTTCCCAGCGTTCATGCGCCGCTGCAGTATCCATCGGCCCGTATATCGCAGAATGATGGTAACAGTGACGAGAAAAATGCCTCCAACGCAAACGCCAATCTCGGATACTGTCAAATTGTCGTTCGCATGCGCGGGGCGCTCCGGTGGCCTTTCCATAGTGTGCGAGTCAGGGTAGTGGTGTAGAATCAAGGTGAGTGACGCGCAACGAGCGCCTTGTATGTGCAAGTAGTGACCAAGTTAATATCCGCGCAAGGCTCGAGCCCCAAGTTGAAAGTATAGTGCCGCGCGCAGCGAACGAGCGGACAGTCGGTCGAGCGTGCGGACACACGTACGGTAGCGATAAAGGCTCAGCAGCTCAATTATACCAGTCAAGCCCTCTGTGGAACTCTTCTCTGCTGCGCAACGCTTTACCTACCATTTTTCAGGCACAATGCCCTCACGAGCAGCCTGTCGATCCCCGTTCACAAAGGCCATGGTCGTGTATGTGCGGGCAAGCGACGGTTCACTACTCGCGCCCAACGGTCGCCTCCTCACGGTCCTATTAGTCCTTTCTGGTGGCTGCTTCATGGCTGCTCCGGTCCTTGCATTTCGTGCAATCATGCTCATACATTGAGGGGCCGTTCAACCCGAAGTCGCGGCATCCCGCATCCACCGTGCGACGTCCTTCTGTCGGCGGTTCCAAGATATGTGCGCTAGGCCTACCCCGATGCGTAGCACATGCGAATCATGCGAATCCTGCGAATCATGCGAGATCAATGCTTTGGACACAGACGCTTCGATCCAAGGTCGGCGTTCTTTGTTGCAGAACCGCGTGTCTGTCCCGCCACAACCCAGCCTCCCGCCAACGCACCTGTCCGCAAGCTGGCCCAGCGCTCATGTCAATCCCGCTCATGTGTATAAGTCTGAGAGATTCGAGTATTGGTACCTGGCATGCAATATACCAACATGGAACTGGAGCGTCGATGAAGAGATGTGCGTGGCAAACGTGTGTAGCACAAGCATTCCGGGTCCTCGGTGCAGCCGATCCGCACCAGGTTTATTACATGTCCAAAATAAAGAGATGCGGAAAGTCTATCTCGGATAACATGCAAGCCTCGTTCGTCTTTACTTTGTCCCGTCCGTCCGCGCCGTGGAAATGCGATCGTCCTGATCCTGCCCAACATCCCATACAGACACTCAAATGTCGGCTCGGAAAAGCCAAGCAACACACGTGCAAGTTCCCATGCTAGGCCTCTTTAGCTGAAGAAACGGCTTCGCAACCGGAAACGGGAATCGAAGTGTAAGCTAAAGCATCGATCCTATTAGCTCAGACCGTCGGTCGGCCAAAGACAAAGGATGGTGGGACGGGTGACATATTCTGTACTGCTCACTGGCTTGCCACCTCGCTGCGTACAGTCACTGCTTTGATATTTGTGATCGATGTCCCAGTACGCACCGTTCAACTACCTAGCCGCTTTGGAATATTGCAGCGGTAATATGCAATACGAGTCATTCCGCCTCCAATGAACGATGAAAGTGAAGTACATCTGTTACTTGGATGCTTCAGGATAGGTTCGCCCAGCTAAGATCAGAAGTATACGCTCCGACGAGGTCTTTCTCGATAGCTCTCAAGGGTAGCGCACGACGTCAGCAGCGTTGGATCCACCCACAGACTCCAGCTCAAACAACCCCTTTCCCCCCACCCTCTCCACAAACCTCGCCATGAAGTTCTGGTTGTAAGCAACCCCGCCTGCAACAACATACTCGCCCTTGTGGAGAACTTCAATGTCGAAACGTCTCACGATCTAGGTAGGCCCGGGTCAGCTCCTAACTTCTCGACTCTCGTCCCGGCGCTCGAGGAACTCACCTCCGGTAACAGCTTGAACATCTCCATGTATGCGACGTCCTTGCCGATGCAAATTCTCGGCCCCATCCCAAACGAGAACTGCATCGCCTCCAGTTCATTCGACCTCTTCTCGCTTTCCAACCATCGCTCCGGCCTAAATTCATTCGCGTCCTCTCCGTAGAGCTCTCGATCCCGCTGCATCACGTAAGCGTAGGTTGTGATCTCGGTGCCCTCGGGGATGAAATGGCCATCGATGACTTTGCCGCCTTTGGGGGTTATGCGCGCAAAGAGATTAGTCGCAGGCGGGTTCAAGCGGACGCCTTCCTTGATGCAAGCTACGAAGTAGGGCAAATGGCGGCGCGTTTCTTCGTACAGGACAGGTATCGAGAGGTGGCCGGCGTGATCTGCTCCGTCGATTTCCGCGCGAGCGCGAGCGAATGCGCCAGGGGTGGTGGTCATGAAACGCAGGATGGATCCGAGCGCGGTGCCAGTTGTGTCGGCTCCGGCTTGGATGAGCAGAGTGACGTGGGACCGCTTTTGGGTGGGCGTTAGGGGAGAACCGTCAGAGTAGCGGGCTTCGAGGCAGCTGGGTAGTCATCTCTCAGTAGACGTCCACAGCGACGCGAGACTGGGAATACTTACTGCTGCAGAAAATCCGGGGCCTCGTCGAATCCCTTCTCAGCAATCAACTTCTCGCGCGCTGTCACTTGCCTGTCGGCTTCGCACATCAGCCATCCCATGCCGACCTCGTTATCCACAGAAGGCAGAAAGTACCGCCCAACATACGGCATTGGAATGACTTTTTCCCTGAAGAACCTGAAGCGGCCGACAAACCCGAAGAAGTCGAGTCCAATCCTCCAATTCGTCAGGATGAGCTTCTCATCGCGCTGGTTCTTGACGCAACCAAACGCGTCCGTGAACGAAATCATGCTCATGATATCCGCCGCAAATTCTGCCACCTTGTCGCTCAAACAGACGACTCTGCCCGCCTGCGCATGCTCCCTCATCTTGTCCAAGAAAAGCGTAACCTGCCCATCAAACCGATGCTCCCACCGATTCTTCAGCTGCCCAATCGTCCACGGCGCATTCGACAGCGCCTTGCGCAGCTGCCTGTGCTGCTCGCCATCGAGCGTTGTGAAGAGCGACGGCGGACCCAGCGCACCCGTGCCATACAGCCCACTCTTGAAGTTACACTTGGGGTCCCAGTAGATGTCTCTTGCAGCCGAAGGGCGCGGAAAGATCAGCATGGTGGGCGAGATGCGGATTGGCTGGTCAGCTGAAACGGGGTGTCAGCCTGTCAGGGCGGAGATGTGGCGTTGCACCGCAGGTGGTGAAAGCAAGGCGAGGCTGCACGTCATACGACAAACACGTCGGTGTGACGGAGACGGGAGGTGTAGGGACAGCACAGGGAGGATGCATTGTACGTACTGCCATATTTGGCGACCAGGTAAGTGAGGAACTGAGGCTCTCTGTACTTGACCGAGATGATGGCGCCGACGAGCGAGAAGGACGTCGCCCACCACGGTCCAGGGAATCTTGACAGGGGATGGAAGAACTGGCAGTAGACGATACGTAGGAGGAGGGCTGCGAACACACAGCCGGACACGGCAATTACGAATGCGAAGGGCGTGATGCTGAGAGACAAGGCGCCGAGGACACCCATCTTAGGAAAGCAATTTCGTAAGATGTCAGGCGAGAACGAAATCGGAATGTGATGCCACTTGAGCGTGGGCAAGAAGGAAGAGGAAGCAGCTGAAGGATGCAACCAGACGATGCTGTGTTTATCAGTTGAAGGCTGCTGTGCATGGTTGTTACACGATACGGGTAGTGGTCCTTAGCGGTCGCCACCAGCAAACGCATGCCTCAGTAGCTTTCTCCTGTGCTCAATAAGCAAGCTCGAATCCGAGACCAGCCCTGCTGTGATACGTTGCTGGTGCCTCATTCCTGTCCTAAGCACGCATCGAAGCTGCCCTGCAAAGGCTGGGCGAGAAAATCTTGAAGCCCTACTCATGCGCGAATGTCCAGAAGTTGCTTGAGACGAAGCAAGACCACGATGTGGGGCTGACGTATGGTGGTGCCTGTATGGTGGAAGACAAACAACCGGCATGTTCAGGCGTTTGATCGATCGGTATGTATTACAGATAACTTAGGTGGGGCCGTTGATCATTGGGACATGTACGCACCGTAGCCCAACGTATACTCTTTGAATATCCCATCGTAAATCAGGAACGACTAGCTCCGGATGAAAATGCTGTAGCTGTAATAGAGTGTTAAGCAACTTATACCACCACTATCGAGCACTAACCCATCGCTAGACATAAGAAAGCCGATACTGCGCGTTTGTTTCCGATATCTTACTGCCATAGGCAGGCCAATTGGCCAGGCACGGGTGGCATGACTCGTGTCCACAGAGACTCATGTACCCAGAGTAAGCCTCTTCACAAACTTTACGCGGAAAAAAAAACACAGGGTCTCCTCGGTAAAGCAAGGATTGAACGATTAAGCATCGACAAGAGCCCGGCAGAAATAGGTAGGAAGGCGAAGGCGTCTTGAGTACAAACAGGATGCAGTAAATCTCATTTAAAGAATACATTACATCGTGAGATTCAACTCACAAGTAGAATACGGAAGCTACTTATGCTCCGCGGGGTATACATACCGTCGAAGTCTGTTGATACATAATTGAAGCGTGACCTCGTCCATACGTGATAACGACGCTGCAGTTTGGCTCGTAGTGATCGCTGGTATGGCGAGCTGCATTTTCGGTGAACATCCTGGCGCGATGGATGCCACACGCACTTATCTCGCAGGTATATGCGGCCCTCTGATCGTTTGTTACGGTCATGAGGCAACAGAAACCGTCGTCCAATACATCCGTTGCCTCCCCAATTTATGCCTAGAATTTTAGGTCAGATGCATCAGGCCTTGCTCCAAGATTAGATGCAGAACGCTTCCTCTGCCCTTCATGATGTAATTGGCGTATAGGGTCAATGACGTATGGAGGTTGTGACACCGATCGCTCTCGAGTGAGCCCAAGGGGTATTTGTAGTTGACTTTGTGGCCCGTGCCAGGTGGGGGTTCGTGATAAATGGCCTTGGTGTGTATCAGGCTCCGGAAGTATGTGCGAGGAGAGGGTTCGGACAGGAGATCTTGGGTGTAGGTTTTGATTATGTGTTCGCGGTCGTAATTCTCCCGTAGAAGCGGCCGAACTAACGAGCAGGGATGGGTGCGAGTGCGCGTCGAGAACAATGGTTGTTATGTGTGATGTCGTAGGCAGAGAATGGTAGCGTATGGTTGGTGTCTCAAAGGGCTGAGATTGAGCACGGGAAAAAGCTTGGTTGCTTGCGGGGCTGGATGTATGGCTGAGCTGGCGACTAGTCAATTAGTGACTGAACATGCGATTGAAGCCAAACGAGAGAGAGAATGATAAGAGATAAAAACAGACACATGACGTTACACGTAAAGAGACGTCGCTTCGTTCTTCATGACATCGATGCATGAGCATTCCAAACTGTACAATAAGAAGACAAAACATGGAGCCCAACCCCACAATTAAATTGTATGCAGCAACATGGACAAAATTGGCACGGACGTAGAAAGGAATGTTGGGAAAGGTCGACGGACAGAACGGGGAAAGTCATACCCAATAGTTGTTGTCACCAGGCAGGTTTCCAGGCCATATTTGCTCCTGTAGAAGAGCATCCCAGTCTTCAAAGATATTACCAGTTGTCTGGAAAGCAGATCTTTGGCCAAAGTTGGCAGGGGACGTGGCTGGAGGTTGTGGGGCAGCGTTCGCCGGATATTCTTCAGCTGACGCCTGCATGGCGTGCTCTCCCAGATGAGTGCCAACTGGTATATGGAGCCGCAGCTCCTTCTTCATGCGAGCTTTTGTGACTGTTTTCTCAAGTAAAGTCTCAAGCATTCCAGGCTCCATAGGTCGCTGAGTGGTGTCCTCGGGGAAAAGCTGGTCTAGAACAGACCAAGCCGCGCTTGTATCCTCTACGCTAAGTTGCTGGTCGGAGGAGAGAGCTATCGCTAAAAACGAACAGGAATACACGTCGCGGACTCGCCGGGTATACCAGTTATAAGGTGAGTTTGAGTATTGATGCAGTAAACGGGCACAGCGAGATGCTAGATGCAGAGCATCGTGGAAGGTGCTATTTCGGTCAGCCGAGCTGTCTTTGGTGGCACCGTCCAGGAAAGCATTTAAAGCGGTTTGTGAGAGCCGGGTAGAGACTTGCCTGAGAATTTTCGAATGCCCGTACTGGCTTGTGGCAGACATTTCTTCCCGTTGGGTCATACTGCCCATAATCTTGATCTTCAGTAGATTTATTTGACAGATCTCGCTCACCAGGTACTGTAGTGGGTCCGAGTTATCGTAATTATCCCAGTTATATCGTGCCGAGAGCCTCGCCTGTAGTTCGTTGGCCCATAGCATTCTGTCCGTCCTGCCCGAGAAGGGAATGGCTCGCTTTGCTATTGGCGATGTAGAGCTTGTTCGGAATGGACGATCTCGGGGATTATATCGAAGGCACAGGAGAAGCTGCTGTTGACGCGCTGTTTCCGCCTCTACAATCAGCAGGGCCATAGGCGAAAATGGAAACGCGTGCTCTTGAAAGTCTTCCACCTCCTGAAACCTTGTGAGGTCCATTTCGGAGTCTTGGTTAGCCGACCTGCTATGGATATCAAGCTCGGTTAAGTTTTGGTCGGCAATGCTGAGCGGAAGAGAAATGTCGAAGGTGTCCGGGTTGATTGCAGGTTCGCGGCAGAGCTGTTCAGCTAGTCGCGAGTCCAGAATACAGATCTGAGCCCATAATCTACGACGTGTCTCGATCTCTACAGGACCGAGGCCGAATGTAGAGGGATCCCGATGGACACCCAAAGACTGAGCCATATGTATTGTCGTGCCAAGCTGCAGCCATTGCCGTTGAGGGTTTACAGTACCAAGTTCGACGGACTGGTTACGTCCATTAGTACGGGGGCAGCGAATGGTTCTGCTAGATCACTCACCAGGTACAGTACCATAGCTTGCAATAGTTCCATTGAGGCCGCCTGTACAAAGCTTTCGTCCATAATGTTTAGCCTCGAGGTCAACTCCCTTCTCAGTGATGACCATAAAACAACCGCGTTAAAACTTTGAGAATGGTCCGAAGGATTTGGTCCATGTATTATTGAGATGATGGAAGCATAGTACACTGTGCAGAGTAGCGTGGCGAACGCTCGATCAAAACTCGTATTTGACTGCTTGTCACCACTCAGATTTGGTCCCTGAATGGTGGGTATAGTAGAGCCCGTAAACGGTGAGATTTGCTGTGCGGAGTAATGAGGATCTTGGACGTATGCACCTGTATATGCAGCACCTACTGGCATATGCATCTGTGATCGTCTTCTTTGTCTGAAAATGCTGCCCTTCTCCTGCAATGACGGCCAATGCAGTACTCGGACGATAGGGTCGACCCGGTGACTGAACGTTTCGAGCAAGATCTCATGTAACTGGTCGTCGATCATACGTAGCGTCTCTTCCGTTGCTGAACCGATAGATTCCTCAATAAGCACTTCAGGAGCCGCTTGGTTCCCTGTAGGTTCGAACGGCAACATCTAAAGACCATTAGTGGAGGCGCCCTCCGACGATCACACGCACAAACCTCTCCTGCAGCGACGGCCCATGAGTAAGGACTCAGGTATCCCGGAGTCCTTCCATCCACCAACTTTCCTGAGTTTGCGGAGAACCGGTTCGTTCCGATCTCAATCGGAGGAGGTGAATACGATGGTTCCCGTGAAGGCGATCTGCTATCGACTTCTCTCGAGAGGCGAGCTACCTCTTCTTCCAGTTTCGTGAGTTGGCTCCGCTCCACCGGTTCTCGGCTTCCCGGTCTTGATGTAGTTGACGCACCAGATGAACTCGTTTGTTGAACTGGCTGGCAAAGAGCACCGACTTTGATGCAATTTGAGCAGGCTGGTTGTGCGCGGTCACATTTTACTCGTCTTGCTCTGCATCTCGCACATGCCAGTACGTGTCTTCGACGAGTTATGGTGGGGGCATCGCGTCGGCCGTCGTATCTGGACGCCATTTCGAGGCCGTGATCGTAATCGTCACTGTGTGGTTGACTGTATTGAGGATGTAGAACAGTCCTGGAGAAAGCGATCTAGCGTGAGCAAAAACGAGTGAACACCTTGTTCGTGCGAATCTACGGAGGGGATTGTGGGTTCATGTACGGAGAGTAGGCATGCAATAGATGATCGGTGAACTGTTCTCATGCGAATAGGAAGCAAGGTCCCTTGTTCACGTGACAAGCGAAGCGCCAGGCTAAGAAGCTAAGTTACGCCCGGCAGCACCCTATTTTAGGTCAGCCATCGAATCAAGCATACAGCCTTGCGGCATACAGCAAAGCTCCCTGTAATCTAGAATGTTATGCGAAATAGGGTGAGCACATACCACGTAGTGTAAGATAGGTAGGGAAGCCTCGGTTCAGTCTCACCTCATCCCAGGCCTCCGATGGTAGTCTGATTCTCGAAAGCGTACCGTAGGCGAAGATGGTACTTACCTATAATACCAGACTCCATTCTGCAGACCAGACTTATACAGCTGCGTCATAGTCGTCCACTTTACTGATGGGATACGGCACACGAACATGGACTCGGGGGCGTCGGAAGGCTCAGACGGTCGGATCCGGATCGTCCTCACACGGTGGGTTTGTACACGGCTGTCTCCCGGCATTGCTATGTGCAGGGTTTCTCGGACCCCACGGCGATGTACCTAGAGGCCACTAGAGCGGCCGCAGAAGACGCTACCGCAAATTACACCTAGGCCCGTCGGGCGATGGTGCCAGCATTCGACGGCAAAGTGGATGGAGCCTCGCATCCCCTCGCTTCAAGATGACCGTCTCGTCTGACAAATTGTGCACCTACTCGGGCAATAGAGCGCTAGTGCATAGCTGCTCCGTCTGGATATAGCGGCCAGTGCAGATTCGATTGCCGCACACGTAGGTAGTCGAGGAAGTAACCGGGAAAGCTTGGCCCTGTTATGGTACCAGCGGGATTTGCAGTTGTATGGTGCCCTGGAATGTTCCTTGGAGCGTGGTTGAAACGCCCGTGGAAGGGGTAGGCGGGTCAGGCTGAATTCGGGACAGGATGGACAGAAAACACAGGCAATGTCATGGTGATGGCGGAGAGCGGGGCGTAAACCGCAGCATCGATTACCTATGGATGTCCGGGCGCTTGTCCGCTCGACGTTGCCATGTCGATGCTGCGCCGGCGGAGTTGATGAGGTGTGATTAAGGTTAAGGTTAGGTGGTGAGGATGTAGGTAGGTCTTCCACGACGGATGGTCGTTCGGGGCCGGCGTGCAAGATGCAGTGCAGTGGGTAGGTACCTAGGGCTAGTAGGTAGGTAGGTATGCTGCATGGCGGCTGCCTGTGTGGTCTGCGGAGGTGGGTAGATAGGTAGGTAAGTAGGTAGGTAAGTAGGTAGGTAGGTAAGTAGGTAGGTAGGTAAGTAGGTAGGTAGGTAAGTAGGTAGGTAGGTAGGTACCGTAGGTAGCCATTATGCACTTTGAGCACTGTCGTGTCGTGTCGTGTCGTGTCGTGTCGTCGCGCTCGCCGTGCCCTAACCCAGACATCTCTTCGCACATTCACAGTGGTGCATTTCCCGCTGTTGTGCTGGCGTGATGCGCCTATGAAATGCAATGGCATGTTCCGTATCGACCGCGTCGCGTCAGTGGCCGGGAGTAGAAGGTGCGCTCCAACGCGTGCCTTCTCCACTCGCGAGACGCGTCGCATTCACTTCCACGATCCGTAGGTAACGGCATCCAGGACAGTCCTGCTCACACCACACGACTTCTTTTGCGAGAGCCTTTCCTTTCTTTTGCGAGAGACTTTCTTTCCCTTTGCGAGAGCCTCTTCTCTTAGTTCCAACGTATCCTGGCCCCCCGACACTAGCATGCCGACCCACACCCTGCTGCTACAGTCTTACCTAGGTAAGCGACACAAGATTTAGCCTTGCGCCCCACAACGGCTCCAGCTCGCCCATCTCTAACTCAGTGCCACGGGCAGCGCACTCTGTGGTCTTGACTCGCCTCTGTGCGAAGCCATGCTACTTCAGTAGCTTGCTGCCGCCCAAGGTACGCCCCAAGGTACGCCCCAAGGTACGCCCAACGGCCAGAGAGCGGCACCATGGGCGACGGGGCCGCGACGAGCCGCACGCCAAAAATGGCTGCGGGACCCCACCACAGTCGCAAGCTCGAATCAGCCTACCCTCAGTGGCTGCCTCGCCCACAATAGCGGCCCCTTCCTTTTAGGACGGACCTCGAGTACTCACAATATCGTGTGCACACTTGCGGGGCAACATGTAGGATTGCATTCGGGAACCCCCTCCACGCTTCGGAATCGGCAGGGCCGCACGGGGCCAGCGATCCGCCATCAGATCGGGACAATGGCTGGACGCTGGAGATGCTGCCAAGTATCCACCACCTACTGGATCCCGATGTCATTCGCATGGATCCTCAGGCTCCCAGTGCCCCTGCATTTGCATTTGCACGTTGCACCACCCATGAGCTTGCAGTTAAATGCAGCCTGCTCCTCGGCCGGGATCGACGCCGCAACCTCTGTCTGATGAGTCCACGTTCCTGCCATTTCGTCACCGTTACCGTTCTGTCGGAGCGCTCATCTGGCCAGTACCTACACGAGCCAGGCTACGAGCCGCCTCCCAAAACAGTGCAGTACAGCTCTTTTCCGAAGCATATAGGTAGCTGAATGCCACCCCATCCGTCCAAAACAAACGAGCGGAAATTGGCGCTGGGACAGAAGGTCACCAAACTTTGCAGGGAAATCGAGTCCGCCCTGCGTTTACTTCTATCTATTCCAGAATTACCGACTCGAACACGTGGACACTGTTAATGCTATACGCGGCGCGGGAAGTGGAAGCGTGGAACTGGAATTGGCAGGTGCCAAGAGACCGTCTCTATCAAGCAGTATGTATCTAGTACTCACATGCATACTCCGCTCTCCAGAACCACACTTCTAGGCCACTTTTGGAAGCAGATGCGAACCAAAATAACAGCCGAAAAACCTTAGGCAAGGATACCTATGCTTGGAGAGCGGCAACGAAGGCTCTGCCTTCATTCCCTTGCGACACTTTCGCAAAAGATACCCCGGCCGCGTCTCCCTGCTGCGCGACATAGCGCTGCACAACTTTGAGCCACATTGCTTTCTCTGCCCTGCTCGCACCCCTTCCCTCCCAAACCCAAACGGTCTTTCCTGCATCCAACAGGAATACATCATTTCCATCCAGATCGTCCATCTCGATTCCATTTCCCTCTTTGGCCAGGCTGAATGAGAGTTGGCCTTCAGAGTCGCTTAGCCGGAACAACTTCTTCGTCTCACGTGCCGTCGCGCTAGACACTGGCCTTGGAGATTTGAACCTGGTCTCCAGTAGGGTGATATCGCCGCCGCCCAGGTAATCTACCACTACTTTGGAACGCGACTCGGCTTGACTCAGGACCTCCACTTCGACATGCTTCGCGATAGTCATGTCGTTGACCACTTGTGCCGCCTTCAATTTTTCCATCGGTGCACAGTTCTTGCCCTGCCACACAAAGATCTTGTCACCCTTGTCGAGAACAAAAACGTCGTCCTCGTCCAGGTTTTGCCATGTGGGCTCTACCTCGTGAACGAGGATGGAATCGCGGCCCGCGCCAGCACTTGGGTGCTTGAAAATACGCAGCAGCATGTTGGTGTGTTCCGGCTCTTCATTGGTCTCGACGTGTGTAAAACCAGAGCTTACCCCTCCCCGCAAGATCTTCAGACGCGGGAATAACGCGGAAAACGCATCCGAAGGTGCCGATTGTAGCTCTCGATGTTGGGTGGCCGTTCCGTGGAGAAACTCATCCAGCTCGACTGTTTTGTACGCTGCTGTGCCAGCCTCATCTTGACTGGTATGGCTTCCTAACCAAAAGAAAATAACATGCACCATCTCACTCTCGTCTTCATTGCCGCCCTGTTCGCCTGCGGCTCTCTTTATCCGATCACTCTTCAGGACGATGTAGGAGTCGCCTTCATGAAACGCGCCATACTGTTCTTGAGGCAAAGGCACGACCTCGAAAGCTTCGATGCGCCAAATGAACAGGCCTGGTTCGCGTCCAATGATGCCATTGTTCCAGGCTGGCTCTGTAGAAGCGGACTGGTGTTTAACCTTGTGATCGAGATCCGAGTTGATCAGTGCAACGTTAGAATCGCGCCAGTCATACTTTTCCAAATGGACGAGACCTTCGTGGGGTGGCATGGAGGGCTTCGATCAAGGGAGTGTATAGGAATTGTCGCCACAGCCGTTTATTCTCAGGAGAAGCAAGTCCCGGAAAAGCCTTGTAAGGAGTAGTGTCGATGGGAAGGTGTTGAGGTTGTTGTTGTGAGGTACGGAGCTGGAGCAGGGTTCCAAGCTTCGGCGGGGAATTTCCGCACCTAGGTAGGTAGGTAGGTACTTGAAACGCGGGGCGTTTTCGAGGCTGTTTCATTCAACGTCATCTTTCACCAAACATCGCTGACACCACGAGGCAGCCTACACATGACAATGCACCAGCTTTCCATTTCCTGTCGAGATCAAAGCTTATACTGGACCCCGTCCGCAGGACCGCAAGGACAGTATTCACGCGGAGCCTTAACGTATGCGGTTCTACCAGGCGCTAGGCCACCACTACCTCTTCCAGCTGCAACAACATTCTGCTTGAACGATATTGTTTGGGAGGAACATGCGCCTCCAAATCATTATCATCATCATCATGGATTACAACGAAATTTTTTGGGCTGCACCGAGTAGCACGTACACGCGACCTCACCATTCAGACGGCAAGCAGCAAAGTCGTAGGCCACCAGGCTGACCCATCCTCAGTCACGTGGTCTATACTTTGTACGAGGACATGCAGGATGGAGCTCTTGTCAGACATGAGGAGTGGATATATCATGGTAGGTATAATCTCCTTCGTTGGACGGCCATCCGATAGCTCCAGTCCCTTCGCGATTCTAGGCGGACGGATACGAAGTAGGTGAGAGTGTATTACTACTGACCAATCACACATGTAAGGTCTAAACTCGGGTCATCACGCAGTGTACCACATATACCCGGTGAGTTCTCTATTGATCCAACTGCCAGACAACTTTTAGAAGATCACGCTGGTTAGCATCACTCTGATCATGATTGAATTACCTCAACCCGTTTTATTGCCACTCAGGCTTGGCTCCGTGCAATCAAGATTATTCTCAGCTAAACCATGCTACTACATCGTCGTTTCTGTGCGACTGACGTGTCTAAGCACACAAAGAATCTCTGCATACGTAGATCGACTCCTCGCGCCTACAAGATCTTTTGCATCAGGTCAAGCGTACGCAATATCAGGGATTTCCGAGTCAACAAAACTGGTCGATTCAATCGGTACACGACCTGTGCAGTTCCCAAGGTACGCAGATTTTCCCAAGCCTGCAATCCTTCCCAACCAATCCCCCCCCCTCCCCTTCACTCGCACGAGTATTCCACTCAAACGCAACATCCCCGCGTGGACCTTCTGCCCCGGCGAATCTGCCTACACCACCCCCCCTCGTCAAGCCCGTTTGGGTCGCCCACGGGCATCATGGGATTACGCAACGTTGTCGGTAAAAGGGTAACTGCACCCTTTTCACCCACCATGCCGGGCACGTACCCCGTGTCACGGCTAGCCCATGCAGTCTGTCCTATCTCGTGCACATGGTCATCATCGCCATGCAACGCTATGCGTGCTCGCTTAAGGCGGTGCAAGATGTCGCATCCTGAGGACCCGCAGCCACTCGCGATCCGATCGACAGCGTGGCAGAGTATCGCATGGCATGGCATGTCATGGCATAGATGGCTTACATGCAGCCACGACCTGCTTCCACTACCGTTCCAAACGGGCATTTTGAAATGACCGCCATGGGCGTTCGGAGGCGGCTGTGTGTTCACGCGCTGCCCGTTGGGACTCCGAGTGTGCCTTATGCAGGTCTGAATCATACCTATGTCAGCTCCATGTCTGAGCTTGGGTCTGAGCTTGGGGCTCCTCTTCCGCAGCCCTACGCATGCTGTCGAGGCGGAAGTTGCCGGTGCGTGCAGCGGACCTTGGGGTCGCTTGGTCTGCGAAATGCAGGGTCGTGTCGGGGATGGAGGATGGCCGGCAGTGGAGTGTCGGCGACCTAAGTGTGGATGCGAGTGGCCCGCGTACCTAGTAGGTCATGCTACCTAGGTATGCGTACGCTATTTGCGGACTAGACTAGCATATGATTGCTGAAAGGAGTTGTTGTTGCTGGTAGAGAGCGACTTTGTCACGGTTTAGGAGTACGTCTTGCGAGAAAGCTCGGGTACATCCCGATATGGAACGGTCTGTGAGCCTTGGTATCGCTCACGATCTTGCCATGAAAACGTTGTTAGCCAACCAGCAGCGCTCGTCTAGCTGCATCAATAGGATCGAAGGAGTCATGCGCTTTGCTGACAACCAACATTCTCGAGGAGACTCTGCGCGGACATTGAACGGATAGGTACGGGGGCTTTGCACCTACCCAATATAGTCGAAGATTATACGTAAGCCGCGAACCACCAGTGGTGTTGATGGCGCATCACAACAGGGCCATTGACACCGCTATGAGAAGAGCATGCGGACTTGGTCGTGACGTCCAAAGGAACACGAAGTTGTCGCAGGAGGCATAGACATTGAGTCTGCCGTAGTATAGATCTTAATCTTGAGCACTAATCCATTATGAGCAGGGAATTATGTCCTCATGTAATTACATTTTGTCCCGTGTTGGAAGAGTAGTAGGTACGACCCGACTAATACCTTTAAAGAACGCCGATGTAAGACATATTTTATCTGTCCATCCATTTCACTATATCCTCATATTCAGTTCTGCAACACTTGGCGTAGGGTACGGGTACGGTAGTAAAGTGAAGTTATTCGAGGCTCAAATAGGAAGGTTGGTCCTGTACAGTGATTGGTCAGATCCGCCTTTAAGTGGGTATCACGTGGATATCACACAACTTGGATAACATCAGGTCTTCCAAACAGCCTATCAAGATATTGTACCTACCTACCCTCGCAAAGGCAATATGTGCTGTGCCAAGCAGTTCTGCCTGCACAGCGGACACTCGGGTTTCTCCCTCGCCCAGTCGCTAATACACGTCCAGCAAAACACATGCCCACACGTCGTGACACTAGGATCCTTCATCCCCTCCAAGCACAGCGTGCACTTCCTGTTATTCTCCCCTATCCAGGCCATTGTCTCATCATCGTTCAACTCGTACCGCGGCCCATCCGCAACCGGCGTGTTCGTCCACTTCTGCAGCTCCGTCGGCGACGCCGCCTGCCCCGTCGACGCCTCGAACAGCAGCGCGTTGTTGGCGCTGTACGCGTTGGGGTCGAGCGAGACTTCCGCGCCGCCGCCGACCATGGCCGAGGTGCCCATGCCGGTGCCCAGCGCGCTCGTCTGCAGCGCATCGCGGGACACGGTGTTCTGGAGGTGGAGGTATGCCTGGACGGCCATTTGGAGGATGAGCAGCACGCCGAGGACTTCGTAGCCCATGCGCTGGTCGCTTTCCTGCACGTGGCGCGTGAAGATGTAGCGGAGGTTCCATATCCGCTTGGAGAGGTGGTAGTAGCTGCCCGCGAAGTAGAAGGTTGCCAGGGAGAGAGCGTAGACGGGGGACGGGGAGGTGATGGTGTCGAGGTTCTGGAGGATGTAGTTCTGCACGCGGGCGGCGAGGGGTGTGGACATGGGCTTCGAGCTCCCGCTTTCGTGGGCGTGCTGTTGTGCTTTTGCGCGCTGTCGGCCGTAGTTCTTTAGGTTTGCTTCTAGCTTTGCGCGGATCCTCTTGCGGAAGGCTGGCAGTATCCTCCCTAGCACATAGGGTCCCAGCACGCAGCTCAGGATGTAGGCGGCTCTTCTCGCCAGATCCGGTAGTCTCCCGCTCTCCCCCTCCACCTGTATGATATCGCAGTACTCCTCGCCCAGCGTCCGGTTCCCAATCAGCGTTGTGAGGCCGAGGTACATGAGCTCTCCGAATACGCGTGTTTCGGACGTGTATGTGTGCGCATATCGCGCGCCTTTGACTTTGCGGAGGAGCGAAGTGAGCTGTTCAAGGAGCACGGCGCTGAAGTAGGCGTCTTTCTGGTGCGAGCGAATAACATCGGGCGAGGTCGCGAACGGGTATACGAATCGTGGTGCGGTAGACATGGTGGAGTATTTTTAGGAGAGAGCCAGGCAGGCAACGGATGTGCGCAACAGCGAAAGGATAATTGTCGCGATACAGCGACTGATGTTCGCACGCCGGCGATACCTATGGTTGCACCTCGGCTTGTGATCGGAAGGGAGCTTGGGCCACCCTTCACGAACGTCGTGCCGGATCAGGACCGTCACCATTCGAGGCCTTGGAGAAGCACATTCATATCGTTCAATCTCCTATCTAGGTGAACGCTAAGTATCCATCCATAGTGAAGAAAGACAATCTCATAAATAGCGTCGTGATCCTCCCTCTTCACGCACCATGGACCAAATTCGCCAGGTTTCAACGATGGACTGTGCCAGTTGAATGCAAACGACCGATCCAGGTTCGGCTTGCATAGAACACGAGGTATCTGGCCTTCCTAGTTTACGGAGAGGAGCTCGAGAAAAATCGCGCTCGCATACCTTACGGATAGAGCATCAGTGACACGCAATCGCTTCCGCATTCTACCTCAACTCGATGTGATGCCCAGAAAGTGTCACACTCTCGCTCAGCAACTATAATGGCGACAACTGAAGCTACCTAGACACGCCATGCTTCTGACAGAATGGGAACAAACAGTGCTAGCCCTGCTCTCCTAGGATTCTTTAGACCCCCAATGTGAAATGCGAGACATGATTTACGACCTTCTATGGACTGAGGCCCCTAGCATGTCAGGCGACTATATGTTCGATACCTTTTTACGTCTAGTATGGTTGTGTACAAGGGGACTTCAGTGTAGGTATATTGGATTTTATGTACTGACGATGGAAGGCTCCCAGGCTGATTCTCTACCAGGTGATACACTACCGTAAAATTCCCACAACGGCTCCTCGCCCGCAAGCCAATTGAACAAGAGGGCCTCGGCCAATTCCATAGGAACTCAACATGCCATGTCCCCTCGATTTATTCAGACGATCCGAACACATACATCTCATCGTCGATGCACCCACGTTATGCCCAAACCCTTCTCGTGTGGCTTGCTGGTCTCCACGACTGCAACCCTGCCGGATTACCACAGGGGATGGAGCGCAAATGGGAAATGGATCCTTTGCACAAGTATAGGCTTCACTACCCGTGGACTCGCTACTAGCCGACGCCCAACCGAAGAGCTTGTGCTTCAGGACTAGTCTTGCTTACCGCGAGTGGGAAAATGGGTCTAGGAAATATGTCCTTTACAGTACCGAGCACAGGAGGACGAGTACGAATACGAGGACGAGGACGAGGACGACAAACTAGTCTACCTACCTAGAGCACGGCTGGTGGAGGTTATCCGGAGACGCCGACGGCAAGGGACATGGCGATTGTCCTTCCAACCCCATGCATCCCTCACCAGAGGTGTTCGACTTCTCAGGCCTGGTCCCTCCTGGAAGATTGTGCCGGGCGCTGTCCACCTTCTCGTGCAGGGGCGATTGAGGTGCACCTGGCAACGCCGCACGCGCAGAGACCACTACGGAAATGAAATAGACTTGGCCAGGTGTGTTGCCGCCGTCCCGCAGGTCTGTGGTCCGGCCGTCGTACGCGAATGGTGGACCGAGGTGCGCAGCCAAGATGGATAGAACATGTTTGATGGTAATGCTCGTTTCGTTTTCTCGTCGTCACAAGCCTTCTGCAGCCCAAGGAAGAACCCGTAGAGCTGCGTGTGGTAGTCTAACCGCAGAAGCCGCATCGTGCCGCGGAACGCCAGCAACTTCAAGCGAGGCTCGCCACCGCCGTTGTCCAGGCACAGGCGGAAGAAAGCCGTTCTTTCTTTCTTTCTTTCTTTCTTTCTTTCTTTCTTTCTTTCTTTCTTTCTTTCTTTCTTTCTTTCTTTCTTTCTTTCTTTCTTTCTTTCTTTCTTTCTTTCTTTCTTTCTTTCTTTCTTTCTTTCTTTCTTTCTTTCTTTCTTTCTTTCTTTCTTTCTTTCTTTCTTTCTTTCTTCTTCTCAGGCACACGATCATGTGCTCTGCTATCGAGGGGGTGGAGAAGTTGTTGGAAGGCCAGGCATTCAGGGCGTATCCTTCCAGAGACGGCGATGCACCTCGTCACGGATCTCGCGTAGAAATCTGAAGAATCCGCGACGATATTCTACCTCTTGCGTGGCCTGCTGCTGCACCAAGACCAACGCATTTCCTTAGACGAGTCATCTCTTGCGGTGTCATTCCGAGGACGGGAGATGGAGATTGCCGGCGAACCGTCAATGGATCCGATGGGATGGGCGCCTGTGGCCGGTGTTGGTTGCCAAGGGACACTGGGAAGGCGCGTCAGAGGGAGGTACGTTTAAAGGAAGATCCGTTCCAGGGACGGTACGTCCAGAGGAAGTCGTTCGGAGGAAGTTGTCCCAAGGAAGGGGAGATACGTGGTAGACGGCAGACGTAGCTGGGGTTGGGCAGAGAGCGAATTTATACTGCTCGACGGCGGATCTTCTGGGGATTGCCAATGGCAAGAGGGTGTCACGAGTCGATGTCCTGCATCGTCGTCCATTTTCGATGAATGTACTGGGGTTTGTCCTGCAGGTACATGGGGGGCGTACCGTGGTTGCGATGGGGCATCGACGTGCGTATGTGTATGCCGTGGGAAGTGAGGATTCCTCGTCGTCAGGCGCGTCCAGGCCGCGGTGGTGTAACGCCACGTTCTCCACCACCGTCGCGGAACGTCCGTGATACCGCTCCGATAGTTCACGTGGGTGCGATAACACTTGTGTATCTAAAGTATATCATGCCATTTCAATCCTGCAAACGTGCGTGAGAGGTACGGAAAGGTTGCAGGTGTACCGTCATCTCCCAACCCTTTGCACCATTTCACCAGCAGCGTGGTTTTCTTCATTGTTTCCTTTCGTTCCTAACAGGATATGATACGTACGCTGATCAACAAATGTGTAACCCCAAGCCCCCTCAACCCCGTAGCAAAACGCACAAGTCCTTGACATCCTCCCCCGCCACTTTCTTCATCGCTCTCCAACCACGGTACAAGTCCATCGCCACTGGCCACGGCTGTCCCACAGACCCTGTATACCGCTTCTGCGAAGCACCAACGAATCTAATCTCGCCGCAAAAGGGTGAGGGCGACGATCTTGTGAGAGAGAGACGACGATAGGACGATGGTGCGGTCCAGCCACATGGCGAAGGCGTTCCAGGCTTTCCGCAGCAGCAACAGCAATGATGCTCAAAGGCAGCTTCCAGGATGCTGATGACGGTAAAAACGTCGCTCTTCGGACGGAACGCCATGGGAGGATCTGGATCTTCCTCGTTAGCATCGATGGCGTCGTGCTCGGGCGTATCTTCAGCACTCAATATGCCCTCGGAGATCATCAAGCGATGAATGTAGTGGTTGAATGGCGCGCATCGCAGACTGGGTATAGCGACCATCCATAGGAGTCCATACAGTGGCCGGAATGGTCGCCACCCTGGTGGGAACCCCTGGCACGTGATTACAGTGGCATCTGCGGTTGCGAGGTTTTCGTTGTTGAGTGCAATCTCAAGCAGTACTTCATGCATGAGACCAGGATCTCTCATCCACACGTTGGCGTTGCGGACAAGCTTGAATTGGGCGATGCCAATGCTCTCGATCCAGCCGCGTAGAGCATCCATGAGGTTTTGATAAATCCCCAAATTCGCGGTGTAATAAGACGATTTAAGATCAAACTTGTTGGACCCGTAGTATATCGGCACTGTTTCGGCGCGTATTGCTCGGCACACTCGCGTGATGGGCGGCGCGCGTGGGCGTAGCGGACCGGACATGTTGCAGTCGATGATATGATTAGTGCTGATGACCTGTTTATAGGTTATGTTTCGAAGTTCAGCTGGGAATGTAAACTCCTCCTGTAAGCCTTTCGGTGGATCCTGTTTGAAAAACATACAGACACTATCGCGTAGAGGAGTATGTTCTGGGTCTACGTTTCTGATCTACGTTTCTGATCTACGTTTCTGATCTACCGCTCAAGGCGAAGTGTTCTTATATAGTGTATCCGTACTTGTATGCTGAAGAGTTTGCGAAGAAAGCGAGTCACGGGTCTTCAAACAATCGAAGACACATGTTGGAGAATGGGGGGCAGTTGCAGTATAGGGGTTCCTAAGATGCGTCCAAGCATGCGCTGACAGTCGTCCATGACTATAGTTGCAAGTCGTCCATGACTATCGTTGCAAGTCGTCCATAACTATCGTTGCAAGTCGTCCATAACTATCGTTGCAAGCCGCCCGAGATCATCGTTGCAAAACACCTACCCATCATCAGCGCCGCTTCCCATTCTACCGACAAGAACAACAAATGTATAATAAGAATGAACGAGGGCAGACGCGGTGTGTGATGTGAATTTCTTATCACAGTCGACGCCGGAGTCGTTGGAACACCCACCACCGGACCTCTCGGCGGACCAAAGCAACGTCCGACCCCAAAGTCCGACCATCATGAGACCACTGACTCGTCACCCGTCGACCGCGCCGTGTCGCACGGGGGTATCGTACGGAACAATGGGTGCACGGATGATGCAGTGCAGTGCAGTGGCAATGCTGGCACTGGCGGCTCCCATCCTTCCGTCACAACGGACGGGCCCCCCCTGCCACCGAATCAGCGGCTCCGCGAACCCCCTCGTCGACCAACCCCATCCCCCATCCACCCATCCACCCATCCACCCATCCACCCATCCACCCATCCATCCATCCCCGTCGGCCGCTCTCGCGGCCGCGCGCAGGACCATGAACAATGGGCCAAAATGCGATTCCTGCCTTCAGCCGCCGGCGGGCCTCCTGCGCGCGGCTCCAGGGGGCGTCCCTACAGGCAGCGCGCATCACCCGCGCCAGCCCTCGCTCCTCGTCCGTGGCGAACGGCAACGCGGTAGGAACAGACTAGACTAGGTAGACTAGACTAGACAGGACACACCGTAGACCAGGTGGACTACCTAGCATGCGCGAGGCTTTCTGGATAGGTAGGTAGATGCCTAGGAACACGTACGCAGGTATGGAGGCAACGCGCGAATCCGAGGCGGCTTTTGTGGTGACATCTGGCCATCTGGAGACGCAACCCAACGCAAACACGCGCACGATCCGCGACGCAAACTCTATGATTCCCTCGATTCCCGCACTCCCTGAGCGAGGCTCTGATGAGATCCCCGCCCCGCAAATCGAAATCTTGCGCCCATGACACGGCCTAGTTTTGCCCGGCCACGACGGCACCAGCCGCGCGGGCGCGCACCGCGCCAAAGCCGGCTCTTTTTTTTTTTTCCCCTAGTCTTTCCAGGGAAGAGAAAAACGCGATTCAGGGAACCGACTCGAGGAACCGATTCAAGGAACAGGGCCCTGGAAGCGTTAGCGTTTGAAGAGATGCCCTTCCCTGGATGAGCGGGCGTCACGTCCCCCCCCTCCCCCCCACCAAACACCGACACTTGGACTGCAACCCGAATCCGAACCCGCCCCCTGCTCCCAGAAACCCCGTGAGAGGGACCGGACAGCACGATGCTCATTGCTGTCGAGGCTTGTTCCGCGCCACTGCCTCGCCCGACCTACGACCTACGACCATAGAGCAAGCGGGTCTTTCAATCTCCGACGAGGCGCAGTCCGCAAACGACGCCACGCTTCGGCGCTGGTGCCGGCCCTTTGCACGTCAAAGACGAGACGTCTTGGTGTGCAGCAGCCCTCGTTGTGCGACCACGAAGCGCCCTCCTCCGTCCTAGGTACGTGATTCCATCGATAGAATGAATAAAACAGACCGGCGACCTGCATCCGCGAACGACAACACGACACCCTGCCCGCAGAAAGAGCTTCTGCCCTGCGTGGACGGTGGCCCTGCTAGCTACCTAGCCGGGCTGCGACTTTTATGAATTTTTGTTTTCACTTTTCCCATTCGGCGCAGCCGCCACCGGGAGCGCAGACATGGGTTTTCGTGTCGTTGTCGCGAACGGGCGGGTGCCCCGATGCAGAAAAGCCGGCGCGTTATTGGAAACGCAAAAAGCTTCGAGTGCTCGGCACGGCGCAGACGATCCGCAGCGCTAGATACCTGCACAGTACGCGTTGGTATGGCCGACCGAGCGACCGAGCGACCGGTCCCTGGATGCCTTGCACACGACGCAAACAGCGTGGCAGACGTTTCGCTCGTCTTCGTGTGCGGCGGGCGAGACGGCGACTTATGCAATCAGGCTTGTTGGGAGCAGACTGAGGGAGGGAGAGAGAGAGAGAGAAAGAGAGAGAGAGAAAGAGAGAGAGAGAAAAAGAGAGAGAGGAAAGGAGAGAGAGGGAAAGAGAGAGAGAAAAGGGCAAGGCGTGGCAGGACCCCGCAGAAGGCATTCCACGAATGATGGCGACATGGCCAAGCTGGGAGGGGAGGGGGAAGAGGAGAGGCGGGATCGAGCCACGCTCCGGGCCCCCGAACCATGCACAACTAAAGACGGCGCTACTTGCCGCTGCTATGAATACCGAGCAGCGGCACGGATATGGGTCTGATCTGCTCAGTCCATGTGCATGGCCGACAGCGATCAATGCTCACAATGGTCCATCACCATCACCACCACCATCCAACGTCCCAACGTCCCCACAGCCTTACCACACAATCCATGGAGCAGCGTACCACGCTCGCTCTCGGGCAAGCAATGCGACGCCGGACCTGGTGTCACTGCCGTCCAATCATCACCCCGCTCTGCAGGCTGCATGTCCGCTGGCCTCGTTTCGGCATCGTGACACACCAACACGATCTGGATCGTTTGCCGTGCGTTATCGATCATCGCGACCGACGCCTGTTGTGCGTGGACGTGCACATGTCTGCTGTCAGCGCGCAGAACTCTTTGTCGGCCAAGTGCGAAACCGTCGTTGTCACGTAGCCCGTGTCTTGCTGCCTAGCCACCACGGCAATGGTCCAGGTAGACCTCGGACATGGGCTGCTTGCATCATCGGGACCCAACTCCAGAGCTTCCCCACGTCGCACGACGCAAAGGGGACCCTCGCAATGGCCATCTCCCCTGCCCGCACCAATCAGTGCTCCTTCGGGCCTGGTTTCCTGCTCGCACCAGCAGCGCCGCAGGGTTGCTGTCCCGCCACACCAAGGCACGCAGGTGCACCATGTTTGCTGTTCTTAGCGCAAACCCACTGTGTCCGACCATGCGCTACTTAGCCATCACCATCACGCAGTCAGCTTCCGTGCACACCTTTCGAAACACATGACGTATGGCGGAAACGAACCCTACTTCTTGGCTCTAGTGTAGTGGCACGTTTCGGACTGCATGTGGGGGCGAAAGAGGCCCACGACCGCGTCAGAACCTTGGGGGCCGAACCCTTGTCTGGTGCACGCTGCGGACACGAATGGTACTGAAGAGTTGGACGGTAAAGTGTCAAATGCCCTTGTTGGGGCCATGCAGATAGGCTACGGATGCTGGAAGCAATCAAGGCCGTACGGGGGTATATGGGAAGTAGAGTACAGGTACATGCGCCTTGCAAGGGGTGCAAATGCGTATGTGAAAAAGCAACGCTAGGACGTGAACGTGGCGGCGTACGCCGCCCATCTTTCGCAGAGAGCCGTCCTTCTCTCGCTGGATGATGCTAGTGCTCAGTTTCTTCCGTCTTGACCCTGTGTCCCTCTCCGTGTACGTCGTGAAACATGCCGTCCGAGTCGTGGCGAGGGGCTTTGTAGGGTCCTAGCACCCGAGCTGTTGCGTCGGGCAGTCGAGAGTCGGGTTTGGGATCAACATGGAATGGCCCCGATGCAGCCTCCCCGTTCGCCTGGTCGGGGGGTGGCGTTGGATGTGACATTCGTGGTGGAGACTCGCTGTCGCGTTTTTGTGACTTGGAAGGAGGGAACGTATCCTCGACGGACTCGTCGAGCTTTCTCTTGCTGCCTGGTTGATGTTCCGTACAATTACAATGACCATGACCACGCAGATGTACATCTCTCCACTTGGCGTAACTTGCATCTCTCTCGCGCTGATACGTCTGGGAGAATGCACTCAAAATGGTCATCCGCTGATTAAAATCCTCGAAGCTGAGAGGTGGTGTCGGGTCGAACTTTGGTGTGTTTGGTGGTGGATGGCTCCATGTATCATGGCAATGTGGACACTTGACCACTCCTTCGTCGTTGTCTGATGCACCCTGCGGGTATCTCGGAGGTTGTTGCGGAACAGTAGCACTCGCAGGGAGCGAAGTAGCTTCTGCTGTCAGAGGGTCTGAAGGTAGAGTCGATGAAGGAACCGGTGGAGGTGGCATGGTGTTCATTTCGTTGAAGAGGGCGGTGTGTGGTAAAGGTGGCACGTCCGGGCGGATTAGGTACGAATCAGAACGTTCCCGGCGGCGTGGGGAAATCATGTCAGGAGCGTCTTGGTGAGGGCCGGTGGAAGATGGCGCGGGATTGCTGCCGCACATAGGTGGATGTGTTGGGATGGCGAGGGAATATGGCTGGTGGGAAAAGGAATCCGAGGGAGGTGTGAGAGGATGGGTTGCAGTGTGTCGAGCAGGGCGATGGTGGCTTTCGGGTTTTGGTTCCAGTGGAGACGTGTTTCCTGGAAGCATGGTTGTGGGGGCTTGGGAGGTTGCAGAGGGAAAGACGGCAGAGTCTTGGCGTGCGTTGATGGGCTTCCCCGCCGTCTGCTCGCGTGGAGAGAAGCGCACAGGATGGCCGTCGAAGGAAGGCCCGCGGTACGTAGATTCAGCCGAAGGGAAAGTTGGTGTCGTCTGGTGGCGCGGCAGGAATGGGTTCTCGCTGCGGTCCTGGTGCTGCGAGGGCGGCGAGGATTGGGTGTTCAGCTGGGGGTTTGCTTGCGTCGTCCGTGGAGACACAGGACCCTCGGGTCGGGGATGCTGATTGATGGCCGTCCACGAGGCATTGGGTGGGTGTGGGGTTTCACGAGACTGGGGCATAGGGACCATGTCTCTGAGACGAGGCAGAGAAGGAGGGAGCTTGCGATGCATGGCAGGACGGCTTGTGGGGAGAGGTGGAGGTAAAGACGCAATCTGGGTGGCGGCGAGGACAATGGGCCTTCGGCGGGAGCGGGCCGCGGCAGAGTTATGAAGCGGTTGGTCTGGCCGGTGGGAGGATGCGGCGACGCTGGGAATGAAGGTGCACAAGGGGAGCGAGGTGAATTCTCAGGGACGAGCGTCCATGGCATACGGTACAGTAGGTAGGTAGGCAGGTAGGTTGGTAGGTAGGTAGCAGAGCAGCAGCAGAAGGCCTGGCAGTGGCAGGTGCGGCGTAGACGCAGACGGGGGAGCGAAGGATGCGTCCAGTGGCATAGGTACAGCACAGGCAAGCGGCCGGGAGGCTTCGTGGTGGTCTCGCTAGGGGAAGAGGCGTTCTTACGGGATGTTGAATAGCGGGTCGATCCAGGGTGCGTCCAAGGTGACCTGCAAATCATCTCGGGGGACGGCGGGACTGGATCCATCTGGCAACTTTAGGGGCAGACAATGACCCCTGCGCCCGCGGAAGCCGGGTGGTGTTTAGGTAGCTGGGCTACCGTCTGGCGTGGGATGCTGGGGTGGAGCGTAGCCAAGCGGCATCCTTCCTCCTGCGCTGGGGAGGGGAACTACTGCAACCGCGCCCCGGGGCAGCGTCTGTCGCCTCTCCACCGCCGCCCGCCGCCCGCGACCAGGCCCATGCCGAAGCCCATGTTCAACCCCGCCGCCAGCCGCCAGCAGCAGCAGCAGCAGTGGCAACAGCATCAGCAGCAACAGCAACAGCAACAGCAGCAGCAACAGCAATAACAGCAACAGCAACAGCAGCAACAGCAGCAACAGCCACAGCAACAGCAACAGATGGGTCCGTCGCGCCTGCTGTGGAGTCCGTAGGTGTGCGAGGCCAGCGCGCCTTCCAGACCGGCTATATGTGGAAGCTGCATCCGCGTCGCGCCCTACCTACCTCCCTACCTACCTCCCTACCTACCTCCCTACCTACCTCCCTACCTACCTCCCTACCTACCTCCCTACCTACCTCCCTACCTACCTCCCTACCTACCTCCCTACCTACCCCACGACTCCCATCCACTTCTCCCGCTGCTCCAACGCTTGCCCATACATCGGTCTCTTCTCTCGACCACCTCCTCCCATGCCCAGGCCCCGGCCCAGGCCCCTGCCCATGCCGCCAGCCGTTCGGCCACCTTCTCCAACCTGTCCCGCTGCACAGAATGCATCGTCGGCACACCCACGCACCCAACGCTGCACCCAGTCAACCGCCCAGTCACCACCCAGCTTCCTCATTCGCCCGCATCGCCTCGAGTATGCACATGACCCATGGGTTCACTTCTTCCCGACGGGCGACCACACGGCACCCTGCTGTTCCCTGGCGACTGCGCCCCCGTACCCGCCTCCCGCCTCCCCGAATCTACCCGCCGCATTGGGAGCGAGCACCTTTATTTACCTACACCATGTTCCACCTGCTCGTGACCTGCTCGTGACGGCGCGAAGGCAACCTGCTGGACAGCTGATTTGCACCTCACCGATGGATAATGTGCCTTGTTGAATTCCCGGGCCGAATCGGCGTCTCTGCCGCTCCCGGCTGTGCTCGGACTCGTCTCGGTTCCACGTCGTTTCCTCGTCACCGTTCAAGAAGCCCAGGCGTTGGGGCGAGCAAGCTGATGCTCCTCCCCACGAATCATCTCGCTGCTGTAAACGGTGTGCTGGCAGCCGAAGCGAGCCGCTCACTTTCAAGACTCGACGTGATTGTCCCTTCAGCATCGCTTGCACCTGCGCCTGAGACAGAGACTCGCATGACCGTAACGTTTGACCCTTCTAGGCCGCCTCTGCCATGCCACACTGCTCGTAGAGACGTTGTCACCCTCGATCCATTGCTTGTATGGACAAAGACGGTGGCTGGGTACCATCCAGGTGGTCGCTTGTGCAGCCCTGCACCTATGGATGTTTCGTCGGTAGAGACTTTCAGCCGGGGTTTTATGCTTATGCAACGACAACAGCAGAGGCGGTCGTGGAGCCAGTTCGTCGGTCCGAGGTCACCACCACCGGCAACGCCACGGCAGACGGCTTCCTGCCTCGGGAACATCACTTCTCTGAAAACCCTCCCGGAATGTTGCTTCGGACGGCCCGAACGAGCACGATTAAGTTTCGGGGACTAGGTATGCCACGGTTTCATAATGAGAATTACTTTTTTTCTTCTGTGCTACCAAGTTGAACGGTTACCTTGCATACGACGGACATGGAGTCTCGATGAACTGAGACCTGCGAACCGCGCACTGAGCACGTCTTTGATGATTGCGTTTCACACAAGCGAACGCCCAGAGACTAGTGGCAATGGCTTGGCGGTGTACTCTGTAGAGACCAGCGGCAATGGCTTGTCGGTGTAGAGACGAGTGGCAATGGCTTGGCGGTGTACTCTGTAGAGACCAGCGGCAATGGCTTGTCGGTGTAGAGACGAGTGGCAATGGTTTGTCGGTGTACTCTGTAGAGACCAGCGGCAATGGCTTGTCGGTGTAGAGACCAGTGGCAATGGCTTGTCGGTGTACTCTGTAGAGACCAGCGGCAATGGCTTGTCGGTGTAGAGACCAGTGGCAATAACCTGTCAGTGTAGACGTCTGCGTGTTGACCTCGATGAGGCGGGAAACCATAGCTAGGTATAGGTACCTAGGTACACCGGCTAGCCTCACCGATGGGCTTCTCTCTTTGCACCACATGGGACGGACAAGCCACCATACAGGGTCGTTCCTGCCTCGACGCTTGCTTGCGTCTAACGCTTGTTTGTTCTAACTGGGTTCCTGCCTCGACGCTTGCTCCCGTCCAACCGAACTCTGCTAGCACACTCAAGGGGGCGAGACTGTGGCGGGGTAAAAGACCGAGCCGAGTCTTGTGTCACCCTCTTCGAACGACGATTGGTTTTTGCAGGACTCTCACGTCGTGCAACCATGGCACGTTCGACCCTACTCTGCTGATCCGGTTCCTGCATTCTGAACCAACATGGCCTTGTCTTCTTTCACGGCTGCGAGAGGCATGCTCGTTGCCATTGCCACTTTTCTAGGCATGCCTGCTCGTCTGGGAATGAAGATGTGATGGGCAAGTGCTCACATTTATTGTCGTTGGCGACTAGCTACCTACCTACTACCTACCTACCTACCTACTACCTACCTACCTACTACCTACCTACCTACTACCTACCTACCTACTACCTACCTACCTACTACCTACCTACCTACCTACTACCTACCTACTACCTACCTACCTACTACCTACCTACCTACTACCTACCTACTACCTACCTACCTACCTACTACCTACCTACCTACTACCTACCTACCTACCTACTACCTACCTACTACCTACCTACTACCTACCTACTACCTACCTACTACCTACCTACTACCTACCTACCTACTACCTACCTACCTACGCACTGTCATGCCCAAGCCCTCACCGTCTTCGACGCTAATGTGAATCGGTGCATCTCAACCACATTTCGCATCAGGATGCTGCTCTGGCCTCGAGAGCATCTTTCAGCATCTTGGTAACTCTGTTCTCGGCTAGGTATCCGCCTACGCTAACAGTAGGTAGGTAGGTAGTAGATGGGTAGGTAGTAGATGGGTAGGTAGTAGATGGGTAGGTAGTAGATGGGTAGGTAGTAGATGGGTAGGTAGTAGATGGGTAGGTAGTAGATGGGTAGGTAGTAGATGGGTAGGTAGTAGATGGGTAGGTAGTAGATGGGTAGGTAGTAGATGGGTAGGTAGTAGATGGGTAGGTAGTGGATAGGCAGGTAAATAAATGATAGGTAGGTAGGAATACCATCTCCCCAAACTCAAGAACCTCAACCACACCGCACGGGGAATTCCCCCCGTCGGCGGATCCGAGCACGCGCACAGCCCCTGCCCAGCCCAGTGCCAGTGTCCAAGTCAGAAGCAGTACGGTAGCGCTCACCGCCACGGTCTCGCACACCCTGACTGATCGGTGAGAGACATGTCGGCCTCGCCCTGTCTGCCTGGGCCCAGTTTCATCCTCTCCACCATTATTCGCATCTTCCCAGTCCTTGAGTTGTTGGGGGGGGGTTCGTTTAGGAGGATCTGGCTACGCGACGCCCACCCAACATCGGGCGCTAGGCCATCTTCGGCTGGGGAGGAGTACCTAAGTAACCCGTCACGAACTGACCACACGGATAATGTGGACTGGACGGGACGGTTGCTCGCGGTGGGCGAGCGTTCTGCTTCACTCATCCGGTGTGGGAAGGGGGCTTCTGGGTGGAGTCGCGGTTGCGGCTTGGACGCCGGCTCGCGCCCGTAGCGAGCGAGCGAGCGGGTGCATTGCGTTGGGTTGCGTTGCGCTCGTGTGCGTGGGGGCCGAGTGCGCAGGTACCTACCTATACCTAGCGTCTTTGCGCGGGTGGAATCGATCCCATTCGTGGGAAGCTGCGTGCATTCCATCTTCTTGGGCGCTAGCTGCGTTGGCTAGGGTCGGCGCATATCTATAAACCGGATGTTCTGGGCTAACTGTGGCCTCGAGCGAAGGTGCGGTGCACACCCAAGCTGGGCGGGGAGGTTGTAGGTAGCTAGGTAGGCAGGGAGGTAGGCGACGTTGCATCGACGCTGCTTGGCTTCTCCCGTCTCCTTCGGGAACCAACCCGCTGTGGCCATCCACGCCGGTTCGTTTTATTGCGAGTTCCGCAGAGGGTGGACAGCGCGAGCTACGACGGGATCAGGACGGGGGCTAAGAAACTTTATGCCTTCTTCATTTCTCATGTCAGCCATCGCGGCGGGCGGAAGTGCGACAGCGCAAAGAGGCAGAAGTGCCGACCGCCTGGAGCCAGCGTCCTAAACTCCCCTACCTGTGCGACAGTTCCACGAAAGACAGCAACGTGGCAGGTTCACCGTCTTGAGGGAGAACTACCGTAGAGAATTGCTTTGGCTGATGAATCCATTCATTTTCACGTCGATTTTGTGGTTGAATCAGAAGCTGGATGCTGCTATACCTACCTAGGCGGACAGAATGCATGTACAGCGTTTTGCCGTGGCTCGCAAATGCTCGAGAAGAGTCTACGGTAGATGTCTTTGATGGTGGTGTTGGCTACGATAGCGTAGTTGAAGCCTCGTTGAACGTGGCACGGTCTGTTTTGCGGTGACATGTGAATGAGCTTTGCCCTCCAGTTCGACGCCATTACCACCACCAAACTCCAGAATTGGCGTCGACACATCCGTTACTACCTTTAATGCCAACTACTCAATAACGACCGACAACCATTTCTTCGGTCAAGGTTCGACAGGTACTATTCTAGCGTAATCATGCTGACGACCTACCAAACTCTGAACAATGACCCTCTGGTGATATCGATCTTACCTTAGATAAGAACCATGGGGCGATAACTACCAGAGCCAGATCCCAGGGAACTAGTCGGAGCTTTCCTTTTTAGTCTAATATCTGCTATTCGGTTGGCATCGTGAAATGTTTTCATCCGCCCCAATTGGTTTTTTGGATGGCGCTCCTTCTTGCACATATCTATCCATTCGCGGACAGGATTAAAGCATGGCGCCGATCCTGAGCGTGTTGCCTTATCGCATCTTTAATTTTCGATAAATACTTCGTCTTGAGACCATTAGCTGATGCAAATGTTATACTCCATTCCGCAGAACTAGAGAATGATTTGTCACACTCCCTAACCATGCTTGCTATGACGCATGCGTGCTCCAGGACAAAACCAACGCGCAGCAGAGAGATGTGATAGGAACCTGGGAGAGATGTTGTGTATTGCTCTCAGGCGGAGTCGCGAACTTACTTTCTTCAGCATCCGTGGGGCACTTGGCGTGGCTTAGGGTAGGTAAGCTTTTGGCGTACTACTTCAACAGCGAATCAGAACCTGCTGATATCTGATGCCCGTGAAGTACCGATTAATCTTTGCTCGTTCCTGGGCGGCTTCCAACACACTCGCTAATCGGGCCGTTATGACGTTCAACCATCTGTCTGAGACACAGTCCTGTCACACTCTTACCCGCCATTGCGCTCATGTGTACAACTTAAATTTTGGAACATCAACGAGTCACATGGAAGACAATAGTTTGAAGATGTACGCGGTTGCGCGATTTCTTTATCAACCGATGACATCATGCCGCGACGCCAAAACCATTGGCATTGCACTGCCTCAGATTCCTATGGGGGACGGCAGACCGGTAGCTTCGAGAACACCTGCCAAATGACCTTAACATATCTTCTCGAATCCGACTCCATTGTCGTCGATAGTACCGGCGCGTGCTGCCAAACGCAATGCCCGACGTGACACCCGAATCGACTGAAGACGAGCTCTCTCCTCACAAAACGAAGCAGGAATTCATCAAATACATACGCGATGAGCTCTTTACGCTGAACTTCTACCGTGCGCATATGCTGTACTTCATTGCTGTCATTGCAATAAGCTCAGTCATTGTGTACGGTGAAGGTGTCAAGAATGGACCAAAGGATGGGTACTACGATAGCCATGTGAGCTATATGGACGCGCTGTTTCTGACTTGTAGCGCTATGACGACGACTGGTATGTCAATATGTCACCCGATGTCTCCTACAGGTTATGCTGGACTCACATGGACCGATCTTGCTCAAAGGCTTTCATCTATCAATGTGGAAAGGATTCACTGACGGCAACTAGGGCTCAATTCCGTAAACCTAGGCGACTTGTCTGGCTTCCAACAAGCAGTCCTCTGCGTACTTTTGATGATCGGTAACATTCCGTTCGTCTCAATGGTAATCGTCTTAATCCGGCAAAGTATGTTTCGCAAGAGGATGTCTGAGGTAGTGAAACACTCGCGCACCATGCAGAGGCTGGTCCAGGACATCGAGAAAAGTCATATGGATGGTGGGAACAATGGTAGCGACACCGTCGGCTTGCGGCAGCGTACCCGGGCGGAAAGGGGTACAAGTGGAAGGGATGAAGGAGGACAGACCGAGCCGAAGAGGATGAAGATTCGGCCATTGAACAAGAGGCGGACGTTTCATCATCAAACGGGATTTGGATTTGTGCCGACACCTTGGGAGACGAAGCTGGCGAAGAACTTCTTCGCTCGCGTTTTCGACAACATTACGAGTGAACTCCGGCCCGAGCAGCACGACTACATCTCTTTCAAGCCACACCTGGACTCAAGAGGACGATTTTTGGAGCTTAGTGAACACGACAGGCTGGAGCTCGGTGGTGTGGAATATCGCGCCTTGCAGGCTCTACTATTCACGCTCATTGGATATCAGCTCTTTTGGTACATGTTCGGCATTGTTTTCCTCATGCCGTATTCGTACCGCTCCGAGACGCGCGATATCCTCCGAGAGGCCCAGCCAGGCGGACTGAACCACCAGTGGTGGGCATTCTTCTCGACGGTCACCGAGTTTGCCAACGGCGGCCTCAATGTGCTTAACGCCAACTTCATCCCATTCAGCGGCATGCCTTACATTCTCATCATTGCCGGAGTGCTGGCGCTGATCGGGCAGACTCAGTTCCCCATCTTCCTCCGATTGACGATATGGACAATGCAGAAGATGGTACCTAAAGGATCTCGACTGCGGAACACGCTACAGTTCTTACTGCAGCATCCCCGACGCTGCTTCATCTACTTGTTCCCAAGCAGGCAAACATGGTATCTGCTGGCTATCCAGATCACCATCGACATCACTGCGTGGCTATGTTTCGAGATCCTAAACATCGGCATGCCAGACATTGAAGCCTTGCCAACCGGCACCCGCATACTCGATGGATTATTCCAGGCCACGGGTCTCCGTACATCTGGTGCCTACATCATCGCTTTCTCCTCGCTCGCTCCTGCCTGCCTGGTGGCCTACCTGGTGATAATGTACATTTCGAGCTACCCGCTGGTGATGACCCTGCGCAAGACGAACACATACGAAGAGCGATCGATCGGGCTGCAGGAAGGCGACGACAGCGCTGCTGGCATCGCATCGCATCTCCAGAAGCAGCTGGCCTACGACATCTGGTTCCAGTTCCTTGCCTTCTTCCTGGTGTGCGTCGTTGAGCGGGCGCATCTTCGCGCCGCGGATCCAGGGTTCGACATGTTCTCGCTGCTGTTCGAGGTGACTTCGGCGTATGGAACGGTGGGGCTATCGACCGGTGTACCTGGTGAGGACATTAGTCTCAGCGGCCGCTTTGCCAGCCTCAGCAAGGTCGTCATGCTGTTTGTGATGGTCCGGGGTAGGCATCGCGGGCTGCCTCTTGCGATTGATCGAAGTATACTTTTGCCGGGGGAAGAGCTGATGAAGAGGTTGGATCTAGAGTATGGTGCTGGGCCAAGTGCCTCCGCGAATGACCAACGGGAGTTGATAAGCGATTCTGAAAAGAACACTACCCAAGCGGAAAGCTCAAGGCTGGTTCAGAGTGCGGAGAGGGAGAATCTTGGCTAAAGCGCCGCGCCTAGATAGTAAATAGGGGACCGTTATGATTTGTGTTCTTACCCTATCCACAGGCGGACATACATGACCTGGTCGCGTGATGTAACCACAAGGTCACGCATTGCAGTTGCGGTAAAAACAAAATCAGTGTCCAATTTTGAATCTATCATACACACGGACTCGTCGCACAGCACGGCGCAGCTTCTCCGATCCCGCGAGAACCCACACTATGGCTGCTGGAAAACACCCCTCGCTGTCAAACGCTGCATCGCCGGCAAGCTATCACACATGACCTCTTTCTTCTCCATTACGATCCCCCCATGAGGCGCCCCCTCCTTCCTGACATACCAGAAGTGAAAAGCAGCAGGGACCTTGATATCCCAGTCTCTCCCACCCGAGTCCTGAACCTTCTCCTCCTGCGCTGTTGCGTTGCCGCGGAGGTTCGCAAATATGTGTGCTTGGCCGATCATCTCCCAGCCGAATTCTGTCTCCCAGGTGATGATGAAGCAAGGGTCATGGAATTCAGAGGTGAAGTGCTGGTACATGGTTTTGGACTCGGCGAAGGCGGCGGCGTTGCCGGTGGAGGATTTACCGTCTGGCCTGACGAAGGTAAAGTCTGGGGAAAGCTGCAGGTGGTGATGTGTCATCTCATTGTACGTGCTAGAGGATGTAGGGTCGTTTTGGAATTCGGATGAATAGAACCAAGAGAAGCTTACCCATTCGCTCTCCTCCTTATCCCACTCCGCCCGCTTGTTGAAGCTCAGAGTATACTCTTCCATCCACTTCATTGCTGGATGCTTCCTTGTTTCATTGTCCCATGTTCCTACATGCACAAAAGCTGGTGTGGTTGGGAAAGACATGGTGTAAAACTGAGTGAAGGGTATGATTCTCTTGCAAAGTGCCAGCTCTGTCACATCGTGAGGTTTAAGTACTCCAGAAGAAGCTCCGGTGGCTAATCAGCCTCGTTACAGAAGGTGGTGTGATGCCTGATATTCATCTTCAGCCGCTCACACTAGACACGATGGCGTCAAAATGTACGTTTCCATGGAGCTTGATATGTACTTCCAAGCTGAGCTCATATAAGTCGATGAGGCTGTTGCATCATTGTCGGGATATTGGCCGAGAGCATCCTTCTGCAAAAGGCGGGTATGGGGATCGAGAGCAGCCCTGAAGAGTTCGAGCAACCGAGTTCAACTGCGAGAGCACATATCAGCCATGTCAGCAAGGTTTGGAGGTCGGGACTGCACTCCAGCCGCTGTTCGCGGAAGTGAGGGTGCGTGTGCGGGGAATGTTCCGTCCGGGTGGCAGCGGATGTCTGATAGTTGCTGCTTCTTCAATGCTGCCATGCGCGTGCCGCCTCAAGTGAACAAACAATTCTGTGGCATGACTGCCGCACCCGTTCCTTGAGACGCACTAGCGCGATCTGGGCCCAACAATGGGAAAACGTAGACAGGCTGCCAGCGCTACCATAGGCATCTGTCAGTGGCAGCTGTTTCCGAAAGACAAAGGCCATCAAGCGACGAGACTCTCTCACGCGCTGGAGCTCACCGTCTTGACAGCATATCCAGCGCCGACAAACAGAGCACCTATCCCACGTGCCGTTCCTCTGTCGCAACACGTTCTTACCACCCTTCCTCAACGGCCCAGCACGCCAGGCACATCAATGAAAAGCGCAATTGCGAAAAGCCCAGCAAAAATTATCCCCGAGAAGCACCCGCAGGCACTTGAAACCCCCAACCATTCGCCGTGTGCAATGCGTTGATCAGAGGGCTGGTGTCCCGACTCTTGAGCTCGGGAAACCCTAAGAAGGTAAGTATGAAGAAGAGAAACGGAGGGCGAGGGCAGGCGCGTTTCTATAGGTGGGCGGAGGCGCTAGTGGGCGCGCTAGTGGAGATCACGTGGGGGATGCTGCCTGGCAACGGGCGCAGGTGAAGGCGGCCTGTTGCCGTGAGGGTGCGAGCCTGGAGCGAGAAGAGCCTACCCAGGCTCCTCTTGCGAGCAAACATGAAGACAGGTGGGTGTCAGCCAGGGCGCATGCTAGCTTTGTCTTGTGCATCCAGCTGGTTACTTATTCCGCATACGCAAAAGGTACTGTGCAAGCAATTCTCAGGTCCAACGATCTGCATCACATTGATTTCGTTACTTGCGCTACCCCTTCCCAACGCTGCCTTGCCGATTGTCTAACAATCTCCATCGTTCAGACCGGTGCGCCGTTCCACAACTTGATGCATACAGCCTGCATTGATGGAAGAGCTTGCAAGCCTCAACGAGCTTCTTGAACCCGACGTTGCAGCAGTTACCAGCAGGAATTGGGCTGTGAAAAAGAAGCCGAGTTGTTCGAGACTCAACCCGTGGTGCGAAAAGCTTTACAGTCACGCCACCAGTCTCTCAACTATGCACGTTTTGTATCTTCGAAATCGTGCCGTAAGCGGCAATCATGGGGGTTCGCTCGAGCGCGATGCAAAGGACAAGTTCGCTGTATTTACAGAATATGTTTACAAGTAGATTACAACGCCTGTGAGTGCTCCGAGAACCTTCAATCGTGTATCCTCCCCCGTATTGTCCTTTTTCGTGATTGACCGATCGTCAATGTCATAGGTGCGGTATCCTATCCTCACTACAAACGCATTAGCCTGGGCCGCCTGGTAAGATTGCTGGCAATGTGGTACCGTGTTCTTTTGGCTCGAGAAACTCTCCTTGAATTGATCAGTTTGCGGGCCCTTGTGTTCGCTCGACTGCCTCAGCGTAGTGTCTTTGGGATCGCCTGAATCGTTTCGTTAGCTAGGGTCACTACGAAGCCCGCAACCAATGCTGCCACATACCACGCGGGGTACCTGCTGCCGGTGTCGAGTGGGGCGTGCCTCCACCAGCGGTGAAACGATCCTCAATGTTCTGCAACTCTCTCGTCTTGTAAGGGTTCGGGAACCAGTACTGTCGCATGAACATGTAGTAGGTGAAGCCCACGGCACCGCCCGCCATGAAGATCTTGGGGATAGTGAGACGGCCCGACATTGTGAGGAGTGTAAAGTTTTTTAGAAGTCGGATGATGCGGCGGAGGGCGGTTGATCTGTACGTTCGCAAGGTACAGGAGGGTGATGGAGTAGCTAGGCGTGTGCGGGAAGAATTGGGGATGACGGCGGCAATGTCAGGCTATGCGTGTTATGCCTTTTGCGTGCACTCTGTCGTTGCTATTGCCAAATGTTCGCGTCATCTAGCCCTTAGCGCGAGAGCTCCCCTAGTCGATCGACCTTGGCAGGGTCAGCCCTGTCAATGAGGCTGAACGGCGTTACGTCAGCGAGAGTGTGGCGTTGCGTTTGCGGAACCACCTCTCCTGGATGCTGAAAGGGACACGCGACCACTACGAAGACACCTTGCATAGCACAGCAATACGTGGGGAAGGAGGCGGGCGCACTCACCTCTAGTCATTCGTTCAGTCCCATCCACCGAGAGTAAAAGCAGGTCCCCAGGCGCATCGCAATTGATACGACGGGCCAACTGGCGGCATCAAAATGGACGGTGATCCGGCGGTGGAGCCGCAGCTCGACAAGTTTAGTCGCATACTGCCCCTACCTTATCGGGTTGCTTTGATTATAGTGATGGGTATGTGCGCTTCCTCCTTCGCAACCAACCCGAGCTGACAGTCTCCCAGGCATATGGGCATGGGGCTTGAACCTCCACTACCTCTCCCTTATTCGCATCGACGTTCCCTCCCTCATTCGATACCCGGCGCGCAACTCTCCGCACCACCCACCGCATTACCTATCTTGCTACCGTGTTGCGCTTTCCCTCACCGTACCGCTCGTCGTTTCCCTGCTCCTCTTCTGGAGTCTCACCAGCGGAAGTCCCGCCGACATTGCCGCATGGGAGATCCTGCCGAACCTTTACCTTGTCGTCCTCGTCATCGGATTCATCGTACCCATACCTTTTGTTAGCCGGAATGGAAGACACCGGACACTTGCAACCCTGAAGAGGATCAGCATAGGAGGCATCGCCGAGGCCCAGGATGGAAAATTTGGGGACATCTTGCTCGCTGATGCCTTGACGAGTTACGCGAAAGTGCTGGGCGATCTTTTTATCAGCCTGTGCATGTTCTTCTCGTCCAAGCACAGTTCCACGGGCCCGCCAAACCGCAGCTGCGGCGGCTTCTTTTGGGTACCCTTCATCATCTCCGTGCCCTCGTTGATCCGTCTCCGCCAATGCCTCACCGAGTACGGGCGCGTGAAAAAGGAAAATAAGCAAGTAGGACAGATCAGCGCCACGACAGGCTGGGGTGGTGTCCATCTCGCCAATGCCTTGAAATACAGCACCGCGTTCCCCGTGATCATTCTGTCTGCCATGCAGCGTAACCCAGACCCCTCCAAATACGGCATGTCTGAAGCAACCCTTTTCCGCCTATGGCTTGCTGCAGTCTTCGTCAACTCGGCGTACTCGTTCTGGTGGGATGTCAGTCGTGATTGGGATCTGACGCTCCTGCTGGGCAAAAGAGAGAGGGAGAATCCAGAGCACCCGTACGGCTTGAGGCGGCACCGCTGGTTTCACGCAAAAGAGTTCTACTACGCGGCAATTGGGATCGACGCTGTGTTGAGATGCACGTGGAGCATCAAGCTGAGCCCGCATCTGGACCACTTCAACGATCTGGAGGGCGGCATCTTCATGATGGAGGCATTAGAGGTGTTCAGGAGATGGGTCTGGATTTTCTTTCGTGTTGAGACAGAGTGGGGTGAGTACTGCCCATATTTGAAGAAACTAAAGCAGAGGGCTGACCGAAAGCAGTGCGTAACCACCGGGGCCCCGCGCCTGACGACATTCTTCTCGGTGACTTTGCGAACGCATCGAACAAGTACGATGATGACTGATTGACTTCCGATCGAAGGGCTTTGAATGAAGCGTATCGCATATGCAATCCCCGGCGTCCCTGAGCGTTTCCAGGGGTAGACGAATACAGTACTAAGGTACCAGCTTATGCAACCCTTTCTGCGCGTCGAACTTCTGCCGTAATCACCGTGACCGTCGCGTGTTATGCTGCTGTTCCAAACTGTATGCAAACCCCGAGCGCTCCATCCCACAACCAACTCATGCACCATCTACCCATTACTCACTGCCGCCACCCTTCCCTCCCACCAAATCTGCCCCAAATTAAACGCCGTCATAAATGCTCCCTTCTCGCCCCAACTCTCCTCGACGACATGCTGGAAGTACCCCTCCAACGCCCCACACACCTCCGCCCTCTTCCTCACCAGCCCCGTCAACAGAATCCTCAGGACCACCTCGTACCGCTCCCACGACACGGGCCGCTCTCACCACACGAATTTGATGGCGTCGAGGAGCTCAGCAGGGTGAAGGCGGCGGAGAGCAGGCGCGCGCGGAGAGTCGTGTGAATGGTGTTCAAGAGGGCGTCATCGTGCGTGTACGTGGCAAGGTTGACCATGCGGGCGAGACTGAGAAGGGAGAGGCGGCCTTCCTCTGGGGCAGGACGGGAGTAGTGGGGAGGAGGCTGGGTGTCTTCCGCGAGGCAGGCAGTGTCGTCGGCGGGTACGACGAGCGCGTGGGTTTTCCAGAAGGTGGTGGCTGTCTGGACCATCCAGGCGTGGAAGGGGAGGTCGATGGGCAGGGTGGGCGGGTTGGGATGCTATCGTGTACGTGGTCAGCAGTGCGCTCGTCTGGAAGAGGTTACCATCGTACCGTACTGTCTGCACCGTACCCGGCGTACTTCCGGGCCGTCATGTGCACATAGGGCGCATAGATGGGGAATTCGTAGCCTTCGGCGTGGAAGGCGAAGAGACAGTCGGCGTTGCGTTGTGAGCTGTACCGGGTGAAGCTGGAATTCGTATCAGTGAGATATGTTCTGTGGCATCGGGGAATCCGAAGTACTCCGCCCGCAGCAGCTCCTGCTGAGCCTTCAGATCCGCTGATGTCCCGGTAATGATGTCTTGGTCAAGGTTCGCCTTTGCCCATTCGCTGACGTCAATGTTGCCGTTAGTATCGTGTGGGAGAGTCTGCTTGCTTGGGGAAAGTGCGGGCTGCGACATCTTGCTTGACGAGGCAACGGGAGTCGGAGTATCCAAGAAACGCTGGTAAAACTATACGTAGAGGGTGCTGGCAAGAATATATTCTATAATGCTCGCATGCGAGCTGGATTATGGGGTGAGGCGCGGGTCAGCTGGCGTGACGGTGTCGGGTGAAAGAAATCAATTCATAAATTGAGCGCTAAGTGTGAAAGCGCACACTGGGACCTGAAGCCCTGAAGCCCATTCATGGAGCACGGCGATAGTGATGCAAATTTGAGCTATGCTCATTAAACATGTGTTGGGTGTTGCACAGGCTAAGTGGGACCATGCGAACAGAACGCTTCTAATAGTTGACCTGGTCATCATATTAGAGAAGTTGAGTCGTCACATAATGAACATGTTCCACGAGAGATCATAGCCTCAGCAGACTGTGGATACATACTTGCCATCTTCCAAAATAATGTGCAGGGTTTGTGGCACCCTTCATCGTCTTCGCGAGCTCCTACCTAGTATAGGTTCTCTGAGACAGCGCGGGTCGAGGACATCGTGTTGGATGCAGGCCTGATTATGGATGCCGACGCTGTTGACGACGAAATCTTTGAATCAATCGAGATCACAGTTGACGGTCGCCCACGAGATTCTGGCGTTGCGATCCGCGAGTCATCCCCAACTTCAATCATCTCTTCGTCACCCAAATCCTCCTCTTTCATCTCCACATCATCCTCCTCCTCCCCCTCCTCCTCCTCGCTTTCCACCGCACCCTTCTCTTCCTCATTGATCGCTGTCATGCGGTTGACAAACTCCTTTTGCAGCTCCTTTAGCCAGGAAGCCAGCAGATCACCCTCCAAGGTTCCACTATTCGCTTGCACCAGATGCTCTTTGAGATCGAGGATGAGCTTGCGACGGCGCTCTGCAATGACATTCTTGGATGTTTTCTTCTTCTGCTGAAGGCGGCGCTCGAGTTTATGCGCGTAGTAGGTAGCATCGGCAATGACTTGAGGCGGGAGAGGAACAAGGCGGGCAAGGGCGAGGCCATAGTGGGCTTCTCTCACCGAGCCTTCGACAGCGCGGTAGAGCATTGTCATGGTGTCATCGTCACTGATCTATGAAATGTGAGCAAAGACAGCTTAGAAACGATGCGATACTTACTTCGACGGCAAGGTGCAGGCAGATGACCCCATTGCGCTCCGAAAGAATGGTAGCGAGATCCTTGTAATGGGTCACAAACCAGACCAGAGCTCTGCTATCGACCAATGCCTCAGCGATTGCAATAGCAATGGCGATGCCGTCACGGGTGCTGGTGCCACGACCGAGCTCATCAACGATCGCCATGCTGCGCCTCTCAAGGTTCCGCAAAATGAATGCGATCTCTCGCATTTCTGCAGCGAACGTAGAGACGTTGCTCTCGATGCTATCGTCCATGCCCACTCTAGCAAAGAGATTGTGCAGTATGGGAAACGAAGCGCTGCTTGCAGGGACGAAGCTGCCCACCTGAGCCATGATGGATAAAAGGGCGACCGACCGAATGAAGGTACTCTTGCCGCTCATGTTGCACCCAGTGATGATTTGGAAGCGACACTGTTGCGTGGCGTACACATCGTTCGGGATGAACTTCGTTTGCATGATCTTCTCTCGAATCGGGTGTCGTGCTGCTTTGATTCCAAGCGTATCACTGATGCGAGGGCGAACATAGTCGTTGACGGTTACAAGGTGGGCAAATGCGGAAAGCTATTCTAGGTTAAGTAGGTTAAGTAATGGACTCGAAGTCCAGGACTGGGTACTCACCATGTCTAGCATTGCGATTGCTTCGCAAATCTTGAACAGGGCTGACATCTGCCCTCGCACTTCCTCAATGAGAGTCTGAACGGCCTCATCGCCTGCACATGTTAAATTTGACTATACTGTTATGAGAATCTACGTACTCATCAACACGACCTCTTGATGAGAAATATTGATCTTCTGATTCCTCTTCATCAACTCCACTGTCTGACACTCGAACATGTTCTTCTTCTTGAACACATTCGTGAACACTGGTGGAAGAGTCCTTTCTTCTAGCTCAGCTGCATGGATACGGATATAGAAGTTCCGACCAGTCTCGTATTTGAGGTCGAGCTTGAGGTCGTATTCTTCTACATGGTAATATCAGCTTCCACCAAATACAAGGTTGTCATAAAATTACTACTCAGCTCTGTAGCATGCTGGTAGGCATCCTCCATCGCTTCTTTGTAGGTGGTCCGGGCAACATCGAGCAAGCCATTGACTCCAGACTTGACAGCATAATTGCGCTGATTTCGTAGCTCTAGCGGCTGCTTTGCGTACGTAGTATCCTCATTGATGTATTCATTGATGAGATCATGGACTGGAGTAATGTTCTCGGGGGCGCAGAGCTAGGTTCAATCAGCTTAAGAAGACGATAGTTGCCAAGTGTGCAAACTTCACGGATGTTGTTCAGCATCCAGCTGCGAGCTCCAGTGAGTGCTTCGTAGATAGGCGAAACTGAGGTGATGAACTGCTTCAGCATGATGACCTGGTTGATGCTTTGTTCGGTGGTCTGAATGGTGGGTTTGGTCGGGACAATTATAAGCTAGGAGAGTCAGTCAGTACGACACCTTGCTCATCTAGTTGCAGAGCATACAGCCGTCAGTAGCTTGTCAGCATCCAGAAAGCCCTTCAACGCCGAACGCGTGCCGTAGAACAAGTCCTCCTTGGTTTGCAGCTCGTCCACAGCATCATATCGCTTGTTCAAAGTGTCAGTATCAGTAAGCGGCTGAAGGATATTGCTGCGGAGAAGGCGAGCACCCATCAGAGTCTGCGTCTCGTTCAAAAGGCCAAACAAGCAGTCCTTTGACTTCGGATTGTGCAGGTTCTGAACGAGTTCGAGGGAGTAGATAGTGGAAACGTCGATCATCATAGAGCCTTCGGATGGCTCATACTTCATTCTAAGGGAGTGGTAGGGAAACTTGACCCCAAAACCCAGCTCAATATACTTCAAAACCTAGATCAAATCAATTTCTGATCCCTAACGGAATAAAGCCTCTTACAGCAGCTATGCAGCAAACCGCATAGTAGCTGCCAGAAACAGAGAGCTTGATGGCTTCCACATCATCGTCGAGTGCCAGTGTCTTGATGTAGTCGAGGCCAGCGCCTTCAGCCCAGTACTTGCGGTCGAGCAGCGTCATCTTACTGTCCATGATGTCCAAATTCTCCTCGATGATGGAGAACAATTTAGACTTCGGACTTGCGGATGTTGACACGATGAGAATCTCAGAAGGACCGTAGACGCGCAGCTTATGGATGGTCTTCACGTAGGTCTGGCTGTCGCATATCTGGCAAAGGACGGCGTCTCCAGTGTCCATATTGACAAATGATATGCCGACAGTGGGCGAGATGCCTCGAGACTCGGCAACGGCGCAGACAACGGTTTGAGCTTCGACACGGGCAATGGTTGAGGCTCCAGTTCTAGGCCGGGCAGTCGATGGTCTTCCGGTGCTTCGACGTGTCCTGGGACGAGACGTCGTAGTGGTGTTATACTCACCATATCCATAGCTGTAGCTTGGATATGACGAAGAGCCGGCCGAGGTGCTGTATGAGGTCGACGGCCTCGAATGGTGGACCATGACTATTAGTGAAGCTGTGTGGTCAGTGTGCGATCAATTGCTTTCATCTCTGGAGACTTAAAATATCACCACGGGACGATGTGTCCTCAGAGAAAGCCCACTGGGGATGTGTGGAAAGAGCAACCCTCTGGGACGCGTGGAAGATGAACTGCTAAGCGCGTCACCCCTGCTAGCGCCTATCGCTATCGATAACACCAACGAAATTTTGGAGTCATAAACTCCCCGCTACCCACGCATTTCACTGCATGTTGTCGCGAGAAAAAGATAATCTGGCTCCGCAAAATGGCTACTCAAGTTCCACCCCCGTCTAAGCGCCAAAAACGCGAAGCCATAGAAATAAGCCGCACACAAGCCCCGGCAGCCTCCATCCCAGACGGTAGCATCCGCATCCGCTTCGTTGACCAGAGCACTGGCACCTCAGGCACTCTTCCTGTCCTCACAGTTCCCCTCTCCCAAGCGACTACCACCAATCTCAACCTCCTGCTCAACAGTCTCAAAGACCAGCTCGACGACGATTCAATTCCCTATCGTTTTTACCACGGCGAGTCCCCCGAAGCGCTCGGCGACAAGGAAGATGTCTACAACTCATTGGTCAAGCCCGGAAGGGTGACCGCAGAAGAGGAGGTCGTGCTGCAGTATGCACCGCAGGCAGTGTTTAGAGTGAAGGCTGTGAGTCGGTGTGCGGCGGCAGTCAGTGGGCATGGGGATAACATCCTAGCGGTACAATTCAGTCCGAAAAACAGCTCGCGCATGGCGAGTGGGAGTGGAGATAAGACTGTGAGGATATGGGACTGCGATACCGGAACGCCGGCGCATACGCTGAAGGGGCACTCGAGATGGGTGTTGGCGGTGAGCTATTCACCAGACGGAGCGCTGCTCGCGTCAGGAGGTTACGACAATGAAGTGCGGATATGGGACCCGGAAACAGGAAAGCAAATCGGTGGGCCGTTGAAGGGCCACACAAACTTCATCACGAGTCTGACGTGGGAACCGTATCACCTGCAACAGGAGGGTCGACCGAGGGTAGCAAGCTCGAGCAAAGACGGGACAGTGAGAGTATGGGACGCGGTCGGCGGGAAAATGGAGTATGCGCTTTCGGGCCACAAGGGCAGCGTTACCTGCGTGAAATGGGGCGGCACAGGCAAAGTCTACACCTCATCGCACGACAAAACCATCAAGGTCTGGAACGGACACGACGGCACGCTCGTCCACACGCTCTCGGGCCACGCACACTGGGTAAACCACCTGGCGCTCTCGACCGAATTCGTCCTCCGCACCTCGTACCACGACCACACGGGTAAGGTCCCTGCCACATACGCAGAGAAGCTTGCAAAAGCGAAGTCGCGCTTCGAAAAAGCCGCCACCATCAACGGCGAAGTCGTCGAGCGCCTCGCCACCGCCTCAGAAGACTGCACGCTCTTCCTCTGGACACCCCTCAGCACCAACAAGCCCGTGACCCGCATGACGGGCCACCAGAAGCAGATCAACCAAGTCTGCTTCTCGCCGGACGGCAACCTTCTCGCGTCAACGGCGTGGGACAACCACGTCAAGCTGTGGTCCGCACGCGACGGCAAGTTCCTCTTCACGCTGCGCGCGCACGTCGGCCCCGTGTACATGGCGAGCTTCTCCGCCGACAGCCGGCTGCTCGCGAGCTGCAGCAAGGATACAACGCTCAAGGTGTGGGACATGCGGACGGGCAAGCTGAAGCAGGATCTGCCGGGGCATCATGACCAGGTGTTTGCGCTGGACTGGAGCCCCGACGGCGAGCGCGTTGGGAGCGGGGGTGCGGACAAGCAGATCCGGATATGGAGGAATTGAAATGACATGTGCTGGAAACCATAGATCAATATACCCCCCTGTATGACTCCTTCTTGCCGTCGTTCCTAGGTCCTAACCTCCCTACCCACATGAACCTTCACACCAACCAACCAACCAACCAACCCCACTGACCACATACCTCATTCCCTTTCTTCCCCATCCTCATCCAATCCAATTCAATCCAATCCAATCCTCCCCATTCCAACCCCATACCAAACCCCCCCCTCCCCCTCCCACCACACCAACGAAGCGCGGAATGCGCAGGACCCCAGCCCGAAACACCAAAAGCTTCCGTGGACCCACTACCCAGCTCTCCGGGTCTGCAGCGTATCAGATCAGATCAGGGACGGCTCGTACGACGGGAGGATCGTGCGATGGGGTGATGGGAATGTGAACACGTACGGTAGGCTGTGGTGGGGCTGCGGGGCGGGAGGGACGGCACGTCGCAACGGGTGTGCATGCATACATGCATGCATGAATTGGTCAGGATGTGAAGACCGGCGCCGCTGTCGGGCTGCGGATCACGCCCAAGATGTGATGAGACACCGTAGTGCATTCAGCAAAATCACGCGTAGAGTAGAGAACGCGCATTGTTATCCAGTGTTTGATTCTGTATCTAGCAGTATCTAGCAAATTTAGCTACATGTCTTTAGCAGCTGTCTGTCCAATCTGAGCCATGCTCGCGCCTCGCACCACAAACTCCTCCGAACCCAGTAATCCCTGCCGAAACGAGCATGTTTCTGCGTACAGTCTTATGGGCTGATAAAAGAAGTCATGACAGAGGTGTAACCGTACAAAACAAACGCCGTGAAACCGGCCCAGTCTCGCGTCGCGAGCCCACAGCGAGAGCAGAAAGCAACCACAACTGCTACGTCGGAACCCACTTACTGTTCCCTAGCTCAGTGGCAGTCGTGTGTCTCTTTTGAACCGTTCAAAAGTAAACAACGACACTCTGGAATTTATAAAAATCGAGATTCGGTCGTAAACAGGTGTGGAGCAACAGGCCACAAGAAAATTGCTGATCGCTGCATGCCTGCGCCATGAGCAGTTTTTAAGCTGAAAATCAAGGCCCGAAAGCCGTAAAATCCGGTCTTGAGATCCGGTGATACAGTTGTATCTCAGTGGGCTCCAGCTCCTTGAGCGTTGCATAAGCAATCCGGTAAGAGTGTTGAAACGCGCCAAATTCATGGTTTGCGCTCCCAGATTGTAGACATCCCTGAATGTCGAATCGGCGGTAGATATGTGGAACAAGTTGCTAGTATACATGGACGGAAATGGAATCTCGTACGACAAGCACGCGACTGATTAGTCCATGTAGAAGTCGCCCTTGAGGATACGCTCCTGCATGGCGTCGGGCACCTTGGGCTGCTTGGGCATTTCGCGAACGGGTGGTTCCATGATAGCTACGCTTTTAGCCCGTTGGTGCGGTGGAGGCTGCGGCTGCATCGGCTTAGCACCGGACATGGAGGCACGCTCGGCTCGAGTACGGAGGTTCTCTGCAAAACTGTAGCCTTCGCCTGAAGTCGAAAGCATGGTCGTCAGCTCGTGTTCTCCAAAAGCTTGATCGGGATGGCGTTTCAACTGCTCGGCGAGTACATGAGAAACATGGGAAGAACGGAAAGACGGCGAGCGCTCCGAACGCTGAGATTCGGAAGTCGTTGCCTGAACATGGGACGAAAGGGGGTCGGGGGCAGTGGATGTGGATAAAGACAGACCTCGACCTCTTGCAGTCGGGGGAGAGGAGACTTTGTGGATGGAGGGTCTACCATTGGAGTTCCCAACACTGCTATTGCTCTGCCTAACATCCCGCATGGCCCGGGCGCCAAAGCTCAGGCGCCGAGCAAAAGGAGTGGCGGGGTTGCTGTTTGCGGAGGGCATCGGATCATCTTCGAAGGGACTCTCGTCGACGGAGCCCGAGTTGGCGCTGGAGAGGCTCTCGGTGCGGGGCCGTGTCTGGAAGGGCGAGCTCTGGTTGGGCGAGGCCGAGAGACCGATGGTGGTGAGGGAGAGACGACGCCGCTGAGCGTTGACGGCGGCAGTTGTGATGGGGCCAGGGTAAGGCTGGCTCTGCACGGGCGCGCTGCTCTGGCCAAAGATGTCTCGGAAAGTCTGGCCCGTCACCGAGGCTCGCCTTCGATCGGAGAAACCGGGGCTCGGAAGCGGGGGTGAGTTGCGGTCGGAGGACATGGCTGGCGTGGCGGGAGTGCGATAGAAGGTGCGATGTGAGGTTGATGCGGGATTCGTCTGGAGCGAGGTCAATTGGGAGGGTTTCAAGCAGTCAGCTGCGGCGTGGAAGGCAACGGGGGCGCGGAGGTAGATATAGCAGACTCCGATGCATGTGCTGGTTCGAGCGAACGACTTACCAAGCGCGATACGTCACGTCACCGGCGTCCGATAAGGTCGCGGTAGCGTGATGGCGGGGGTGCAATACAGTGGAGCAGTTTCACAGCGCGGCACAAGCTGACGAGCGGCGGTAATGAGGGCAGATTGAGGCGAAGAGGAATGTAAAGCGGCGGCAATCAGTGCAGATGAAGGTGACGAGGAATGTAAGGCGACGAGAGCAACGGGCAATGCTGGACCGTCTTATTAATATGGGACGGGACGCGGGATCGACTGAGAGCTAGCTTAAATCGGGAAGGCGTGCCTTCCCCGCATTCTCGCAGGGAAGCGACAAAGGGCTCTGTGTGGGTGCATGGCAGAGCCCGCGACAAATCAGCAGCGACAACTAACAGCAACTACTGAACAAGCCTTGCTCCGTCTGCGTCGACGGCCGACCGACCCTCCTGACCCTCCTGACCCTCCTGGCCATCCTGTCCATCCTGTCCATCATCCACCGCACAAGGCTACTCTCCGCGCGTCAAGTCGTGGTCGCTGCATGCGTGCAACCACCCTCGGGACCCTCAATGTCCGCTTTCTCTCATGGCCGACCTATTCACCCGCCGGGGGACGCCAGTCTAGCCTGTGAAGACGGCTTATCCGAACTACACATGCTCCCGCGGCTGTTCAATGTCAGCGACTGTCGTCAAGACTTGCCGTGGCCAGCAGCGGTGCAGGGGGGCTATGCACCTGTATGCAACCACCATGTCTGCCTGTAGCCTTCCATGGCATCCGGCGGACCCAGTTGCGAGGTGAGAAGAATGACCCAGAACGGCCCGAAACGCCCTCCGGACGCGACAAGCACACGAGTCCCCGCAGACTGCCTAGGTACAGCTGCGCTGGCCAGCGCTTCCAGCAGAAGCCGGGTGCCCATATGCGCTTGCCTTGTCCAATTGCCTCTGTGGACACGCGAGCATGCATCTCACGTTGGCCCCTTGTTTCTCCTCGTCCACAAACGTAGAAGGCACCTTCATTTGTTCATCCCGACATCACGCCACGAGCGAACGTGGACCTTGCAACGGCCCGATGTGCGCATCGAATCCACTTCTACACAATAGCTCTGTCTCGCTCCTTTCTTAGCTCAGCTGAAGCACGCTTCCGCTACAACTAATCCTCTCCGCGCCTTGGCACCGCCCCCGTTGCATACGATTCCCCCGCTGCTTTCATCAGCTGGACGCTTACCTGCAGTCGCCCATGCTGTAATCATCCCTTAGCGCCTTCAGACCACCGCAAAACTGCCTCCATGTTCTCTGTTTGCAGAAGGAAAGACTGCATTTGGATTTTTTGTGGGGTTAAGCTAACTCAATGAGTATGCACAAGTGGCCTTGTAAACTAAGGCAAAGGAGTGGTGTAATAAGAAAGGCGCAGCCAAAGAAGTGAAGTCTAAAGAGCTACCACCACAAGCCAACCTGGAGACTGGTGGATCGAGCGGGTAAGAGAACGAAAGGTAAATCAGAGCCGGAACAGAATTCCAGCGAGGGAAGAAAATGAGCCCGGGGGCGCATGGTAAAGCTGTTGAAGGAGGGAAGAAAAGGTATCGCACTGAACCAAATTTCACCGTATAGCCATCCAAAGGAACACCCAACCCACTTTAGCAAAACAGTACCCAAGTGAAGAATCCAAGAAGATGGCGAAAGGAACGTTCAAAGGTGCAGTAGGTTTGCAAGAGTCGATGCGCAGTGCACACGCTCACTGCATCGTTCTTTTTGGACTGTTTCCACCACTCTGCGACGCCGCTCTCTTCCTGCTTTCCTGGATTAGCGAGCGCAAAAGGCCCAGGTACGCAGGTGGTGTCAGCGGTGTGTTCCGGAGCTGATTCTCGATGTCCCCTAGGTCCACCCCGTGATGGCGAATAATGTGTGGCGCCATGTCTTGGAGCTTATCCAACACAAAGAACCCGTTCTCCTCGCTCGCAGGGCCGATCAAGTGGACGAAGAGGTTGTTCCTTATTGGATCGCTTGGTGGCATTGGCGTGTACCAGGGCCTGTCAGCGTAGGCGTCGCAGTTGCGGCCCGTGACTTCTTCCAGCATCCTGACATAAGCTACCGCGGCCAACCTCTCGATCTCTGTATCGTCCCTCCTCTCTCCGGCGTCTGAGACCAGCGAATCCTCACGGTACTCTTCTACCTTCTCTACCAAGCCTTGGAGCCGGGCGGCACAGCTCCTCACATCGAGAGACTCCGTGCGGTGGTTGGTCGGCCCCTTCTCGATGTATTCATCCAATGCATTGAACGCTTCATCGATACGCTTGTTGATTTTCTTGAAGAAGACTTTCACCTGAAACTCGGGCGAGCATAAATCCTGTAGCTGCATGAAGAAGGCCGGGTACCGAATTGCATGTTCTACGATGATTGGGCGAAGCCCGCGGAACATGCGCGACTGTTCTGACAGCTCTCGCGTGTCTTCGCTCTTGAACTCGGCAGGCAGAAGACCGTTCGGTTCAAAGCATGACATCATATTGGCCACCTCGTCAATAAGCTCATCCATCTCCGGCAAGTCTTCGTTTTCGACTACCCAGTGAAAGTGGTCTGCAAAAGATTGGAGAGAGCGCATTTTCAGGACTTCTGCGGGGTGCGTGTTTCTTACGCTGGAGCCATCTCCTGCCAGTTGAATTTTTTGATTTGTCGGTAGGACTGAGCTCAATTGGCCTATGAACCAGAAGATGTGCTTCCCGGCAAGTTAGTGTTTGTAGGTTACCAAGGTTTTCAACATACGTACCTTGCAGGCCTTCTCGTTCTGCACATTACCACAGCTACACTTGGGAACCCTTCCTTCTTCCACTTTAATAGTGATGTCATCATCCAGATTGAAAAAGTATGCGCCATCGTCTGTTTCTCTACAGAATCGCATCCGGATGTTGTTGTCGTCCTTCACTAGGCCTATCTTGGCCCTCCGGCGCAGCTCGTCGTCGAAAGCCGAGATGTCATAGATATGACCGTTGGTCGATTCGATCAATGATGGGGTCGGCGATATGGGGCTCGATGTAGGTGATTCTTGCGGAGTCTGCGGTGGATTTGTCCGCAAACGAGCCGCTCCAGCTCGAGTAGTGACCATAGTATCACTGAGCGACAACTTTGAGAGCTCTTCTGCCGACATGGAGAAGGATTTCAAGTTTTGTTGTGGCTTGACAACAGGATGTCGAGGCTAGAATATATACCAATGCAGTTTACGCCGCAAACCTAGCTGATCCTGAAATGTATTGCACTAGTGTTCACTACCGTGAAGGCGCTTGCCAGATTGACCTTAAACGCCACAGAGGCGGCGGCGTGTACCGTGCGGGTGATAATCAAGGACTCTAGCTGAAGGCGATGTACAAGGTCGGGGCTGCTAGAACAAGGTCCTGTAGGCAACGTGTTAGATCAAGCCAATAACCGAGACAAGATAGTGTTCGGAATGGCTCGAGCTACACTGTCTTTGCCCTGCGTATTTGCGGAAGAGGCGAGGCTGAAGTGTCTACCGTGATTAGCACGATTGGCGCCAGGGCTGATCAAAGACAAATGAGGGCCTAAGGTATCGAAAGAGCAAAGCTTCGTCGCTACGCCCGTGCATGGGTGTCGAATCTGATGTGCACACGCCAAGGAAAAAGTAGTCATCTTGGTCGTAGTTGGTCCTATTCACCAATAAACGGCCTCGAGGGGGCTAGTGGCCGAGGGGTCGCGGCTCAGGCAAGAGAGTATGCCTGGCGGTATAATGGCTTGACGTCAATAGACAGATTGGTGGTTCTCGCTTCTACCAATACGAGCAACTGCGCCGCGGACTGATAGTGGGGGACAGGGCGCCGGGACACGCTGATATAGGGCTGTTGTGTACGGAGCTAGACGATCAGTCGACTTTCAGGCTCCGATATCCGCCAGCTGTTTGGAGGGTTCTGAAGCCTGGTCAACAGGTACTCTCGATTGGCCAGGCGTGTATTGCTGGTGTTGGATTTCAGGTTGTGCAACACTGTAGACTTTGTTTCAAGGGCTCCATGCGCGGTACAACGGAACCGAGCACGCAGGAACAAGGCATCAGCGGTCGTTGAAGCGCGGCAAGACTGTGCACTCGCTGTTGCCGCGGTCTTGACAGCCTCTGCAGAAGCCACACATCCGCTGTTCTGGGCGGTGGGGCCGGCAGCGAAGCGCTTCAATGGTGGAGTTGTAGGGTGAAGTGTGACAGTGAGGTTGAGGTGCGTGAGATGGCTCTGGCGAGGTCTCTAGCCACATGCTGGGGGCTGTGCGCTCAGCCTCGCCGTCACTTTTCGACCTCGCAGCAGCCAATCGCTTTCACGACCCCTGCGTATGTTCAGCCCGGGGTTCCACAGTCAAGCTTTTGGAGGGCGTGTACTTTCCCATGCGAATTAGCCTGCGATCACCTGAATTACGCCTTGCAAGAGGGACCATGTGGAGAGTGACTGCTACCTAGGTACTGTAGGCACCGACCTACCGTACCTACGCGACGCGTGAAGTTGCGATGCGAAGAAAAGCAAATGTTGAACTCGTGAGAACAACGCGCTTTGATGTCGTGTTTCAGAAGTAGCTGAGCCACTGCCAATGCCATGTTACAGAATATTCGAATAATCCAGCCAATCAGACGCGCTGTCGTTGGGCGTTGTTCATGGCCCGTGCCGGCATTGCGGAGGCTTATGCGGCGTACGGTAGGTCCTGCTTCTCAATACTCGGCCTCTCTGACGCGGTCCGCAGTAGGTAGGTATACGAGCAAGCTGGCCCGAGGGGTCCAGCCGTCCGCATTGGGTTGATCTCTGTGCCGTCGCACGCGGCACACATCCGCAAGCGCTCAGGCTCTCTCGAGTCTGCGACTGCCGATGGACGACTTCACCCAGCTAAAAATATCGAGTAGCGCGCTGTGCATTATGTGGAAGTTGGCTCGCCAGGCCAGAATTGCGGATAATGTCATGTAATGATGGCGAGAAAACAAAGAACTAGGTATGCTGTGCTAAACAATTCATGTACCGTAGAAAAGTGAGTTGCAAGGATGGCCAATCATGGGCTGCGCAGCAGCGACACTCTCAACTCCCCTTTGCCTGAAGGGGACCGCTATAGTCGTCAAGGCGTAACACTTTGTTCCGCGACGCTTCCGCCCCCGGGTATACCTAAGACATCACGGCTACTAGAGTTATAACTCCTAAGAAATGCGTTGTCCCGAACGAAACATGTCCAGCCGACGAACCGTGTATTATTTCGACCCCCAGCCGGGATGACGCTAAGGAAAGTATCGCTGGGCAGGATAGCCTCGTGCAAATTGATCGGCGAGACGTAAACCAACTCTCCAGCGGCGTAAGTCTTCTCTCCCAGGCTGATTCGGAACAAAGACAACTCACACATGGGAGATCTCACCTGCTGCTGCCGCCAGTGCGTGACGCCGCCGTATATACAGAGCTCTCACGAGAGCTTTTTTGTGATTTTTCCTCTCGAGATTTCCCGGTTTCCACAATGTGCTTCATAGAGATGCCACCCCACGGAAGACCAGAGAGGTCTCGGTTTTGGTCCATGTTTTCGGGGTCCGGCGAGGCGTATGAAGAACCTGCGCGACGCTGGTTCTCAGCTTCTCGTTCTGTCTCGTCTTTCTGCTCTCGAACTTTGTCTCCTATGAGCAGGTTAGCAGTGTCAAATCTCCGCAAGTAGCAAAGCACATACGAAAACGCCGTTGCGCAAGCTTGTTCTGGATCTTCCTGCGTTCATTGGGATCTCTCACTTCTGACCACTCGTCAGACTGAGACCTCGACTGGTCCCTTCCCGACGACGAGGATCCCCCTCTTGTCGACATTGTCGACTGGCTACTTGTTGGTTGATGCTGGGACATTCCGAAGAAAGAATTGTTCTCTTGGTTGGAGGATGATCCCACAATTCTCTGCTGGGACCGAAGAAGCCTTACGCTTCCCAGCAGTAAGTTTGATAGTGTTGACGTGTTGGGATGAGCTGCCTTGAAGTTCGCAAACTCAACTGATGGATGTATATCACACAAACGACTCAAGACTGCCGCATCACAAGGTGGTGGTAGACCTGGCACAAGGCCAAGGGTAGATTGCAACTGAGACACTCGATGGAATCTGAGGCAGCGCAGTTGGAACGAGATAGTCTGCACTCAGATTGCGGAGCTAGATGCCTGCTAGATAACCGAATCAAAGACTAAAGAAAGGCGCAACTGTTCCCGAAGAGAAGGTTGAAGGAGCAAACTACTGATGGACGTACAGTGACTCTGCGTCAGAGCACTCTCTCTATGTATTCAAACCCTAGAGCCATACGACCGGGGCCCACGCGACTCGTTCAAATAGATGACGGCAGATTTCCGTTGGATCGGCATTGAACGATGAATGATGATCACCCTTGACTCAAATAGTTACCGGCTTGAGGCTTGCCCACGATACGGAGGACCTGATTGGCGAGCGTCCCAGTCAAAAATGCGGGTAGAACAGGGCTCAAGGGATACATGCTTTCAAATGGACCGAAATATTAGGCATCTACGCCAACAGTCATTTATGGTCTAGACAGCAAGGGCAGACATGGTCGAAATTAGGACGCGTGGGGAACGAGCGAGCCAGCTCGGCCTTCCCGTTGAGCCAGCATACGCACAAAGTGCCATGACGTTCTGTATGGGAGTGGGACCGAAACGCTTCAGTCTTCCACAGCCCTGAAGGCACGACAGTGTAAGTTTTGCCGTGTGTGCCGTACCGTTCAGTAACAGGAACTCAAGTCCGCTCTTAGTCGTATGCAATTGATTATACGCGCCAGTTGCTCTACTGCCTCAGGTCGTGAGTCGCAAGGTCCGCAGCTGAAGCTTAGGGTGTGTGGAACAGGATCGTGACAATACGGTCGCTCCGACATGTACTGCCAACCGGATGGTAACGAGATGCAGGTACTCAATCCCAGTTACTACAGGGTCGAGGTGCATCCGGAGAAATCGCCCTAAGTATCTGATGCTTGCAAATTTGGACTAAAGCAGTAAGCCCCTATGGATATGCTCAGCCTGATTGGCTTCAATTCGGATGGTGTAGGTAATAAACGTTTTGCGGCGTACGTTATACCGGTGACCTAAATCGAGAGAAGTGGCTGTGCTTCTCCACAGGCCTCGCGTCATAGAGCTGACCATGGGAAGAATTGTCATCAGAGCGCACTGATCCCACACGATGGAACAGAGCCGTGACTAAGCTTCCACCGTGCTTGGGGCTGGGCAGCTCTACTAGTTTTTGACGACTCGAGGCTAAGGTGCCAACGCCGTGCGAGAAGGGAAGAAGCGGCGCGGCCTTCACCAAAAATACAACATAGTAAAGACCTCCGGAAGCCTGCACTCGTGTGCGGGAAACGCGTTTAGGATCAGTATACATCCTTGGGGAAATCCAAGGGACATGCGTTGGCGCATGGAGTTCACAACTGTTGGATGTGCTCGCGACAGCGGTGACGTTTTGGAGCCAAGTGCCGTTAGTGCCGCCCGCATCAATTTATGATTGGTCAGCAGGGGTGGTTGCGGTGGCCAAGCCGCCGTGCTAACTGCAACGGCGAGTGAGTTCACCGACAACACTTTCTCGATGGTTTGCATTCATCAAGCAGCAAGTCTTGGAACGAAGCGGAGAGAGCGCCATGTTTAGCTGGGAACATGCAGTTTCTGCCGCCACACCGCCTTTGTACATCTCGAATACCCTTCTTGACAAGTGACCAGGCGGTTCCAACCTCCCAACCTTTGGTCAACATCGAACAGGACCGGATATTGAGAGGCAGTGTCCGGTCCCCAGCACATAACCGCTCAATAGTCAAAAGTGGTTGACAGGTGCAAAGTGCGTGTCAGACCCTCAAAGGCCCATAGCGGTGGGTACCGGACACTTACGGTACCTACGCTAGCTGCTTAGTCGTAGGTACAGGTGCCATGTGCTAGAGAAGAAGTTTTCGCATTCGAGCGATAGTGCACAAAGCGAATAAGTCCATGGAACAGGTTGTTCAACGGCCTACGGATTTAGCATGTTTAGGTATTTCAAATTGATCACCAGCTATTTTCCTATTCTCCAATCTTACCTCGACAGAGGAGGTCTTACGAATCGAGGATCCCCTCTCGCATGCTTCTTCCTAAGCCTTCAATATGTCAGAGTAGCATGAGCCCTGTCCAAGTTCGTCACCTCCTACCTGCACAGGAGGGTCTTGCCCTTGCATCCAATCCAAGCCGTGGCATGCTGCTTCCCATCGCCATAGCCAATAACCCAATCAACATTTGGGATACACATAACAACCACTGAGTTCGGCACAGTGAAGATTTTCAGCCCTACGAACCCTGATTCTAGGTGTGAAGCGATCCCGTCGCTATGTTTCGGCCAGAGATGCACATTTGCACAGGTAACTAGATACGCATCGCCTCCAAATGAATCAAACATTGGCCAATTCCTATGGCCTCACAATGCCGAGATCCCCGCCCTCGCGTGCAGTCTTTTGGATATGAGGGTAGGCAGAACTCCGTTTGATGTGAAACATCGGCACCCTCAACATCGCATGAATGTGGACGTCGGAGTTATGCCGAGTCTGAAGAGCGTAAAGGGCTGGTATTCAACAATGTATCTGGGGCTCGCGGTTCCATCTGTGCCGTTGTAGTTTTTACAAATAGACAAATCGATGCGGCGGCCCGTAGGTCACTTCGGAATTGTGCAGTACGGGTGAGTATCTTCTAGTCCAGTGCTGATTTTACCTAACCTAAGGACTATCCCTCCCATTGAAACGTACGAATCAGGCCTGCGGATCTTTGTGTTGGCTCGATAGGGGTGTGGATGGCGGCCAGAATCTACATAGGACATGGACATGACAAAGGCCACAACCTTCTAAGTAAACTCTGCAGAGAACCAGAAAGTGTCTGTAATAGATTTTAGTGTGATCAGAAGCTCTCACGCCTCACATAGCGGAATCGACGCGGCAGATTAGAAGAAATGCACTCGCACAAGGATCGAATTTCGGCGCAAGCACTGGATTAACGAGGAACCTTCTCTTCACAGCCCTGCAATGCCTACGCACCGTTAAGCTCCCATACACTGATCTTTTTAGGCTTACCAATTTTCAGATACGACAAGAGGAAGAGCTCTGGTGAATCCCCTAGTCCGTAAGCTCGGCGTGACTTTCCACTGCGACTCTGCCACCGCCCCCCACTGGGCATGGCAGCGCCCAGATAGAGCTCGTGCTCTCCCACTCGACTTTGAGATGATCTTATTCCAAATTACTGGATAACAGAGAGCCTAAAGGTGCGCTCGCCTCCGCGATCTGCGCTACAATATCGATCCTAAGCGTAGTTGGGGATTGCAACGGGCTGAGTCACATCAATACGACGCTGACTTAACAACAGAATCTTACCTCGCGTTGCATGGTGGCATAGCTCTGTATAGCTCTGCGATATAGGAGATGAAGTTCTGGCGGAGCACAGCCACAGAAGTAGTGTGGAGACGAGATCCTGATGCTCGCTCCCTTCACCACCATCAGCACTTAAAACCATCAAAGTGCGGCTGAGTCTCTATCGAATACTTAGGAGGAAGGACAATAAGCCCTCTAATCTATTTGTAGTCGGACAGCTCCCGTGTGGGAATCCACAAGCCACGAGGTTACCTCCGGTGGTCAGAGCTCAAGCGCTCACGCCGCATCGTGCGAACGGCCTACCTCATTTCACGAGCCACATTTCAGGGTTCCGGATCGCACGACAAACTCCGGGCTGAGACAGGCCCTCCAAGAAAGCCAGGGGATGCATCCTTAAGCTTTTCTCCTTGACTCCCACCGTGGTGCCGCATCTACGCTAGGCACCCTATTGAGGCTGGGCGTTTGGAGCTTGAAGATAAAATGACGACGAACGGCACTGTACTGATGACGAGTGTATAAGAAAAGATGTATGTCCTTTTATAGTCCCACACATTCGTATGAATGGCAAAGAATGGGGTGGAGAAGACACGGTCCTGCTAAAAACCAATTTCGCTCTCCCACTGCGATATGATACCGTCGGTACCCTGCTTCGAGGCCATGGAAAACTGAACCTCGACGCAGATTTGATGTGGGGTCGCAATACGAGCGCAAGCGACGAGCTGCCTAACCTTCATGACAAAACATTGATCATTTCCAGGCCGGCGCGCTCGATGTAAACTTGAGGTCGCGCGATGTGCGTGGAGGAGAGAACTCGTCGGCGGCGAAAAAAAGTCCACTTAGGTCAAGCGCCAAGCATTCCGGGCCGACCATTGCTCCAGCCCTGGCCTAAAACTCTGCGAGCGCGGCGCTCCCTTTCCTCTTCACACACATTTCATAACGAAACTGAACGGATAATCAACTGCCATTACTCGTCGATAGGATGGTTAGTCATATTGCCGTACTAAAGTGAATACCACTGGCATATTTAGGCTTCGGCGCTTTCTTCACTGTAAAGTCGAGGTGTACCTGCATTCCAGACAAACCACGCAAAATGCGACCACGCTTGAGATGTCACCCCTTAAGGTGGAGCGTGGTACAGAGAAGCTGTTGATCAGGAAGCCCCTGCTGAGCTACCGGCACCTCTGCACCACGTTGGACGGATCAACGCGCGCTATGGATAGTCGGCGACTTTATGTTGAACGTGCTCTCGTACGATGCATTGATCTGCATCATAGCGAACGGATGATATTGGGTGCTACTGGTGTCCGCACGCGCGAGAAGGATCCAGCAGGGCCTTGTGGCGGCTGTCCATGATTACATCGCCCAGTAGTGGGTTATATGTTACTCGGCCCAATGCTTCATTGTCGACCTCAAGACGAAACAACGACAACTTAGCATAGCTCGCATTCATACTCGACACTGTTCATTTCAAAACTGCGAACACATCTTTTTGGCGGATCAGCAGCTGCGGCTAGGCAGTGTCAGAAACAAATGTGAAACTATTGGAATATGTCAAGCTAGAAGGCATGGAACGCCCAGCGACTGTTGTTCTAACCCGTCACTTATGTATCGACTATCCTCGCATGGTAGTGCTATGTTTACGATCGTCTTCGAGAGTGAGTGGAATGTTCAATGCATGCAAGATCACCCACGGCAGTTTTGAACCTACCGGCCACTTTGTGCAGAGCATAGTCTATCAACCGAATTCGAGGCATGTGCGTGAGTACATGAATTCCAGCCGGTCTGAACCTTCTGTTCGACTCCGCTCTGGAGTATCTAGCTGACAGGACAGCGCAACGACGATGACATGTTGATGACTGACGGCAGCGGCACCGGTAAGGTTACTCTCTTCGTCCCACGTCGCGAGCACTCCCACCATGTGTGTATGCCTGTCCTAGGAGCAGCTCGAATAGCTGGATTGGATGATGTGTGTATCACGCAAGCGTTTTTAATAGATGGTCGTAATGCCTTCGGGCCTCTCTACCGCACGCTCAAGTGCGAGCAACGCACCTACTCACTCACCCTGCAAGGCCCCTTGAGTCTTGGAACACGTCTTCACAAGACGCATTGACTTGTTACAGGATGGATTGCTATATACTAACAATGCATCGCAAGTAGCTTTGACTGGCTCTCATGACGTTTGGAGCGGATGTTGCGGGATAGACAGCCGGCGAGGCTGGCGTGGAGCGGAGGTGGACTATCGGAGAAGACGGATAGGTACGAGTCGTTCGACAATGTGCCCCACAACTTTGGAAGTCGTCACAGAATGGCGCTGTCTGTTCGTTTGCAAGGGCTGTGAACTTCCAGCATGGTTCAGAAGCGAATACTGCGACTGCGTGCCGGAGAGGGCGCCGGGCTCGTATAATATAATATGTGCAAGCGCGCGGCGTCTGGATGTCCAACGCTGTGCCATGGCGTTGGGTTGCAGCTTCCCAGGGTGCATCAGTGCGTGCTTTCCACGTTCTAACCCACCTTTTTGAGGTCATCCCGTCTGGTGTTAGCTCAACCCTTTTCATAACACTTGCTGCCAGCATGCATCCCGCCCTTCGCCGATAGATTCGGCTATTGTGCTGTTGCTATAGGCGTCTGTACTTCACGCTTCACCTTGTTTCTTCCTACCCTCCCTCGCTTTAGAACGCGCACGTTCTCGGTTCCCTTTCCGCGCCCCTTCGCAGGTCGCGCGTGCCGCACCTCGTCAGCATCACAGCATGGCTTCGGTGCTGAACAAGCGCCAGCAGGCGCGCAACGAGCGGACGCTGCAGGACCTCATTAAGAATGTACCAGGCAACAGCGTGTGTGCCGACTGCGGAGCGCGCAATCCAGGTGAGCACTGCGAACCCCCGCCTTCCATGTCCAATCGACTGACAATGCGCAGGATGGGCCAGCTGGAGCGTACGTGATCCCTCCTTCGCCGACGTAGCCCTCGAAGCAGCCCTCGAGTACCGAACTCGCCGCTGCTTACACGCAAAGGCACCGACTAACGAAATCTAGGTGGGCGTCTTCCTGTGCATGCGGTGCGCGGCGCTGCACCGCAAGCTGGGCACACACATCTCCAAGGTCAAGTCGCTGAGCATGGACAAGTGGGACAACGCGCAAGTCGATGTACGGACTACGGCATCCAACCTGACATTGTCTCCACTAACGTTCCACAGAACATGAAGCGCATTGGCAACACCGAGTCTAACAGATCGTACAACCCTCGCAACGTGAAGCCGCAGATTCCCATCGATGTCGACGAAGTGGACGGCGCAATTGAGCGATACATCAGACAAAAGTACGAGCAGAGGCTGTTCATGACGGATTCGAGGCCAGGGACGCGGTCCAATACAGGTAGCTCCAGCTCCGTGGAGGACAGGCCTCCACCACTACCGCCAAAACCGACGAAAGGGCTGGGGTTTGGGCTGCGGAAGGCTTCTACACAACATAAGAGCGTTGCGCCCTCCATCTCTCCCGGCATAAGCAACTTCAACGGTCACGATGCGTCTCCACCTCGGGTCAATAAGCCGTCCAGGGTGTTTGGCTCAAGCGTTTCCGGCGACGGGCTAGAGTCCAAACTGGCAACTCTGCGGGACATGGGCTTCCCAGACGAGAAACGAAACTCCACAGTGCTGAAGGGGCTCAACGGCAATCTCGATAGAGCAGTGGAGGCGCTGATCAGACTGGGAGAACAGAATCCGGGCAAGTCTAGAGGAAGCACACCGACTCCGCCAGATAAGCTTGATGTCAATGGACTCATGTTGAACAAGGCTCACACCATGCCTGCAACGACAACCGCATCCTCGACCAACCCGTTCGATGCTCTCGATGCTGTGCCCTTGCCCTTGCCCCAGCAGCAGCACCACCAGGTGACGCCAAGCCAGACGCATTACGGAGGTTCTCAAACACAGCCAACATCACCGACCAATCCTTTCCACCAATTCGCATCACCGCAGCAGGGTAATCAATATCAGCAGCAGACATATCAGCAACCACAAACCTTTGCGCAGTCGAATCCTTTCGGACAGCAACAGCAAAGCTTGGAACAGTCCTTCCAAGGCATGCAACTGTCTTCGCAGCAACAGCAGCAAACACCGCAGCCATTATTCCCGAACAGGACTGGCAGCTACGTTCAGCAACCCAGCCCACCCTTTGCGCAGAGCAATCCATTCCAGCAGTCATTTATAGCCCCGCCGATGCCGCCGATGCCACCACAATACACGTCTTTTTACCAACCATCGCAGTCGCCTGCGCCACAGCCCCAATACCAGTCAATGTCTTCTCCTAGCAGCCCCGGGAATCCTTTCCTCAAATCCACTCGAAGTCAGATGTTCTCTTCTACGAATTCACATAATGCGAATCCTTTCGGCCAGATACCTGCCCAGCAGCAGCAGCAACAGCCGCAGTACCAGCAAACGTATCAGATTCAACCGCAGCAAACTGGGAATCCATTCATGATGCAACAACAGAACCAGACGCCAGTCCAGCAGGCTCCGAATCCATACCAGAACCAGCAAGCCAACTATTCACAATTCAATTACGCTCAGCAAGCGCATGCTCAGCAATCTTCCAATCCTTTCGACAAGAAGTCGATTCTCGCACTCTACAACCAACCGCAGCTTGCTCCGCAGCAACCAGAACAAGCGCAGACGCCTGCGGTTCAGATGGCAGCATCAGCGCGTGCCTTCCAACCGGGAGGGCACAACCCGTTCGGTGCCATGCAAAGTCAAGCAGGAGCGCAGCAGCCAGCTTCGGCGTTGCCACCACACGTTCAACAGGGATCGAGGCACGTTAGCAACGAGAGCGTCGACTTTGTCGGGCTGATGGGCGGGCGGCATTCTCCTGATGCGTTCTCAGGACTGAGCTCAAGCTTTAGGCGGTAAAGTTTGTGTGATGTACTTTTCCGCATTTATGCATACTTGCATGAGCTGCATCTCCATGTAGCTTGCAGCGAAGCGACGCATTAATTCTTCACTTCTATTATTTGGACCTGCAGGTATAGGATATGGCTCGGACGGCGGGTGACGTTGATGCTGATGTATGTAGCATACGATTCGAACATGGCTGGTCGATCTGGATAGTGCACTTGTAATTCATGCTTATACTTTCCTGGCATGCCGTAGATACTGAGCAGACACAGCAACTTGACGGAAAAGGTGCCACTGCATCCCCACCCTATAAAGCGGCGGCCCCACGTCGAACATGGTTCACGCAGAACATGTTGCATGGATCCTTTGGCGCGTGAACCCTGCATGAAAAGCCGAGCCCGAGCCCCAGCCCCCCCAAAGAGCGGTCTGTGGCCTGGCGACGATCCCCGTCCGGCGTCGTCGCAAGCTCCATCCAAGCAGCTCCACCCGTTCTGCTGCGCGCCATTTCGCTGCTGCGATCTCCCGCCGCAAGCGACACCTCCACCTGTTCTCTCCCCTCGCTACACGTCCGCTGGCCGACCAGAACCGCATTGCGAGGCCATTGTTGGTGTGTTTGGTTGGTTGATCGATCGATCGATTGCGAAGAAGATTGCGAAGAAGCTCGAAGAGACAGACACGCAAAAAAGCAAAGGACTGCAGCGTCGCAGCCCGACTCTGCTCCACTTTGACCGGAGGCGTGTAGGAGAGCGCTGGCAGTTGGGTTACAGCACGACGAGTTGCTGCCCGAACCGCACGCCGCACCCTTCTCACCGCGACCAGCGCACGAAAGCACCATCGTTGCATGCGCCCAGCTTGATCGCAAAGCAACCCACGCACGCACACTCACCTCTGAAATCCACACGAATCTCCTCTACGCATCCGTGCCTCACCCACCCACCCACCCACCCACCCAACCACACAATGGGTTGGTTCACGGGCTCCTCCTCCTCCTCGCGGCACCACTCCTCCTCGCGCCCAGGCTACGCCCGCTCCTCCGCCGGGTCCTCGTACTCGTCCTCGTCGCGACACCACGCCTCCACCTCGCGCTACAAGCGCTCTCCCCGCGACGGCTACCTCCAGCACCTGTACCACAAGTTTCGCGAGCTGCTGCACCGCCTGTGGGCCTACGCGCGACGGCACCCCTTCAAGGTCTTCTTCATGGTCATCATGCCGCTCGTCAGCGGCGGCGTGCTGACCAAGCTCGCGCGCAAGTTCGGCGTCAACCTGCCGGATATGGGGGGCGCGCAGGGGGCGCGGGGCGGCGGCGGTGGTGGTGGTGGACACCAGGGCGGGTACTATGGGAGCGAGGGGTATGGGAGGGAAGACGGTGGCGGCGGCGGTGGGATTGGCGGCAGCGGGATGAATTTGCAGAACGTGGCGAGTTCGATTGGGGGGTTGGCTAGTCTGGCCAAGCTGGCGCAGAGCTTCATGTGAGCCGGCGAGAGGTTGAGGTGCGAGGTTGCGAGGTTCCACGAGGAGGAGGCTTCGGTGCGCTCAGCGACGGGTGCAGAAGATGGTATGAGAAAGGCGAGGACTGCTCACAGCGTGGACGTGGGGCTGGAGTGGGGGACGAAAAGCAACATCGGCGGAGGAAGTGCCGTTCTGGGACGTGTTTTTTTTGTTTAATGATTTGGTTGTATATCCCCCTTTGCTATTGCTATAGATAGTGTTACGAGGAATGATTTAGAAAGATCTCGACTGTTTCTACGAATGTGTATGCCAACGCTTTTTCGTGTGGATTCAACCAAGACCATCAATGGAATCCAAATGTCAAGTACGGTACGCAAGCTTTCGTGATGTATCAATGGACACATTCTATATCGGAGTGCCACTGTACCCCCATCAAAGGCACGTGATATACCCCATCTAATCATCTTCACACCTCCCTTCCATCACCCAATTACCTCAGGCCCACTCTTGCTACCAACATACCGCAGACAACTCAATATCCTACTCAAATCACCTTTCTCCTTGATCTGCAACATATACAAAGTTCAATACACCTATAAAAAAAGCTCCAAGGGAGATATAATATGTTACGAGACCTCGAGGGCCTTTGAAACTAGTCAAGCGTCTGATGCCCACAGGAGCTCCAGAACGACCACGTATGTAAGATATCAGTACCATTATGCCCGCCAACACCACCTGATTCGTGTTTGTACACCTTTGCAATAAGTATTTCAAGTCATTGAGTTTTCAAGCTCCACATGCCAATTTTTGAACAAGCTGATTGAAGAGCATGTCCCAAAAACGACCCAAGGCGACTTTTCTGGGAGACGTGGAATTCCTGTTCTGTCCGCTCTGCAAGAACCATACGACCATAGGATACTGGAAGCTCTATTGGCCTCCAGGAAAAGCATCAAAGTGGCGTGCATAACGACCAGAGTTGTACAGATACCACTTAACCCCTGCAAGCTTGGATTCTTCAGTGTTTCAGCCCAGGTCTCAGTACACTCATCTTCGCGGTGAACAGTCAGTGAATCAGCCACCCTCCGTAGCAAGACCGGTTTTGACAATCAAGCCGAAAATAGCCCCCATGGTGTAAGATGCTTGCTTAGCCGCATCCTTGGTGTACATGTCGACAAGGGCGGTCTGGGTCCGCAAAGCTGGGTCGCGCGCCAACATCTTAATATTCCGGCTGTGCGAAGCATTAGCTCATTCGCTGCTTGAATAAAGTCTCTACAAATCTGAGAGTACGGAACCCATATACCTACATGTCATATTTGAATTCTGAGAGGAACAGTGCGACTTCATCCACATCCGCTCCAACTGCAATGTTTGACAGGAGAAGTCGACGAGGAAGAATGTTCTTCTCGCAGTATGCGACTTCTTCGTCAAGCACTTGCTTGATTATAACACCGAGTTCGGCCTTTGCTCCTTTGACGAGCTGTTGTTTCTCGCGCACAGCGACGTTTCCGCGTGAGCCGGCACTGAACAAGTATGTGGTCCAACCCTGTGCCAGCTCCCACTTGATGCCGGCCTTTTCGAGCTGAAGTGCTGTATCATAGCAGAGGTCCTTTTGCGAGATGGCTATCTCGCGCTTCCAGTCGTTGTCGGTTCCCTGTAACGTAGGGCCAACGGCATAGGCCGCCGCACCTTGCATTTTGACCACAGTAGATTCAGTGGGGCGCTTGGGCGGGGGCACCAGCATTTCCACCAACCTACATATAACAGTGTTAGCAATGTATGAATATCCAGCACAGTCTATGTCTCGCAGTGCCTTGTCTTGGACACTGTAACCTGATAGCTACAGGAAAAGTACTGGTAGGAACATTTGAGAGTTTATACCTAGCAAGCATCGCCTCCAGGTCTTCTCTTGTGTCTTCTCCAGAAGGCTCGACTGGCGTCCTAGAAGGCCTGGACATGTCTTCCAGCTCCCGTATCATACTCGCGACGTCTTCGTTCCTATACCCTACATCTCTGCTACCAAGACAAGACACAGCAATAGAGCTGGGTAGAGCTTGTTGAGTTAGCACGGCTCATGAAAAGATTGGCTTTTGGTCCTCACAAATTCCTTGATGCTTTGTCGCTCCGTTCTCGAGTTCCGGCGAAGCTTGGGCGCCACTAGTTGTCGCAAGCCCACCGTAGCCTGAAGAGGAATCATTGACCACATTCGAGCCTCCGCAAGGAGGCGGAGAAGCAGGAGGGTTGTCAAAGAGAGACCGCGGGGGGGAAGATGAGAGATAGTCGACGAGCGGGCGCACGGGAGGTGACCGTACAGCAGCCATTCGTGTTGAAGAGCCACTCGTTCCTCGACCCACTACCTCTTTCGCCGCTGTGTCCCTTCGCTTGGACGCGTTAGCAAGTATAGCCGAGATGCTGTCCAGCTGCTTGTTGAGCAACGCGTTTCCCCTCGCGTGGAATGCGCTCATCGGTCTGGGCCTCGTTTTGGGAGGCATCTTGGAGATATGTACTACCTGGGCAATCCAGCGACGCCGCGGCAGGAGTTGCGAACGAAACGGCCGCAAGAGGAAGCGTCGTGGTACGCAGTTGTTTGCGCAGGGAAAACGCGAGCGTGGTTGGCAGGTGTCTTCGCGGATGGTGCAGCTGCGGTAGTGACAGGTACCTAGCTTTGGGAAGCCGCGACTGATGCCGGCGTAAACAAGCAAACGGATGTCTGAGCAACGAGAGCAGGAGAGCAGAAGCATCGAAACATCCGAGGATCGTTCGTGATACTCGGAGTGAATGCTCTGCGTTTATTGCCATCGCCTTTCTGCTCATGTTACTGTTCGAGTATACCGCATTAGCACCGGGTAACGATTGCAAAGTGTTTCCTTCAGCAGCTCGATGCCCAAAATCCTTGAATGTCCTTGACCTCCATCCCATTCGGTGATCTGCTTGTCTCAGGAGCAGGAATGCGATGTCGTGGAAACCTAGTGGTCAAGTCAATCAAAGGGTGAATTGGTGAGCTGATGAGAGAAGAGAAGAGGAAAGACCTAGGCGAGAAGAAAGTAAAAGAACAAGTGAGCTCGTTGCGACCGATATTTCCATGCTGGATTACCTCGCTCGCCTCCTCCTAATTTGTGGTATATGCATCGTCCAAATTCCATACAAATCAACAACTATTTATCCAATACGTGGACGGATCGCAACAAACTCCACCACTGCCGTTTATCTACAGTCCATCCGTCTACCGACAGCAAACCGAAGTCAAGGCCGATATCCGTACAGACGGTCACCTACTGCTTCTTCTTGCCTGTAGTCTTCCTTTCCTGCTCCTTCTCTTCAATCTCCTTGATCTCAGCCTCCTCCTTCCTCAACGCGTACCACTGGCCGGCTTGTAGCACCAAAACCCCCACGAGCACCAACGCCAAGATGGTGTTACTCGCCGCAAACACCCTAAGGGTGTCCTCCCGGCTGATGTAGTCCTCCGCGTTCTCATCCTCGCTGGGATCAATATTGCCGTAGATGCCTGCAGTGACCACACGCAGACCCTTGACGATGTTGGTAATGTACACCGTAATGCCAGCCATGTAGAGCACCAGAGACGCTCCGTCAAACAGCATATTGGCCTGCGACGCTTTGTAGAGCTTGGTCAAGAAGCCGAGGAGGCCCGTTCCGATGACGATATGCAGGATGCGACTTATGATGGGCGGCGACGCGTGCAGGAACTTGAGGTGGTCCTCAAGGATGTTGAAGTAGACATCGCGCGGGCCTTCCGGCGTCGTCCAGATGACATTGTAGTCGTAGGGGAACGAGGAGAAGAGGATCCCGAGGAAGAAACACACCGCTGGAAAAGCCTGTCAGTGTCCATCGTTCATGCGCGTTGCGGTGCCTGAGGCACCGCAAAAGGTGGGGGTTATCGCTTACGCCCGATAATGAGGAATGTTCCAAAGGTTCCTGCTGCCATATCTGAGACGCAATCAGGATCTGGGTGCGATATTGTGCGTTCGTGTGGAAAGTCAGAAGATTGAGGTGGGCGGCTGGACACGGGAACGTTGCTGCGTGCGAAATACGGACGACGCTTGTTGGTGTGAAGCTTGGGCTTCTAGGCCAATTGAGATGCGGGATGTTGCGCGTAAGCTTGTTAAGGAAGGTGCGTGCGTTTGTGGCTTGTCACTATGTGGCTCGTCTTGCAAGCGATGTTCGCGATAGATGTTGGAAATGGTTCAGGTTGACGATGGTATCCGAGCGCAGGTTTGTCAAGCACGATGATGTCTGGTTGCAGCCAGGCTGCATCATTGGGCTTGGCGCGCTCGTTGCTCACCATTCACATTTAATATTGCTTGCGAAGCATTGCCGACCCGGAAAGGACATGCAAAGCTGCGAGACATGCCCCTGACATCGAAGAATGTTTTCAAGAATCGACTGCCATTTTCCCGTGGGCGATACGTAGAAACCTCCTGTGACCAAGCCCGTGCGAAGTACACATGTACCAATCAACGCCCAATACGCCATGCTTGTTAATCGTCCATGCTCCCTGTCAATATCACCGCCACTTTGTCTTCTAGAAGTCGTTGTCATCTTCCATTTCTTCATTACCCGCTTCGATGAAGACGAGTCGTGTGCCTTCTCCGGTTGTTTGCCAGACCTATGGTAAGCGATTAGTGTTTGGAACGTCTCAAGGTAGTTGCAATGTGGACTTACATCCAGCATCGAGTACTCATCGATCGCCTGCTCGAATTGGTCTGCTGTGAAACCCTTGGCAAGTACCCTTTCCCGAACTCTGCGCAGGTCGAGCTCGCCACGGCTTCCATCACCCACAGCAGCAGCACCGCTCGCTTCCATGGTTTTGATGAGATGGTAGATCTTGCTGCTGGGTGTGTGATCATCCCTGCGGCCCTCGTCGACATACAAACTGGCTTTGCTAACTTCGATAAGCCTGAGGGCTTCATCAACATCCTCCGTAATGACCTCCTCAGCAAACCGTAGACGAGCCAGAGCTTGCGAGAGACGAAGAACACCCAGCAGTGTACGCGCCGAAGTATGCGTGAAGGCTTTCTTGGTGCCCTCATCGCGTTTCTGTTGCTGTCGCATGCGGACGAAGGCTCCCACTAGATAATCTGACACCTCCTTTGGAATCGTGGGACGGTATGAGCGCGCACGAGCAACCCATTGGCGAACTTCTGCGGGGCTGAAGACAACACCACCGGCGGCCTCCGGATGACGGTTGTGCATATGAACATGAGTGACGTGGCGAGCAAGCTCTTCGTCTGAGTCTCGCGAAGGGGTATCAAGAATGAGGAAAAGAATGTCGAAACGCGACAATAGCGCAGCCGGAAGGTTGATGTTTTCAACGGGGGAAATGCGAGGATTGTAGCGGCCATATAGAGGGTTAGCCGCCGCTAGGATCGAGGTGCGGGCATTCAGGGTAGTCGTGATACCAGCTTTGCTGATGGATATCGTTTGCTGCTCCATGACTTCGTGGATTGCGGTCCGATCACTGTCGTCCATCTTGTCGAACTCGTCGATGCAGCACATGCCATTGTCGGCAAGCACAAGAGCACCGCCCTCCAGCACCATTTCGTCCGTGACAGGGTCGCGCATGACAGCAGCAGTAAGACCAACTCCACTGCTTCCGCGACCAGTAGTGTATACGCCTCTAGGAGCAACTTTCGTGATGTACTTAAGAAGCTGAGATTTGGCCACACCAGGATCACCCATCAGACAAACGTTGATGTCACCACGGATGCGCATGCCGTCTCCAACTTCCTTAGTCACTCCGCCGATCAACTGAAGAAGCAGGGCCTTCTTCACGTCAACGTGGCCAAATATTTCAGGCGCAATTGAACGAGACAGGTACTCGTAAAGTTGGCCAGTTCGCTCTAACTCGTTCATCCGCTTCAATGTCGGTTGTGCCAGAACGATATCGTCGTACGCCTTCTTGTGTTGCATCACGTACTGCGCCTCCAGGTAGGTGTCGGTAAGTAAGCCCGCTCGGATAGCCTTGAAGCCTGTGTAAGGGGTGGGGAGGAAGATGCCAGCGCAGTCCATTACGTCGCCAGGGTTGATCTGTCGTACCAAATCGCCGTGGCAGTGGATAGTCAGCTGTCGAGGAATGTGACCAACGGGCACTTGATCTGCCATTTCTTGGATCTTGACCTCCTGGAAGGGTAAAAACTTCGACGCGCGAGTGGATAAGAAAAGTTGACCCTTGGTCTTATTCTTTTTGCACTCTTCCGAAGGACAATCTGCCAAAGGAGTGAACTGTTTGCTCGTCACAGGTTGGAAGACCTCGCATCCGCAGCGATCACAAGAGTACGCGTTGACCTGGATAGCAGGCTTGACGTCCGAAACCCTCGTAGCAATTCCACGAACGGTGATGAGATGGCCCAGGTGTTCTCCGCGGACGTTTCGCACAGCGAGCGCCTTCATACCTCGCTCACTGCTAGAGCCAGATGGTATTATGGGCTTAAAATTCAGAGTATAACGGCGCGTTAAGGCAGGAGGAAAGATGAGTTCAGGGGGTGCCTGAGCCCCGTCTTGGCCTCCTTGCTGCTCTTGCATCTTCTCATTCCGTCTCGACCGTTGGGTCATGATAATGTCCAGAACGTCGTCCTTGAAGCTGCAATAGTTGTCAGCAGGGCCCCGAGTCACCGAGATGGTATCTTACTTTGGCTCCTCTGAGGGCCGAGGCAGTAGCTGGTCTACAGCTCTCGAGAAAATCTCTATGTAGTGGTGGCAGTTGCGCTCTATGGATTCGACAAGCTTGAACTGGCCCTCGGGGTCTGCGGCCTTTTCCCACTGTTTCCTGTTAGTTGTTGCATTTCCAGCTGGCAGGGTTGGTGCGCACGATCTCCAGGTCGTTAAGATCAATCAAAACATTCGATCTCGTCCTGTCTGCGATGTCCTGCAGCATCTCGACGTATTTTGCCTTGGTCCGAGTGCGTCTCCGATTTGCATTTGGCGCGGGGTTGTCCGAATCGTCGAGCATGTCGTATTCGTCATTGTCGCCATCGCCATTGAGGTTCAGATTCTGGAGCTGATCGGCAGCTTCCGTGGACGACGACTTGAAGTTCTGGAGGAAATCCACGAAGGCGGCTAGAGTCGCATTCATCAGCTACGCTTCAGGTAACATTTTGCGCACGGTAAACAAACCTTCCTGCTCCTCGTAGTTAACGGGTGACTTCTCGGTAAGAAGTGCCATTGCTTCGAGTGTATTTGACGTCTGCGCGACGGGCGGGTGTAAGGCAGAATTGGGGTCCGAGGAGGGGAAGCGGTCGCAGCAGTGAGGCTGGCCATCTCAAGCGCGTTTGAAGTTTCGCGTTGGTCGCGCGTCGCCAGGGGTGGCAGGCTGTGATTGGCCATCCACAGCAACCAATGGAAAGGTCGGGCTATCCATGGCAAAGTCTCCAGATGTCCGCTTTTGCATCTTGATTAACGAATGGTTCGTGGTACTCGCTGTGTGTAATAGTACAATTCACCATAGAATATAACAGACAACTCCGGCTTGGCAAAAACTCTTTATCAATGTCTCCAATTTAGACACGCTTTAACAATGCTCCTCGCAGCTCTTTCTGCCGCGCGTGACCGCCTGAAGAGCTCCCAGCTCCCAGATGTCGGCGCCGACAACCTCGGCATGCCCAGTGAGCGCAGTCGGAACTGCTGCACATGCGGCGGGCCTTTCCCCTGCACTTCACTCTGTATTATTATCGCTGCGATGGCGCCGCCAAAGAAGCCTGCGGGACAGATCGTGCAAGCTGAAATTGTGCTTCAACAGTCTCTGAAAAATTGCCTGGTTAACCTGCCCTCGTCGCTGGTCTCTGTGCTGGTCAATGCGAACACCGTATGCGCTGCGGAACTTCCTTCAAGTAACCACGCTGACTCGTCCGGCACAGGTCGCGCAGAGCGTCGTGGTCGAACTCTCCTACCGCCAACCTCCTCCTCCCGGCGCCTCGGAGCCCAAGAAAGCCTCGCCGCAGAAGTCCGTGTTCCTGGGATGGACAGGCATGCAGAGCAAGCGCAAGCTTGCTTCTGTTGTCGGTCGCGGTGGATTGACCGGTACAAGAGGTGGTCCCGCTGCCGGCCAGCAAGATGTGCAGACAGTCGAGGTGGACATGACATTTGCCCGCCTGATCGGTTTGAATGAGGGGCAAAAGGCTGGGATACTGCTGCACGTGGACCCGCCCCAGGCGCATACCATTAATATCGAGCCATTGACACCGGTCGACTGGGAGATGATCGAGCTGCATGCTCAGTTCCTGGAGTTGAACTTCCTTTCGCAGTTACGCGCCTTACCCAACCCGCAAGGCCAGTCCGCTCATCCATTGACCCTCCATCTATCGCCGACTACGACCGCTAACATCACCGTAACCTCGGTCACCCCCGCACCACCTGTAGAATCTCAGTTCGTAAAGATATCGCCTGATGCGGAAGTTGTCGTTGCCCCGAAAACCCGACAAAAGGCGGAGCGTACATCTTCTGGACGTGAAAGCCGGAGCGTTGGCGGGGCGTCAAGGAAGAGTGGAAAAAGCAGTACAAGTACGGTCAGGCGGCGAAGCGGTCGAGACGAAAACACCAGTCGTGGCGTGGTCTTTCTTCGCGGAGTGGACCGAACTGTCGCACAAGAGTGGTTTGATGAAGAAGATGCCTCTGGCGCAGAAGGACTCAAGATCTGGGTGGACAAGGATGCTCTTCTTACCAAAGCGCTAAAGGGGGTCACCTGGGTATCTGTGGCTGTCGTAAAGCCGGCAGGTCTACAAGAGCCGGTCGATATGTCGAAAGAGCAGGAACAAGAGAAAGCTGCTGCGCGCGTGGTGGCCAGAATCGAAACATGGGACGACGCCCCAGATAGCCGTCACGTCGCTCTGTCGTCTGACCTGTGTCGAGTACTTGGCTGTGGAGGCTTTGTAGGCGGTCTTGTTCGCTTGGAAGCTGCTCCAAACCAAACTGCGAAGCCTTCTTCCATAAAACCGCAAGGCGCTGCCTCCAAAGACAAGGATTCGTTCGTCAAAGCAATCAGGATCCTGCCATTTTCTTCTGTCGGAAGCCAAGCAAACGCCTCACTACGATTTGGTGGTGAGTCCAAGCAGGACCAGGAAGAGGCGATAAAGCGAGTCAGGGAAGCCTATGGGCAAAAGAATGGGCTTCTGGATGGTCCTGTCACTGATGGCATGGTATTACCTTCTACGAGCGACTCCGGCTTGAACTGGCAGGGCGGCATAGTGCGATTTGAACCTCCGCAACCCCCTTCCGGCATCTCGTGGATATCTTTCCCAGAAAGGAAGCCTGCTATGGAACTCGGTGCGGATATTCCCACACCTTCAAGCTGGACAAGGGGTGTACATCAAGGAGACTCACTTCCTACCACGCAACCAACGTTGGTTGGTATTGATGCTTTGATCGAGCAGTTACGATCACACCTGACCCACAATTCATCTGTCTTGTTGACAGGAGGACTTGGTGCAGGCAAGACGGAATGCGCTCAAGTTCTAGCTCACCAACTTCGCGCTGAGTTCCTATTCAACACTGTTTACTTCTCTTGCCGCAAGCTCGTCACCGATGAAATTCGAGTGTCCACGATCAAGGAGACACTTACCCGTCTGTTCGCATCGGCGGCTTGGGGCGCCAGAAACGGCGGCAATTCTGTGGTGATTTTGGACGACCTGGACAAGCTGTGTCCTGTCGAAACCGAGCTACAAGTGGGCAATGAGAATGGGCGAAGTCGACATGCCAGTGAAAGCATCGTGGCCATTGTCCGCCAGTACTGCACCTTGGACTCTGGAGTAGTTCTACTAGCTACAGCACAGGGGAAAGAGTCGCTCAACAATGTAGTTGTTGGTGGACACATCGTGCGAGAGATCGTCAGTCTCAAGGCTCCGAACAAAGACGGCAGACGAAGAGTACTCGAAATGCTCGCACGCCAGGATGAGAAACCCCGGCCGAAGTTGTCGAATGGTGCACACTTCTCTGGGCATGCCTTCCCTGCCTCGCCTTCAAACAGTCGACCAAGCACCTCGCATCGCAGCCAGGCAAGTGCCTCCAGTATTCATTATGCCGCTGAAACAGAAGAGGACGGGTTCGTGATAGAAGCGTCCATCGACTTTTTGGAACTTGCTGGACAAACCGACGGATATATGCCTGGTGACCTGGTTCTGCTTACGTCACGAGCACGGAATGAAGCGCTCATACGTTCAGTCACAGACTCGTCCAGCACGGGAACAATCTCGTTGACAAAGGAGGACTACACCCAAGCACTTGCTGGCTTCACTCCGGCATCTCTACGCAATGTAACGCTACAGTTATCTACCACGAAATGGGATTCGATAGGTGGCCTCCACGATACACGGCAGATACTGCTGGAAACACTGCAGTACCCAACGACTTATGCACCCATCTTCGCACAATGTCCTCTACGGCTACGATCCGGTCTTCTTCTCTACGGATATCCCGGTTGCGGAAAGACGCTACTGGCATCTGCTGTAGCAGGGGAATGTGGACTTAACTTTATATCGGTCAAGGGACCGGAAATTCTCAACAAGTACATTGGTGCATCGGAAAAGTCTGTTCGAGATCTGTTCGAGCGCGCCGAAGCCGCCAGGCCGTGCGTTCTCTTCTTCGACGAATTCGACTCCATTGCCCCTAAGCGCGGCCACGACTCTACCGGTGTCACGGATCGCGTGGTCAACCAGTTGCTCACGCAAATGGATGGCGCAGAGGGTTTGAGCGGTGTATACGTCCTGGCCGCTACGTCTCGACCAGACTTGATCGATCCGGCCCTTCTTCGCCCAGGACGTCTAGACAAGAGCCTCATCTGTGACATGCCAGGGTTAGAAGAACGCGTTGGCATACTCAAGGCCGTCACGCGAAAGTTGCATCTCGCTCCCTCACTTCTAGAAACTGGTCCTGAGGGCGAGAACCTGCGCGAAATTGCTCAACGGACAGAGGGGTACTCGGGGGCAGATCTCCAGGCGGTGGTTTACAATGCTCAACTTGAGGCGATTCACGACGTGTTGGGCGATTCCGAGCAGGGTGATCCCACCAAGAGCGGAGGTGCAAAGAAGAAGCCAGGCTCCGAGACCAGAGGCAAGCAAGGGAAGGCAAACCGCGTGCCGGCGTTCACACACTTCCGATTTGGTGAAGCCAACGCCACACCAGGTGGTGCCAAACCGATCCCTTCTAGTCAACTGACGGAGCGCGCTCTCATCGCACAAAAGATCCAGGCACTCCAAGCGATGCGGCGAAAGCAAAAGCAGCTTCAGCAGCAACAGCGACCCGGTAGCAAAGACGAAGAGGATGAAGATGATGCCAAGGAGGGGGAAGAACGGAAAGAGCCGCAGATCCAGTGGTCGCACATGGAGAGCTCGTTGGGCACGACGCGAAGCAGCATCAGCGCACAGGAGCGGCGCAGACTCGAGAGCATCTACAGGGAGTTCGTCGTCGGGCGCAACGGCGAGATGCCCAGTGGACAGGGTGGGACCGAGATAGGTGGCAGGTCGAGCTTGATGTAGCGTGGAGAGTGGCAAGACACTCTCGTACGTGGATAGTAGGTATCTACCAAGATGTTGGGGGTGGATAGAAAGCTCAATTGACGTTCCAAACGGGCACGAAACGGGCCAGCGTTTGTGACGAAGTAAGGTGGGAGGGTCAAACGAAACCAAACCATCGAGGCGCCAATGCGCGCCCCGGACTTGGCGCAGATGCAGCGCCAGTGACGAAAAGCTTGGGTGGTGATCGCTCGGCAACCAAGTCACACGGGGGGGCAGCCTCACAGTTGCAGTTGCTGCGTGGGATTCGGCGTGCCGGTGGCGGGCGTTGGGGCGGGCGTGCGCAAATTGTGCATCGGAAGCGTCCCAGGGCGAGGCTCGAAGGGTAGTAGCACCGAGATGCCGTCCGGCGTCCAGAAATGCCTCATCTCTTGGGGGTTTTCGCGCCGAGGCATGGCGGCGGCTCATTTAGATAAGCGTGCCATGACCTAATGGCCTGCAGCGCGCTGAGTGTGCCATGCGAAGGCGGGCGACGCTAGTCAAGGATCCGCAGTGGAGCCGACAGTCGGGGCGGGCAGCCGCGAACCAGGAACGCGCCGACAGTCGGTGTGGTGGCTTTGGCTTTGGCTTTGGCTTTGGCTTCGGCGCAAGAAGCTGCGGCGGTGAATTGCACGTTGGTGGGTAAGAGAGAGGCCATGCATGCCAACGGTAGATTCTTCCTACACTATCAAAACCACCTACCTACGTGCCTGCCTTCTAAATGTCCTGCGCGAATGCCCGCGCCGAGCTGCCGATCGCCCACACCTCCATCACCTCCATCATTCCTGCCCTCTGGCCGCCCCGCTGTTTTCTCATTGGCTGACTCGCCTAGCTCCTGCCCGGCCAAGCACCATTTCATCGCTCTTTCAGTCCACGCCGCTCCTCATCATCTCCACTGAGCCCACTGCAACTCCTCGAGCCCACCAACTCGACGTCCACAGCTACGCGATCCAGGTACGTGTGCTATTCCCGTTGTCTAGGCGATCAATTGCCATGGGGTGCCAGAGCCGGACGACCCGCCGGTCCCGTGCGGCCAAACCTGCCCGAACAAATGCCTCATGAAAGCAGAATTTTCGGCGACCCGCTCCTCTTATAAGCCCGCTACCCGCCCCAGACCTGTGCCCGCTTTGTTTTGGATGTTCTGCCTTGCCGTCTTCTCGAGTCCATCTCCACGCCAGTTTTCGCGACGCCGACCCGATTGATCCGCTGACCAGCTCCCGTCCTCAACAGCTTTCCGGACAGCTTGCAAGCCATCATCAATCGACTCAATTCCTGGAACCCACGTTCTCCGTCGTAAAGGTACGCTGAACCACCCGCCTGCGAGGCAATGGGACCAATTTCGGGACTTTGTTGCCCGGGGACCGTGTCGACGTTTCTTTCGCAGCCAGCCTACCGCCAGTGGAATCCTCGTTCATAAACAAGGCCCAAGCTCTCGACGCGATTTCGCCAATGTCTTCGCGCCCCGCCGACCGGTTATCAGACTCTTTGAGAACGTGCAACTGACATCACTCCGCAGAACTCAGTCACAATGGCCGCTATCGACATGTCTCTCGCTGCCTCCCAGCTCACCAAGCGAGCAAACTTTGCATCCCGGGAACCCGGTGTCATCGTTGTTTTCGCCATCGTCGGTGCCGTCGCCATCCTGATGATCGGCCTGCTGATCTCCAAGAGGGTAGGATTGTTCTCTCTCTCAAGTACTAGACCCAACGAAGCTGACCTTGACATCAGATGTCTGCCCGCAAGGCTGGCGTCGTTTAAAGATACCCCGTCGGAGATTGTGGATGGACGAGACTGGATGAGGAGAGTTGGGGCTGCATAATTCATCGTTCCGGATGATGCAATCGCTAAGATCTGCCAAAGAGTTGGTTGTTGGGACAATCTTCGCTAGACAAGATGATCTACAGCACATGTTGCGCTGCCCCACGAGGTGTATATCGTTTTTGTATACCACGTTTACCCATGGAGAAATGAGCTTCCCTTCGGTTGCGCTGTGGATCGGACGCCTGGTACGAAGGGTCCGTGGTAATAATAAATAGTCTGATACCTCCGGCTTGAACCAACACGTAATCGCAAGCATTTATGAACTACAGCAATACATGAATTCCTACGCAGAAATGCTTCTGGCTACCCTAGCTTGCGCCACCAGCAGAGGAAGCTGTCTTACCACCCAAAAGTACTATGATTCATGGTTTATCAAACGGCGGTGACATTAGATCGTCCCAAATTAGCGGCTATTTTTCTTCTCCGAGCTACTTCCTGCCAAACGACAAGGGCGGCTGAGGCTCCCTCGTACGAGCTCTCCGACTGGCATCGCATCGCGCCTTCTTGGGACGATTCGCGCTAGCCATGGCCGCTTAATCACCCGTCTCACCCGCGAGCAGGTCGAATGCTTCGTCATTGTTATGCCGCCTACCGCGTTCCACGCCGATAGATAACCCATCCACCTGCGTGATCCATCTAACCTCAGCCATACGCGATCCCTTTTGGCAAGGCTCCGGAATTCGACCAAACGACCCGAGTACGGTGTGGGACAACAAGCCCGCCCCCATCAGGGTTGAACGTTAGCTCCACACACCCTACGTTCACAACGCACGCCACTGTGCATACGCGCCGCTCGTGCAATGTATGACCGGGCGACACGCATCTCACATCGCCGGGCCGGAAATTGAGCGCGTGTGTGGGGGTGTTTGCGACGCATTTCGGAAGGGCCATTGCGGCTTGGGATAGGTAGCCGTGTGGAGGGCTTGCTGAAAAAAAAAGAAGCAAAGTTTGGGAGCTGACCTCTTCGCTGCAATCGCTACTTTCGTATCAACAAGCATCCGATCCACGAGACGAGATCTTTGCGCTGCTTGGTCTAGCTGCAGAGTTAAGGCTCCGGAAGAGTGGCCTAGAGGATTGATGCTAGAGTACAGTCGTGCCACGCAAAGACGTTTACATGGCATGCACCTCACGGATGAAGATGTCCTCCGGACGATTTTACTTCTCACCTCCGCCGGCCTGACACGAGAAGGAAGATGCTCGCCATGAGACCGTGTCGCATTTCGGCGCGTTGTTGCAAACAGCAATACCGAACACGGCTTAGGCAGAAGGTGAAGAAGGTTCAATGTACAGCATCCGCATAATTTTCAGGTCCAACCTCAGCATCTCCACACTGACACCCAGTCTCACTCCTCCCATCTCCACCCATGCGCTCCAAACACCTCTAGAACGCAGCATATCCTCGTCTGAGAACCTCTTGACAACGCCGGTGTTTGAGGCCGAAGAAAACCAAGCCGATCCAACGAGGTATACATCCTGCGTTGGCGCCGATGCTCTACCGGCGGCTCTTCGTCACATCGACGGGTCACTTGGAATTGGGCCCTGCGGCATGCGTTAGCAAAAGAAAACTGGAGACAAACCGTAAGTAATAAGACGGTTTTGGGATTTGAAGAGACAATAGAAATGGCCCAGCTCGCATAGGGAAATCAAGAATCCGGAAGAGCCGTTCAGTCTTGACGGCTTTCAAGATACTGTTCGAGGATTGATTTCGAATATGTAGTGGCATGAAGATTGTTCCAACCCATGATTTAGGTAAGCTACCTCACACTCAAAAACGAATCTGAGAAAGTCTGATCTTGTATTGCATGCATTGCTACCTACGCTTCTGCTCTTTCCAAGTTACTGTGCTGTAAAGCCGCCATCAACAGCCAGGTTGACCTGTGCAAAATGTCAGCAAAATATACAGTCACGGCGTACTAACAGCAATGAAAGATTGAAAACGGCTCTCCAACTCACCCCAGTCATCCAGCTCGCGTCGTCGCTTGCCAGAAACACGTACGCCCCCGTCACATCCTCCGGATTTCCAACCCCATGCAACGGATGCATCCCCTTGATCTGCTCCGCCGCCTGCTTCACCCCCGGATCCTCACTCTTGAACACCGCATCCGTCAGATGACTCTTCACGTAACCCGGATTCACCGCATTAACATGCACCCCGTACGGCGCGCAATCCAGCGCCGCCGACCGCGTGAGGCTCGCCACACCCCCTTTACTCGTCGCATACGCCGATGCGTGCCGCGATCCCACAAGCCCGTACACGGAACACGTGTTCAGGATCCAGCCTCTGTCGCCGTGCGAGTTGACGGGGTCTTGGGTGATCATCTGCGCGGCGGCGGCCCGCGTGCCGTAGTACACGCCGTCGAGATTCACGCGCAGCGTCTGGCGGTACGTCTCCAGCGTCGTCGCCCAGATGGGCGCCGGGCTCGACGACTCGGGCGCGATGCCCGCATTGTTGACCATGATGTCGAGCCGGCCGTGCAGCTCGACTGTCTGCTTGATGAGCGCGTCGATGGACGCGGCGTCGGTCACGTCGCACTGGACGAAGGTGGCCGTCCCGCCCGAGGCTACGATGCGGGCGTGTGTCGAGTCGCGGGCCTCGTCCGAGGGACTGTCGACGCGACAGGTCGACTCGGTGAGGTCGGCGCACATTACTTTGGCGCCTTCGGCGGCGTAGCGGAGGGCGATGGCGCGGCCGATGCCTGAGGCGGCGCCCGTGACGATGGCGATGCGGTTCTGGAGGCGCGCGGACATGGTGTTGTGCAGTGTTACTGGGTTTCTCGCTTTCTCTGTACCTTTCAGCTTCGTTTCCTGTAAAGATGGGCTCGGTTGCTTCTCATGTACTTGTGCTAGATACTGGAAACTCCTACGCCCCCCGTCAATGCGGGGTCTGAAATGTGGGTTTTGTTCCCCGCTCCCGAAGGATGCCAGTCGCAGCTCGCGGCTCACACACTCGGCATGAAGAGCAGCCACCGGATGGAGGTTAGACTCGCACGATCCATCGTCTGCGGATTTGGCTGTTTCGGCCCACGCAACGTACACAGTAGTCTAGGTAGAGTCGTCGCAGCCGAGTCGAGCGAGGTGCGCTCCCAACGTCAAGCACACGCATAGGTACCCAGGCAAATCGAAAACGTCGTGGCTCGTTCCCCAACACTCACTCTTTGGTCTTGACAATTCCTGGCTACGCTTCCGGCCCCCGAGGAGGATGCACGCACTGCGAACGGAGCGCGAGAAAACTCGGTCGGACGATCAGACTCCATGATGGAGGGATCTGCCAACCGTCTGGCTGCGCGCCCGTGTAGCCAATGGAAGGCAGGTGTGGGATCGTAGGATTCAGGTGGCTGACGGTACACCGCGGCGTAGGACTGTGGGCGTGCGTCGAAACGTCCTGTTCGAGGGATCCATGCCGTGGCATGTCGGTTTGCGACGGACGATCCCGTGGAGACAGTGTCTACTTGTCAACTCGTGAATGCAGGGTATGCTCTACGAACGCGATGAGACTTTTGTTGACATATGCTTGATAGATCCATGGCTCGCATTATCCTACAGCCAACCGTCTTTTTAAAAACACTCTAACTAGGTGACATTGGAACCCAACCATGGTATAGAACTGCTGAAACAGATGCTTTTCCTGGACCAACTCCACAAATGCAGACTACCTGATAGCTCTGGCCTTTGTCTTGCGCTTCCTGGTCTCCCCGTTGAGAGTGTTTGCGGTGGCATTGTTAAGAGCGGCTTCCTCTTCAGGCATATCAGAGGTCTCAAGGAGGGGTTCCTCGACAGCCTGGGTGTTACCCAAGACACGTCCAACCGTCTGATTGTAGGCATACTTGGGAAGCTTGAACAGCATCGTGTCGAAGATGGAGGGCTTCGGCTCCTCATCAGGCTGAAAACAAAATTAGCATGTGCCGAAGGAAAGCTGGGGGCAGCAAGTTACATCAAGAAGGAACTCCTGCTTCAGGCCCTCGTCGCTCTCCTCTTCCAGGAAGACGTTGCCCGCGGAATCGACAACAAGAACCTTGCCATTGTCGGCAACGATGCGCTTTTTAGCACCCTGAGGGCCCGACGTCAGCTTCGCCTCGACAGGCGTGCTGATGCCAGAGCTGCGGGCTTTCTTCGCGACGATAGACTTCTTGTCCTTCTTGTTCTCCTTCTCCATAGCGCGCTTCTGCCTACGGTTCATGGGAGCCATTTCTTGTGGAGCTTCATCTGAGTCGTCCCCCCAGTTCTCGGTGTTGACAGGTGGGGTATCGACGTCGGGGATGCCGTTGATGCCGCTTTCGTCGCCCCAGGCGGTCCTGCGGGCATGCCGAATGTACCTCTGGACGAACTCGCGGCGACGCTTCCAGCCCATGACGAGGGCGTAGTAGTGCACGCCGCCGCCCATGACGGCGAACAAACCAAAAAGGACAGAGCCGAGACCGGGGCGGTAGCGGCTGTAGTAGTATCCAGTGCCCTTCCACTTGGGGAAGCCGTTCCTATAAAAGTGGTCGTATCGCTCACGGCTCTCGCCCTTGAGCACATTGGCAACGACGGACAGCCTCTGGTAGGCAGAGGTGGCCTCCTTCATGTATGCATCGATCTCCTTCTTCGAGGCGGGCTTGGTGACCTTCTTGCCCTTCTTCTTGTTCTCCAGCACGCGCTTGGCCTCGAAGTTCCTGCGGGCCTTGTCGGGGTGGAGGTCGCGCGACTTCTTGCGGTAGGCCTTGGTCAGCTCTTCTTGCGAGGCCGAGGGCTTGACGCCGAGCAGGTCGTAGAAGGTCACATTCTCGCCGCTGTGCAGGGCGACTTCATCGCGGAGGCGGAAGATCTCGTGGTCTGGAGTGACGGCTGTTAGCTGGTGTGCACCGTGGGCAATTGCATGCGGGAGCGTGCATGTTCCCCAGAGAAGTGCGGGAACACTGCATACCCTCTTTCGTCCATGCAGCTGCAAAGGCAGCGAACAGGCAGAGCACCAGTGCGGAGAGCGCGCTGGGTTTCATGGCGAGCGGAGGGCGAGCGGTGGGGACGGTGAGGTCGTCTTGAGTGGCCGCGGATGGTGGGAGCACGCACTCTACTGCACTGTGCGTCAGTGAAGTAGCCTAACGTGGCCAATGGGAGCGGGCGAGCGGGCGAGCGAGGCAGTAGTACGGTGACGCGGGCGCCGGCAGAAAAAGAGAGCTGAGGCCCCGAGCAGACCCAGTTTCTTTCTCTCTCGTGTCCTGCAGCAGTCGACTTTGGCTGTTGAGGCCAGATGGAAATTGTCGAGCGTGTGCCCGGGCCCCCAGGCGTGTGAAACTCGGTAGCCGTTGCCAAACCCGCCTAGTTCCTTCTATTTCGGGGTGTAGTTAAGGGGATCGGGTCGCGGGCAAGGGTTCAAACTTCAGCCTACCCATCAAAGAATATCGCAGACTCGCCCAGCACACGCGTACTTTCACCCTCACACCCTCACCCGTACGTCCGTACCAATATCTGCCCCTCTCTTGCGACTCTCGCGACACCGGTAAGACCCCAGCTCTGCTCAACTTCCGCGTCTTGCTCTGCAGGAAAAGACACGTCTCCAGCTGAGCACTATTGGCTCAAGACACGTCTCCAGCCCTGCACCATTAGCTCACCCGCGACCTGTCTCACAACCACCACCACCCTCTACCGCGCACCACTGACCATGGCTCCGTACGCAGATTACGAAGCTCAACAGAACCTGATCGAGCCCGACACCCCGCCGCAACTCACCCAGACACCCACACAACCTACCCAGGCACCCACACAACCACCCACACAACCACCCACACAACAACCGCACATCATGTCACGACTCAGCATCCCCATTGATGCGCTGACGTCCAGGCTGAACCTCGGCGGTCGCTTCGAGGGCCTACAGTCGCAGTCGCTCTCCGGCCGATTCGCGAACCTGCGCCCCGTCACCGACTTCTTCGACGTCAAGCGCTTCTCCAAGCCCGCCAACTTCGGCGAGGTGCAGAGCCGCGTCAACTACAACCTGAGCTACTTCTCGAGCAACTATGCCGCCGTATTCGCCATGCTCATCATCTACAGCCTGGTCACCAACCTGACCCTGCTATTCGTCATTTTGATGCTCGTTGGCGGCATGTACGGAATTGGCAAACTTCAGGGCAACGATCTACAGATTGGCAGCTGGCGCGCCACCACTTCCCAGCTCTACACGACTCTTTTGGTCATCTGCATTCCGCTCGGCTTTTGGGCTTCCCCGTTGACCACCGTTCTCTGGCTCATTGGAGCCTCCGGGGTCACCATTCTGGGCCATGCTGCGTTCATGGACAAGCCGATCGAGTCAGCTTTTTCCGAGGAGGCGGTCTAGGTGGTCGGCCGCGAGCTCCTTTTAGTACGCCCCTCTGGGGAAGACCGCCAGGGGGACGAGGAGCAACAGCAGTTGTGGGGACAGACGAAGACGTATATAGATTCCAAGATGTCGACAGTGGCGACGAAAACAATGGCGCATTATTAGATCAGGGTTACAACATGGCTTCACGCGTTTCGAATGGCAAGCAACCGTTCAACCCAGATGAACTTTACTTCAACGACATGGACATAAGAGCATGGGAGCGGCGCGCGGTGGAGCAAGACGGATTGGCCTACGGCGATGACTACAACTACGCCTACGGCTATGTGGAAGACGAGGGATACTACGAAGACGCGGGCAGCATGATATCTCCCGCTGAGTATGAAGAGCTCTTGTTCCAACACACGTTAGACAAGATTCGGCTGGCCAGGGTAACTGGTGAGGCGGATGTTTCACTTTCACCTGAAGAACTCGAAGTCTACCAGAGCCGAATGTGGCGGCAAAGGACGCCTGCAGCGCGCCCACAAGCGAGACCCATGCCGCATAGCGCACCTGTGATTCATACGGCCACAGCTTCCAGTTCTACTGGTGCACCAGGATCAAGCAGCCCACGATCGAAAAAGAACCAGCTTCGCTCATCGCTCTTCGGAGGCAAGGACAAATCGAAGAAGGATAAGTCTGGCAATCGAGCCCGAGCAACGTCCAACGCTACCGATTCAACCATTCAGCAGGCATCACCAGGCTTTCTTGTGCCAGGACCGAACGGGCAACCGATGTTCGCACCAATCAACGCCTATCAAGGCTACAATAGTCGCGATCTTCGCCAGCCGGGATCGCCCTTGCGTCCAGGCTCTCGCCCGGTTTCGAAAGGCAACGAAAAACATGCATCAGGGAACGGGAGAACTACCGGTAGTCCGAAAGACGCAAGACAAGCACATACTTCTCCACAACCCCCCTTAAGACTCACAACAACTTCAAGAGATATCCCTGGCGCTTTTCCGAGTTCTCCTGTCAGCTATCGTATGCCGACTCCACCTTTGACTGCACGGTCCGGGTCCGGATCCTCGCCCTCTCGTCTATCTGCCCATGACCACACAGACCGTCAGACTTCGTCAGGTAGTCGCAGCCGTTCGTCTCCTACACAGCAGCCTCCCCAGCTGGTTCCTTTTCCCGTGACCGAGTACAAGCACCACAATACTGAACCATTTCAATACCAAGCCGCAGGCCACCTCGCTCAACCATCGTTCCAACCTCAATATGCTCGAAGAGTGGCTCCTGCCGAAACGCCTTACACAACAGTGCCGCCCCGTGTATCGGTTCCGGGTCAGCAAACGATAGGCAGGCAAGGGATCCCAAGCAGCCATTCTGACCCTGCAATCTCGCGTGTAGGGGCGATGATCGATGCGATCGAAGACGGGCCCTACACTGGCTCGCGTACCGATGACAGTGGTTCCAGTGTTCAAATGGGTAAGAGTACTGGCAAGCAAGATTCCGGTAGTTGTGGCGGCAAGGAAGGCGAAAGGCGTCGGCGAAGTGGACGAAGTCGTCGCAAGAACTAGTTTACCCGGCTCCTGGTCCTTTGCTTTATTCCCTTTCGTTGGAGGTTCTGTTCAATACAATTCTGGTTTCCTTTCTACACGATTCTTTTAATGATTCTTTCTTATCGCGGGTATCTGCTGGCATAGCGCTGGATACAGTGGCGCGTTGGACGGTCGATCTAAAACAGGTACACCCATGGTGCTCGGGACACGAATGTCCCTTTCAAATTCAAGTCTTGCTTGCTCTTCAGGTGTAACGACTTCCAAATGCGTGATTTGCTCGACTGTGAACACTGAAATTTCTCTCATACGGTATCTTTTTGACGGAAACAGTGTTGTTTTCCCGAGCAAAGCGTCGAACGAAGTAAATCAAAGAGGTGGAATCAAATGGCCATGAGTTTTTGCAGCGGTTGGTCCCACCATCACGAGCCAGACCTAGCGACTGCTGCTGTCTGACGTCACCTCAGATGCGCAAACGTCTCTGGCCACGGTTTGCGCAACACCATACCTATCTATCGCAGCTTCACTTTTGAACTCACCTATACCCTGAACCCGCAGATCTTCCTATATTCATAAACACCTGCCGCAACCAAAGAAGATCCTTGCACACCTCTCAACATGTCTGGTAAGCCTACCACAATCCACTACCTACTGTACCAGGCTGACATCTCAAAGCTCGTGGAGTAGACTACTGTAAGCCCAGACTTTGCATACTCAAAGTTCAGACACTCATGAACCGTTCCAGACAAGGTTCTCGAGGTCAGCGACAAAGCATCGCAGCAGCAGATTCGTGATGCCTATAAGAAGTACGTGTCCTGCCCGCCACCCAACGCGCCCTCTGACACCACCGCAGGCAAGCCCTCAAACACCACCCCGACCGCGTCTCTTCCGACAGTCCTGAGCGTGCCGCCCGCACGAAGCGCTTCCAGCATATAAACGACGCCTACTACACGCTTTCAGACCCCGCGCGGCGCCGCGACTACGACTCCGCCCGCAGCTACCAGTCTTTCACCGGCGGTTTTGGAGGCGGCGCGCCCGACCCCGCGACCCCTGACTTCGAAGAGGAAATTCCCCGACAGAGCAATGCTGGCGGTGGTGGTGCCTTTGGCGGCTTCCCATGGAGCGCGTTCGGCTTCGGCAGTGCGCCCGCCGGCGATACGGAGGAATCGCATAACCGCTTCAGCAACGACCAGTTCGGCGGGGTGTTCGAGGAGATGCTGCGCGAGGAGGGCATGGCCGAGGGCGCGGACGCGCATCCCACGGGCAAGTTCTGGAGCATGATTGGGGGCGCGAGCGGCGCGGCGATGGGTTTCATCGTGGCGAATTTCCCTGGCGCTGTGGCGGGAGCCGTCGCGGGGAATAGGCTGGGTGCTGTCAGGGACGCCCGTGGGAAGAGCGTGTACAGTGTGTTCCAGGAGTTGCCACAGGCGGATAAAGCGAGGATGTTGAGTGATCTTGCGGCGAAGGTGTTTGCGCACGCGGTGGGGTCGTAGGGATGAGAGGAAAGCTTCGACCAGGAGGGTAGGGAGAGCAAGGCACGGTTATACATGGCGTTGCATAGGCATAGTGCAAAGGAGTCTTGACGGAGCAACACAAGGGAATGGGTTGGAAGTGCTTTATGGTGTGTTAGGCTATTGTCATGATATCCTCTGATCTTCTATGGGAACTGGCTGGACAGTTATGTGTTAGATAGTAATCGATATAATACATGCGGTTTCATTGTACCAATATCGGCGTTGCTGTGCAGTAGTGTTTACATTGAACAAATCGAATGTTTAATGCATCGAACGCTAAAGAACGCCCACTTATGCTATACTGCACACAATCCCCGCGCCCCCTCTATTCATCACTTCAGCGCACTACCCTCGAGCTTTCCCAACTCAGCCTTCGCCACCTCCGGATTCCCATCCAGCAGCGTCTGCACCCTCTCCTCAAACGCTTTGACCATGATATCCGCCACCTTGGGCGCCGCCCCAGCACTCAGCGCCGTGTACATGGGATTCGAAAACGCAAACTCCAGTGCCAACGACACCTCGGTCTCGTTCTCGCTCAGCGCCTCGATCGTCCAGCGACTCCTCAGGTGCGTCATCAGCCCGCTCCCCGCGCCCCTCGCGCCCTTGTTGTTATTCTGCGGCCCCGCCAGATGATGCGCGATGTCCGTCGCATTCAGATCCGTCTCGGTGTCTCCGCCAATGCTCTCAACGATCCGGCCTGGCACGCAGAACACGCGCGAGGTGAAGGACTCGGTCAAGTTGCCCCAGCCCACGACCAGACTTGCTTCCGAGGGCCATTTCCGCGCGTATGTGGAATCGGGCGCCGACCAGCACGTTACGGCCGAGGACTGGCAGTAGGGGAGGAATGAGGAGTAGCTTTGGACGTCGGAGACGATGGAGTAGATGGGCGCGGCTGGGTAGGGCAGGATTCGCTTCGCGGTGAGGGTTTGCGGTTGCGCGGGTCCGGCGAGGGGATTGAGCGAGGCTTGGAAGGGGTTTGGGAGGAAGGTTCGGCGTTGCTGGGGGTTTGCGAGGCGGTGGGTTGGCCCGCGGAAGAGAGGGCGGAGGGTGCGTGGTGCGGCCATTGTCGGAGTGATGCGGCGGTACAGCGAGAGTGGAGTTAGGGTGGGCGAGATCAAAGAGCTAGTATCACCTCGAAGACATGGTTTTACTAAGAATACGAAGGAACAAGGAAGCTCTTGGATGTGAGTATCATGGTGACGGATCGTGAAACTGCGCGACCCGGATTGGCTGACGTCGCCCTGCCAGGCACAAGCTCGGGTGCTAACTGCATGGCGGTTAACTTCTCTGTTTCTTATCGATATCGAAATTTCCCACTTTCGCTGCCCCTCCTCCGCATGCGGGCAACAAGAGGTCACTTTGCGCCAGAACACTCTCATTAGATACTGCTCTTCTGGAACACTGCCCGCAAAAATGGAACCTACCATGAGCGAGAGCGCTGAGGAGCGCTTTGCCACCGACGACTCCAAAACCACAAAACAGCACCCCAAACAGCAACTCTCAAAAGCAATGGAGCACATGCGCTTCGCCGTAACAGTCGACCCTATGCCGCGCTCCTCATCTACCTCCACGCCCACATCACCGCCTCCCTCAGACACAACCACACTACAGCCCGCAGCCGAATCCGAAAGCGACGCATACGGCGTCCCCGCTTCCATCGCCCCCATCCGCAAGCCCGCGCACCGTTCGCACTCTCCCACCAACAACCAAAAGCGCAGCGACCCTTTCGCTTTCGGCTCGCGCTTTCTTGAAGAAGGGGACAATATCTTCGAGTTCAACGCTTGGGACCACGTCGACGTCGACCCCGCCTACCAAACCTTCTCCTCCGAGCAGTACAAGCGGCAGCGCGCAGAACCCGTGTCGGAATTTGACAAGAAGCGCTTCAACGACAATCCCGAGAAATGGTGGAACATCTTCTACAAGAACAACAAGACGAACTTCTTCAAGAACAGGAAGTGGTTGGCGCAGGAGTTCCCGGTATTGGATGAGGTGACCAAGGAGGGTAGTGCGCCAGCAGTGGTGTTGGAGGTAGGCGCTGGAGCAGGGAACAGCGCGTTTCCGATACTGCAGAAGAGGAAGAACAAGGGCTTGAAGATTCATGCTTGTGACTTCTCGAAGAAGGCGGTCGAGTTGATACGGGGACATGAGTTGTATGACCCGGAGTTTATACAAGCCGATGTGTGGGATGTAGCTGCATCGCCGGAATCAGAGAACGGAGGCTTGCCGCCTGGCATAACAGAAGGCAGTGTTGATGTCGTGCTCATGATCTTCATCTTCTCGGCATTAAATCCGAAGCAATGGGACCAGGCGGTGAAGAACGTATGGAGGGTGCTCAAGCCTGGCGGGCAGGTGCTGTTTAGGGATTATGGAAGGGGCGATCTGGCGCAGGTGCGGTTCAAGAAGGGAAGGTACATGGAGGATAACTTTTACGTACGAGGCGATGGTACACGGGTGTATTTCTTCGAGAAGGAAGAGTTGGAGGAGATATGGGGCGGCAAACAGCGCTCGTCTCGGCCAGAAGAAAATACACAGGGTGGAGAACAAACGAATGGCCAAGTGGATGAGCCGCCGGCACAACAACTATCAAGCCTGCAGCTTGATAAAGAGGCTGAAGCTTCGGAAGAAGTGTCGGGTACCAAGTCCCCAAGGCCCGAGTTCGAGATTGTACATTTCGGAATTGACAGACGCATGCTCGTGAACCGTCAGCGGAGACTGAAGATGTACCGCTGCTGGATGCAGGCTGTGTTCCGGAAACCAGGACATCAGAGCGAGGTGCCGACGAGTACGTTGAGGCAGGATAAGGAGAAAGAGGGCGGCGAGGGCCAGGGTGAGGGAGACGAGGCATGAGGTTACAGAAAGTTCGTGAATAGTTGGAAAGAGTAGGCATCATCCAAGGCTCCTTCCCTCCGAGTGCTCACCTTTGGCCCAAGCTCGTTTGCATCAGCATTTTACATGTCGTCTTTAACAGCTCCGACTACGCGCTCCTCTCGATTTGTGAGTGCTTTCATTGCCTGACTTACTATCGATTCGACTCTGGTGTCCTTGCAGGGGATCTCAATCAAGACAACCGTAGTGGAAAACTAGACATTGTGTCACGCAACCGTTGGTAGCAATTCCGCAACCCCAAACCACCGTTCACTTCGAGCCCTTGTTTTAGGTTGCTTGGGTAACCTTTAGGCAGCGGGCTTTAGCTTTTCACCCAGAGCACTGACCACGCGTGAATCCAAGAGAGCTCGCTTTAAGCCACCATGGCGTCGAATTTTCGTATATATACACTTCCCTGGTGTACCTACACCGCCGCTCCCTCACTCGCATCCCTCACCCTAGCTCACCAGGAGTGTTCCCGATCAGTGCACGCCCGGGACTTGTACCGATATCAGACCCTACGCGTGCAAGGTCCCTTTCGCAGGCGCGCGATCTACCTCGCTTCAACGGAAGCTTCGCCGCTGAACCAGACGACAATCGCCAAAATGGATTACTACGGCATGAACGAGTTGCCCTATTCATACAAGCGATACAAGGGCTTGACGGGGTACTTCGAAAAATGGCTCATGAATGTCGCGAAAGAACGCGGTCTCGAGATCGCCAATCAGGTAGAAGCTGAAGCTGCGAAACGCAAGAAGACTGGAGGGTCGAAATCGCATCACATCCTTATAAAAGACCTTTTGCCTATGGCTGAGGCCGTTGCAAAGTCTGGGCAACCTTCGAAAGATACCTCCGGTCTCGCAGATTTGGATGACGCTATCCGCATCCGAAAAGAAGTCACCCAATGGTATCGTCTCCAACACCAGTCTGATGAGGAGCATCCCTACTTCACATCGGTCCTAGCCGACGTGCGTAAAGTGTTCAAAGATTGGATCTTTGTTAAGCCAACACAATCCGAAGCATGTAAGAGCAATAAGGAATCTTTAGGCAACAAAAATCAGAATTCCCTTGAGCAGGTTGCGGTCATAGTCGGCTACTTCGATGACTTAGCAGACACGGACGACAATATCGACGGACCAGATACAGACTCCAACGTAGAGACGGAGCCAGACCGGTCCAAAGCAGGTACGGGTCCCGACAAGCGATTGCCATCCCTCAATGCACCAGACGCCGAATTTCAGGTACCAAAGGCAGACCTACGAATCGATCGAGAGTTCGAAGTACTTTGTTTCTTGTATGACCTTTATTCGCTCCGACAACGCGTCAAGAGTGTCTGGAGCGATTGGAGTCAGCGCAAGATAGGAACCATGACTGCTGCCGTTGTGTCTGACCTTGCAATGGCCCATATCCAGCAGAGGGTGGCAAGCCTTGCCAAAGAGTTGACTGACGACGGAAACAACCAGGATATTCTCGGCATCGTCGACAAACTCATGCAGCTGATACCGGAAGATCAGCGAGACGTTGCATTGTCGGACAAGGAAAATGGATCGCAGGAGTACCCGCGCGATCTCTTCTGCTACGATGGCATCCGTACCATGAGCGAATATTGGCGTCTTGAAGCGGCCGGCGCTGCTGCGACACATGGGCTGCCTCGGCACGATTCTTTTCGGCTGCGGTTTCTTCTTCATTTCAAAGTGATCGGCACAGGAGGATTGGAAGCACCAGCCATGGACAAGTTCACGGAATCATTATGCTCTACCGACTCACGATCCAAAGTTTGGCTTCCGTTTGGCTTTCAGGTCTTACTTGACATACAGCAACTTCTACTAATAGAAGACAAGACAATGGGAGAGCTTAGAGACGACGTTCTCGACCACGGCCTATATATTGAAGAAATCATGAGGCAACAAATCGACTACGAAGACAAGATGTGTGCCATTGGTGAGAAGCCTGGTTACATGTCGACAGATGACTTCAAGTTTTCCAACACATATCTACCGACCTTGATGCGACTTCTGGACTGGCGACTGCAGCTGCAACACGATGATTGCGAGGAAGTGTCGGAAATGTGCAACCTTGCTTTCGTTGCCGCACATCCAATCTTCTGTGGGATTACTATGTGGTTCTATCATCGACTATATCACAGCGGCGCTATCAGCACGATTTGTTGGTTTATGGTTGGACTCGCCCATATTTACAATGCTTGCCGTCAGGTGGGCGGGTTAAAAAGTCCTTGGCCAGACTTAGAGTTCGTCATCCAGTCTCAAGGACCCTCGCGAATCTTTATTGGCGGTCCACCTACAGAACCCGACACTTTCTATCAGCGTGTGCGACTAGCTCTGGGCAACTCTGTCCGTGAACATGCTTCCGACTACTATCGACACAAGAATGATCGACTCAATTCCGTGGGGAGGCAGAAACGTGGTCTTGCTAATTATCCTCTCCTAGAGGCTAAGATCGTAGCATACTACCAGACAAAGACCCAAGAGAATCGATCGTCACTGCTACACAACATCTTCGTGTTCCTACACAAGGACCTTGGGAACACCGTTGCGAAAGGCTCGACCACATCACCAAATGAAGAAGAATCGAAGACATCTCAAATCCAGGAGAAAGTCCGGATCATTTTCAAAGCAATTGCTCTCAAACGCGCGTTGCGAACGAAGAACAAGAAGACACGCAAGAAGAACAAGTCCAAGGTCCCAGACTTCTACGGAAAGGATGGTGTGCACGACAAATCCTTGGATCATGCGACTTCTCAATTGGCTAAACATGAGCTTTATGCCAACTTCGATCACTTCGCTTTTTTTCGGCGAGCCTACGAAATCGTCAAACGTATTCGGACGGAGATCCTGTGGGATAGTAACAAAGCACTCATTACGCTAGATGCTGCACAAGAGGCTCCCAATGACCTTTCGCTTCTCGTCGGTCTGCTTATTAACCTCGCGCCCCCACAGGACAAAAACGACTCGGTGTACGCTGCTAAACATGCCCTTGGGATGGAGAAGCTAGAGAGCATTGCGAAGATCATGCAGGAGTTCATCTCCGAGCGAGGTGATCTCGAGTTGAAGAACGCCGAAGGGCAAATGAAGCGTAGAAGGGAGCACGGCACTGTACCGCGCGAGAAGCTTTCCTTGGAATCGGTCAAAGAAGCGAATATCCAAGGAACTAATCCTCAAATGAATCCGCTTCTAAAGATAGAGGCCAAGCCTGTCAAGGACGCAGCTCCTAAGGTGTCCGTTCAATACGACCATTCTGGACCCGAGCCTCTAGATGGATTTCAACCTGTACAGTTTCGCAGCCAAGCTGATCAATTCATGTCTGAGCTCGCAGATGCACCTGAAGCTTTACTGTTCGGCAAACAACCTGTCCAATGTGGTGGCCAGAGCACTGAGCCTTTCCATTTGGGTAATGAACCTGTTCAATTCAGTAACCAAAGCAATGTGCCTTTCCTTTTCGGCCCTGAACCTATCCAGTCTGGCAAGCAAGGACATGGGTCTTTCCACTTTGGCAACTATAAGCACTCAACATTCGACTTTGATCGCGCGGTCGATATCGCCGCCAAGGCTTGGGGTATGCCTAGTCCGTTTAACGCGCCTGAAAACAAGAAATACAGCGAGCCTGAAGACGCAGCGGTCAAGCCTGAAGCAAAATCATGGACTGCAGGTGCGTCAATCAAGCCAGAAGCCAACTCGGCGCTCGAGATTTCAGTCTTGCAGCCAGAAGCTGTACACACCTCCAACAATTCATTACTGAAGCTTAGTCCGGCTTCTGAGCCCCAGCGAGATGAAGTCGACGAATCTGCACGGGGCGAAAACCTGAACACGTGTCAAAGTCAAGGGAATGCGACTGTCACAGGCGAGCTGTCCGCTTTTCATAATTCTAAGTCCTCCCCAGACGCGATACAGGCGCGCGTCGATCAAGAGAATCAAGGTCGCTCCAACCGCTGGTCGGATGTGGGAGAAGAGATCGAGAGTGCCAAGTCCGCTGATGACCGAGCCCTCGAGAGCGATCTGTCCAAGTACATTGCCTTCAGGCAGGCTATACGAGCCCAATACCCATCAATGGCGAGCCCTGTTTCGGACTTTCAGCCTGATGAAGAAGCTCGCTCTCCAAGTCCCCTGCATTTACCTCCACGCGCGGAAGACATCACTGACCACGCACCCGGAGAGCGTAAGCTTACATATTCTCTGTTCGACGTATATCACCGCTTCACCTACCGCAGCACGCGATCGACCCGACCACAAAAGTACATATCGTCTGCGCGCCTTGATCGCCTTCTTACTCGTACTCGTAAAGCTTCTGGATCTACGCATCGCCTGGTGGGCGCAGTGAAGCATCGCATCTGTCACAACTGCTACGGACGATGCATGGTGGGTCACGCTCTTTTGGGAGCTATGCATGATGCTTGGTGGTATGGCGCTATAACTGAGGATGATGGGTGGGAGACTGACGATGGATCGGAGACTGATGATGAGTGGGATATTGGCGATGAGTAAGCGGCATGGTTGACTTGTTGAGGACATTGGCATCTGGCGTTTAATATTCTGTGTTGCACCCCTGCGTGTGATGTAGGTACTGTTCTATTTTGTTTTATTTTGTCGTACAGATTTTGAACAGCGACAGCTGATTAACATTTTCCAACGTCTTCCACTGGCAATCAAACCCCAGTAGGATGATAAGCCTTGTAAACCTGCAGTGATCCCTCAATGCACTGCACCAATGTCAAAAAAGTATAACCATGGCAATCACCCATTCAGGAGGGTTTCGCCGGTCGTGCAACCACTGTCGCCATATCGTCGGCTTTGTCTGATCGAAGGTCTCTTTCAGATCGACGAGGCGGTCGCGCCAGTAGTTGTAGCTCTGGATGCGACGATGTTCTCGTAATACCGGCCCTGATGTACTCATGCTCTAACCGACCTTGTTAATGCCCATCTGTCGGGAAAGACGCGTGCGTGCGCTTCTGCCATGTTCGGAAAAGAGCAGCGTGATCGTGCGAAGGGCTTCCTCGGCTAGACCCGGTAAGGCTACGGCAAATGCAATTCAGATAAAGAAACAAATCTACTTTCAATCAATATATCATGTTTTTGTACCCAGTGCGTCCCGTGCAGGAAGATCTCCAACAATCAGTACTCGGATAGAGCTCGACTTCGGATCCGATAGTGAAAGAGAGGAGGATGAGGACGAAGAAGAAGACGATCCTGAAGAAGGCCATGAAGACAATCCTGCTAGTAACTATCGGAGCGTTGATGAACGAGGTTCTTACGCTTGGAGTAGTCCATCCAGCTGCTATCAAGGCAGTACTCGATGTTCTTCAATGCAGACTAACCTCACCATACCCAGCAGCCAAGACTTGAGGAGTTTTGAGCCTGGAACACACAAACCCTCTACGGATATCCTGTCGTCAAATCGTACGTATATAGATGGAAAAGCTTAGGACCATTCCTTCAAATCTCTGACCGGGTTACTCTATAACCTGGGCAGCCTCGTTTATTCGTCTTGTGAGAACGACTGCGCTTTGATAAAAATTGAAACCCCGCAAATTCAGAAAACCCTGCAGTCATGTCAGCTTCCTAAGATATACTACTTGATTGGCATAACATCGCTACGCACCCTGTAGAAGGGAATGTATAACCGCACATCTTACATCTGGAGAGCGAAGTGGAGTTTTATCAGCAACATTATCGTACACTTGGCTGCCGTACAGTATTCAGTTTTAGGAGACCTACATGTTCAGGTTGAATGGGCCACTTGTATACGGTAACTGTGGTTTCAGAGTTGTTAGTGCTACTACGGGTGAATTGTTTGGCTATATCGTCGCTGGATGTCAAACAACAGGTTCAGCATACATGATGGCTGCATATTATGTCAAGCCCGCATTGCTTTCAGCAATTTTAGCAGGGCAAAATGAGACCAACGACCAGATTGATGTAGCGACCGACTACTTAATTAGCATTCTCCACTACATCGGCGATTCCAACTTCAGACCTGGCTGGTTCAGATTCGACGACCCTGGGATCTAGTAGTTTCTAAGACCCATGGCCAAGCGTTGCCTGCCAGGATCGAACCCCTTATGAAGAGGAGATATTTCTAGAGTCTCGACTCCGTATCAACCCAACCGATGATCACCTGCTGGCTTTCCTGCGAGACTACGACGAGGACACGGCTGAGGAAGAAGTTATTACTTTATTTTGCTCTAGCATACATATCTCTGCATTTACTAACCCACGTGCGAATCACTCACAGAGAGCATGGCTCGATGATCGCGGAGGGAATCGTAGACTCACAAAAGATGCATCTAATAAGCGCACCGATTAATTGCCGTTCTGAGAATACAACCCTGCTTTGGGCGCACTGACCTTATTCCGACACCTGCTACAAAAGGTACGTGTACCTTTTCGCTTGACTAGATAACCTGCTAATTAATGAGAACATCGTTTTTCGCTTAGTTCCCCACCTGATGCAGATCGAAGATTAATGTAAGTAGGCGCCACCTCTGTTGATTTTTTAACTTTGTTTCTCGTCAAGACAGTTATGTATCAGGACTACCTAACCCCGGTTTTCGCGTATGCACTCATGGAGACTGCTACCCAACACCAATCAGCCACACTAAAAATGGCACTCTACATGCACATTGCACGAAAAATAGACTTGGGATTAAAACTATCGGTCTATAAGCACTCACAATGCAAGAGCTCATGCTGATACATGTCTCCACTACAAAAACTACGGCGCATTCGAGCTCTATCTTCATGTCCCATTGCCTAATCTGGAAACGCCTGACAGCAACTCGAATCCTCTGGACGATCAAAGTGACAGTTTCTGTCCAGATATTTGGGACGTATCTTCGATCATTAGCAGTAGTGCGCCACCCTCTGGGGAAAGTCGCCACTTCCTTCACATGTGGCATGTAGCTATCAATATCTGCGGTGTCGCAAACTGTCGTTGGACAGGTTACGCATTTGTTGTTGGCGATGGAAAGATGGATGAGGATAATTTTGACTGCACTGCCATGTTCCCAGATCAATTTGCTGCAAATGGCGAAGGCAACGCGGACCACGTTTTATGGGCCCGAGAGAGTATTTCCTGCTCATCATTCTGATTCGAGTGGAAAAGGTTATCAGAGCATGGTCTAGCCTCATTAAAAAAATTGAGAACAGCCATCAGGAAGGTAAATTCGGCTCAGATATCATTCACGCGCACAACGAAGATACCGCCAGGACATTCAGACGCATACAGAAAGCATTCAAGACTCGGGGCATGCTAAACGATATCATCTTAGAAACCAACCAATGCGGAACGACTTTTCGGCCCCTGACGGAGACAAAATTTATTTTGACAAGGCAGAGGGCCTCTCGGTCACCTCCCGAACACAGACGAGTCGTTGCCTTTTGGACCTCAGGAGTAAATTCCGCAAGGTGCGCGTCCTACAGCGAAGGCTAGAGACCGTCGAGCACTGATATCAGAGGGCTGTGGACAGCCTCGAACGGCGGCTAGCCATAGAGAGCAATATGGCTGTGAAATCTAGCGGCGCATATGCCCAACTGATTGTCGCTTGGATATCGCCCGTCGCTATAGTGAGTGCACTTTTCTCAATTCCAGCCCCATTCGGAAGTTTTCTCCGAATTGAAAACTGGATTTTCTCGAACGGTGCTTTTCTGATAAACTTTGCTACAACCTCCCCAACACCCGCCCCAATAAGGTCTATATAGCCTACCATATGAATCCGACCCGCCATACTTGAATGTTCCTGAGACTGCAATTCCTTTTCAGTATGTCGTGCGACAAGAGAACTTCTGCAACAACTATTTGTGCCCAAGACAGCTAATCCCTGCCTGAAAGCAGCACTGACCGTCGTCCAATACTTTGTGGCAGCAAGGTCCGCGATTGGCCTCCACTGCTTGTGACTAGCGAACAAGAATTTTTGATACCCGACACGAGTCGCATCTGGGATACTGACAGGACCTGATCGCCCATGTTAAAGTTGGTTATGAGGCACCTTGGTACCTTGGGTGGTGAACGTATTTGGGGAGTGGGATCATAAAAAAGCTTACTGCCAGCAATGTTAGTTAGATATGCCATTGCAGAAATGATAGGCTCCATTACCGTGCATGAACGCTGTTTATATGGTATAGAGGAGCGACCGCATGTACAGCATTGCCATACATAGGCATATCTTTTCGCCTTCATCTGAATATTAGTGCGGTCTCTCAATCACTACATACCACTAGCATACTCACCATTCTCTCCCAAATATTAAAGGGCTGGACGACAGCATCTTCCAACGAACTCGAACAACAATCGTTCTTGGTGACTACGACATCTTGGGCGCGCGGATCTCGCGCTCTCATCGGCATTAGGCACTAGATTGCACCGTAGCGAACGCTCACCCGAGGTCACACTCTCCCCTTCGCTCCCAGAGCCTCTCGCTACAGTTTATCTTCTCTGTCGTGCATAAAAGGAGAGCGTTGTCGTAACGTGAGTCTAAGTCCTTGTATACCTATATCTCAAGACTATCCAACCAATATCACCTTCTCCTCGCACGAATACGTCCTGGCCACTTCCGGATTATAGTCAAAGGACGTTGACTAGTGCTGTGCGGCTCGAGATGGAGGAAGTGAGGCGAAGTCCAGGAGCAATCGATGCGACGTTTGGACAGGCGATAATCAGCGGGTAATTCGGGGGCCGGATGGTTAAGCGGAGGTGGGGACCAAGGTAAGTACCTAGGTCTTCGCTGATGTTAGCTTCCCCCCACGAACAATTCTGACACAGCAAAGAAGCGCGATGCTTACAGCACTTGTCAATGCGCGTCAACCGCCACACGAGCGATCAACGAGATGACAATGGCCTGGATATGGTAGGTATGAAATCAACGGCGCGAATTCTACGAAACCCGTTTGAATACCTAGTTCGAGGACAAAGTAGAGGACTCGCGAGATATGATCGCGCTATCACCCCTGCGTGGCTGGGGCTTAGCGTCGATGGCCCGTGTTCGTGGGAGGTAGGTACGGTATGCAGGCTGGGAAGGGGGAATGACGCGAAGTTCGGATGCGTCGAGCTGGACGTTTAAAGACTGTGACTATCTAGCACTGTTTTTGAAAAAGTAGAATTGATTCAATAGGTAATGTCGCCCGCTCATGCCAACAATCACTTGAGCACATGCGGCTCGTACATGTTCTAGAGAAAACCGGCAAAGCACGACGCGAGACAACACAAAAGCCGTGAAACCGTGAGCGCGCATGTCCGACCGTCTGTGTGAGGTGCTGCGTAGTCACTCATTTCGGATTTTCCACCCCTACGTTCGCACCCTTTCGGATCATGGTCGTCGAATTACAGCAGACATGTGTTGAAAAAGGATTCGGTACACTATACTTGACAAAAATCGATCACCAGGTAGTACTAGACTCGTTTACGCAGTGTGATCATCTGACTTCTGGTTCGAGTTGCTAAGTGGATATTACCAACGATGTACAAAACATAGCTTCCTTTTTCTGATATCGAAGCAGCAACGAAGATCGGTATGACTGTGAACTTGTGCGCGGCTAAGCTCCCAATAACAACTTTCTCGATTTTATCGTTGAAAGCTCATCATTGTTAATTCATGCCAAACTGTTTCGCGGGCAGGACTAGGTGGCATTCAAGATCAAGAAAGCAACCCAGCAAACCTGAGCGCTAGTGATCGAGTAAATTACCATGTTGGGGTAACCTTGACGAAGAAAATACAGTGGCTGACACCATGAGGGATCCTGATTAACTCTCACAAGACATTAGGGAACGACCAATTACTATGATCACGACGTCGCTGCACAGCCGTCACGACATCAGCCTACGATCGCCACGTCGCCTTTATGCTCACATGCACTTCCACTCCCACCAGCTATCAAGTGCACTACACAAGAGCCTTGGTCTAGTGATAATTCTCAAGGGATCTACGGTAAGAGCGCATGTCTAGATGACATATCTGTGGTTTGTGGCGCCCCAATGTGATGCTGAACATCATCATTATAATGATGGACAGTAGTTTTACTAGCTTGCATGATACCATGATCTTGGAGAGACAACAGGCCTAAGTCTGAGATACCAGAACGAGCCAAGAATTTTTCACTCCCTAATAATGCGATGAGGGGTATCGAGAGTTGTAGAAGGCCGTCAAAGTTACCATAGCACAACATACCAACAAGAGAAAGGCTAAAACAAAAGGAGAGTCGTACAAGTGGTCCCGCCTTCCTTTATTGGTGTATGAAGTCTCGGACCAAACTTGTAGGTGATGTGGAATCTATGTTAGGTTAGTGTTGCGTCGTGCTCTTGCGAAGAGGGATTACCGTGTTGTATTTACATTTAGATGAGGCGATCAAGATGAACGAGTGTAATTCATGTCAGGAAACCATTTGACTGAATAAACCGCGAAGCCAGCACCGTGAGGAGTTCGCGATTTTGAGGACGAGATTCACCACAACGACAGCTATGACAAATGACGTGCTATCCATAGCGAACCTAAGAATTTGGTCCTGATTGCTATAGTACGCGGTTAAGACGACAACAGGCGCCATGATCTGGTTCATTTAGCAAGGTGTTAACATATTCACTGAACTATTTGCGCAATACATCCACTGAAAGCATGAGAGATGCATTCGGATTGCTCGCAGGTGCCATGCGGTACTGACCCCGGGCGATCTGCATTGTTTGCAATCCTAGAGCATTGGCATTCCGGCTAATTTAAGCGCTTCCCAGGTTGATACGACTATTTTCTTAGCTTATGTAAAGACTGATCTTGCCTGCAGGTCAGTACCTTGCCTGATATCGATTTTGATGATAAATCACAATCTTAGCGGCCTGCGTGCACTTTGATTGATCGCAGTGTTTCTCTCTATTCAGATAGTGTTGACAGTTGTTTCTTGATGCAGTATAGACCTTGGATCGCCAGATCATTAGACAGGTCTCGCAAATAATCCACAATCCCTCCGGGTGTGAAGATCTTTCGGATGATTCTGACGACGGTGACTAGGTATCGATCAAGGCCACTCAAGAGGTCCAATGCTCTCATGGTCCACGCAAACACTTCGTCCTTGGATTTGGTCGATCCAAAGTAGAGGTTCCAAACGTTTAACTTGTTCTTCTGAGCTCAAGTTAGGACCTGCATACGTCACGGAGTCTGTAATTTCTGGTACCCAACTCGCAAAGCTTGCTTCGATATGATACACCAGTCTGCATCACTCTTCCTTGGACTGCGTCACATACTTCTCCACAACCATAAGCCAACATGTTCTTGAGTCCCAGGAGGGCTGGTCGGCTGCCGTGACTTTGTCATCACCTGAACCCCCTGCGATGGCATTCACGTGATCATTGTAGCCTAGGTGGTCTTATTCTTTTTCCTCGGCTTTCGTGCCTTCGATGGGTGCACCTAATCAATAAAGGTGAATGCTGACCATTTGTAGTGATCCCAACTAATGATGGTCAGCGTGAAATGACTAGCCTTAGGTAGGGGTTAGCTTTTGGACATCGTTGCTCCCAACATTGAGAAAGGTAACGTCGGGATAAGCCTTATTGGTGTTCTCATTGTCGATAATCGATCCGTCGTGTTGGATGATGACACAAGGGCTCTGTACCAACGTCAACCAGGGTATAGAAAGTTCTAGGCGGAAGGTCAGAAACCCTCCAAGCTATGCTTTGCATTAGCTAATATCGCTTTCTCCTATCTAATTGACGATGAATGAGGTATGGGGAGAACCTTAACACTTGGATGGAAACGTCATTGGTAAACACTGCGCACTGGAAAGAGCCGAAAGGTGTCTTGTTTCTCCACTTTTATATGGATACGGGTGGTCTTACAGTAAGCGCAGCGACGTTGGCCGCAATTGCTATTTGGAATCTGTGTCAGGGAAGCATCGGAGTGGCACTGAACCGTGCTATTAGTCTCCTTGAGCTTAGTATGGATGGGCTCGATTGACTTGCGTACTGCCACACGTAGGTGTGCTTTCGTTTCGCCTATATCGTTCGTCAGCTGTGTGCGAGTGCTTCTTCGGAAAATGTGATTTAATTCAAGTTTACAAAACATACTAGAGCTCACACAGCTGCCTTGAATGGAGGGCTGCTTACCATGAGCTACTGCCCTGTGGATGGAAAATGAGAAGACAGTGATCGAGTAAAATTATATTAGTCCCTAAGCGCATGTGCTTAAGAAAGGTGGGGGATCGAGGTGGTTATTGAGGAATAAAAATATTTGGAATATTTGGCGTTTTTGACTGCGACGGGCCCTGCCATCAGGGGTTCTCTAAGAGCATTTGTATGCTGTATTTCAGCATCCGTCAAAGGAGCCTCTCCACTGAGGCCTGTTTTGTCTAAAGTGGGTGTCGTCTCGCGCCGCCTGGCTAAGACCAAGCATGACCCCATTGCTCGTGTTGTGGATTGACATACAGACAGCCAAGGCCATGGTGGTACGTACATGAGGCGTCCTGGGTCTACTGGTGCAGCTCAGCGAGTGCTAGATCCAGTTCAGTCAATGACCAGACGGGTGTTCGCGGCTGCATCGGCATATGCGCACACTTCTAGCGTACCTAGTAGCATATGTACCTACTACATAGGGCCGTTAGGGTAGCAAATCTGGTGCGTCTTGTACATGTACAACATGGTCACGAGATGTGTGTCTAGGTGCTTTGATTCACTGCGCAAAAAGTTCAAACCTGCACATGTACGAATATCTACCTAGGTATCCAAACGTCTCCTCGGGCGCCACCGGCACTACGTACCGGTACCTAGGTAGCCGCTGACAACTGGTGGCACGAGCGGGGAAGTATCGATAGTCTAGCGCTTTCTTCAGGGACACGCATCGTCACCACGTCTGAAGCTCCATACCACCAAAATGATATTCTGGTGCCTTTCTTTTTTCGCAGTGATCGCGAAAATGAGCATTGCGATTGGAGAAACCACCCCGAAAGATTGGGACCTTCCACATCAGCTGTCAGAGCACACGTCGGCTGAGCTGCTGTACCTTCATCGTAAACTCGTCGAAACCGAATCGATCACTAGCAACGAACGAGATGTGGGCCAATGGCTGGCTTCTTACTTGCGCGATAAGAACTTCACCGTAGAGACGCAGGAAGTCTCCGAAAATCGTTACAATATCCTCGCATACGGCTCGAAACGCTCGACCACGATCCTGATTTCTTCTCACATCGATACCGTACCACCTTACTGGCCATACTACTACAACGAAACCACGGGCGTGATTGGCGGGCGTGGTTCTGTTGATGCAAAGGGCAGTGCTGCTGCTCAAATCATCGCGGTCCAAGCCTTAAGGGAGCACCTGCGCGATGATTTGTCGCTTTTATTCGTCGTGGGCGAAGAGAATGGCGGTGACGGGATGCGCGCCTTCTCTTCCTGGTCTGAGCGACCACAGCCCAACTACGAGGTCGTCATTTTTGGTGAACCGACGGAGGGCAAACTTGTTTGCGGACATAAGGGCATGCTGAGCTTCACTTTGCGCATCAAGGGCAAGGCAGCTCATTCGGGTTATCCTTGGCTAGGCGTCAGCGCCAATGATGTCCTCACCAAAGCACTCGGCGAATTATTGGATCTACGCGCCAACGGCCTGCCTTGGTCGGAGAAATATGGCAATACAACAATGAACTTTGGAAAGATCGAGGGCGGCGTTGCTGGAAACGTAGTTGCAGAGACAGCTTCAGCGAACATTGCTGTTCGTCTCGCAGCTGGCACCCCGGGCGATGTCCGTGGGCTCGTCATAAGCGCACTTTCGGGTGTGAAAACACGCGTAGAGAAGCAAGGTGGTGCCTTAGAGATCGATTGGGCAGGTGAGGGATACCCTCCTGTCAACATTGATTGCGACATCAAGAGCTTTGAAACTTTGACCGTCAACTATGGAACGGATGTATCACGTCTCGCTGGTGACCATCGGAGATATCTTTATGGACCCGGAAGCATATTGGTAGCCCATTCCGACCACGAGGCTTTGAAAAAGAAGGAGCTTGAACAGGCTGTGTTGGACTATAGCCGACTGATCCTTGAGGCTTCCAGGATGGATCATCAGTACCAACAGGAACTGTAAACATATGCACGCCGAACAGTACCGCACTCATACGCTCAAATGATGAAGATCGTGATACGAGCCTTCTTTTCACGAAGATTGCACACGCCGGGTTGTTCTCCGGTCAGCCTCGGAACATAGTATCCCATGGCATCTAGGCACAACCTGTGGTATAATCAACCCCTGAACACGGTCAGAGTGGCTGTTAAATATTCGATAAACATTACATGCGCCGCATGTGCTACTAGATCAAAAGTATGTAACAAGAATCCTCCAAAACTCTTTTGGTCACAGAACATATATCCTCATCAGCTTCACCAAACAGGTCGCTCTTGCAAAAGTCTCATCAGCCTTCTAGCAAGACTTGGTGGTCGATGCGGTATACTTGCAGTAGTTGGAAGGTCCCTTTGAGACAGACTTGGGCTCATTTCCGGGGGTGGTCCCATCGAACTCCTCGCAGACGGTCTTGAGGAAGACGCGCAGGTGGAAGAGATGGTGGCAGTTCCGCCGAAGTTAGGGTTGATGCCTGCGAGCAACTTTCCGTTGTAGGCCTTCGCGTTCTTGATAATAACGCTGCGGGAAACCGAGTTCTTGCAGTTGCCGCACGCCCTGTAGAGCTTACCGAAGTCCTGAAGAACCAATGTCAGTTCATCGAGCACGAGATTAGTGAGTGCAGGCAATTAGAAACTTACCATGACAGTGAAACCATCGATGGTGACAGTGCCCTTTCCGTTGTGCTGGATGACCTTGTCATCAGCACCTTGAGCACCTCCACCCTTGACGAGCGCGTTGCCATCACCCTTGAGAGAGAGGGCATCTTCGCAGACTTTGCTCCACCAGACGTTCTCAATGGTGCAGACACCTTTGCAGTGGACGCCCTCGATTTGGTCTGGTCATCTGTCAGCATGCACTTCGGCGGATATCAAACCTCGTTACATACCGGCCCCAATGATAGCGTTTTTAAGGGTAGCGCCATTCTCAAGGATGAAGACCGCATCAGCGTCACCGCCCTCAGCCTGACCAGTGCACTTAGCACCACGGCCATAAGTCTTGTAGCCACCGTCGAAGGTACCCGAAATAGACTGGGCCTTCTTGTAGGTGACCGATCCCTTCGACTTGGGGACGGGAAGCGTAGCACGCTTGGTCAAGCTGAAGAATTCATTGGGCGTCTGCTGAGCAGGACCGGCGGCAATGGGAGCCACGAAGGCAGCAACAGCGGCGGTGAGAGTCAACTTCATTCTGAGTGGTCTTGGGTGCGTCGAAACCTTTCAGAAGATGTATAAGCGGTTATTGGGGTACGCAAGTATATGAAAGAATGGAAGATCGATAACAGGAGTGGGTTGCTTCAAGCAAACGAGAGACTGAAGTGGGACAGTTAATTCAAAGCTCAAGAATGAGATGCTGTTCTGAATATGCACCAACCCATCTCTTTATGCAATTCGCACAATCTCCCGCTTCACTGAGCCGCTCTCGCGACCGAAGTACAACATACTGTTTGAAACAGAACATCCTCGGCGCCGTGCCCCTGTATTACTCTGAGATATTAAATTAAATTAGCCTTCAGACATCAAACAATCGCAATAAGTTTCGTGCGCCTTGACACAAAGGGTCCAGGATGGACCGACAGCTTGGCAAGCCCGCTGGCATAGGTGATTTCCGGCCGTGTGTTGAGACCTTTCACCATCTCGCTTATCGGGTCCGCCCTGTACTTTCGAACAATTCTGCGGGATTGCGAGATGTATGATGAAAGTCCACCTATAGAAAAGCTCCGGACGCCGCTAGCGTATGTCTACCAGTACTGGACCACTGTGGACATGTTTCATCACAGCATAATCCAGATGGTTCAGCGAGCAGGTAGGTATCCAGTAATTGAAATTTGACCGAAATCGTATAACGCTACTTTTTTTTTTTAAAAAAAAAAGAGACAGAGGTCAGTGACAGAACCCGAGTGGCACCCTGTTCCTCTCCGTCGTCTTTTCGTTAATTCACTTCAAATGTTCATCGGTCGTGCGATGTAGCTTTCCCAAGGATCCTATCTGCCCATGCTGGCAAAAGTTTCTACGCAGATATTTCCCCATACCGAGGATCGGTCGGGTGCCTATATATATGAAGTATTGGTGCAGGTTAGGCACGAACACTTGGACTGCACCATTCCAGTGGTCCTTCAACTACATGTGCGTCGGTGGGATGAAGCCTTTCATCGATCATCCAACCCCAGGTTTTCTCGTAGTTCGAACGATCGTCGTACCTCGATACTGGTCAAAACGCTGGAACAAAGTTTAAATACCTCGTATGCAAGCTCCCGAAACTACTCATAGTATGACTGGACTATGACCAGGGTTCTCGTCAGATACCAAGGCACTGGGTTTCGTCTTGTCCCCGTGGAAACGATAGTGCACGCCCCGCGCATATACCTACGTACTAGGTATACCGTAACAGTAGTATAAATCAGCCTGGCTTCGCCAACGGTCGTGGCTTTCCGCCCTGGCAATTTCCTCCATGTCTTCCGCCGGTGAAAAGCTAGTAAGCGAATGGCGTATCCCGTAGAGACCGTGCATAGGACCACAGCGAGCAGCCAGATCGTTGGTTTGTGGAGCGAGATCAAACGTAGTGTCCGAACCGCTTGCCACCTCCGGATGATGCCATGTGACATCAGCCTCCCTCAGCCCAGCCAATCTCGGGACCGTGAGCACCTAAGCCTACGAGCGGATCCAACAAGCACGATAGCTCCTGACTTATGAGGCGAACTTGCATGGTTAACTTTCTATGTTATCCGTGCGATGCGCTGGCCGGAGGATCATTGCTAGGTATGCATGCCGGCCCAACATGCGGCCACCGTTACGAGGCTGGTGAGCCTTGTCGCCAGAAGCAACTACCATCTCCGTAACTTTGCCTTATCATAAGATCAACCAATGTTATGGGGCCAAGCGTTCGCCTCTTAGGCACCTGTGGCATGTTTCGTGGAAGCCGTCCTCTGGCAACTTACCCAGATACCGGGGTCTCATCTGAATTGACGTCTTCCCTCAAAGACAGAACCAATCACAAGATCCTTCATAGAAGCACGCACACAGCCTAGAATACGGCAACCCGAACGTGGTCCTCACTGATTGACCCAAAGGCATCACGAGCACTTGAGCAAGTTCTGAAGGTCTCTTGTTCCAAACATACAGATATTGTGTGACTCACGATCGGTGAAGGCGATCGGGTTCAAGTGCTGTGGTGAGTAGTCCACAGCAAGATCCAATCTGGGATAATAGGTTGTCTTTACCAGGTACGAATGGTTACGCCAAACAAAACCATTTCTAAACCCATATTACCCTCCCATCTTCTTCATCACTTTCACATCTTAAGATCCGGAAGCTAGCTGTTGGTAGATATCACTTAGTTAGCAGCCGCAACCGAAATTCCATCAAAACTTCGAGCACCCGCGATGTATTTATTGTTTATGACGTTGGTGCGACGTTCTCACAGTAAGTGCTTGCTAAATCCACCTGTCTGATCATGACCACTAAGGTCCACAGTTTAAGAACTCCGCGCTACGCCCCGTGCGATTGAATTTGGAGGAAGTTACTGGACGTCGTTGAGCGGGAAAACGTATTGATACTTCTATGGACTCTGTTTGTCGCTATAATCCGACAAACGCTTCTACAAGGGAAGGTCTGACTCGTGACTGCCGCCCCCAGTCTAAGAGTCAAGATAAACGTTGGGAAGATGATGCGAAATCTGGACCAGTGACACAAATTTTCCCGGTGACACTTCCTTGGTGGCGAAGACTATGGTTTACGACTGCTCGCATTAGACTCAGGACCAATGCTACCGCGAAATGGTCGAAACTGCTGAAGCTTGTATCGGTTGGTGTACTGGCAGCTACACAAAAAGACAGAACACTCCAAGTTTTCACTCTTCTGGAGTTGGCCCGCTTGGACCGCGGGGTCGGTGACCTGTCGTTTCCTCCATCCAACTCAAATACACTGTATCGCGAGGCAACTAATGGAATTAACACATTGGACTTGCATGATTATTTGCAACTCTCTAGATTACACGCGCGCGCATCTTCAAGATGGGATGCCGAATTCTTCAAGGACCGGAAGTTCAACGATCGGGAGTTCTTCATCCTGAAAAAACCGCTCGATATCGACAGGGATGATCTTGATTATTTCCTAGAACGTTATCCCAGTACCATACCCTCATGGAAAGTCGAATCCATAAAATCCTTTTGTTCCATACACGCTGGGCCCCATTTGAGAGCAGGGGAGTCGTCCAGTTGTCCAGACAAGCTACCTAGAGCTTGGGTCGACAGTAGGGTCCGTAGAAAGGGGTTACTCGAGGTCAACACCGACAGGTTCTGTGCACCTGCACTTCACAACATTCTTAAGGAGACTGTAAGAAGTGTCCTATAAAGCGGATATCACACGAAGGCTAATTGTTAAGCGTTCTGGCGAGCCTGTCGACATCGAGGCTTATCGCCAACTTATGTGAGTTATCTCATACGCTTGCTCACCTACAAAATTCCTTTTTAGCTGGATCTTGAGATCACCCAGTAATTCTTTCCAAGCTGGATTTGGTCGGATCGTCGGCACGCCCATCTAGTGTTATTGAAATACTGTCTTGGGTTCCATCGTGAGACAAGCGACAATACCTGATTTGGAGCATAGTCATATTACTCACTTGGATGAAGAGCACATCCGTGCTCTCGCAGTATCGGCGTGGGAGCATCAGGCTGCGCCATTGCGTGATGCCATGTACAAACACGTAGATCGTCAAGCATCTCTGAATGTGTATATTCCAGTACGTTCATTTGATTCATTAGTACTGAAATCTGAGCCCTACGACCGGCTGACACATCTAAGCATTCTTGTTTCAAGGTTTTTAACTTTGAGTGCCATCTTCCTTACCTTGCTTTGAGGTGGAAAGGGCGACCCGCGACGCGTGCTGGGGCTCGTGGTATAACGAACAGGAACAGAACGTGGACTGAGTTGTCGTTCTTGGGCCTTACAATTGACAACGCGAATGGAGAAGGTGAATATGAGATAAACGAGCTACATAGTTCGCTTGTAGTATTGGGCTGGGATGAGTCCAAATGGGCCGCATATGGCTTCACAGATGCAGATTCTGGTGACGATTCCAACACATCCAATGAAGAGGGAAACCCAGCCAACGACGAATTAGACCATCGGAAGGGAACAAACGCGGATGACGATGCGACTCTCGATGATCTGGAAGGTGATGACGATATGTATGCTGCAGATGTGGCTCTGGAGGACCACCTTGCGTCCGACGGAGGGTGCGATGTGGTCTCGAATGAACATCCTATTTGGGACCCAAGGTTATACTTCCTCAAACTTGTGGACCTCAGGCTTCGAACTGTGCGCAAGGAGTGGTCATATCTTGTGAACAAATGTGTGTCTGGTGTAAGGGATCAGGTATTTACCTCCTTTCTCAGCTTACCGCGGATTTCTGACGAGAAACAGAACAACAATCTGGACTATCCGTTTTCCAGTGAGCCTTTCAGTGGCACGTCGATCGCTGAAATGTCTGTTGCTAGACTGATAAAGACTTTAAGCTTCTTAAATGAGCTTCGTCAAGAGTTCCAGGCCACTACCAGAGCATGTGAACGATTTCTGTCACCTAAAGGCGATCACTCATACTTCTCCGACAGCAAAACTTACAGCTCTGGCACGACTCTACAAATTGTTACAGACTCTGTCCGGCACTCTTTCCAGTGTCTCGTAGACTTGGAAAGACGGTTAGCCTCGTTGGAAGAGTCCTGTCAAAAATCAAAAGAATCTGTAAGTGGTCTGACTTGAGTATGATATCATCGAGACTCATGTATAAAAGATCGAACGTTGCATGAGCATTTTACAACACAAAGAGAACGCATTCCTTAGCAAAGAAGCAAACGAACTCAGCAAGGAGGCCAACACGCTTACTAGAGAGTCGAATTTGATAGCAGCCGAAAATCAAACGGTTGCAGCAGCAAGCAATCTCAACGCGGCTTTGATGGTCAATGTGTGTGAAGCTGATCAATGTTGCATAATGAAACGCTGACAATGTATTAGATGAACCAGCTCATGACACCTGTGGTCATTGTCGTTGGATACTTTAGCATTGAGGGAGAGATATTTGGTTTTCGGAAAACCGCAAAGTCATTTCTTGTCTCGGTCACCGTACTTTTCTTCGTCTTGTACCTCGTTAACCTTGTGGTATATTTACTACGTCACCATGTCAGAAAGAAAGGGACGCTTACTCGAATACTGACCGGGCAACTTGACCAACTTCTGCTTGATAGGGGAGCAAATGGTACGTGAATGCCACAGTCTAGTGAGTGAGCTGATTCCAGTGCAGGTGGAGTGGGAAGAGGCGCAGTTTGAGCTGGGACACGACTTACACATCATCTTGACGACATGTTAGAGCCTGTTTGGACACTAGCGATGGATTGGATGCACTATCGGAAGCATCTGCGGCTTTTTTACTTTTAATAAATCTTTGACGGGGTTATAATCATGATTTCACACAGAAACAATATTTAGGTTTAATATTGACAACACCCAACCACAATGTGATGAATATACCTGATGGGTATCACACTATGCTTTCGCTTCTTCTGTTTCTATTCTAGAAAAAAATGGCTTGTCTTCGCGTATCTTTGCGTATATAGATAATTGCTTCTAGAGTGTTTCTACGGGTCTTCTAGCCTACAAGCAAAACCATCGACTCCCGATGGGCCTAGACTTGTCTTAACAGACGTTTGATTTGCATCCCAACTATTTTGGTCTATAATTTACCTATTTGAGCGGTGGCGCGGAGTTGTTGTGCGTCGGTGCAAGAACCCAATATTTTGCCCCCCGCCCCCGAAAGCGGCGAATGGGGCTAATCGATCTAAATCCATCCAGGACCGGGCCGAAGTCAGACACGGGTTGACCCAGATAAATATTTAACCAATCCTTTGGCTTCAGCACGATGAGGCACAGTCCGTGAGTGCCATGAGTGTGCCTTGTTGGCTGAGACGTGTCTCAGCAACATCACGTAGCACTCCAAGACCAGGACCACGTTATAAGTTGCCTAACTAGCAGTGATTCAGATTCGCGAAAATGCTAGGAGAGTTGAACTGATCGTTACAAACAGTGTTGGCTGCCATAGGTATCAAATCGCGTGTACTAACATCAATGCCTCGTACTACCGGTACCACGGACTTGCGTGGCCTGGTTTTCCGCCGTTGGCCGAAGTGGCGCTCTGCTTCTTATTTCCAGTGGAAGCCTCGCCCTGACCAATTTGGTATGCAATTTCTGCCTACAGACTGAATTCAGGTATCAATGATATCGGTCCCTTGATTGAGTTACTCCAACGATGCGGGGCGTGCTCATGTACCGTACGTGGTCAGTGTGCTCTCATTGATCGCTTACTGATGCCCGTAGAAGCAGGCTGCCCAATCACCCTCAGCCACGCATCTCGCCTTCCAATTGACCAACGTATAATGAGGCTGAGTCTGGATAAATGAACTTGTCAATTCATTGGTTCGTAACAAGGCAAGCAGGCTTTGGGTCTCACGCATGTTCAGCTAAATTGCCTACTTCACAAGAACAGCCTCGAGAACACCCAAAGCTACGCAGACAAAGTTGCATGCAATACTCTGCTCAACCAGTCAATTTCCATCTTGGGTACACTTCGAAGATTGTGAAAAATGACGACCTTCGGGATTACCGAATTGGAGAGCAGCCTTGCGGCGCTACATCTGACTGCGCGCCGTGCTGTCATCGAGTCGGCTGATGTTTTGATCAACCCTCTCGATTTATGTCGACGCCTTCTAGCGGTAATCTTGAGTGAGGTAGTTGAGAGTAGCCCCGAAGCAGCGTACAAGTCGATTCAATGGCCCAACAACATCTACAGTGGCGATCTCAGTGTCGTACTGCCGAAACTTCGCCCTGGTTGCAAGGCTACGGAACTGGCCTCCGAAATTTCGCAAAAGGTTTGAAGATCTTATTCATTCTTGTCTCCTTTGGGACAATCTGACTCTTGCATAGTTTCCGCAAAATCACCCGCTCTTTCCCCTCCCATTTCTTGAAGGTGTACATTTCCGCATTTTTTTCGAAGTTGATGCATTCGCGCGTCTTCTGTTCCCTTTCATTCTCAAAAGGGGGCATTCATATGGGGCCGATGAAAAGCACGGCCTGCAGAATGCTTCCTCGCCTGATGACGGGCGCCAGAAGCTGGTGGTGGAATTCTCATCGCCGAACATTACCAGCGAGCTCCACGGAAGATATCTACGCAGCACGATCATAGGAGCATTCGTGAGCAAGTTCTACGAAAGCATGGGATGGGAGGTCACTAATCTCAATTACCTTGGCGACTGGGGGAAGAACATTGCCTTACTCAAGGTCGGCTGGGAAAGATTCGCAGACCAAACAATATACGAATTGAGGCCCATCGAGCATCTACTGGATATTTATAATCGAATCAATGGTATATTCCAACCCGAAATGGCAGCTAGTAGGCATGCCCGCGACGAAGCTGCGAAGGACGGTCAAGACGAAGGTCAAGCGCAAGCTGAAATCGAGAATCAAGGCATATATGCCGAGCGCAATGCAGCATTTAAAAAGCTCGAAGAGGGTGACGAAGAAGCCATTGCTTTTTGGCGTCAAGTCAGAGATGTCAACATCGAGAACTACAAGGACTTCTACTCACAGCTGGGGATTGAGTTCGATGAGTATGCTGGTGAATCGCAAGTCAGCACAGAAACAATGATTGAAGTGGAGACTCTGTTAAAAGAGAAGAACATATGTGAAGAAAGCTCCGGTGCTTGGGTTGTCCACATGCAAAATCACGGACTCAGAGCCGGGACTGCTGTCATACGAGGTCGAGATGGAGCGACTACATACCTTCTTCGAGATCTTGCAGCGATAATCGAGCGTTTTAGAAAGTACAACTTCGACAGGATGATCATTGTCGCTGCAAACGACCACAACTCTCTGCATTTCACCCACTTGCATCACATCTTGATTGCGATGGGCATGAAAGAACTCGCAGAGAAGATTCAGCACCTGAAATTCAACGAAAACTCAAGTATGGCAGAAACGCTCGAAACGGGGTTCAAACCCCAAGCGATTCTTAGCCACGTTAAGATGGCCATGAGTGCTGAACTCGAAGCCGACGGTGAGAAGACAGCAATGTTCGGCAACCTTAGCAACAGTGCAGATAGGTTGTCTATTGCGTCTCTCATTGTACACGAGCTTTCGACACGAACCACATCTGTTCACTCTTTTGACCTATCAGCCATGACCACTTTCAAGCCCGGAACCGGACCTGACCTACAGTACTGGTACGCGAAGCTCTGCGCGATTCTCAAATCTCGCAACGGCGATGCTCAGCTTTCCGACGAGGACTACAACTTTTTGGCCGAAGACGATTCCGCCGCCAATCTTCTCCGTCTGCTCGCTCAGTATCCTGAAGTCACACGCGCCACGTACAATTCTGCCTCGCCTCAGCCAGATGACATAGTGAAGTACCTGACTGGCGTGACCAAACAACTCTCTGATTTTCTGAGCGACAATAACGACGAGAACGATAGCGCGGAAGGCGAGGTAGAAGCCAAAACAGAAGAAAAGACGTTTGGTGCTGGGCACCTCACGCTATTTGAGGCAACACGCATTGTGCTCGAAAACGGGTTGAAGCTACTCGGCATCACTCCGTACGTAGCCGACAGTCATGAGCGTGCCGACACACCAATTGCGGAATGACGGATGGCCATTGTCCATGCGCAAGTTCTTGATCTAAATGAGCTTTTTTGGTTGGCGTGGTTTTGTAGCCTGACTTGTCCACACTGCGCCGAGTTTCTTACCCAGGTCGACCACTACGACGGCTGGACTGGAGGATCTGGATACAAGGCGTTTCATTATTATTACGGCTGATTTCCTGCATTCTCTTTTGTTGCACGACTCACCTTGTTACGATGTCACGATTGCTGCTGCTGATGACTTACGAATTGCGCGATAGTCATTACGAACGAGACGGCTCCCGATTATAGCTAAACTGCAACGGTGTAATGAATTTACTCTCTTGAAAACATGCCCTACGAAGCGTTCTGATTTGGCAAGGCCTGCAACTAGGTAGTGTACCTATTGGGGCGGGGGTATGCCCCTAGTCTCGTAGTTTTCTCGCCGTGACTCGCCGAGACCACCCACAACGCTGAAAATTCAGTATTATCTCTTGCAAGGCACAATCCAGGGGTAGAGTCAGACCAGCTGCCCACTGACGCTTTTAAAACAGAGTGCATATATATAAAAAATGTTTGAAATTTCATTAAATAAGACAACATTATCCGATATGGTCTAGTGGCTAGGATACATCGCTCTCATCTCTTCAAGCAATTGGAGCATGTGCCGATGTGGCCCGGGTTCGATTCCCGGTGTCGGAAATCGATCTTTTGCTCCCATCCAGAGATTTTTGCTCATAATGTGCACGTACGAAAGAATTTTTTTTGCCCCCGTTCAATAACCCCACCATCCCCCATCGCAAGAACATGACAAGAAAAACAAAAAATATAAATTATCTTCGTTCATACTTAAACTAGACGTCTTACCGTGGCACGGCAAGAGCGAAAACTGCTTCCAGAAACTCGTCGAACATGAGCTTGTATGTATGCATGATACGAATCAAATCATAGTATGCGCCTCTCTGATCAATGTGAATCACCAAAACGACGACTACATGTCTCCGGTGTCTCCGATCCAACCTCAAGTGCCGAACCAAACGCGGGGTACACCAGGATCTGAATATATTACGCCCTTCAGCCAAACACCGCCTCATGTAAATCGCTCGGCCTGACCAAACAACTGCTTCCTGCCATGACTTTGTTCTTCCAAGCTTTTACATGCCGGCCTCCACCCAGAGAGTGGCACTGACGTTGCGTGCGAGGATGGTATAATATGGAGAGACAGGCTGTCGGTGGTTGTGCAACCTCTCTGATCTGATTCACATACCGATTTCCTGAGGGCTGAATATCATGTTGTTCACTACTACTTTGTTGTCTGCATTGGTGGCTGTGGGCGGTGCGCTGGCACAGACGACACCTCCTGGGTTCATGCCGGCAGTTAACAAGACACTGGATGTGTACTATGGCACTCAGTACATCACGCCTGGGCTGACGGTGAAGAAATCGAGTGAGTCGGCGACAGAATGCCGTTTTGAAAAGCATGGCTGACGCGTTGTGCAAGGTGTGTCGAAGCAGCCTACAATAGGTGTTACGGGACAGACTTTGACCGGCAAGTATCTATTAGCCATGATCGGTAAGTATCATCCAATATTTTACAGTGGTTATGCTGATGACGTTTTAGATATTGATGCGTACGTTGACCCTTCTGGTCTCTCAATTTACTCGCTCAGCTGCTCACCACCATCGTAGACCCGGAACGCCCCGCGGTACTGTCCTTCATGCCCTCCTACAGGATTGGACCCCAAGCGGACAGGCTCAAAATGGCTCGTCGATCCTCACGACAAAGGCCACTGGACCTGCGTCCTATTTTGGTCCTGCACCACCCGCCGAGACGCCGAAGCACCCGCACAACTACATATTTCTGCTGCACGAGCAGCCTGACAACTTTGCCGTGCCGGCTGCGCACAAGTCGGCGGTACAACAGCGTCTGGGTATCAATTGGCCCAAATTCATCACCGACGCAGGTCTGAGTGAGCCGATTGCGGCGAATTACTTGCAGGTCCAGTCGGGCGACAACACGAAGAGATTTGTTGCGTAGGGCTCGATCGAAATCGATAGAGAATGCATAAGCATGCGGGCACATGAAGTGTTTCGAACGAGATGAGCTATCTGAACTACGATTCTGTTTCGTCAATTTCCGCTGTGGATATTTTTGAAAGCTGTCGTGATTGTGCACGTTGTGTGACCGTCGACTGGCCTCAGTGGAACATTCGGAGAAGCCTTCTCCCGTGATCCATACAATTTGCACCGTACCGGCGGGAAATCAGATGTGGTGGTACTCTTAGTCTGCAGACGCATCTGGAGCGAACATTGTTTCCGATTCGCGATGCTCCAGAGACTATTGAAAAAACTCTGGTTGAGCATCAAATTCCATTCATTCGGTGCTTAATCCTTCGTATATGAGCCATGTATACTTGTAACACGCGTTAGCCTATGATAACAGCGATCAACAAGTCCCGATTAAGGCGCATAGCATCTTATTACCCGGAACAGCGATGATGCCAGCGATCAGCACTTTTCTTTCCGAAATGTATGACGGAGATATGATCATCATGCATCTTGCATCTTACGTCATACCATCGACAGCTGCATTGCAACACTGTGAGGCTCGCTTTGAGTACGATGCAAAGGGCATGCGTATGTAAGTAGAAGGATATACAGATGACCAAATGTATATAGCACACGCTTTTAGGTGAGCTGCCCGATTCTACCATCACCTTGCCGGTTAAGCGAATGAAACCCTAGCATTCAGACTACTATCGAGTCAATGCTGCGAGTGGTTTTCCGGCATTAACGGTCGTCTTTCATTGCGTAATATAATCATCCTCTGAAAATGATATGGAAGACCAATATGTGGAGGCTTCGTGGAACAGAACCGATCGCGCCGAATGCGGAGAAATCACGGCGTATGCAGGAACGCGAACGGTGTTTGCATTGGGGCGGTTGAAGCCGACGATCCTGGAAAGATGTCTTCTCACAACTATATAAAAGCTGAGGGAACGATTCCGAGTGTCCCGACTTGTATTGCTCCGAGTGTTTTCCTGAAGATATAGTCAGTCCATCTCCGCTATGAAGTTCTTCGCTGCTGCCACTGCTCTGTGCACCATCGTAGCCGCCGATCCACTTGCTCCTTGGGAAGTGATGGCGCCGCCGCCATCAGGAACTCAATTCTACCAGCTTCAGACTAAATCGTACGTCATCTCCGCACTTCTCACGTTCGCAAGTGAGCCAGTGCTCACTGAATGGGTGTAGAGCAACTGCAGCTGTCTCCGGACAGTGGGTAGCCCTGAAGACTGATTCGACTTCATACTCGCTCACGGCCCAGCAAAATGCTGCCACTAAGTTCTTCGTCAACAAGTACGCGCCAACCGGCACATTTGCTGTCCATAACGCCGATGACACTCGTCAACTTGCTCTCCAGGGGTCTAATGGAATCTTGCTTTCCCTCGTGGATGCAACCAACCCGACCACTGATAGCATTCCAAAGGGAACGTTGATGGAATGGGCCACGTTCACCATGGACAACAATGTGCTTTTCGTCAAGGATGGAAGCACCCTCGCCAACCGTACGTTCGTCGCGGTCAAGGTTTCTGGCAGTGACTACAGCATTGCTCTCTACGATGGTAAGCAGCCCGCATGACAGGGTTCAAGCATCTTCCTGCTAATGATTCGCCAGGTGCCAGTACAACCACCTCGACCATCACTCCTGTCACGATTAACATCGTCAAGGCATAGGTTTTGTTGTCCAGAGGTCATGACGGTAAAATAGTCGAGACCGTGTAAATAGGTGCAATACAATTTCTAGAAGAGCTCTCCATGCTTATGAGACGGTTTTCTCGGGATAGCTCGTAGTCTTGAGATGATGATTTGGCAAAAAACTCCCGAGAGACACGAAGGTGTAGGTGAGCCTACGCGACGAGCAGTGGAGCCATGTCAGGGTCCGGCCACGCTTTCCCCCACATCCAATCCGCGCCAAGATTTCGGCGCGATATGGTCCGTGCGCCCGATGCCACCAAAATTTCCAGCCCGACTTTCTGAGCCGCTCCTCCAGCCAACATTCGCTCCTCAGAATAAGTGAAGCACTTTCCTCACAATGGGTCTCGCGGCACCAAAGAAGTATGAGACTTTCGCTCACACATAATACCCCGAATTTCTTGCTGACCCTCGGCGCAAGTCGCTCCAAGATCTCCAATGACCCACAGAACACTACCTGGGCCAACAACACCGAGCGCTTCGGCCACAAGATCCTCACGTCGCAAGGATGGACTCCTGGCGCATCCCTCGGTGCCACCGACGCCGCTCACAAGGCGCACTACACCGCCGCCTCGCAATCCCATATCCGCGTCTTCCTGAAGGATGACAACCTCGGCCTCGGCGCGAAGCGCGGCAGTGAGCGCGCCGAGAACTTTGGTCTCGCGGGCTTTGCGAGCATATTGGGACGCCTGAACGGGAAGGAGGAGGAAGTGAAGAAGGAAGAGGAGAGGCAGGAGAAGATCCAGCAGAGGGCGTATGTCTACAAAAAGTTTGGTATGATGAACTTCGTGAGTGGAGGCTATCTGGTAGGCGACAAGATCGAGAAGGGTGTGAAGAAGGAGGTGGAGGTCAATGTGGAGGTCAAGTCTGAGCCAGAGTCGTCGGACAACGAGGTTGTGGAGAAGAAGTCGAAGAAGAGGAAGAGGAGCGGCGAGGAGGAAATTAAGAAGGAGGATGAGGAGGAGCCAAACCTCAAGCGCAAGAAGAAGAGCGTGAGTCTGCGCGAGGAAGCTGCAAAGGAAGATGCCGCTCTTGAAGCCACCTCGAAATCGAAGAAAGATAAAAAGGACAAGAAGGACAAGAATTCGAAGAGCGCTTCCGAAACCCCTGCCACAGACTCAGAACCACTCTCGGACAAAGCCCGCCGGAAAGCTGAGAAGCGCGCTCGCAAGGAGAAGAAGAAGCTCAAAAAGGCCCTTAAGAAGGCCGCTAAGGAGGCAGCAAAGTCGAACCCTACGACTGAAGATCCCAGCTCTGAGAGCGAGAGCGAGAGCGAGGAAGAGAGCACATCGGCTAGCTCTGTACCTACTACCGGTACTTCGACACCCTCTGGGTTGACGTACAACCCGCGTGGTATGCATGCTGTGCGACAGAGATACATACGGCAGAAGAAGATGGCGAGCATGGACCCACAGGCGTTGAAGGAGGTATGTTAACCGACATCTCCAAACCAATCACTATGCTAACGATGCCAGATTTTCATGATCAAGACGCCCTCGTAGAAGTTCCAGCGAGCAAGCGAGCAACTTTGGGATTTGGACATGCATAGCGCGGCGTTACAGACTGCGGTCTCCTTCTGGATTAGATGATATACAGAGTGAATTATATACACACTTTCAGTTCATTGTTATGTTACAGTTCATTAGGGCTTACGCTACTGGTGGTAGGAAGAGGCAATCCCCATCGATGCTCCCAGAGTACCCTCTTCTACCTTTGCCCTCGCCCTCTTTTGACCCAGCCAAAGGAATTGTAGACTCGCGTCCGAAACTCTGAGTAAGCGCGAGCAAGAAACGAAACATGCAATATCCCTAAGTGCAAGAACGAAAAGAAAATGCTAAAAAGAGGCCAGGTAGAAAGGAAAAGCAGGACGGAAGCCACGCGGTTTCCTCGAAGCACTAGTCGTCGTTCTTCTCCCACGGCCGCCAGAACTTCCACCCTTCTCTGACTTCCCTCTCCATGTTCTTTCTTATGCCGTTCGTCACGCCGACCAGCCTCTCGATGCCCTCGGTACCCTCAGCCCGCAAGAACTTTTCTTGGTCGATCTCCTCGCCGCCCTCTTCTTCGTTTCCGTTATGCAGAACGGCGGGCCAAAGCACACCAACACCGTCACCCGCCAGCGTAGTCTCGAACTTCTCGAACCCTTCGTTCTCGAGCTTGACCTCGAGCGAGTCAAGGATGGCGTGCTTGAGCTTCGTGCCGGAGGAGATTATCGACGCGGCGACGGGCGAATTGGGTTCGGAATCTGATTCGGAAGACGAGGGGTGCTCGTGGGCGCCGTTGCCGTTGCCAGTGCCGTTCGCAGCGGACGTCGGTTGCGGCTTGATTATTGTAATCGCGCATCCGCCGCCGCCTGCGCCTGTGAGCTTCGTCCACCCGATGCCGGTGTGGTCTATCAGCTCGCGGATACGCTCCAGCTTCGGGTGTGAGACGCCCAGCGAAACAAGCAAGCCGTGATTTATTGTCACCAGGTCTCCGAGGTATTTGAGCGACGCTTGTGATTCTGGGTCGAAGTCGGGTGCGGTGAGCAGGTTGTACGCAGACTCTGTGATTTGGCCTATCGCGTCGAGGATGCTTTCGGTGAGGATGGGGTGGTTCTCGAGGAGCGTCGCGACTTTGGCGACTTCGACGGCAGTGCTGCGGGATTGGCGTGTGTTGACGAGGAGGAGAGGGAGCTCGGGGAAGCTGGGGAGGGGCACGATGCGCGGCGGTCCGTTCTTGAACTTCTGGTAGAGCAGGGCTTTGCCGCCTGACGCAACTGTGTTGTCGATGCCAGAGGGGTTGCCATGTATGCACATCTCGCCGACAAAAGCCCATCTGTTTATTCGTTCGATCTGTAGTTCGGATTCTTGCGGAGGTTGGTCTTGGTGTGGGCCGCTCAATGCGCGGATTTGTAGGAGCAGAGCGGAACTGATGCACACTGAGATACTCGCGCTGCTTCCGAGGCCGGCTCGTAGCGGGATCGTGGAGCGGAGTGCGTAGACGCATGGCGGCGTCTTCCGCGAGGCGAGGGAAAGGAAAAGGTAGAGGAAAGAACATGCAGATGCGTGATGTATCTTCCGTATCGACTCAGGAATCTTAGGGGATACAACGTCCAAGTGCGGTTGGAGGGCTTCGAGCAGCTCGGGATCCAGCGAAGTCACCAGGTCGTAGTAGTGCTTCTTCTTCCCAGGCGCGTTGAAGACGTCCCATGGTAGCTCGTCGATGTTCCAAGTGTGTTCTAGTTCAATGTCGGGAAAGCGTATGGCAACGGTGCGGTGCGATTTGGAGAGGGAAGAGACGTGGAGGTACGAGCGGAGAGAAATGGCGGCCGCGATGGCAGGCTGCAGTCGAAGTCAGTACACTAGCTTTCAAAAGCACTTGAGGTGTATGCCGCACCTTTCCATGCACGACTGCGTGCTCTCCGTAGACTATAACCTTGCCGGGCGAGGACACCATGAAGGGAGGCATCATCGGCGAGGACTGCTTCCGCTGCATGGCTGGCTTCGCTACCGGCGCGGCCGTCTGCGGTATCTGGGAAAGTAACTGTGCAGGCATTGAGTCTGCGGGTGACTGTTCCGGGGTCTGGGTGGAATGTGACGTGGTATGTTTTAATATTCCTATGGCTGCAAGTCAGCGACCAAGAAGTCTTTACCGTACAGCCCCAAATGCACAAGCCCAGGAGTGCAGGAGTGCAGGGGCGAGACTATTTACCTCTACCGCCGGGGGCTTTTCTGCGCAGGCTGCCAGTGGCAGACATATCAAAGAGCTCGGGACTAGGTAAAGGAGCGGGCTGCAGTGACTGTGCGGGACTGTCGTCGTCAGTCAGGAGGCGTTGTGCCCGCCGCTGTGCCCGCCGCTGGCAGTTGATGGGGCCCGAATTGCTGGGGACGATGCTAATGCTCGACTGGGTTAATTCCGACGCGCGCTTCAATCAACTTTCGCTTCCCGCGCCGCTGCAGGAACCCAGTTGGACCGCGCCCCTGGTGCTTCTGGAAAACGCCCTACAAACGGCCCCCCGTTTCCACAGTCATCACCGCGTCACGCATCCTGGTCACGCGCTTTCATCAAGTTTCAAGGTATTACCCGTTTCAAACATAGCACTCGATCGCGCGTCGTGGACGTGAACAATACCAAGGTTTTCTTTGAATGACCGAAAGCCCGCGACGCAGCTCACCATCATTCGTGACATCGCGGAACCGCTTTGAGCGCTCCCCTGTCATGGGCGCATACGAAGTAGATTCCGATAGAAAGGTATCCTGCAAGAGCTAAAGTACAGCTACACTGGACCCCAACCATCGCCCGAGGTAGCTGGCAAGCTCGCCTTCAGCCTCAGACCGAAGTCTCAGACAGTGGTGCGCGCGCCCAGGTGGCGCAAGCTGAATCCACATGCAGCCCTTCGCTTGCCGCCCTCACCGTCGCTGTTGTGCAATGCGCCATATCGTGGCAGGCTGGTTTTCGTGTATTCTTGGAAACAGTAGGCGCAGGTGCATGTGAGAGGCCCGTAATGCTCGGTGCTGCCGCGCACCAATCGGCTATGGACGATGCTCCCGACTGCTTCCACATATGGTAATATCCGATGACTGAAAAGTTCGAGGTTTTGTAGGTAATACTCCTCGATGCACAAATTCCGAAGGCAGCCGCCTACGCACTTCGGACCCCATGCCGCGGCTGTCTACAAGTGCGGCATGGACAGTGATTGTACAGCGAACGTACAGCGAACGTACATAACAGATCGGCGATGCGAGCATGCCCGAATGTAGGCATGAGCGTTCTGACACTGGTGGTTTTGCCTCCACGTGCCGTGGTAGCGGAGGTGCGATGGACATGATCCATCGGCATGGAGGAATCATGCTGATTGCTCCGCTCTCGCTTTCTCCTTTTGTGCCCTGAACTCCTTGTCTTTGGCTTTCTTCGCCTTCTTCTTGGCCGCCTTGTCGAGCTTGTCCGTATCGTCCGTTTTCCTCTTCTTCCCTTCACCTGACAAATGCCCAGGCTCAATCTCTTCTTGCGCTACGAAATTTGACCGATCGCCAATCTCGCCCACTTCTATTGCGCCCTCTTCCCTTTCAAACTCGGACATGTCTTGCCAGTCTTCTGTTGCGGTGCCATCGGTCTTCCCTGCGTTCGGTTGGTCCTGAGCATTGTGGGTGCTGTCAAACGCGGTTTGCTCTCCGCCTTCAGGTTCCGGCGTAGGTTCCGGCTCCAGATAATTGCCCTTGAGTCCGGCGGCTACTCTGCGTAGGTTGTGCATGATCACGCCGCCCGTGGAACCACCTTGCGCACCGAAGGTTGTGCCGCTGGGTGTTATGAGCGCATCAGGGTGTAGGTGCGAGTGCACTTCGGAATTCGCCAGGTATTGATCGAGTATAGAGGCGGCTTTTTCGAGTGTTATAGACCGCGACGATACAAGTCGGTGGGGAGCGAGAGTTTCGGCGTGCATCTTGGATTTTGCACGTCACGATGGGATGCAGGGCGTTCAATTGTTGTTGAGTGCCAACCACTTGTTCTTCACATAAATCGATTGAAATAGCGTCGCAAGTCTGTCGCAGGCGCAATGCTGTGCTGGAAAGAAGTGTTGGAGGTAAGCTGAGACTGATTTTCGCGACTGCACTTTTTGATGCACGGGCCACTCGTAGATTTCGTCGGCGACAAGCTCGCTGCACCTTCGCGCACCAGCGAACGACCCTTACGCCAATTCGATCCCCCAGCGTCGCGTGCCTCCCGTCTCCAACGCAAACGAGGAGGCGGCATCATGAACGCTCTCCGTTGCCTCCGGGTAGTTGCCCGTCCATCTGGGGCATCCGCAAGCCTCCTCGCGCCCGCCGCGACTCCACGGTAGCCCGCCCAGCGTTCCAGTCCACGTCTCGCTCTGATAATGTACAGATTCTCGATGCCCTCCTCAGCGCGCTCGATCTCCTTTCTCACGCCACGCCGGCCAATGCTCCCAGCCCAGTCAACAGGCTTCACGCTCCCGACACCCGGCTCTGTAACCTCCCCAGCCATATTCTCCGCTGAGACCCTCGATCTCGCGTCAAAGATCTCCGTACACCCTGCCATGGGTTCCATGCAAATCCGATGCGGTCCTCGCGACACATACAACCCCAGTCACTTGGTGCGAAAGAGAAGACATGGGTTCTTGAGCAGGATACGGACGAAGAAGGGCAGGAAGCTATTGATGCGGAGGCTGAAGAAGGGACGGTGGAACTTGAGCCATTAAGAGACGGCTGCATTGATAAAGCATGGACTCGCGGTGTGTGTGTGTGTGTGTGTGTGTGTGTGTGTGTGTGTAAACGTACGTCAGTGGAGAAGACCTTGTATACTAGGAATAGCGTCGAAGAAGGCGTAGACCTTTGGGACCTCTGACTGCTCGGACTGTTGTCCAGCGGCGCAATCAGCTGCGAGAGATCTTGCAATTGGTTCGCAGAGTACTGCAAGAAAGTGACTGGCCATATGCCTGTCAATGTAGACATACTGTATAACATGGAAACCATCCATCATTTGGTCACACATCCGCTAGCAGTCTCCGTTGACAAGTCCATATCCGCAGAACAATGATGGCTTCGATTCATAGAACTCCTCACCCCTGCTTCAAGATCTCGATAGTCGATGAACATCAACTATGATGTAAAGTCGCACTCTAGCGTGTACCACGTACTTGGTTTCCATCATAGAACCCTCCAGAAGACGAGCCCTTTGCCAATTATGCATGCGAGATTCTGGCACGACAGGAAGCACCAATCTACACTGCAGAATCTTGGACTGAATGGACCATCAACGTTACTATAAATCCTCTCACCCCTTTTCCGATACTGAAGGCTACGTATTGTCCAACTCTTTCGTTTCGCGGAAACATCGTCAACATGCCCGCTCCTCAGTTCCAGAACATCCCGGTTCTCCGCGAAGCCAACCTGAGCCTGATCCACACCATGGAAACCCATCCAGAGTTTCCAACCCAACAAACCCATCGCGGAGGCCACACCTTCATGCATGGCTTTTCTGCCCGCACCAATGCGATCATCGAGTCGCTCATGAACAATATTCCGCCGTCAGTTATGCCTGCGACGCGTGGCAACATACCAATCGTGGCGCCTTCTGTCATGACGGAGAATCAGAGGAAGGAGCTGGAGCTTGATGCATTTGGACGATACGCTTTGACGTCGCGTTTGGTAGGAAGGGAAGTCCGCTCTTGAAGATTGATTGCTGAGTAGGTACAGGTTTCTTCAATTGACCTATAGGCGCTTGGGATGGCTTGGGTGTGGTTCAATCGGGCGCCTGGAAGAACTGTTGACATCTTCGATACACTCATAGCAGTGGACAAGCTCTAAGCAAGATTTCGTGAATCTGAATGACGAATGTACCGGTGGGCGAGTGGGCGGCAAGGTAGCCGTGGGGATTGCTGCATGTGGAATCCGAATGTCGTTCTCGGCCGTTCATTTTTCGCCCTCTTTGCTCTTTGAAGCACCTGTTTCCCTTTCCGCAAAGGCTTCCTCCGCATCCTTCCAGTCGTCCTCTGTGGTTTCGTCCAGTGTCTTGGCGAGCTTTAACTCTTCATCAACCTTATCGATCTGCTTCAGTATGAAAGCAATAGTTGCATCTCGGGCCTTGTCCACCTTGTTCAAAGCGTCCATCGACATCTTGCTGTAGTCCTGGAGCGATTTTGAAGGCGTCGGAAGTGCCCGTTCCGTATCCTCCAATTTGGCTTTCTTATCCGCGAGCAACTTCCTCAGTACGAAGATGTTGAGATCTCGTTCACGTAAATTCTCCTCAAGCTCTTTCCGTTTCGTCTCTTCCTCAACCTTTTGCTTCTTGGCAGCATGTTCTTTCTTTACTGCATCATCGGCAACTTTCCAGCTCCAGATTGCTTGCTTCGCGCAGGTTTCAATGTGAGTGAACCGGATGGGTCCGATGTTTTGGCCGCCGTACCAGCGAGCGACTACCACGACACCTTCTATATCCGTGTCGTTAAGCACGTGCTGAAGCCTGCTGCCAGCCCACTTCTCGCCATCATCGTCGTGGCCTAGGTCATATAAAATCTTGGATGCAGGGGTCAGAGATTTCTGCTTGGAACGTGTTCGCCATGCTGCTATTCTGTGCGATGCTGTCCTGAACTCCGGAAGGGTTTGAAGTGCTTTGGCCGGGAGGGTAGGTGAGAATGCGCCGACGAATGCTGATGTCTCGTGCTGGATCTTTTCGGAGCGAAATATGTTTGTGGGAACGTCCAGGGAAGGCGAGTGCTCTCTTTTCAAGGCCATGGCAAATTTACATGTGGTTGTGAAGCGGTTGTGTATATGCCTGCGGGAGGTTGGTGTCGCGTAGGTAGGTTAAAAGCCGACGAGGCATGGTCTGTGCTTGGATGTACCGCTGGACATGAACATCTCCATTACGACTTTTCGTCATGAATCATAGATAAAGCTGTTTTCATCCTTATTCTTCAGCCAGTATCTTATGGACTGGCTTCATCTACGTGGTGCTTCCTATAAGTGTACTGTTCATCCGCTCCTCTAAAGACGATGAATCTCGAAGCAATGATGAAATCGCCCTTCCGTCATGTGGTGAGAAATGACTCCATCCTACAATCCAGTCAAAGCAAAGGGCAAGTTTTCATTTGACAGTATGGCTGACTGTCACGCACTCTCAAATCTAGTCAAGATGAATCTGTTACCGCGGCAAGAGCTTGTTTGCCTTCCTTTGCTACCTCCCATTTCAATAACAAGTTACTTCTCCATTAGGCTGGGTTCTTCGATTCGAAGTTGATAAAGCTCTGTTTGGCTGATCTCTCTCACCTAGGTCTCGAATCTCTATGGCAACCTGCGCGCTCCGGTTACCCCGCTTAACCTGGCCGAGTTTATCTTACCTGTCTATATAACGGTCCTGCTCCTGTATTTTCAACACCTCTCGAGATCAACTACACTACCACTCTTCCAATCTCGCTAGGCTCAATAGGCTTGTTTTGCGCTTGGCGAGACCCAGGCTTGTGGTTTAAACCCTCGTCTTTGCTCGCTGCGTATCCGGTTCCACCTTATCGAGTTCGCTCGCAAACTCAATCTACCCTCGACATCTTTCGAACAACAACCTTTCTTTACTGCAGCAAGAGTGAGTTCAACATCCTTTTGAGTTTCTCTAAGTAAGTGCACAACTGTGGAGGATCTGGCGTGGCTGTCCTGTTTGGCTCAATGCGAATACTGCTGTCGCATTCTGTTCACACCGCAGCCACGAGAGCCTTGGCCTCGCAACACTTCTCGGTAACCAAAAAGACTGAAATTTAGTTGCCTGACAGGAAAGCGAACTTGTAACACACCTCAAGATGGGCCGTTTCGAGACGCTGAAGCCGGAGACGCAGGTAAGTCACCCAAGCCTTATTCCGGTCGTATGAACAACAGCGCCTTCAAAACTCGGACTCCGTAGTGTGCGCTCGCATGTGAGCCGAGATGCTGATATGATTTGTTACAACAGGATATGGTAAACGCCATAATACCCGCCATTGCTGCTTCCTACAAGATTGATCCGGAGAATTTCAAGGACATCATTCCTGAGGATATCCGCATGAGGCAGTGGGACTGCGAGCGCCGCGATCACATCAAGGACAAGCCGGAAGATGAGCCGCGCCATTGGGGCGTTGAGTTTCTCAAGAGCCTCCAGGCAATCGCACGCTTGAATGGAGGTGACCTCGGTGCAGTCCAAGCACGTCTGCGCGAGCTCGTTGCGAAGCATGATGAGAAACACCCGTGGGCTCGTCTCGAAGACATCCGACAGATCAAGGCCGAGTGCCTGAACCCTCGCTTGCGCAACCCAAACGCTCCAGGGCCGGCGTCTGGGTCTAGCTCTGACGACTCCCTTGACTCTTATCTGGAGGAGCTAGTCGAGCAGGACCTCCCACACGGCATGAAGCGTGGTCAAAATGAGGCGTGTATGTTTGCGACACCCTTCATGTCTAGGCCCATACTGATTTTCCCCTAGATGAGAGCCGCGTTCAGGGGTGGTGGAAGCCGAAGAAACCCAAGAAGCGTGAGTGCTACTGGTAGATCTAACACAATCCTAAGCTAATGATCTTGTATAGCCGTCCGACTTCGTCGCGATCCGGACATGGGCTGGGGCCGTCACGGGAAGGACAAGAGCAAGAGCCGTGACATCAGTCAGATCTCCGTCGACAGTGGCACTCCTGACCCTCTTCGAGAGAATTCTCCAGCAACCCAGCCGAAGCGTCGCCGCCTGACTTCTAAGGCCGCAGTCATCAAGAAAGAGTCACCCACCGTCATGTACGTCCTCTGCATTCACTTCAACAAATTTACATCTTGATGCAATACTGATCTAAAACTCGTAGCAGCGACGACGAGTCCGATGGCGATGTACCTGTTGAGGTCAAGAAGTTGCAAGCTGAACTCGAGGCCGCCGAAGCTGAGCTCGAGGTGAAGCGCAAACGCTTCAAATTTCTGGAGGCGAAAGAGAAGGCTCAAGCTGCGAAGGCGGCCCGGGAGGCCTCAACCGGTAATGCTAGCGGTCCGCCTCTGAACAGCTGCGACGGCGTGAACCGCTACACCAGCTACAACAGCTTCGAGGACGGTGACGATCGCAACGGTCACAACAACCACACCGGCTTCACTGGCTTCCAGGGATTCAACGGCTCCGATGCAAACCGTGGCTTCCGTGGCTTCAATGGCTTCAATGGCTTCAGTGATCACAACGACCACTCTTCCTACCCACTTCAAACCAATTACCCAGCTCGACAGGACTTGCATAATCTTCCACCTTCGGATGGATACGACCAGGACTCCGACGAAGAAGACTCCGAGGACGATGATGGCAACGATGACGATGATGGCAACGATGACGATGATGGCAACGATGACGATGATGGCAATGATGGCAATGATGACGATGACGACGATGACGACGATGATGAGTAGCCTAAGCGCTCGCATCATGCACGGACATTAATGTGTCTGAACATGGCCCCGGGCAGGAAGATGGGCTGCTTTCGTTCGAGCACCTTATGTCGTTCTGAACATCACACATCGAGTTCTTAAGTCACGAATATGATGTTTCGTATCAGATCTTTCTTGACTTGGACATTGGTATAGCGCTTTGGATTGTATAAGACTTCCCTAGACTTGAAGTTCGGTTGGGCATCGGCAGTTGGAGCCTTACACATTTGGATTTCCGGCGCATATCGATGCATCTCTGATTAGTTTGCGGAACCTTAATAATAAAACTTTCAGCATTGCGCTTCACGTTGAATCCTCTTCACTTTGAATGCTTTGCACGTTAGCACGCAGGAATAGTACCAAAAATCAATATTCTTGCTTGACCGCCTCCACTACTTTGAACGTACTCAACAGGTGATTTAATGGCTCTTCGAGTAGCTTTTCGAGACACTCTGTTAACTAGGTATTTTAGTCAACAACCTTGGCTAAACTTCACCTCACCCCGGTATGTAGGTAGTCAAGGCTACAAGCACGTACAGATCATATGTGAAGTTGAGTAAAGTCTATACAGCTAGGCCGGACCACTCGTAAGAGTGGTAGTGTTTGTTGAGCCCAAATGAGGGCTAAAAGCATTGTTTCATACCAATTCGCAACTGATTTCAAGTCGTACGGCGCACTCTCAATCTATCAAATATTCTTTCCTGACGCTTTAACCCCACAGCTTTTCTACTCTACAAATGCTTTAAACCATCCTTTTCCCTCAATCCTCGCACCTCAACAACCACTAACCGTTATAGCACCGAATCTGCATGTCTGTACAATCGAGAGAAATTGGTGGTGATGTCTGGGCCTCTGGCTCAGATTCAGATACGTATCACACCACCGACGAGGTAACGAAGCCACATGACAACCCCTCCGCAATTGCTGACCATTCTACAGGACCTTGACTACGCCACTCCCTCCAACGCAGATTTGACGATGAAGTCTTGGCACCTGAAAATTCCTTCAAGAGCAGCTTCGAGAACGGTCAAGACAAAGATGAGTGGGAAGACGGTAATAACGAATCTACTTCCTCTAATACAACTCCCCGGCCTGGTCTTCACTTCCCCTCGACTACTGGTACGAGTCAAAGACACATCATCGGCTATATAGCCCTCGTTCGATAGGACCTGTAGCACTAGTGCTTGTGGGCATGTCGTGGGCTTCTGCATCGGATTTGGCATCAGCCTTGGACACGGCGGACATGCACCTGCGCCAGACACAAATTTTATTGTACGACAGTTTCTATAATTTCATATCCGGTGACAGTTTCTGTTAAAAACGGTTACTTAACTCGCTTTCGCTTCGGCTACACCAACGGTTACCTACAGGCACGACAAAGGATGCAGACCAAGATCCCATTTCTTCCACACTCTCCAAAGTTCACGAAACTCCTGCTGCGGCCTCCGAACCATCACCTGAGGCAGGACCTGGTTGGGGTGGTGACCTGGCGAGCCGGCTCCTTGAAGTGGCAACAGCGTGATCATCTACGCTCAAGCACTTTTCTAAAATCATCTACAGTGTACTGTAGCGGTTTGATTCGTTCATCACGAGCCTTGAACAAAATGTACATCGTAGTCGTCCTACCGACCCGGGTCCCGGGAAGAAATCACTTCGGGAGGAGCAGCAAGAAGAGCAGCAGGCGCAAGAAGCAACAAAAGACCCTGGGCGCTTAGATGCAACGGGAGATAAACAAAAGGGCGAACAGTACCCTTGCTTCAAACGCGCACAGGTAGATAGTTTCTTGGTAGAGCTACGAAAGGATGCGCCACCTTAACTACGGAGAAGAGTTAGCAAAAGCGCAGATCTGCAACGAGCATATCAGCACTTTGGAATTGCACCACGAGCGCAGGCGGAGCGGAAACGCAAGCACGGAGGCGCGACAGGGGAGCAGCTCAAACAGTACCCAAGGTCTTAATAGATACGGCAGATGCGTGCGTGGGGTATAGGGGTATTGGAAAGGTAGGTGTAGGGTTGAACTTGAGGCGCTGGAACAGGCGTCTGGGCACTGTGTCGTTCCTGTGCTACTCGGGCTTTAATATTAGCACTGTACGGTACCTGGTCAACGTGCAAGGAGCAGTGACGATTGTTTGCATCGCCACGAATGCGGACAAAATCGGGGTGAGTTAGGACAAGGTCGTCCATGTCTCAGCCGGATAGAAAAGAAGTATTCCTTTCTGCAAGTAAGATACATCTACTTTGTATCTGGCCCGTTGCTTATGCAGTCTCACAAATCTTCGCACAGTGCGTGGTCTAGGCAACCACGCAAACCCATGGCGTGGGTCTTGCAATATCATATCGACTCAGTTTGAGATCATAGGGTCACATATCGAATGATGTGCTCACAGTGCCGCCACGAAAGTGACGATGGGGTTCTTCAGTAGGCTCCGGAAATTACTTCCGACGTAGCATACATTGATATCACTATCGAACTCCCTCACTCAAACCAGATCCTAACCACCGAACCCTTTTCCACCGTCAGTCTTCTTTCCCTTCCCACCCTTCTGCTGCGCGGCCTCGTGTTTCCGCAGGTCCTCCGGCAGCTTGCTCTTCGTGCTATTCGCCAGCATCTGCTTGAGATCGTACAGCACATCCGCATCGTTGTTGTCCCAAAATGTGATCGCGACACCAGTCTTGCCTGCACGGCCCGTACGACCAATACGATGGGTGTAGCTCTCAATGTTGTGCGCCATGTTGAAGTTGACGACCAGACTAACGTCGGGAACGTCAAGACCACGACCTGCGAGATCGGTGGCGACCAGCACTTGGGTCCTGCCGTCGCGGAGGGACAGCAGCGCTGCCTCACGTTGTTCTTGCGTCTTAGAACCGTGCAATGTGACAGCGCTGAAGCCCATTTTCTGGATGTCGCGCGCAACAGAGTCGCAGTTGCGCTTGATGTTAACGAAGACGATCATAGGCGGGGCAAACTCGTTCGAGTAAAGGATCTCTTGTAGACGCTTCTTGCGCTTGTCTTCACCTGGTACAAACTCGACGCGTTGTTCGACAGTCTCGACAGCTTCACCTTGTTTACCGATGGTAACAATGGCTGGTCGTCGTAGATACTTCCTTGCTATTCGTTCGACGGCCGTAGGCATGGTGGCTGTGTACATCATTGTCTGGCGGTATTGGCCTTGAGTCATGAGGCGTGAGTCCTCCGCCTCTTCGGTATCAGGCTTCTCGTTGTTGACAGGGAGGGCGTCGAGAATCTTCTGGACAGGCTCTTCAAACCCCATGTCGATCATGCGATCAGCTTCGTCCATGATGACATAACAGCACTGGCTCAAAACCAGTACACGGCGCTCGATACAATCCAGGAGACGACCGGGCGTGGCAATGATGATCTCCGCACCGTCGCGGAGCTGGAACGCCTGTTCCTCAATAGCGTGTCCTCCCACAATGACCGCAGTGTTGTATCCTAGAGGAGCGGCAAACTTCCTCGCTTCAACCTCGATCTGCTGGGCCAATTCACGAGTGGGAGCAAGAACAAGCGCGTAAGGTCCATCGTTTTTGTTGGCGGCACTGAGCCGAGGAAGTCGTGAGATGTAGACCAGTAAAGGTAAGACGAATGCAGCGGTTTTACCAGAACCAGTCTGCGCGACACCAATGAGATCTCGCGCTTGTAGAGCGATGGGAATGGAGGCACGCTGAATTGGTGTGGGCTCATTGTAACCCGCTGATTCCACGATCCGAAGAATGTTATCTGGTAGGCCAGCCTCTCCCCAGTTGCGCATGGGGTTGGGTATCGAGCCACCTTTTGTGGCAATGTCGAAGTCTTCCTTGAAAATGCGCCAGTCGCGCTCGCGCATATGCTCAAGCTTCTTATCGCTCCAATGCTTGTCCAACTGTGCGTGAGGGGCCTCGTTCCGCCGTCGTTCCATCTCCAATATTTGCTCTGCCCGCTGCCTCCCGTTCTCGGGGTCTGCTCGGATCATGGCTTCGATATATTTCCTAATGTTCGCATCAATGCCCTGCTCGCGGTCCACCTCTTTGGCGAAACCGCCCAACGTTCCACGGCCGAACAGGCTGACGTCGGCGCGCTGATCGTATATCGGATTGTAGTCTGGGCTTGTGTCTTCCTCATCGTTCCACTCAAAATTGAACTTCTTCTCCGTCGTCCGCCTCCGCTTCTTCTTTGCTGAGAACGTTGATTGATTTATCTCGGCGCCCATGTATCTTTGTCTAACCATTTGTGCCTCTGCATCTTCGGCCACCGGTCTCTTCGCGCCGCGCTTGTCTCCAGGCTTAGGGACCGACGGAGGCGGCATATCGTTCTTCGATCGCATCGATGCAGGTCCGCTTGGAGGCTCCGCGCGCATAGCCCGAGGGCCTGTTGGAACTGATGCTGTACTCCTGGATCCGTTTGACGAAACTCCATTGCTTGGATATGAACTTGTGACGCCGTTTGTAGTTTCCTTTATCTTGCGCGCATCTTCCACTTCCTTCCGGCGCTTCTCGAGCGCAATACGTTCTCTTTCGGCTTTCGATAAGAACTTTGGCTTGGCTGCCGCTGCTTCCTTCTCCCGCTTTGCCTTCAGTATGTCATCGATGCTGGGTGGTTGCTTCTTGTTCTGTGAAGCGAAGCCTTTCTTCTTCTTCGGTTGGCCAAAGTTGGGACCATCTTCCCCACGCGGAGGCGGTGGCGGTGGCTCTACACTCGGCGGTGGAGGAGGCGGGGGTTCTGAGCTTGGTGGTGGCGGCGGGGGAGGAATATCATCTGGGGGTGGAGGCGGCGGTGGGTCGCGTGGAGGCGGAGGTGCGCGAGGGCCGGCAATAGTTACCATGTCGCGCAACGTACGTGAAGACTTTGGAGTGCTTTTTGTTCCAAGGCACCTTTTGTACAGAGAGGCAGCAGTTGAGCGTCGGGAGTGGATAAGTTTAGCTTGCGCAACTGAAAGTCGCGGGAGGTAAACTAGTGCGATCGCCTGGTCACGTGCGGGTTCTGCCTCCACCAGGGCTCGATCCCGGCTATCAACGTGCCCCACCTTGTTGAGCGACCATAACTTGATCTTCACGTTTTTGTACGCACGCTGAGTTTCTAGGTCGCTTAATCTGGGGTGATGGTTTCCAATTAGACCTCACGCAAAAGAAACATGGGAACAGGTCGGGGGACCATCGAAGCTTTGATTGAGCCCTGTCATACCCCAGTCCAGCAGTTCATCTAGATTATACATATGCCGTGTCACGATGGATGCCTCGTCTCTTCCTGTTGAAGCTCCTTTAGGCTACTAGCCATGTCATTCATAACGCGTATGATTCCAGAAACATTGATCGCTTGTATCCAGCAGGATTGCATGCCGTGCACCACCTCAGTCTTGCCTGCCCTTCAATAACCGCTTCGTCACCTTGTCCTTCTCGATGATGTAGACGTGCGCTCCCCAGCCCGATAGAGCGTCCCGGTCCACGGCGTTGAGCAGTGCTTGTGAGCACGTCTCGAAGAGGTCCTCAGGTCCCTGTTTCCAATTGTTAGTTCCAGGTCAGGTGTGGGCTACAGTAGGCATCGTTACCAGATCCGGCTCCCAGAGCCCCTCGCAAGTACCAAACAACTGGTCGCTCGCTGTTCCGCTCACGATGAAGTCCTTCGCGAAATCAATGCACCCAATGCTGTCAAATCCGCAGATAAACGGTTTTCCCGTGGTCTGGTTGATCCCCGCAATCACCGGGCTGACGAAGTATGGGCCGAACCGCCGCTCGTACAGACTCGAGCTGACGAGGTTGGACATGGTCTGCGGGCTGATGTTGCGCTCCTCGCGCAGCCGGTACATGTTGACTTTGTAGCGGAAGAGATCGGAAACGGTGGACACATCGGTAGCGAGACCTGTTAGGCCGAGGAAGACGTCGCCGTACTGGAAGATTTTGGGGAAGTTGTTGGACACCGTGAGGGCTTGCATGCCGAGGCGGAGATCGCAGGCGATGGCGACGCAGTCTTTGCCCACCATGGCGACGCATGCACCGCCGTCTGTTCGAGGTTAGGAATGGTTTCTACAGAATGCGGAGGGCGGGCGTACTAATCGAGAACGGCGAAGACTGGGGCTGTTAGCTGTATGTCAACGCGGTGGGTGATGCGCGAGCTTACCATAGCTCGGAATGTGGGAGAACAAGCTTCTCCGGGGTATACAGTGGTCCTCGGGGCGGAACGGGGATATGGGCGAGGAGGGCGAGGAGGGCGAGGTGAGGGGCGGCGATGGTAGAGCTAGCTGGTGATGCTCGTAGGTAGCAACTGCTACGCGCGGCGGGCGGGCGAGCTTCATTGGCTGGGTCCGAGCGCGAAGGCTGGCACGTGATCGCGAATTTCCTCCGCGCTCATCGATGCCAACACTGGGAGCTTACCTGCAATCGCATCCACACACACAATGAGCTTACAGCGGCACCTCCGAACGGCACAGTTGCTGCCGCCGCGGCTGATCAACTTCTTCGAGAAGTACCCGCCGCCGTCGCTCTTGCATTTCACCGCGCCCGCTGCCCCAGCCGCAGAGAACGCATCCCCCGTCGCGCCGATAGAGCCCGTTGCCTCTCCCGTCCACGCCGAGCCCACTGCACAAGAGCCACTCCGTGGTGACTTTTCCGTACCCCGCAACATACCACTCGAAGCCCAGGCTGGCCTCCCCTATCCAAACCCCTTCCTCCCGCGCAAAAACCACACCACCGGCCGCTGGTATGGGCCTGTGTTCGGCCTTCGCCAACAAGCCGACCTCGTCAAACTAGCACAAAAACACGATGTCGTCGACTTGCTGCCGTGGACAATCAAGAAGCCCGGTGCCAAGGAGCAGAGGCGCATAGAGAGGGGCTTACAGGTCAAGGGCACGGGAGAAGGTCAGAAGGTCAAGGGAAAGCTGTGGGAGAGGACGCTCAAGGGACGCTTGGAGATGAGGAAGAAGGCTATGATGGAGATGCCAGCTTTGATCCAAGAATGGAAGCAGGTGGGTACAATCTGGATAGCTGGCAGTCGGAAACGGTATACTGACAAGCGCACAGAAGGGTCATGGTCGCGGATGGAAGAAGTACCCCTCGGGCAAGAAAGGAAAGTTAAACTAGTCGATTGGAGATACGGTAGGAGGCGTCGGAGCCTAATTTGGGCTTCCGAGAACCTGACAGACAGTGTATTTTCTACGTGTAAAAGAAGGATAGACTCAGCATTCGATTGGAGTTGGGGAACTGAGCTGTTTGCTCTGTACAATAGGAGACGATTCACTTCAGATGTTCTAACGCCAATTTCCGTGCTTGCTTGGAAGTATGCACTGGAAATAGTCCCAGAGTGGATCGTAGTCTCGCCGAAGCTGGGGTATTTGAGTGATGGTGTGCAACTGACTCCTCCTGATATGCCGAAAACAAACATGACCTGTAAATGACATCGGATGCTCCTCTCTCATTGCTCCAGCCGCCCCTCAATACGCTGTACTCTAATGCGGCAACCGATAAAACATGCATGTGAACACTGCATTCCCAAATATGTCTCGCCAATTGTCCAACTTCTTCTCTTCCATCACATGACCATCTCATCGTTTCCATAAGTTCGGTGGACATTGAAGTCTCTGGCCTGAGCGAAAGCTCCGTATTGATTCTCCATGTCCAGAGTGCTGCCGACATTCTTTTCCCAAAGGCCGGTCTGGCCAGTATGTATGTACACTGGATCAGTTGCTTGATTGTAGGTCGTCGATTCCCGAAGGTGGTTCCCAGCAGACTTCGCCGACTCTTCGTAGTCCCGTCGGGCTAGCATATCGTAACCCGACACAATGTACGGCTCGGCGGCAGCGTCGGGTGACCCTGGGAGCATTTCACGGGATGCCTGCACTGCCGCAGTATCTGTGCTCCGGTCCATGCTCTGAGCTAGCTGCTGTTGGTATTCCTGTATTTCATCTTGCTGCACCCGCTCTTCGATCATCTTCTCATACCGTAGCTTTGCCATGGCCTCTTCTTGCGCCAGGCTTGTGGGTGGCCAGTCGTATAGCTGACTTGCCGAGCTACCTGAAGGAGGCGAGATGCGCCAAAGCTCGAGTAAACGGAGCCTCTGATCGTTGTCTGCGTTCTGGAACAAGTCGATCTGTGATGGGAACAGCAGAGAGGGGTCGATGCTGTTCCGCACAAAGACTGCATACAGTTCGGATGGTTCGATGTGAGTTTTCTCAGGCTCCTGGTCTAACTGACGCGTGGGAGCGACGTGGTAGCTATGGGTGTAATGTTGGGAAGCGTAGATGATCGGCTGTGACGCCTGTTCCTGCTGCTGCGCAGGCTGTTCTTGTGGCGCCACTTGAGAATCTTGAGCACCATTATGCTGGTTCTGCGATAGGCGCATATGAGCTGAGAACAGCTGTGCGAGCTCGTCTTGCTGCATGTTTGAATCTTGTTGCTTCCCGCGAGCCTTGACGTTGATGCCCGTTGATATGGCGCCACACTATGACGTAAGGGATCAGTACTCATACTGTACGTTGTAACAAAGTATGGTCTTACGTGTGAACAAGAGTTGTTTTGGGAGAAGACGGAAGCCGAAAACGGTATGGTGGTCGAAGTGGAGCAGATATCACAGAAATGAACCAAGAGAGGCTGCATCAGGGTACGAATATGCTGGGGGGGGATCAACAGTAACCCCGAGCGCGGCGGAAGTGAGAATGTGCAACGATCAAATGTACACTAGTCGGAAAATTGGGTCTGATGGATGTGTGGGCATTGAAGTAATCGGACCAGTTTTGAGTCCGTGATTTTACTGGCAATTGGTGAGGAGCGATTCGTGCCGTGCGTCGGGCGCTGGTGCCTAAGATGAAGGCCACTTTGTGAGGTTGTTGGTACCTTCTCCAGAGAGCAGGAAGAGAGATAGGTAGTAAGAAGAAGACAAATCCGCCAGAATAGTGACCGTCAAAGCAAGTGGCGGAATCTTATTGTTTGTACTGCGCGTGATTGTCCAGGTCATGGGTTCCCGATGGGGTCGAGTAGAGGAAAAGCGGGATGCGGTGGCTGCCCGACCAGTCATTCAATACTTGAAACATATATCGTCCCGCTAGAGCGATAGGGAGCCAATTAACCCTGGCCGACTTTTGCAGGTTCTGTTCGACAACTCATCAACCTGTATTTGGCGGATGCGCCTCACACCCACGATTGGCGCGTCTAATGTCGGGAGAACTGGCGGCTTCGAGCAGGTGCAGCAGACGCAATCCACCCCCGTGGCAGGCTAGTATTTGTCCAGAGAGAAACTTCATATCCATCATTCAACATTCTTGCGCAGATGCTGCTCGTTGGCAATCACTTCTGAACTGAGCTGAGATGCAGCAGAGCGAGTCATGCCTGGTTCAAGTGGCATCGAGCCCCCCCCGCTAAACTCGCGCGACGTACCTTCGTAGCGACACCGTGTTTTCTCCGTGGTTGATTTTTGAACTTGCATTCACCCCAAAAAACTTCACAAGAGACGATCTCGTACGTCACGCGGTTGCAGTGGGTGTTTGATCGTGCCGCGTCTCCTTGCACAGTCAAGGTAATCCGCCATGTCGAGTATCGCCTACGCCGTTCTGGCGGTTTTGCCAGTAGTCGCATACTTGATTTATGCACAGCTGTACCGCTGGCGGTATAAGATGTTCAAAGGTGAGTTGTTTGTTGCACCATCGAGGTAGACTTGTCATCTAATGTTTTCACTAGAGTTTCCTCAACTGCCGAATTCCCTTTTGATAGGCCATCTTCCCTATATCGCAAGCGGCTTCAAGAAATTTGGTGATGCTCGGTGCCATATCGGTATGAACTTCCTGCTGTCAAGGTAACCATTAACGCCACGTCGTAGACTACATCTTAGAAGGGATGGCGCAAGCTGCAGGACGTCCCGACGTCTTGTTTGTGGACGTGCGGCCGGCCAGTTACCCACTGACTGTTGTTAATTCCCACGCTGTCGCGGAGCAGATCTCAAGGGTCTCCAAAGGCTTCCCGACGAGCGTACGGAAGTCACCTACTATTTTCGAGTTCACACGTCTGATAGGCCATGAATCAGTCCTTTCCAAAGAGGTACGTCTACGCATCCTAAAGAATGCAAGTGCATCCATTCACATTCTAATGCGAGCCCGCAGGGTGATGCTTGGAAGACGCTCCGTAAACGTTTCAACCCTGGATTTGCTCCTCAGCATTTGACCACACTCTTACCAGCCATCGTCGACAAGACAACAACCTTCCTAGAGAAACTAGATTCTTTCGCTAAATCTGGACGTGAATTTGCTCTGGAACCTCTGTGCACCAACGTTACGTTCGATATTATTGGCGCTGTTGTCATGAATCTTAACTTTGAAGCACAAGATTTGCAAACCGGAGGCCATCCTGTCGTATACCATACTCGAAACCTTCTACGCACTTTTGAGAACTCAGGCCGTCCTGGTTTGATACCTTGGTGGACAAACGTTCCGTTGGTGACGTCGCGGATCCACCATAGCAACAAAGCCGACGCAGCTATCAAAAGGTGTATCAAGGACAAATTTGATGAAATCAGGGCTTCGCAAGAAGCAGGAGACGAACAAGCCCAAGACCGTTCAGTACTTGCGCTTGCCTTGAAAGACGTTGATCAGCTGTCGAGCAATGTCGTACAAAGCATAGCGGATCAGGTCAAGACATTTTTGTTCGCAGGCCATGACACTACTTCAATATTGCTTCAGTGGGTGTACTACGCCCTTTCCATCCACCCAAAGTGTCTCGAAACCATCCGTGCTGAGCACGATGCCGTCTTTGGCGACAAAGACCCTCGCAAGGTCTATCTGGCCAAACCTGATGAGACCACGAAAGCGCTGTCGTACACCTCTGCGTGTATCAAAGAAGCGCTTCGTCTCTGGCCTCCCGCTGGCAGTGCACGAATGTCGCCCGTCGGCAGTGGCTTCAAGATACGACTCGATGATGGACGAGAATTATGTACCGACGGCACGATTCTTTACCTGAACCACTTCATCATTCAACGCGACCCGAAAGTATATGGTGAGACGGCCAACGACTTTGTCCCCGAGCGCTGGCTGGGCGATAGCGACACAACGTCAGCGTCGAAAGACGATACGTGGGACTCGAAGCAGTCGGGAGACCATAAGATTCCCATCAGTGCATGGAGGCCCTTCGAACGAGGACCACGCAACTGCATCGGCCAGGAACTAGCTAATCTGGAAGCGAGAGTGATCTTGGCTTGTACAGTACGGAAATATGACTTCACCAAAATCGGTGCTGGGGAGGCGGAGCTGAACGAGAAAGGGCTTCCTGTTTTGGATGACAAGGGGAGATATAAGCTCAAATCGGAACTGTTCAACGTAAGTTACTTCAACGTCCATATCATTGTCAAGCTAACATCGACACACCTGCAGGCCCCAGTTATCACCGCCAAACCGTTCGACAGGTGCATGATGAGAGTCAAGTTTCATGAGAAACCGTAAATGCTCTAAAGGGGGTATGGGTCGTAGAATGACGACACGTAAGCCGGGGTAGACGTACCTGGTGGCGGTCAAATTAAAAAATACATAACGCTGTTGCATAGCAGGCTAATAACATCAAAACTCAGCCTATTGTTTGTTTCGGACACTACTCCACCACGACTCAATTCCACGCCAACAAGTCGTCATCGCTGACATCAGTGCCGCAGTCGTACGAAAAGGTGTTGCCGACGAGCTCTGCAGAGGACGTGTGGAGCACGTCCCTTGCTTCTCTTTCCTCTAGTTTGATGGTCCACCCATGACTCTTCATTTCCTTGGTCATCGGGTCCATAATCGTACGCGTAGATAAATATCTCATCCGAAGATGATATAGCGGTAAATTGATTGTCGCCCAGCGCAATGAACTCGGATACCAATTCTGAGCTTTGGGTTCCATGCGCCTTGTTTCTTCTCCGAAATGTCCAAAAGACAAATGCCCTTAAGTCCACGGCAGCGTCGCTTGATCTTGGTGAGGATTTGAACATCACCATCGCTTAGTGTGAGATCGTCTTGGCAGGATTACGGATCAGCATTTTCTCTCATCCCATAGAGCGGGGGGGGGCGTGAAGGATGATGCCAGGGAACTCCTCGGTCGATAAGGACCAAGCAAGTCTCCGGAAACTTGATGCATACGTGTTTGATACGGCTCGCATTGTCTCGGCCGATTTGGTCGAAGGAAGAAGCTACGTCTTCGTGCCCATCAAGCTGGCACGCTCCGGACAACTAGAACTTGTTTTCAGCATAGAGCAGTGAGATGGCCTCGCGATGGGCAGTTTTATTCGTGAAGAGAATTTCAAGATCGAGTTCGAGGAACTGATCATCCGGTGGAGGTATACAGACAAGGCCTTCGGCTAAAAGAAGCTCTCTGTGTACTTGATCGCAGAGCTCCCTTGATAGCTCATGAGTGGAAACCCGGCTTCCTAGGGTTCGTTGGCTACTTGTATCAGGCATGCACAGCAGAGAACTAGCAAACTCTGCTAAAATGCATGCCATAGCAATCTCCGAGGTGCAAGATACATGCTTCTAATAGATCGCGCGCTAGGTAGCACGTCTGGGGAGACGGTGTGATTTGACGAGAGTTGAAGGTGAGTGGGACAGACATGGGAGGGTTTTGTTGGTCAAGTACCGTGTCTAGCGCCCACCTCAAATGCAGGACTTTCATGGCTGATTTAAAGATTAGACAAGATTTTTGTTGGTTGCACGAGTACAAAATCGTTCACATGCGACTATGTGAAGCACAGGTGGCACGTCCCCAGATGCATAGCTCACGTGATCGGTGTTCTTCTAGCCCCCGGCGTCTTGTCTGTCGAGAATCGGTATTTATTAGCAGCCCGATCTCTGATGAGTAATCGATCGTTATTTGCCAACAGGTCAATGCACTTCGGACGAACATACGGGCGTCCGTTGATATAAACAAACAAATGTAGAGGGTTTTAAAAACACATTCTTCAAGTCTCTAGAGCGAAATACAGATCGGGTTGTTTTCCTGCTTAGGTTACGCGCACAGATAGCACGCAATTCCGTACCACGATGACCTATTCCGACGGTGCGGTCGACACACCCCACACATCAACGGACCGTGACGACGCGTCGCAATGCTGGTTCACTCGGATCACCGCTTACTTGAACCTGCATGGTCGCCGCAATAAAGTCCGGCGCGTCTTCCCTCGCGTTTCGCAAACTTCACAAGAGCGTCGCGATGCTTCTCTGACCGAACCGCCCTTCGATGCGAAAGCGTTGACACCGTCGGGCATTGGTGCTGCAAGCGAGAAGGGGAAGACAGTCTTGTACCTGGCCTATGGCTCGAATCTGTGCAAAGAGACGTTCAGGGAGAAGAGAGGCATCAATCCGCTGTCGCAGATTAATGTTCTCGTACCTTCGTTACGGTTGACCTTCGACCTGCCGGGTGTTCCCTACATTGAACCATGTTTCGGAAACAGTGCGATGCGAGATCCCGACGCGACGGATAGCGAAGATTACCACAAGGATCGGTGGAAGAAAGGCCTCGTAGGCTGCGTCTACGAAGTCACACCGAGTGACTATGCGCACATCATCGCGACCGAGGGAGGCGGAGCCGGATATCAGGACATCTTGGTGGAGTGTTACCTACTTCCTGATGGCGATACAGTGCCCGAAAAGCCTACAACGCAGCGATTCCTCGCCCATACGTTATTCGCGCCTCGCGAGAAATCGCACGCCCGACCTGATCCCTCGTATGCGCAACCTTCCGCACGCTACCTCAACTTGATCACCACTGGCGCCGCCGAGCTCTCCCTCCCGCGCGAGTACCAGCTATATCTGAACGAGATCCGGGCGTACACCATCACAACCAAGAAGCAGCAGGTGGGCAAAGTGCTGTTCGCCTCGATATGGTTGCCGTTTCTGCAATTGCTCTTCGCGCTGAACGCGCAATTCCAAGACGACAAGGGAAGAAGTCCGCCTTGGTTGGCACACATAGCAGCGTCGTTGTTCTTGGGCATCTGGCGTTGTTATGATGGGGCTTTCAAAAATGTCTTTGGGGATGGCGAGAGGACGCAAGGGGACGAGGCATCAAGCAAACAGGGAGACGAAATGGACGAAGAGCAGTGGAGAAGAATTGGTGAAAAGAACGGATGGCTCCGCAGTAATGGAAAGATGGAGTATATGGCATAGAGGTTGTAATGCCTGCTTGAATATTGATCTTTAAGTAGACACACGAATCCGCCTCACCTATAGCATCGCAACAAAGTTCACAGAGAAAAGCGCACGATGCTTAATCGACCCAACATACCAAGCTACTCCACTATTTGATCTTTATCCGTCCCGCTGTTTGATCCTCTTCCGTTTGTTTCTCGTTGGTTGGATTGCTTGCTGACTTTTGAAGGTTCCAGAGACCAGGTCTTTATGCAAGTGCACATCTGGTGACATTCGCGCTGGCTGCCTCACGGATATTTCAAGGCAGTGGTTGTGCTCAAACATTCGAACCATCCACGCGCGAGACACTGGTCTCTGCTTTTGCTAGTTCATTTCTTGATTTCCCAGATGATCTGAGGCTTTGAATCTTTGGCGCTATGTCTGGTGTCACCATCGTTATCGTGGAAGACGCCGATGCAGCCCTCACCAATCATCTCCTGCTCTATGCCCGATCTCAGGCCGACGGTGACGAGTTCGATCTCGACATCTCCACGGTCGCGACTACCCGAAATAAGGTGTTCAGATTTGCCCAAGAAGACCCCGAACTGGTCATGCGACCTCTAATCCAAGAATTTTAAAAAAGAAGTAGAAAGGTTTCTGGTTGGAGGAAGTTGAGAGGATCATGACTGACTTAAATCGATCAGATCCTGTGAACGATGGCGGTTATCGTGATTTCATCCTGCTCGATGACAAGGGCGTGGAAAACCAAACCATCTTGGTATTTCGAAGCGGGATGAACGTGAACCAAGATCTTGACATGGATGCGCAGGAGTTTCTTTATGTTGACGAGTTCAACAAGATGCGGATTCCGTGTGAGTGTATGAGTATCATACAGGTCAGCCAGGAACTTGGAGGCAGGGGATTGAAGAGTTGTGCAACGAGGAAGACACGAGGAAGTCGACCGATGCAAATGTGCGCCGAGTGTGGTCCTTCGGGGATCCCTACTATGAAGGACATTATATACCCTACAAGGCGAGGGCCGGAGATGCGACCAAGGAGCTCAGCTGGATCTTGCTTGATAGGGGGGGACGCGAAACAGCAATCGCATCTGTGGGCTTGGTTTGCGTGAAACATTATTACCCTCACTCCACCTCATAGACAGCAATCTGCTTCGCCAACCCCTCAGGACTAATTTCATCGCCTTCCCAGGTCATCTTCTCTTTCTCCACGAAGCCCTCCTTCAAATAAACCCTCATTCCCATCGGCGGTCCCACAACACCCTGACCCAGCTTGTTCAACCGACTATACTCCAAACTCCACCTGACCAACTTAGTCCCATGCCTCCGTCCCCAATACGCCGGATGCGTGACCAACATATCCAACTCCACCAGCTTTTCAAACCCTCATCGCACACGCGCCGCGTTTTCAAAATCAATCATGGCATCACGATGCCCCTGATGCCGGTCCCTCCCTCTCAGCTCTGGTTTCGAAGGCAGTTCAGCGCCCATCAAAGCCTTCCCTCCAGCTTCCCGCCACGCGCGTCCGCGCTCCGTCCCAACTTTCAGCACCAAGGTCGCCACAGGAACTTGATTGCCTTCCTCGACATCGTGTCCAAGACCCGTCGTCACGCCCTCAGGGAAATGCGCCTCTGTTTTCGAGCGCTCGGACGCGTCAAATGCATCCGTGGCGACCAGGACGATGAATTGCGGGTCTTGGAGAGATTGGATCGCCCACGCGGTGTACTGTGCGAGCATATCCTCCGGGTACTGGGGGTAGTAAGGACGGGCCCATTTGGTGTTTGGGGAGTAGTGGAAGGAGGCGACGTAGAGGAGCCCCAGACGCGGGATGTCGGAAGGAAGGGCTGGGCGGGTACCTGGTGGTAGTGGAGGGTGTTGGATTGGAGACATGGTTGAGTGTGGTCAGGAAAGATGATGCGAATCAAGTAGCTGACGTGGGAGTGCATTGCTATCCTGTGCTCTTGAAGCCATGTCGATTTTGGGTTGATCTATGGACGTATGGGATTCTTCCTGTCACTCCGCAGTAGTGGACTCCGAAGAGTCGCTTAGGGTTTAGCGTATTCAGGGTTAGCAAGAATATGGCGACATTGTTGACAGCTGATAAGTGTGTCCTTGCTCCGATGCACCTTGGGAATGAGATGAATGTGTATTCAACCGTGTCCAGAGCCAATCACGGAGTTTTGGCGACATTCGTAGTCTTCTCCCGAGGACCATGCATGAACAACGACTGCTGATCGCTGCTTGAGACAGGATCAAACTCCGAGCATACCATAAGTATCCATGCGAGCGCCTGACTAGAATGACCAAAACCATGCTTGAGTCCGTAGATATAGCTGTACAATACCTTCCAGTTGCATTGGTGATCGTTCAGTCTGTTCGATTTCGTGACGTCATAACCTACACCTGCTACTGAGATACTCTAATCAAGAGACATTCTATCCAGCGAATGCGTTCGTCTATGTGCGTCGCATGAAGTCTTATTGGGAAGCTTTCCTTTGACTGATGTGCGTTGAATTTCGATCACGTTCAAAACATGTTCAAGATCCGCCTGAAAGCATACCAAGCTGCATACAGAGCCATCAACAGAACGACAACCATTGCGGCCATCACCCTTCCTCGCATCTCAAATGCGTCACTTATTTCCAGCTTAGCGATCTTCCTGATGTTTCTATGAAGATGCCATGACCGGCGACTTCTCTTCTTTTTACCGGATCTCTGGTCTGGATGTAGAGAATCGGGTGGCTTAACGTGGGATGTTGAGCCCTGTCGATCCCATCTCGAGTCGTAAGGCTCTTGGTACGGCTCGGGATCGAGGAAGTTGGAGAGGTTGGAGTTCTTGGTTCGTGAGGCGGCGTTCTGGGTGTCAATGAGGAAGAGGGAAATGAGGAAGGACGTGAACAGGAAGGGAGTTAGGATAATCTGTGGTTGGTTAGTGTACGTCTTAGCGGACTTTTGAACCAATTCAGTGGGCAATGCTCTGGGGTTGACCTAAGGTGCAGTAGGTAGAGTGACAGCATTGCAGTCAGCTACGGAGATAACGGGGCTGAAAACGGACCCGCTGGTACAGAGGCTCCTCCGGTACGTCCGCTTCGTTTGGCGGAGATGATGGCGGAGATGCAGTGAGGGAATGGTTTGCGGGGTGTCCCAGCCGAAGAAACGGATCATCTGAGCTTTTCTTCTTGTGTCTTCTTCGAGCTGTAGGAGACGGCGGCGGGCTGGGCGGGAAGTGTCTCTGGTCATTTCGCTGTCGAGGCGGCGCAGCCTCCATTGCTTGACAAGCTTGAAGCGTGGCTGTGGCTGTGGTTGTAGCTGTAGCTCATATACTTAGAACAGAGGATATTGCAAGCATGTGTGAGTTGAATAGCTGGGTCGCGTGCATCGCATGCTGCGAGGCGTATATGAACCGAGCCGAGGCGGGTCCACGCGCGTCATTCCGTGGGTCCCGCATTGGCTACTGTACGGGGGTTATAGACTACCGGTAGTCTAGGTACTCGTAGGGCTGGCTGGCTGGCTGGCCTGCACCCTCTGGCCGGGGCTGACTCTTCTGGCACCGGGCATCGCACGAGCTGCGTAGATCGAGGTTTCGGATCAGCGAGCTTCCAAAGCCAGATTTCTCGCATCTCGGACCTTCATAGACTAACGTCACGCTCGTCCTCTTCCCGAGCATTGAGTGGATAGCAAGATCGACTGGTGCTTGGATGCGCCGTCTCCGACCCAGATCCGGAACAACTTGGCTGCCAGTGTCGGTGGCTCGGAAAGCTCCTGGACACATGCGGCGGCGTGCACAAAGTGTGTAGTACGAGAAACACGGACATGCCGATCTAGGTCCTGCGCTGACCGATGCTCCGCGGCGACGTCGAGATGCCAAAATTGGACGTTGGTGATGAGTAGAGCGGGAAGCGGGCTTGACTGGTATCCGCGATGCTTGGCGGGTTCTTGACCCTTAAGAACTTCAACCCGCGAGGCCACGGTTGGCTTGATCAAGGCTTCTGGTAGCGCAACCTCTGCCAAAGTAGGAACCCCTGTGCGTGCATTGGCCTTTGTTCAGGACGGTCAACGCGTCCAATGCTGCTGCCTGAGGGCCTGTATATGATTGCTGACCTGCCCAGCCTTGACTTGACGACCAATTCTTCTCTTTGATTCTGAAGACCCCATGACAAATAATCCTTCGCTTAGTCAGACGGTCGGGACGAAAAGCGGCGGAAAGAACGCAAACGCTCCTCGCAGCGTTTTGAGCGCGCACCTAGCACATTTCTGTCATTCTTGTTGCCTCTCTGTGATCCGGATCGTACGAGCTCGAGTCTAAGGAGCGAGCTCGTAATCTCTTATATCTTATCTCAGCGTAGCAAGGTGTGCGGAGCCTTCGGACGAACGCTCAAGGGCAGGGGCGGGGGCCGGGCCAACTTTAGTCACGACGTATTGTGGGAACGAGGTCGACGTTCGAAATGCCCAAGGAAGAGAGCTTGCCTACGCGGAAGAAGATGAGGAAGGGGACTCATAGTTGCTTCGAATGTACGTCACACCAGATCCATGGCCTGCTCCCAAATCGTTGCCTGCCTACACCTTCAACTTTTCTTTACTTTGACCTGCTCGAATCATCCTTCTACGCTTTTCCCTTGTGTAGCAGCCACTTAGGGCCAATCCCCCCGTTCATCCTCACGATATCCTTTTGACCATGAAAGCCCTTACTTAACGTTGACCCAGGCCGCCGACGAAAGATCAGATGCATCTACCCAGTAGACAACCCGAACGTCTGCTCAGAATGCTTTGCACGTGGCAGCCGCTGCATAGACCAAGAGCATGCTGACCCAGAGGTTGTTGTTGATCACAGGAAGAACCTTCGCGAGCGTGTCTCGCGATTGGAGGCTCTCGTCGACTCCCTTCTCGAAGAGAAAACGGAAAGGAGCACCTCAGACTCCGCATCAATGTCACATTCGAACTATGTATCAAGAACGCCCAACCTTGTCACAAAGGACACATTCCCGCCTACACCTCTTTCTTCAGAAGCTTCGGCATCCATCAACATACTCAAGGAAACACAAAGGGCGCCATCTGATAGGGGACATCATGTGCCCATTCTGTCTATCTTCGAGGACGCTCTCAATGATGCCGAAGAGCGGATCAAAGCTCGTATGGAACCGCTGCGAAAGGACTTGAACCCTGCATCGACCTCATCCGAGCGCTATACATTGAGCTACACTAACCCAGGCGACGTAATGGAGAGCAACAACTCATTCGGCCAACAGGCCAAAAGAGAACGCACCAAGCAAGCACTTCTCGCCATGCTGCCTTCTTATGAGAAACTAAACAAGATCCTTACTACCAACAGCGAGTGGTGGCAGACTTGGCGACTGAAGTGCAGTGGCACATCTGCCAGTGATGAGACGCTGGCTCAGTTCGCTTCAGAGGCCCTGTCTTCGGGTAATATTGGCGCAATGGGAACCGTTGTTCTAGCCGTCGGTATCTGCTCAGATGATGAGAAAGAAGTCGAGAAGTTCATTGAGATTGTCGATCGATGGGTATTGGGGGATGATGAATATGCTGCCACTCTCGAGGGCATGGAGTGTCTGATTTTGAAGGCCAAGTGGTATGCAGATGTTGGCCAACCGCGCCGCGCATGGCTCGCTTACAGGAAAGGTTTGATGTATACCCAACTCATGGTACGTCTTACAACAAGGTATGTAGGATCAAAGCTGACGCTTCGCAGGGGCTCCACCGCAAGCGCACATCGTCAGCAGCCCACGAATCCATCTGGTGGGCCCTCTACCATGGCGACCGCTTCCTCTCGTTGCTCCTTGGTCTCCCTTACGGCGTCTCAGATACGCACTGTGACCTGTCGCTACCGGATACACCCAATGGACCTTATATGTCACCGTTGACCTTTATGAACAAGCTGTCCATTCTTGCCGGAAAGGTCATCGACCGTAACCAGGGCATTGCTGAGCAGTCTTTCGCTTGGGCGCTCCAGCTTGATCAAGAACTCGAAGATCTGTATAAGAAGCTGGACCCAGCATGGCTCGAGTACTCCGAGCTCCTCGCCGATATTGAAAGCAATGCTGCGGAGTTGCGTGAGCGGATCATCTCGCAGATGGTCTACCATCAGATCCGGGTCTACCTGCACCTCCCCTTCATGCTCAAGTCGGCGATGAACAGCCGCTTCACCTATAGCCGTACCGCGTGCGTCAACGGCTCGCGCGAAATGCTGAAGCTGTACCAAGCGCTGCGTACCGGAGAAGTACAGCCACTCTACGAGTGCAAAGCTGTTGACTTCATCGGCTTCACCTCCGCAGTGCTGATCGTCCTCGGCCTCTTTAATTACGGCGCAACCAACACGCCGATATCCCCTGCCGCCCGCGAAGCAGACATCCGCCTTATCGAACAGTCCATCGACATCTTCCGGCGAGCCTCCTCCGAGAAAGGCGGAAAGGTCGCCCTGCAGTCCGCAGAGGTTCTCGACAAGATGCTGAACAAATTGAAGGTCGAAATTGGCCAGCCAGCCAGCAACAGCAATCCAAACGAGCTCGACGACTGCTCAAGCATGTCAGAATTCGTGATCCCCTACTTCGGCACACTGCACATCCGCCGCGGCGGCCGCCCTGTCTGCCAAACCGCCACGAGTCACCACGATAAGCAGATGAGGCTGGACGCCCAGAGCACAAGCCCCCTGAACACAACAACAACCACCAAAAGCACAAACGCCCAGTCCACACCGCGCTCCGACCCAACGAGCAGCGCGGGCGACTTCTTTAGCCGCAGCACGACGAGCAACCAGGGCCTCGTGACGCCCTCAACGACCAACACGTCGGCGACGTCGCCGAACCAGGCGTCGGGCTTCACCGACCCGTTCATCTCATACGACGGATTCTACAACTGGGGGAATGCGCTGGACACGCAGTCGCAGGCGGGCACCGCATCGGGCACGCAGATCAACGACGACTCGTTGAACAACTTCCCGCTGCCGACGAACAACTTCTCGTGGCAGAACATGCCCATGGATATTGACCAGGACTGGAGTTGGTTCTTGAACGATGGCGGGAACGGGAGCAATACCACGACGAACACGAATGCGGCTGTGAACCCGGATGCGTTTGCACAGCAGGGGTTTGTGGGTTTCGGATAGGAGATGTAACCTGGCATGATTTGGGATACGTACTTGGGAAGCATGTATGATATGGGGAGGAAACCCTCGCTAGCGTGGGAATTTTGTTTTGTTTGATATCCGGGTATTGGATGTGATCTCGGCTCATGCGCGAAGGAATTGAATGATTAACGCATGGTTGAAGGATAGTTGGGAAGACTGGATATCGATGAGTGACTATGCACTTCCTTTACTCGAACATAGCCTATGTTACAACCTATCTTTTACACGTAATTCTACCTGGCCTTCTCCTTATTCTCAGCAGCCCTCCTCTTGGCCCGCACCTCAGCCTTCCGCCTCTCACCACCGTCCACCTTGTGTCCTCTCCTCACCTCCCAGATGCCCTCTTGTAGCCGTATCCTTGCCTTCAATCCGGCAGTGCCCTTGATAGGCTCGATGTAGCTGCCCTTTAGCGTTTTCGCACCCTTGACAACTACGCCCTGCACACTGCCAAGAGACTCGATCGGCTCCGTCGGCACCTCGGAGCCCGCGGGCACATTGACCACGACCTTCCGCGTTCCGGGGTCGTGTGTCGCAGTAGACATGGCAGAACGCGCGTGCATGCCGGGTACGGGGTGGGGTCCCACGGGCGCCTCCATGAGCTTCAGCTCGGCGACGCCGTCGGTGACGTGCTTGCAGTCGCCGCCGATGCCGTACTCGCCATTGCGAAACTTCTCGCGCCAGTGGAGCAGGTATTTCCGTGATCGTGGGGGGTCAATGCCGAGCTCCTTCAGTTGGGCTGAGGAGAGGGTGAAGAGGGCCTCCCACGACGGGATCTTTGCAGCGTGTGCGGAGAGGCCTCGGCCGATGGCGGTGAGGAAGCTGGTGTGGTCGGGGATGAAGGGCGTCGGTTTGGGCGCGGGTCGGATGGGGATTGAGTGCTGCAGGTTGCGGACGCAGATCTTGGGTGCCGACACGGCGGTTGCGGTCGCTTTGAGAAGGGGTCGTCGCAGGATCATGCTGGCGGTTGCTGGCAGACGCTCAGCGGATGCGTCTGAGGATGTTCACAACGCCGATTGTACTGCGTAAAGAACGGAATGCCGGATGCGCCGACGTGACGGTTGAACTGGAACTGGAGCGGACGTCTTCTGTAACTGGGACAATTTCTCGGAGGTGCCAAGCCAACCGTGCGCCTCGCCGCCTACCGTACCGTACCCACCTCACAGCCCCGCATGCGAGCTCCACCACACTGTCCCTCGCCCTCACACTTGGGCATTGCAGTAGTAGAGAGTCTCCTATTGCTCCAAACTCCACACCTCCACTATGTCTCCTCCAGATGTGAACCACCTCTTCCACCATCCCATCGCGGACCACTCCTTCTCCGCCGACCGCCAGACGCTCGCTGTAGCTCGCGACAACGTCGTCGATCTGTTCCAGCGCTCGGGCAGCAAGTACACGCTGCAGGATGAGCTCACCGGCCACGACAAGACCGTCACCGGGGTCGACATCGCACCCAACAGCGGCAAGATCGTGACGTGCTCGCAAGGTACCACCGACCGCCCACGACATGTGCTAGGTAGCTAAACCGCGATTCCAGACCGTAACGCATACGTTTGGGAGCCCACGCCCGAAGGCTGGAAGCCTACCCTCGTCCTCCTCCGCATCAACCGCGCCGCCACCTGCGTGCGCTGGGCCCCTTCGGAGACCAAGTTCGCCGTGGGCTCGGGCGCCCGCCTCATCCCCGTGTGCTACTTCGAGGAGGAAGACAACTGGTGGGTGTCCAAGCACATCAAGAAGCCCATCCGCTCTACCATCACCGCCGTTGCATGGCATCCGAACTCGGTGCTTGTCGCTGCAGGCTCCACCGATGGCCACGCGCGTGTGCTGTCTGCTTTCGTCAAGGGCGTTGATGCGAGACCCGAACCTTCTGCGTGGGGAGAGCGTCTGCCCTTCAACACCGTGTGTGGCGAGTTCATGAACAACACTGCCGGCTGGGTTCACAGCGTCGCCTTCTCGCCTTCCGGAAGCGCGCTCGCCTTCGCCGCCCATGACAGCACGCTCACCGTTGTGTACCCCGCTGGCCCTGAGGAACCGCCGCGTGCCGTTGTCAGCATCAGCACGCAGGTCCTGCCTTTCATGTCCCTCGTCTGGTCCACCGAGTCCGAGATTATCGCCGCGGGCTACAACTGCGAGGCCTACCGTCTGCAGGGCGATGAGAACGGATGGCAGCTTGCCGGCAGCCTGGAGAGCAAGGGCCGTCCGGGCGTGCAGGATTCGAGGGAGGAGTCTGCGTTGAACATGTTCAAGCAGATGGATCTCAAGGGCAGCACCAAGGATGATACCAAGCTGAAGACGGTGCATCAAAACACCATCTCTACCATCCGCAGCTTCGAGGAGAGTGATGGACAGGTCACGAAGATCAGCTCGACTGGTGTCGATGGTAGGGTTGTCATCTGGACGCTGTAGGATGGCTAAGAGCCTTGAATGGCAAGAAGCTGATAATAATTGAATCTATCGTATCATTTATGCTGAAAGCCGTCACTTGACCGCCATACCGACAGCAATAGTCGCGGCCCCTCGCCATTCGCATTCCGTTCTTCCGCTCAAAGTGTGTACATGAAGTCCGGCCTCTTGTCGCCCAGGTCTCGAATCTGCTCCTCGCTCTTCCCTTCGACCCACCCATCACGGTCGCCCCTAGCCCTTTTCTTGTTCTCTCTCGCAAGTAGGAACCTCGTCACAACGCTTCCACCAAACAGCCAAAGTACAAGATAGGCCAACACGACCCCATGTCCCACCTTGAACCTTGGCGAGTCCTTGGACCGGTAGATGTTGGATGACACGACGCCGTTGAGGTTGCCCCAGCCAATGATGAAGCCTATGGAAACACCGCGTTTGTACACCCCCTCCACATTGTTACTTGCCCACGAGATCGTATTCGCAATGCAAGGATAAATGCCCATGGCGCCAAGGAACGTCCCCGCGTAGTTCACCGAGGGACTCGACGATCCCAGAAGCATGCTGAACCCCACGATGGCGACGAGCGAGATGCCAATATTGCACAGCCCGCGCTGACGCGTGCGATCCGCCAACCACCCAATCCCGATGGTCACGATGGCGCCCGCAGCGTACGGCGGCACGCTCAGCAGATTCGTCACCGTCAACGAGTACTGCGGGTACAGCTGGCGAATGATGGTCGGCAGGAACAGCGAGAAGGCGTACAGCGCGCCGTCGGCGCCCATGTAGATGATGGCGTAGCACCACGTCTTGTAGTCGGCGACGGACGCCCGGAAGTACTTCCACCTGAAGGACTCGTGCGAGGCCGAGGCCTGCTGGTCGGAGCGCAGGCGGCGCAAGACGCGCGCGCGGTCGGCGTCCGAGAGGAAGGTTGCTTCGTCCGGGAAGTCGTGGACCATCCAGTAGGAGGCGAGGCCGACGAGGATTGTGGCGAGGCCTTCGAGGATCTGTATTAGGGGGGTATTGGATTAGACAAGGGTTCGGGAGAGGAGAGGGGGGGAGGGTTGACGCACGAAGATCCAGGCCCAGCCTGCTTTGCCGCCTATGCCACCCATTTGCGCGATGCCTGCGGCGAGGAGGCCGCCAAAGGAACCGGCGAGGGCGGCGGCGGAGAAGAATATGGCAGCACGAATGCCGAATTCGGAGCGTTTGTACCAGCAGGAAAGATAGTAATTAACGCCGGGAAACAGTCCAGCTTCGCACATGCCGAGAAACCACCGCTGCGAATGGGATCAGCGAGTTGTCCGGTTGTAAGTCGGGTGCATTGGTGGATCGACTCACAGCAGTCATCAAGCCGGCGTAATTGTGCACCAAGCCCATAGTCGTCATGCAGATGCCCCATCCGATCATGATGAGAGGTAGGAAGATGCTGGGGCGCATCTTCTTGAGCAGGACATTGGTGAGGGGCTCGAAGACGGAGTAGGAGACGAAAAAGATGGAGAGGGTGGCGTTGTACTGACCATTGGTCATGTGGAGGTCTTCTTGAAACCCGTCGATTTTCGCATTGCCTGGGAAAGTGTCAGTGTTGCAATACGCTCATGACAGTGCGATCATGGCATTCATTGTCTGCTTTCAAGATTGAAGATCGAACCCACGAAACCACCTCACGATCGTCGAGTTGGATCGCACTCACCAATGTTTGTCCGATCTAGGAACGATATGAGGTAGAGGAAGGATAGCCACGGTATCAGATAACGGTCGAGCTTCCAGAGCAACTTTTTATCCTAGTCTCAAGTCAGACGGTGCCAGCTGCGAACAACAGAAGAGCAAAACACACAACAGCAGCCCTATCGTCAGCACTCAGAGCCGCATCAGGATCCGGTATAGGATCATTCGTATGCGTCTGCACAGCGCCCAGATATTCACGGTTCTGGGCCTCAAGTTTCTCGTCGGTAACGTCGTTGATGCCACGCTCTTTCTCCATGGCGGATGCCATTTCGATCTTCTTCGCCACGAAGCACGAAAAAGATGGTTTGTGTGAGAGGGAGGCGCGGGAGACCGAACCTAGGGAGGGAGGATAGAGCAGGCGGGCTCGACGACGTCAAAAGAAATACCTAGATACCGTACCCCCAGAAACGGGTAGACTACGGACGGTAGGGACCGTCCGCACTTGATGCGTGGTTCACAGAACCCACAATTTGCTGCCTATCAGTCCGAGTCCACACCACCCACGCTACCTTTGTATGGCATGTCCCTCGCTCGACCCTGCAAGGCCATCCCGCAAGGTCATCCCGCAACCCAGTCATGCTCGCTCAACGTGAGCTCAACGACGATCCAGGGCGAATGGCAGCGCTTTCATTGTTGCATCGTTGGAAATATTCAGCATCCAAGCCAGTCAGTTATAGTGTAGTTGAGATGCACCTCATGCGCTGCGATGCTGACGTTTCTCTGTTGACGTTTGCCCAGACATGGGAGAGGCTTACGATTGCTTGGTGCGGGGAAGCAAGGGTGAAGGGCCAATGACCTGGGGAAGGTAGCCGCGCTAAGCTTCGGTATCTATGTTCGCGTGCGGAGGTGTGACCTCGGACCGAAACTCGTGGGGGTGGACACTCCAGCTGGACGTCCTTTGGTGCGAATGTCGTGTGGTTGGTGATAAGCAACTTGGACTCGAAAGGTGGTCGTCTAAAAAGCAGACGTGGAGCGTGAGAGGCTGTACCAGGAAGGTGTTGGGCGCGCTCCAGATGGGGGCCAGATTGTTTAGAAGCATACCTAACAGTTCTCTGTGTTGTCTCGGCAGACTACCTACCTAAGAGTTGGAGCCGTGGAAGGTCTCTGCTTGGGAAAACCTTGGAATCTGGATAGGCGTGGAGCGAACCTAGGCAATTAAGAAAGGGTCAACTTGAGTGTGAAAGAGTAGGTAACCGATAGGTACCTAGCTTTGGATACCTAGGTACTAGGTACCGTACCGTAAATTCTTCCTAGACTTGAGCAAACACCTTCTCATGTTCAACTTACTCTGGGTAGTCGAACGATCAGAACATGCGCAACGGTCGTAACTGTGAAGAATAAATAGTCTAGTCCAACACAACAAGGAGGGCATCACATCCAAGGATGTACGGTCCACAAGGATGGAGAGAGCCCACGCTCGATTCGGAGTAGCGCAGAGCGCCATCCGCGGTCGTGTCGAGCGCGTGGGCACCGCGTACGTTTCGCGTCCAGTCCCACATGTGCGCGCACTCGGCCATGGTGCATGAAACTTCGCACATTGCTTGAGCGCAGACGGACAGACTCTCACCATTTCTCGACTGGGCTGCATGCCGTGTACATTTACGAGCCCACTCATGCCACAGCTCCAACTCAAGGATACCTACCTTTACCTAGCAACTCTTGCTTCGCCATCGCTTGTTGAACAGAGACCACGCTTTTCGCCCATTGCATCATACTGTTGATTCGTCTGATCGACCGTTGCGATCGATGCTCTTAGTGCAGTCGCGCTGCGCTGGATGACGGAGTCGTTGTCGCAGCGCGCAGCTTCGTGCCTTCCTCACTTACCTAGGTACCTACAACATTGGGGCAGCAGTCGCACCTGCCCGCTCCACCGCTGCTGCTAGATTCCTTTCCTTTCTTTGTCCCATCAACTTCTTTCTTTCATACTCTCGTCTCTCCTTGTCTCTCAACTCTACGCCCGACGATATCCACTTGCCTCCCGTTACATTTCGCACGGGCGCGTTTCAGTCCGTCGCGTCGCGCATTCATCGTGCCCAACGACTTCGAGACGGATCCGAGTACCTGCTTTCAGTCTACAGAAAGCGGAGCCAGTTTTACCAGGATAGCCCACCCGGATGGTAAAGCGTGACAACCACCATGTCCCAATCGCTTGAGAACGCGCTCATTGACCCCGATGACAATGCTGCCTGTCACTCTCTACACCAGCTCCTGATCAAAAAGACGATCCCACCGTCGCCTACTCGTCCGGCAACTGCAAAGGCATACCTTGAAGCTTTCTGCGACCAGAGCCGCCATGTTATACGCCGAAGATGGACTGGACTCCTCCTGGCGAGACTGCTCCAGTGCTGTCTCGACGTAGTACGCCACCTGAGACGAGACCCGGATGACCTTGTTCGAATCGGTGCTGTCGTTCTGGGGCCGAACGAGCCCGAAGAGACGAAGATAGTGGCGGGCCTGATAATTCGTGCCGGAATTTCTCAGGGAATCAAGTTCTCGGACTTCTGGTTCGAGAGAAAGGTGCACGCTACGGCAACACTCTTCCCGACCGAGCCAGATGCGTTCTGGATGAAAGGATTCCAGGATTACATGGATACTCTTTCGGAAATTCTGCCTGAGAGCTCTTCGCCCAAACTGGTGCTCTTGTATCCAGTAGCCTTTACAGCTGCGGACGGTTATCGGTGGTCACCGCACGATGAGAACCTGCCTCTACTTTTGATCGAAGGCCAAACGCTTACCATCATCACGCCTGCGTCGGCTCTCCATGAGATTGAGTTCGTGTACATACCGTTCAGATCCATCAAGAACGTCCGCTGCAAGCCCTCGAGTCCATACGACTCTCAAGGTGGAGTGGTGCCGGCCGCCCCTTGGGCTGTAGTCCTGGAGTTTATGTCGAACCCCGTACCATATCAAGTGAACTGCTCAGAGCACTCTGGCAGTGATTTCACGGTGATCATGGAAACTATGGCGGATGCTAAAGACTGCGCGCGCTGCATCAACGATACTGTCCGTCCACAGAGAAACTCAGGCGACGTTACATATACCCCTGATTCGGCGCTCAACAGCGATTTGAACAAGGATAAGGTCATGAAAAGCAAGACACAAGCACTCTCACAGGGCGGAGTAATCATGTTCGACAGGTCACAGCGGGAGGGCAGCATTGTTCAGGGCAGCCAACAGCCACATCAAGCTACCTCAAAGGCAGTCCAAGCCATACGCACCGAACCAACTCATGCCAAACGTGGTACACTTCCGGAGGTGAAGAAGATACTGCGTTCGAGTGGTATCCATTCCGTGCTGGACTCCACGCTCACTGATTTTGAATTCCCTGATCGCTCCCCATCGATTAAGCGACCATCGAAAGCAAGGACCAACAAGCTACCTGACGGCCGGATTGGAGAGGTCATCTCGCAGTCAGCCCCAAATTTGATCACTCGGAAGCCCGCTGCATCGAAGTCGAAGTTGAGGAGCCAGGAGAGAAGCCAGTTGTATGATGACGATTACCAGCCCCAAGCCAGTGACGAAGAGGACGCATCAGACTCCAGAGCGTATCACACCGAACAGCCTACGGAGGTAATCAAAGATTCAAAACCTGCTAGCAAAGAAGCCGGGAGACCACAGCGCCAACAGTCAGATGTTTTCGACGTCCCAAAAGAAACGCAAGGAGACAAGGAAGGCGCTCGAGGAGGTACGAGGCGAACACGTGGGGTGGTAATGACCTACGAGGAAAACACTTCATCAGAAGAAGGAAGCTCGGCTTCTGAATTCGCTGGGAAGGAGATGAGAAAGACGTCTCGCACCCGTCCTTCAAGGACTACGACCAGAAAAGAACCTTTGGCGTTATCGCCAACGGAAAATGCGACAAGCAAGAGAACCAGGAAAGCCAAAGGAAGCACAAGACCGGTGCAGCCGCTGAAGGGCTCTTTGCTATCCAATCTACAGCCAACGGCAAACGCGAATAGAGGCCACAGGCCCAAAGTCGCCGGACCAGGTGACGAAGAGCGCGGTCAAGAGAAGTCTACCGTTGTAGCCAAGAACAAGCATAAGAGTCAGGCGCTGAGTACTCCAGGCCAGGGAAACTCGAGCTCCGAGGCACACATCTTAGGAAAATTGAATAATATACACAGCGGTGACGAGCCTAGTAGGACTAATGCTTTGAAGATCGAGGAGAGTGTAGCATCGAGAAAACGGACTGCTGCCAGCATCACGCCTTCAACGCCGCGCTCCAAACGGGCCAAACTGGATCACGATGAGATGGATGCGAACGCAGAAGTAGACGAGTCTACGTCCATGAAGCCTCCTAGCACAGTCGCTCCTGTAAGGGTTCTTGAAGAGCCATCGAGCCCTTGTGGCAGTCGAAGCATGCAGGCTCCGCCCAAACCAGCCGTGGAGCGCATGACCTCACCAAACACAAATTCTACGGTACGGTCACGAAAACAAGCCGATGAGCGTCGAACACCGGTATGAGCTATTGAAACACCCTGTTTGAACTCACACTGACATTGTACCCGCATTTTAGGTGCACCAGCTCGGCAAGCGGGGTCACTCTGGCATGTCTGCCAATTTGGAACTTCTTTCGAGCAACAGCAAACCAACTCCTGCATCACCTCGTGCAGCCTCCACAGCAATTTCGGGGCATGCGGACCAGGACCAGGTCATCCTGGAGCAGGCGCAAGGAGAGTACAAGATCGAAAAGAGCGATCCTTTCCGGGCGAATCGTCGAAAGGTCAACGAGTTCATTCGCAGGCTCACCGGAAATACGGGGCAACAAGCAAAGCCCGCAGAAGGAAAGTCTCAAGAATACCCAATCGAGCTGGGTGATAGCCCAAGCAGCGCCTCTAGTGAAGCTCTTCCGCCACCGAAACAGAGGCCGGTGACAAAGTCAAGTCATGCCGGCATTTCTCAACCCATCGAAATGCCCCAAATTCGACCACCAGAGCGCTCACGCAGCCGATTCGTAGAACGACCGGTTGCCAAACCCCCACCGACGATGAATAACCCTAAAGTTCACCCAGGCCACCTTTCACGGCACGAAACGTCTCCCTATGACGGTAATGTTCGAGACCTCCAAGGGTCAGTAAAATCTCTTCAAACTAATAATGTTGAGATCGAGGGTGATACGCTAGTTGACTTCGAGGAGCCACGACAAGTTCACGACGAGACCCCCTTACCCCATCTCAGGTCATCGCCTCCGCCAATGGGTTCACCAAGCAGCCATAGCTCGACTTCTGCAGAATCTGAACCTAAGACTGATCATCCCGTCCCAACATCTCAAGCCGAGGAGATGGAATGGGAGGCTAGCCTGCAACCTTACCAGCGCGATCTGAAAGACCAACTGCTCCGTGTCTCCAATCGTGTCTTGCAACACATCATCGATAACGAGTCTGCTGCCAGCGATATCGCAGACACCTACGGCAAAGATGGACAGCATTCGTTGAACCTACTGTTCAAGAGCCATGAACAAGAGTTTGACTCCATGCACAAAGGTGTCAAACAGAAAAAGGCCAAGTTGAACGAAGCAACCGAAAAAGTGTTGTCGAAGCTTCGCCGGGAGCGTCGGACGATTGAGGATGAGGGTGAATGAGTACTACCTGCGCACTAGCTAACGAATACCTGATCTCCACTGTTTCGACTTTTATGTGTACGATACGGCGGTAACGATACCAGATATGACACTCCGATGGCGCTTATTGTATGGATGGAAATGTGCAATAAGCCATTTTTTTGAAGCCAAGGTTTTGGCATGATGAACTAATGTGCTGCTGGAATCTGCATGGGTTCGCAGCCACCCTGATGGTCAAGGGTCATATCTCGCAGCGACAGGGGGCGATGCCTTGCGCCAGGGATGTACGTTGATAGTTTCATCGACTAGATGCACAACCCACTGATGAATGAAATGAATAAAAAGTCCACAAACACGGGGTTTGTTGACTGTCGTGAGTTGTATGACACATTTTTATTGTGAAATATTACGAACAGTCTGAAAATATTGCGAAAGATGAGCCCAATGCCACCGACTTTCGAGAATGGTTCAGTTGTCCCGTTAGGCCTTTTCTGTCAGTTCACTTGCCTTTAAAAAGAGCTCAATTTGCACATCCAACCCGACAGTCTTACCCATAGCCCCAATCCACATCAGCAAATACTCGATGGGCGATACCTCCCTCGCGCCCAGACTGGCCTCTATCACCTGTGCTGTACGGCAAGGGTGGATGAAGAACACGGGTCGGTTGAGGATCGGGTGGTCCTACGCATGGCACTTTAGTCGGTCAATCCAAACGTGCAATGTGGTTATAAAAACAAGAATACGTAAAGATGAAGAGAGGAAGGACGTACAGTGATGGTGACGCCTCCCAAAACGCCCACGTCTTTCGTCTGCTCGACGTGCTCGGGAGCAATCATGTACGAGTACAGCGTGTCCATGGTAGGCGGATAGCGGTGCAAGGTGTCGGAGACGTAGAAGTAGAGCACCGGTACACGGTACGATGGGGAAAGAAGGACGTCGTAGTGTACGATTGGGGGGTTGTTTGTCATGCTGTGAAGTCTCTCGTCGTCGTCGTCGTCGTCGTCTTCGATTTCGGGGCCCTCGTGTGCGAACTCGTCCTGGTGGGAGTTTGCAACGACAGGTAGCTCCTTGGCTATGCGTAACATGTTTTCTGTGGGATCGAGGGTGACGTCTAGCCATCTTCGCTTCTTGAGAGCATCTTGAAGCGCATCGAACGAGTTGACCAGAGCTGTGCAGGCGGTGTGGAACTCGGGGGTTGAAAGGTGGGGAGGGGACACTACGGGCTTCATCGCTGCAGGATCCAGTGCCACAACATCACGGGACGAGGTTGATGCTCGAAGGGTCCCTCCTCAGAGGCGTGGAGGGTGCCTGTGCCTGCATGGTGCTAGATCGGGTTAGATGGTGATAGCTTGGCATACCTAGTGGTCACATGATAGGGCGTTTAGCGTGACGCGTAGGCACCCGATTTGGCGAGTTATTTTACGCTGCCTCAGTGGTGTGCTACGACGTTTGCTTGGGCTTCCTGTAGGAGACGGAAAGTCATCGGTAAGACTGCAAGGGATGAAATCGCCTGGTAGCTTGAATCCGGAAGGGAAAGCGTCACTGTTGCGACTAGAATCTGTGTCTATTGGCAGACCTGCCACAAACGCGCGCGACGAAAAGACGAAAATGTAGGGGCGCTTCAAAGCCATGGGGTGTCGTAGCGATATGGATTGTGCGTCGTATTGCAGGTATTCTCAGGCCTTATCGTGAGCGTCGCAAGGAATCGGCACACGTCCTGGTGCGATCGTGGAGCAGAGAGATCCGTGGGACCGCGACTCGATACGATCAAACATGTGGATTGTTTGGCGATAGTGCTGCTAGGGCAAATGATTGCGGCGAGACGTCATTCGGCGATTGGGACGGAGGTCTTGGCGTCGAGGCGCCCTTCCTAAGCCGGACCAGTGAGGCAGCCGCTTTCGAAACCATCGCCCGTACATCCTCGACTCCTTCCTCCGTCGAAGGAGATGCCCAAATCACCCTGAATTGCTCTGTAACCGAGCAAGGCGCTGATTAGGCATAGTTCCGCTTCCGCAGCAATCCATCATGGCATCGGAGAAAAGCCAGCTCAAGCGAAGCCGCGTACGTTGACCGTCCGCGCATCCACTGGCTAGACAATTGCAGGCTGACACCATCCCCCACAGCAATCGCAAGGCGAGCAGGTTGAGCCCAAGAAGCCCCGCCACTCAGAGCGCAACACCTCGCCCGGCGACCGCGCCGCCCACCTGAATCAGGGCCCGCTGCCGTCTCCCGTCACACACAAAGGCGACTCGACCGCGACTGATGAGTTCAAGGAAGGCACCGTTAGCCCGACGATCAAGTCCTCGAGCGAACAGTCTCAGCTAGGCGGCCTGCGCAGTCCTCCCCGGACCGGCGGCGCTAACAGCCTGTCATCTCCACCCCAGGACACGCAGCCCTTCTCGCAATTCACATATCCTACTAACGACCGCTCCTGGGCAGTAGACGATGAAGAGGGCAAAGGCGTGTGGGGTTATCTGGTGCCTCTCGACACTCGATCAGGAGATGTGATGGTCCTCCACCGGCGCTCGGCTTGTCCCGTTCCACCGTCAATAGTTGCCAACACCTCGGGCAGAGAAAAGGTTGCTAAGAACAAGTTCACAAAACAGGAGGAGGGCTATGAGCAGGAAAAAGCCAAGCACGGTGTGACTTCCGGGGGTTACCTCATCGGACGACACCCGGAGTGTGGTAAGTGCAGTCCTCAATACTCAAAGGTCATTCTGACGGGGTCCAGACCGGCAATTGCGGTCGCCAACTGTATCGAACCGACACTGTCTGCTGTTCCCCGAGAACAAGGGTGGTGATGCGATCGGGGTGCTAGAAGATTTGTCTGGTAATGGCACATTCGTCAACGACACGATAGTCGGTCGGAACAAGAGGCGTGAGTTGCAGGAAGGCGATGAGATCAGCATCCTGGATCAAGCTCGCTTTGTCTTTAGGTACCCATCGTACCGCGACACCGACGGTTTCCGGCAGCAATACGCTTTGCAAGAACAGCTGGGTAAGGGTCACTTCGCGTCAGTCTACCTGTGCGTAGAGAAGAACTCTGGCATGCGGTACGCCGTCAAGAAGTTCGAGAAGCATACGGGTCCTGGTGAGAAGTCAAAAGTCGATGGCCTCCAGCAAGAGATCGCTGTGCTCATGGGAGTCAGTCACCCCACGTTGCTATGCCTGAAGGACACATTCGACGAAGCCGATGGAGTCTACCTCGTTCTCGAGTTGGCTCCGGAGGGCGAGCTCTTCAACTGGATCGTCATGAAACAGAAGTTGACCGAGACTGAAGCGCGCAGGGTGTTCGTACAGCTGTTCCAAGGGGTTAAGTACCTGGTAAGTCCAGCCATGGCTGAATTTGAACCTAGGCTTACGTCTGCAGCATGAACGCAACATCGTCCACCGAGACATCAAACCGGAGAACATTCTGCTTACCGACAAGGACTTGTCCGTCAAGCTTGCTGACTTCGGACTGGCCAAGATCATAGGCGAAGAGTCTTTCACCACAACCTTGTGCGGAACGCCGTCGTGTGAGTTTGCGTTGCAGCTCTTGCGTGAATCGAACTGACATATATAGATGTCGCCCCTGAGATCTTGGAGAGCACTAATCACCGACGGTACACGCGTGCCGTTGATGTGTGGTCCCTCGGAGTAGTACTGTACATCTGTCTGTGTGGATTCCCTCCGTTTTCCGACGAACTGTACAGCGCCGACAACCCGTATACGCTATCGCAGCAGATCAAGATGGGTCGTTTTGACTACCCCTCACCTTACTGGGACTCAGTCGGCGACCCGGCACTTGACCTGATCGATCGCATGTTGACCGTGGATGTGGACTCACGCATTACGATCGACCAGTGCTTGGAGCACCCGTGGACTACTCAGGCGGAGATCAACCCCAACGATAGTACCGATGGGCTTACGGGAGCAATCGCCAACCTCGATTTCTCGAAACGCAAAGTCTACCGCGAGCGAACTCTGCTCTCCAGCATCAACGATATCAAGGTCACCCGAGTCATCGAGGGCAGTGAAGGCCAACATGCAGTCAAGGTCTACGAAAAGAACAAAGACAAGGCCAAGAACGGCGTGAAAGAATTGAATGACGCCCAGCAGAAAGAGGTCACTCCTTCCGCGAATAGAGATCCGGATGAGTTTATCCAACTGGGTGGGAAAGGAGATCAGCAGCTATTCGACACAGAGGATCATTCCATCTATCCTGATGACCTGGATGCCGTTGCACCTGCAGCAAAGGTCTGATTCTGAAGTACCAAAGCAGATCAGGTGTCACGATACGGGCGTCAAGCGGCGTTTTGGTTGCGATACGGGACGTGTCTAGAATGGCATACTTTCCCAGGTTATTGGTCACTGGCCGGTTTGGAGTTTGGAGCTTATCAGAACTGTCATCGTAACGCATGGTTGCGATGCAGACCTTGAAAAGGACTGATCTCACACATGGCTAAGATGTTCGCGGACATGGTCTGAGTGATCGATTCAATGTACGTTCTAACGTGCGTATGGCCTGTTCGAGCTTCGCTTAGCCGTGGAGGATTACTCAAGGACTCAAATTACACATGTGTACAACACGCTACATGCCAAACTGTCCCAGCAGATTTGAAAGGTACAACTGCCCCATCCAATGGATGGCTCGACATATGTTATTGCGGTGACGTCCAGTACTCTAGTTAACCAAGCCACTGACCAGGTCCCCAGCGTTCCTCAATCTCTGAGGGGCTACTATGTCGACATCTTCGGTTGATCAAACCCACGGGCTTCGCTTCGTGATAGACTTCCGATTCCGCAGTGTTCACAGCTGCCTACGCTGAATTGTAAACACACATGGTAGAACAGGTTCAATTGTTAGGAGCGAAGTAGTATTCTATGCCGACATCGGCCGCCGCGGTGCCGTTGCTGACGTGAAGAGGATCCTTTTCGCAATTAGGGCGTCAGTCACCCTTTGTGTTGGTCTCTGGTTGTTGGCTAAAGAATATAGGAAGATCCTCTGCCCGTGAAACATCCGCACCCTACAAATCACTAGTGGTTAAAGCACCGCCGATGTAGTCACTTGCGAAGGATCTGTGGAGAATACTATTGACCATTCATATGGTGTTACCCAGCGCCACCTAACGCCAAGCCCAGCTAAAACCTGCCAACAGCAGGGAAGAAGTATTCAGAGATACACTCAACCGGCGCCACGTTATCCAACCGGGAGAGGAATGAAGGCGCTCAAGCTCTAGATCAAGTCTGCAGGTGTGCAGTGGAACCTACCAGCGGGTTAGCCTCCTCGCTCCTCCCCTTGGGAGGAGGAATGTCCTGTTCAAGAGAACTTAGCTACGGGAGCACTTGTGTAATCGGAGGTACGCAGGGCATATACATACATCCGGGAAACGACCATGGTGGCAGCGTGTGCTGCGAATTTTGTTGTCCCAATTAGACGGCAAGTGATTGAGGCGAATCACGCCTTTCCACCACATCGTATCGCCGGAGCAATCGGTTGAGCTTCTCCAGGTTAGCATCAGGGCAGACGGTGTACGGTATCGCTGGCTACTCACGCGTAGTTGAAGCAGTAGAAGGGGAGGCCTTGCTGGTTCTTGAACGACTCGAGGGACTGGGTACGTGTAAGCTTGGGGTTGGAGAGCACGGAATGGAGATGGTACTTACAGAGATGCCGCCCTTGTTGTCGACATCGACCCAGACCATGCACGTCGAGTACTTGACCATGATGCGGTCGATGTGGTACCACAAGCCTCGTCGATTGGGCTCGGTGAAGAGCACGAGCTGGAGATGTCAGAGCGGCGTCTTTGCGAAGGCTTGGGACTGCTCACCATGTTGTAATTGGGCAGATTCGTAGTACCATGGGTGTCAGGCTCCTGGGCAGTCATGTTCATGAGTGCGGGAGGGGCAGGCTCATCGATTGGCAGAGCGGTACCCAGGACGGCCAGCATCAAAGCGACAGCAAGAGTGAGGAGCCGCATGGTTGCTTCGAGGTGTTGGTTGTGGTAAGAACTTGGAGGTGCAAAGCTGGAGAGCAAGATACTGAGCTTGAATCGAGGGTTTTATACCAAGGGCGCATGGCAAACGCCAGGAGTCAGCTGTCTAGATTGGATTCGAGAGGGGTTCATGCGCCGTAAGTAAATTCAACCTTCGTTTGTCACCAAGAGGTAAAGTAAGCCGAAGATATGCGGAAATGGAAAGCCAAGGCATCATGTGCTATGGACTGATATTGCGTGGAGTTTCTTTCAACCACCGAATGAAATGACCTCTACGGCCTTCTTGCATCTTGGTAACGGTAGCTAACTTCAGGTGGTGAAGTTTATTTTGCGGATAAGTTGCAAAGGCCTCACACGACAGCGCCATCGAATTGTTCGTTAACACCAGCTCGAGGTATTAGCTTACAAGCAAGCGGACTAAGAGACACGGCCAACAGATCCACTGCAAACGAAAACCCACGGTCATGGTACATCGAAGGATATACAGGTCAGGTCTAAGGTTCTGATGAGCTAGGGACTGTGAGCCTGGAGACTCTTTGTGAGTTGATCGACCTAAAACGATGCACGCATACATGTCAGACGTACGCATCGCCTTATCAGTCATTGCAACCCCGGGGTTCTGTAAAGCATGCAGTCTTTGAACTGGCAACACGATGCACTTACTACGAGGTGCCTAGATTGAGTATGACCATGGCCATGGCCATGGTTCGAGTTGTACATGCTACATAATCTCTTGTTCTATTCTTTGAATAACAAGCGAAACACACGGCGGGAAATTCTGTTGCTACCTGGCGGTAAGCTACAGAACACAAAAAAGGGGCTTGGTGAGAAACCCATTAGTAAGTCAGCGAATTTGGTCGAGCAGTGCTTTTGAGGACGCTGGGGCCACCAATCGCGTGAGCGAGAATGTTGAGTACGCGTTAACCGTACGACACTGGTGGGATTCGAGGCGGAACATGGCCAAATCGTGGTGTGATGAGCCGCGGTCGCGGATGTTGAGCCCCCGTGGTGCCGTGCGGCCGCCAAGAAAGCCCTCGAATACGGCAGATACGGACGGGCATCGGACAGGGGTGGCAAGGCCCTAGCGCAAAGCGTCCCCAGGGCAATTTGACAGCTACAAGATGTCGGAACCCGCCCCCTCTCTACACCCAACGCCTCTCGCGCTGCCGCTTTTGTCGTCATGGGAGTCCTCGAAATCGTCGCCGGCTCATTGGGCTCCTTCACCTCGAACACGCCCACGCCCGTCCTCGCCGTCGCCGGCTTCTTCTCCTTTATCACGCTCGCCATTGTTTTGAACGTCCTGAGCCAGGTGCTCCTGAAGAAGTCGAATGAGCCACCCATGGTCTTCCACTGGCTCCCATGGATTGGCAGCACTGTCGTTTACGGCATGGACCCCTACAAGTTCTTCTTCGCAAACAAGGAAAAGGTACGCGGGGTATGCGCGGGCGTCGCAACGAGTCGCATACTGACGATTTTCTAGCATGGCGACGTTTTTACCTTCGTTCTGCTCGGCAGGAAGATGACCGTCTGCCTGGACACCAAGGGCAACAACTTCATTTTGAACGGCAAGGCCAAGGACATCAACGCTGAGGAGATCTACAACCCCTTAACTGGACCGGTTTTCGGGAAGGGTGTCGTGTACGACTGCCCGAACTCTAAGCTCATGGAGCAGAAGAAGGTAAGCAGACAAAGCTATGAAGCATGCGCATGTGCTGACAGGAAGCTCTAGTTCGTCAAGTTTGGCCTCACCTCGGAGGCGCTCCGCTCGTACGTCGAGCTCATTACCCATGAGGTCCAGGACTTTGTCAAGCGCCACAAGGCCTTCAAGGGCCAGAAGGGCACCTTCGACGTTCCTAAAGTCATGGCCGAGCTCACTATCTACACCGCTTCGCGTTCGCTCCAGGGAGAGGAAGTCCGCAACATGTTCGACTCCAAATTCGCCGCTCTCTTCCACGACCTCGATCTCGGTTTCTCTCCGCTCAACTTCCAGCTTTCGTGGCTCCCGCTCCCGCACAACCGCAAGCGCGACGCCGCACACAACGCCATGGTCCGCGTGTACTCTGAGATCGTTCGCAAGAGGCGCGCCGGTGAAGTCAAGCGTGGAAACAGCCACGACATGGTTTGGCATCTTATGGAATGCGAATACAAGGATGGAACCCCAGTCCCCGATCACGAAATAGCCGGTATCATGATTGCACTCCTCATGGCCGGTCAACACTCCTCTGCCTCGACTATTTCCTGGATGATGCTGCGACTGGCCACCAAGCCCGAGATCGTAGAAGAGCTACTCGAAGAGCAGAAGCGTGTTCTAGGCTCGGATCTCCCCACTTTCACCAACGACGATCTTCCCAAACTCACTCTGCACGCCCAGGTTGTCAAGGAAACCCTTCGTCTACACTCTCCCATCCACTCCATCATGCGCAAAGTAAAGCAACCCCTCGTCGTCGAAGGCACCAATTACATCATCCCCACCTCACACACGCTCATGTCTTCCCCCGGTGTCTCCGCACGAATGGACTCGCACTTCCCGAACCCCTCCGTCTGGGACCCGCACCGCTGGGACGCCCTCAACTTCGAAGACGATGACGACAAGGTCGATTACGGATTTGGCATGATCTCCAAGGGCGGCAAGTCGCCTTATCTTCCCTTCGGTGCCGGCAGGCATAGGTGTGTGGGTGAGCAGTTCGCGTACGTGCAATTGCAGACCATTCTGGCCGCAGTAGTCCGGGAGTTCAAGATCAGGAATGTTGGCGGCAGCAAGGACATTGTGGGCACTGACTACACGTCATTGTTCACCAAACCATTATCGCCTGCCGTCGTGGAGTGGGAGAGACGGACTGCTGACTTGTAGACGACTGTAATGCGGCGCTGGATGTATATGAAAGAGCAAAAGGGTTCGCTTCTGGGTCCTTCCGGACGGCTTCAAGGTTGCCGGGTCCTATAAACTATTGTGATTATAATATTGAGATACGTAGTAATGAGTGCATAGCGCAACTTAGCGGCTCTGTGAAAAGAGCATTTACATCACCGCTTCTTAAAGGTAGCATCGTTCACGTCAAGTGCGATGCTTTTTTTATATATGCGGGAAGCTATTCCTTCAATGCTAAGATTCCCGCGTTTTTTACTGTTCAAAGTTGGTATCTAACCAAAGTACTGCATAGCTCATGTCGATCGTGTTCCTAGTCCCAGTCATTATCCCCTCAAGGCAGCTGGTCGACGGTCTGCTCGGCGCCATTGACCCCGTTCTTACCCCACTGCTGCGGCCTCTCCACATTCAAGCGCCACCCTTGCTTGTCCTCGATCTTGCCCAGCTGGATGCCCTTGAGCGTCGTGAGAAGCTTCAAGCATGCTGGGCCGGGCTCCTCGGCTGCATCCTTGTACGAGACCTTCTCGCCTTTTGATTCCAAGGTGATGGACCGGATGGGGACGAGAGCTGCGGCGGTACCAGCGGCGAGGACCTCGTCAAAGGTGTGGAGTTCCTCGTAAGGGATCTATGGTCCGTCAGTCTTGTTGGTGGAGGATGGGAAGAGGGAAAGCCTTGCCTCGCGCGACTCGGTCTCCCAGCCGAAAGACTCGGCAATCTTGAGGATGGAATCTCCCGTCACACTCTTGATGACATTTTTGCTGTTCGACGAAACGAGCTTGTACCTGTCTCCGTTCTTCTTCACGCCAATGAATGCACTCGTCGAGAACTCGTCGATGACCGTGCGCGTCTTGCTGTCCAGGTGCAGCGTGATGCCGTACCCAGCCTTGCCAGCCTTCTCGCTCCACCGCAGCACGGGCGCGTAGTTGCCTCCGATCTTCGCCGAGCCGGTGCCCTCTGGAGCCGAACGGTCAAAGTACTCAAGGATCAGCGCATCGACGGGATTCGTGCCGTGGTAGACACCGGTGGGGATCACGAAAACAACAAACGTGTACTCCTCCGGGGGGTTCAGACCCAGCTGCGCGGAGCTGCCGAACAGCAGCGGCCGCACGTACATGGCGGCCCCGGTCTCGTGGGGCGGGACGTACGCGGCGTTCATGCCGACGGCGAGCCGGCAGCAATTGAGGAAGTGGTCGGTGGGGACTTCGGGCATGGAGACGAACGAGGCCGAGTGCTGCATGCGCTCAGCGTTCTTCTGCGGGCGGAAGATGCTGATGTTGCCGTCCGGGCCGCGGAAGGCTTTGAGGCCTTCGTAGCATTGCTGGCCGTAGTTCAGGGCGGGCGCCATGCCGTGGATGCGGAGGAAGGGATCCTCGACGAAGGTGGGGGTGGTCCATTGGCCGGTCTTGACGGAGTAGTGAGATTCGACGTGGCCGGCGACTGGGGGGCTTAGCTATTGCTTTGGGATGTAGAAGAGAGATGTGTGGATAGTGCGAATGATTGAAAAAGCATCCAAATCCCACAAAGTGGTGAATTCAAAGGGGCGAGGGTGATGTCATGGGACGTTCACTCCATTTCTAGCGTATCCCATCTCTTTTAAATATTCTTGGATTCTTTTACTGAGTCTTGACAGAGCGAACACGGAAAAGGCTTCAACGGCAAAAGAACGTCAAAAGACCAGACAAGGGGATTAAGGCTTACCTTCCCGAATCTTGAAGCCTACATTGCTCCAATCTGCAAAGTAGTCAGTCCCATGGCCTGCCACGGGCAGCACCCCGTTTACAGGGCTTATAGTACTGCAGACATACCAATGGTGTTTACCGGGGGCGGGGGGTAGTCAGACATGATGATAGCGCAAGGTAGGATCTGATCAGTACGTTGGAATTGGGTTTGGAGTCAGGCCCACACGAGAACCAGAATTTCGTAGTCTTGGTATTTGAGGCTCATGAGTGGCGCGCTGCGATATCGGTGCGTCGGACCGACCTGCATACGACGCGTAGAGCACTTACCTAGCGCTCCATTGCTGGCGCCAGCTTGCCATGGTGTCATTGCTCTCACGACTTGTGCCCATGTTTGTTTTACGAAGAGCGAGGCTCTCTTGGGAAGAGTGATGCACAATGCGGCAATGAATGTGTGAAATGGCGTCGGGCAAGAATTAAGCGAGCGGACCTCGAAACGATGCTGTTCGGAACGCTGGGGAGTCCTCAATAGGGCTTGGCATGTTGGAAACAGTCCGAAACTCGATCCAAAGTCGCCAGTTGCTCAGAGCACCGACCTCCTACGATATACATCCGACACCGACCGCGACTCCCTTCCGAATTGCACATTTATAGATTCTGCTTATATACCGTCGACTATGGCGCCGCCCGCAGTACGGAGTCGCTTCGTGCTACTGGCCTTGTTCGGCATGGCACTCTTCACGTTCCTCATCCTTGGTGGCCACCGCTCTATGGGCGGACAACCTTCGCCGGTACAGCAAGCAAAGCTGAACATACAAGGAGAAGGGTCAAGCAGCGCCTTGCTCACGGGGCATGCGATAGCTCCCAAGCTGGGCAACGCGACGGCGAAGTACGACTGGCAGACTTGCTTCTTCTCGCGTGACAAGCTCACACATCTGACGAACTCCCAGGGCCGAGCTCGGTCGCGCAGCATGGAAAGTGCTCCACACGACGTTCGCCCGCTTCCCTGAAAAGCCGACCGAAGAGGAGAAAGAAGCCTTGCGGTCATACGTACACCTGTTCCAACGCTTGTACCCCTGGTACGCCACTCAGTCGTTTTCCTACGGCGTAGTCGCAGCTGGATGCAGAGCACATTGGGCTGACTGAGATTGCAGCGGAGAATGTGCCGAGCACTTCGGAAAGGTGCTGGCCAAATACCCTCCCCAAGTCTCGTCGCGGTCGGCAGCTGCCATGTGGGGCTGCATGGTACACAACGTCGTCAACAAGCGGCTTAAGAAGCCGGACTTCAACTGCGAGGACATTGGCGACGCGTATGACTGCGGGTGTGGTGATGACGATAAGAAAGACAAAGACACGGCGCCAGCGTGAGCAATGCGCGGAGGCAAGCTTCTGGAAATTACATGCCGGCCAGGTGATCCCGCGTTCCAAGATACAGAGCACGCCAGTGGGTTCTTTGTTAGAGACACCTGTCCTATGACCGCAGCCCGGAAAACGCTATTGGGACCGACAAAGGCGAAGGGCAAGGAGGCGCAAGCTGAGACAAGGTACCCCAGGGTCGCAACAAGCGCGAGCGAGTCTCGGCTCGGTCAGCGATGGGCAAATACCTATGGGAGGGGTGCTGGGGCGCAAGTCACTCAGCGCAAGTCACTCAACGCAAGTCACTCAGCACAAGTCACTCCGCACAAGTCACCCCGGATGCTAGCGCTACAGGAAGTGTAGCCATGTCTTCCGAACTGGTGTTCGATTGCCGCGTTGAAGGTGGCAGGCGGGATCCAGTGGGGGAGGGACCCAGCGAGTTGGGCCTCCGACGCTCCCGCACGCAGGTCACATCAGCCGGGGGTTTCACAGGAGGGCACGCCGCGATGGCGCTCTGGTGGACGAGGCGCGTAGATAGTGCCGGACTGGACGCGGCAAATAGAGACTCGACGTTGGCGCCTTGCCAAGCGGGCTCACAAGCAAACCGCGCCGCAAGACGGGTACTATACGGGTACGGGTACGGGTACCTGGTCATAGCAAGCAAGAGACCCCAATTCGTATAGCTCTCTGCGTGCGACACGGTGCCTTCTGCAAGAGGGCGCATCACGACGCCGCGTCAGTCACTTGTGAGATTGAAACGTCCGGACGCGCACCATCAAAGTGATGGACCAGCGTGGCACTCCTGGATGATGCACATGGGGGCACTCCACCAGCGTTGGACGCGGGTGGCTTGCGCTGGTTCGTCGCGTGACTATATTTAGTCTAGCAGGGGTGCGGCCGCGGCAGGAAAATACTTCGGCCCTCTCGTGTTTGATGAGCAGTCCAACACCCAGCTGCTGAAACAAGACCCCCCCCCCGCCGCTCTCGATCCGCTGCGCATCATGCCCGCGCTGCCGTAGCTCACCGACTCTTCTTCATCTACCACTGACGACCCGCCAGCGCTTCACCGCTACTTGCAAAATCCACCATGGTGTCGTTTTCCTGCGAGGTAAGTCTGTTTACACCCCCTCGCCCTCTGACCCCCAAGGCCACCCCTCCACCTCTGGCCCTGCGAGATTGTCGCTGACCACCGCCTGCATGCGCATAGGGCTGCGGGGACGTCCTCACCAAGAAGAAACTCGATCCCCACCGCAATCAGTGCTATGGCGCCTCCTACACCTGCCTGGACTGCATGGTGCACTTTGACGGCACCAGCTACAGAGCCCACACGGTACGTCTGCGAGTCTGCTGCCCCTCCCCCTGTCGCCCTCACCAGCTACGCGCTTCGTTGCTCGACGTCGATTTGGCCCACAGAGGCTTGCCATGTTTGTGCGCGCACGCAGAAAAGTTTGATTCGCTTCGTATTGGGCATGGCTAACCAATGGCCCGCAGTCTTGCATCACCGAAGACCAGAAGTACCAGGGCAAGCTGTACCGCGAGCCCAAGCAAAACAAGAAACAGCAGCAGCAGCAGCCGCAGCACCACAAGAAGGACAGCGTCCAGCAGCACTCGCAAGCCCTCGTCCCGCGCAACGCCTACGTCGAAGATGCCGCCGACGCAGACAACAATGCCGTCGCAATCGTCGATGCTCCGCCGCGCGCACCCACCCCACCACCTGCCGCACATTCGCTAGGGTACAAGGAGCAAGCTGCGCTGCCTGATGTCAATGTCTTTGACTTCTTGGACACATCCGAGACCCCTGCACCGGCAAGGACACGCGCGCCCATCGACGAGTCGCGCATGATCGAGGACAGCATGCCGCCCGCCTACCAAGAGAATGAACCCAAGACAGCAGCAACCGATGTCATGAAGTTCCAGGTGCCGGACGACGAGGAATTCACAGGCAATGGCTTCGCCTACGGTGACGAGCCTGTGCGACCTAGCAACGAGCGCTTTGACTCTTCGTACGACATCCGTGAGCAGAACCCGCAATACAGCTACACCACACCCGCGCCCAAGTCCAAGCATAGCCGAACCAAGTCGCGCGACAAGAATGTAGACACCACAATCAGTAAGTCTGAGCGCAAGCGCAAGCGCAATTCACCCGCCGAGCTTGACATTTCGCTGGTCCGCGCACAAGAAGAGAAGGACACCGCAATGGCAGAAGCACCGCCGATCCTGCACTCCGGCCTGACTGGTGGTCTCAATCGACTTCTCCACTCTTCGCAGTTTCCTCCCACCCCCGATCACTCTGGTGATTGGGTGGAGAATTCGCCCCTGAGCCCCATGAAACGAGCGAAGCAAGGGGCTTCCAAGGCATTACTCCGCGCCCACAAAGATTTTGAACTTCAACAAGAGAAGGCTCGTAAAGCTGAGATGAAGGAAGAGCGAGCCCGTGAGAAAGAAGAGCGAAAAGAGCGCGAACGTGGCCGTGATCGTGAACGCAAAGAACGCAAGGAAATCAAAGCCAGCACCGCCCTCGTCAAGATTCGGCCTAAAATGAAGCGCCGTGATGACTCTGAACGCTCCGGCCACAAACATCGGGAGGGAGGCGAGCGGCGCCGTCGCCGCGAGACTGATTCCTCAGGCTCACCACCTCGCCCACGCAAGACTGTCAAGGCGATTGAATACCGTCGCTCCGAATCGCAATCTTCTGCCCCCGACAACGACGGACAGTTGATTGTCCGCCATAACGGAGACGTTGTACCTGTCAGAACGGAGCACGAGGCCCGCGCCGAACTCTTCATGTCCTTCATCAACAAAGGGCCCGAGTCTGAGCGGGGCATGAGCATCAATAAAACGCTGAAGCGTTACCATCGCGAGCGCCATGACTACGATCACCACGTCTCCAAGGCTGACGAAGAGAAAGAGCTCTGGAAGAGCTTGCGTCTCAAGCGGAATGACCGTGGCGAGATTGTGCTTTTCTTTTCACCGCCAGACATGGAGGCCGCATGACTAGCAAATCTGGACATCATCACGAAGATGGAGGCGTGGAGTTGTAGCGATCCGAATCCCGAGCAGGCGAGTTTTGACCTGCCGCCTTCGTCGGCGTGACTGCAGGAGCTCAGCGGGAGCATATGGAGGTAGATGGAGATGGACGTGGTAGGATGATGGTGGTTGTGGAGGAGATATCCATACTCATGTTCTCACTTTCCGACATACCTACTCACACTTTCTTGGTTGATACCCGACACATTGTCAACAAACTTGTCATTTCTCGGGTGGATTGGTGTGCGCACTGGAGATTTGTTGTACCGTTTGTTTCTGCATACGTTTCTGTACCACTCGACTCTCCGCAACACCTTTCTTTTGTCAGATCTCATACGTTAGAAGGGCGTCTTTCTGAGATCTGCGCAACTACTGCACTAATGCTCCGGGGCTGTGCCCGCTTTGTCGATTTCTTTATCGTTGATAGGGCTGGAGGCAGGGCTCATGCTACGTTATTCTTCCATCTCACGAACTGGTCTGTCTTGATTCACATGGTGACATGAATGACTTCGGCGGCACGGCGGCGGACAGCTTGAAGGCGGCGTTGCTACTGAGAATATTCTGCGAATCCCCGACCTTACATCTATCCATCACAATTGCAATAGAAATACCCTATGGCCATGTGTGTAGATATTTACAGAGTAACGTCGGATTCGGCAGGGAGGCGCTAAGTGGACGATGACGGAACAGGGCAGTCGCAGCCCTGCGCCTGCGCCTGCCTGCTAGAACGAACTCTGCAGGCAGTCGCGCTGCCCCGCGCGTCACTTCCAACCACACAAAGACCACAACCTCATTCGCTGTGCCACATATACACTGCAGAGCGTATTTTCTTCATCCTTCGCCTGCCAGCCGTTTGCATTGTTCGCCTTTTTCCACGTTCCTTTGTCGAGCTGTTAGGCGCTGCAAGATTCGAGCACGCGGAGGCAGGTTCGCGTCGTCATGCACCTCTCCAACATGGTAGAAAGTGCTAGAAGAGCTATAAGCCCGGGCAGGAGAAGTCACAGTCCCAGACCTGGCAGGAAATTGAAGAATTGGGCAGGAGATACTACAGTTTATTTCGCCTGTGAGTCCAGTCCCGAAGCGGTGAAATGGAAGAGCTGACCGCCTTCAGACCATGATTCGAACGGTAAGCATTGTGTCATGCACTCGGTATGCTTCGGATTTTGTAGTGACAAGAAGCTCAGTGACACGCCACGACATGAGCACGTTGGCAGATGAGCATGGATGGCTGGAAGACAACGTATGCATTGCATGGTCTACCATCAGGCATATCACTAACACAAATAGGTGGTCAACTTCTGGATACAGTACGCCCGATCAGTAGCCCCCCATGCTCACCAGTCTCTGTACTCACACTTTGTCACAGGTATATCGAAAAGGAGGAAATGCACAACTTCCCAAAAGCCAGGATCGAGCTCTTCGCCCCGAGCATGAGCACTTTTATGAAGCTTGAGCGGGATCTGTCCGTGTCCAAATCAGTACTCGGCCAGATGCCGGATCTGGCTGCAAATAAGACAACACATGTTTTCATCCCAGTGAACGGCGACAGAACATCCGACCATGACACCGACGCTGTTAAGTTCGGCAGTGGTCAGGAAACAGCGGGAATACACTGGTCTTTACTAGTCATATCGCTGATCGACAACGTCGCTTTCCATTATGACAGCATGAACGGTCTCAACTCGCCCGATGCCAGGGATCTACTGAGAGGATTCGAGGCAGCTTTGCCTGTTTCAAGGTCGCTACGATTCGTCGATATGGTAGACTCACCCCAACAAACGGATGGTTGGAATTGTGGTATCTTCGCACTGGTCATTATGAAGCATCTGCTGCTCAAGCGGCTGCTCAGAGCGGACGCGAATCAGAAAATTACGATGAGTACGTCAGGCCCGAACAGAACGTAGTGTATAACGGAAGGCTCTTCAGCAAGACACGACGAAGGACTTGTAACTTGTTAACTTGCGCTGACTCCGTATCGCGTCTTAGGTATGAAAGACCAGGACATTGACTACGATGGCGCTCGCAAGACGATCCGTACCTTGATTGAGGAACGCAGGGAGGAAGCCATACGGAACAAGTGAGTGTCGTTCTACTGTCACTGCTATTCAGACATGTGCTGACAGATGCATTTCAGGAGCTTCAACGCAGAAGGTGTGCCTTCCATGCCATTCCGGACAGCAGACGGCAAAAGGTCGTCCTCTTAATTTGGTCAAGATGACCGTTCACCCCTGCACCATAGCCTGACGAATGATATGATCCCCTGTCGTGACCCGCTCGTCCGCCAATTGGTCGTTCGGCCGCGAATCAATTCGATCTTGCACGTGAGGGGCATACTCTCTAGCAACCTTTTCTGCGGGTGTCTTCAGCGAAACAGCACTAGCGAGGAGTTGCAGAGACATAGCTGCGTTGTTCTTCCGCTTCAACTGTAACCATTAGACAAACTGTGGGAACGACCCAAGTAAAGCAGCATTGTATTGTACACGTGTAGCGCAGTTAAAAAAAAATTTATCCAAAGATTTCGCAGCTTACTATGGGCTATGTTCACTGAAGCAGACAGTCACTGTCTCAGTCAGAGGTGCGTGTCGTGGCGATCGAGAATAGGGCACGGCTCACGACCATGAGGTTCAACCCGCGATCGTTATCGTTCTCTGAAGTCGGCATAGACGCCATGTGCTGTTGGTTTGTACGGCAATGCTCAGTGCACCTGCGTGCGAATCAAACCGTCTTTGCAATTGTGTAGGACACTTAGCGGCTCGCGAAGTTTCAGCACCCAAATGTGTCCATGCATAGCTAAACGCCAGGACTCCCCAACATGAGCCCACCAACATGCCAGCCAACGCATCGTGAACATCGTATCGTGCCGTGAACCCTGGCAGCGCAACCAACTCCCCGGCGCAAGTCAAACAAACACCACCATACGCCCCCAAAAACTCGCCAAATCGCAACTTCGGACAGGCCACAATGTACAGTACACACCACAATCACGCAAAAAAGCACCCATCTACCGCTTCCTCGGCTGCGTCCCCAACAACCTCTCGAGATCGGCCACCCCGGCAGCCCTCGCCTTCTTCCCTCTCTCCTTCTCCGCAAACGCCAGCCCCATCAGCTTCCTTTTGTCCTCCTGGATGCCCAGCACGCGCTCCTCGATGCTGCCCTCGACGACCAGCCTGAACACCTTGGTCTCGCGCTTCTGTCCGAGGCGGTGCACGCGGTCGACGGCCTGGTCCTCAATGGCGGGCGCCCACCAGCTGTCCGAGAGGACGACCTGGTTCGCGGCGACGAGGTTCAGGCCGACGGAGCACACGGCGAGGGAGGCGAGCAGGACGGTGCAGGTGGGCGAGGTGTCGAATCGCTCGAGGGCGGCGTCGCGCGCCGTGGCCGGCATGCTGCCGTCGATGCGGGCGAAGTGCAGGTTTGCGGCGGCGAGGTGCGGCTCCAGGAGCGTGAGGAACGTGGTCCACTGGCTGAAGACGATGGTCTTGTTGGCGGGGTCCTGCGCGCTGGCCGTGAGGATGCTCATGAGGGCGTTGATCTTGCTGGAGGCGTTGCTCTCGAGGGACTCTTTGTCGGCGAGCTGCGCCTGCGTCGGGGCAGGGAGGGCGGCGAGCTCCTTTGCCGGCTTGACGGTTGTGGTTGCGAGTGACTCGAGTTGGGCGCGGCACATGGGGCACTTGTGCTGGGTTTCGACGACGCGCTCGATGCAGGCGGTGCAGAAGATGTGTGCGCACTTGGTGATGACGGGGTCTTTGTAGGAGTCTAGACAGATGGGGCAGTCTTCCTGGGAGTCGATGGAGAGCTGGAGCATCTTTTGGAGGACCGACTTGTTCTCCTCGGTGAGATCGACGATGCCTTCGGCCTCCAACTGCTGCATGATAGAGTCGATGCGTTCTTCGCTGATCATCTTCCAATGGTTGCACAGCTGGCGCATGCGGAGGAGAACTTCCAGAAGGTGACGGTACGTGTCCGATGCGTTTCTACCCCCGGCTTTCTTGCGGTACAGGTCGAGTGTCCCCTTTGCTTGGGCCTCGAACGCATCATACTTTTCTTGCTCGTGAGGTAGCAAAGTGATCTTGTGCACGTACTCAGCGAGCTCCGGTAGACGCAAGTCGATGAATGACATTTCCTTCTTGCGGCGGAGACAGATACCGGCCATTAGCATCTGCAGAGCCTGATTTCCAAGAGCATCGCCTGCCAAAACAGGACGCATGATAGCGGCATGAAAGATGTCCAGACTGTCCAGGCCACCGGAGAGGCGGAGGAAGTGCACCAAGGAGAACAAATCTTTGAGGTCGTTGATGATGGGGGTACCGGTCAGAGCCCATCGTGATTGCGCCAGCAGATTGCCTGCTGCGATTGTCTTCTTCACCTTTGGGTTCCTGATGTTGTGGCCCTCGTCAAGGATCACCCTACGCCATTTGACAGAGAAAACACCAGACTTCCGAGGAAGCGTGGTAGACTTCTGAGAATGCCACTCGGTAGATACGCTGTCGTAAGTACTGATGACTACGTCGAAATTCGCAATAGACTTTGGCGTGATAGGTTCCTTCCGGTTACCGTGATAGAACATGACGCGAAGAGCATGTTCCTCGTTGATGTGCTTCTTGATCTGTGTGCTCCAGTTGCTCATCACACTTACGGGTGCAAGAATGAGCGTCGCGTTACAGGTATCGGATGCTCGACGACCCAGCTCATACCACCGCTGGCCAATCCCGGATTGGTGACCGAGAAGTTAGTAGCAATGTTGATAAATGCACCGCGCATCTCAGCATGTGGTTTCCACAGCTGGACAACATCTTTGGTGCCTTGTGCAGGTAGTTTCGGGCTCTCCTTCTCGAGCAACCAATGTAAACCTTGCAGCTGGAAGTCATGCAGCTTGGTGGAAATAGCTCGTGGTTGGGTAGCTTTTGGCATTAGAACCTACAACTGTTAGCCTGTTCTCTCTGTTTAAGTACTGACAGCCTACCAGGTCCGACTCTTTGGTGCCGAACTCCTCTACGAATTGGTCAACGTTCCTCGGGTTAAATCTCTCGCTGCCTCCGATGATATCCTCCAAACTGGGACCTTGTTCAACACTCTGCGAAGACCCAGCTGCGTACTCTGCTAGCCCATTCTCGTGCTGCTGACCTCGGCAGACGCCCACAACTGCGCCACCTTGCTTCTTCGCCCTCTTGGCGGCTCGTGCAACAATTTCCTCCCTTCCTCGCTCCATTTTCTGTCGCTGCATTGCATCTTTCCAGCTCGAAGTAGGAAGCCCAGCACTTCTCATGTTCCCAACGAGCATCTGGCGGGTGTTGGGATCACTGGGACCATAGATACGGAGCATGAGGGGACACTCAAAAGTTTCCTTCCGTCCAGAAATAGTAGCTTCAACGATGAGGCTATGGCGGTCCATGAAAGGGGCAAGTTTCGCGGCTTGCGTCCTCGGTATGTGCCCTATCTGTTGTCGATGGACGTTGAGAATCTGGATTGCATTCCCTGATGGTGAGTTATAAGTCAAGTTGTCAGTGTTGCTGCTGATGACGCGAGACACTCACTATCATACTGGTTGTTAGGTTCACGACGAGGGATTGCAATCTCGCCGACATTCGCGTGCCCGTTGTAGTACCTTACGCCCACAATCTTTGTGCTGATGACGCCATACAAGACATAGCTCATGTCGGTCTCGCCGAAACTCTGGCTAGAGTCCTGCACTTCTTGCGATGCGTCATCTTCGTCATCTTCATCGTCGATAACAAAAGGATCATATTGAGAAGAGCCGGGTGCTGTACGCACTGGTTCAGAGTTGTAACTCGAACGTGCTGACTTGGGCGCGCGCGCCGTGGATGAAGCGCGTGACGGCGCATAGCCTCGCGAAGCGGATGCATCTGGAGGTGCTTGGGGTGGTTCATAGACTCCATGGTCGTCGTAGTAGGGTCGCTTCTGCCCCGCCATGATAGCTGCTGTAGATACGTCGTGATGAATCTGGGAACAAGGGAGCGGGGAGTTCGACTATAGTAACGTTTGTAGGGATGCGCGTTCCAGAAAACTGGGTCTCGGATGCGGAGACTTGCAGCATCGAGCTAGGCGAGAACGCGCTAAGACGCGAGATCTTGTGATCCCCCTGCCGATCAGCACTGGACTTGGCATCAAGACATCTGCTGTGAGGACCGCAAATATCTGCTGTTTGTAGGTGTCTACTCTATGTATGCAGCAATCATTCATGCAGCAAACAGTCCACCGCAAGCAACTTTCAACATCAGCTACAATCACACCATAGCTTCCAAACGACCTAAGATGACTCTTCGCCCTTCTCGTACTCCCAAGCGTCCTGGAAGACATCGATCAAGCAACTAGCAGACCAAGCTTGCGTCGGACAGCTATCACCGCAGAACGCTCCATCCTTCTGGCTCAATTCTGTAAGCCCCGCCCACGGACTCTCCTCTATCTGTCGCATCATACCCGCCATCCTCCTCGTGACCTGCTGGTAACTCTCGACGCGCTCCTCAGGTGTCTTCCTCCGCTGCAAATCAAATTTGAGCAGAGCACGGCAATGGAATCCCAGAGGCCACCCCCATTCGGGACCCTGGTGGTAGTTACGACCCTTGGATGTGTGGAAGTCGGTCGAATCCTCGCTGTTGATGTAGAAGGGGCGGTAGTTGTAGTCCGAAGGGTCGAGCGTCTTCATGCCGACTGGGCCGAGGAGATTCTTGTCCGCGACTTCCAGGGCGTAGAGAGCATGGTCAGGATCGAAAAGCTCGGGCGCTACCGTCATAGCTATGCTAAAGTTTGGACGGAGCTGGTAGTCCTCGTACTCCTTGCCGCCGCGGTATGTGTCTTTGTAGATGCCGCGACGGTTTATGATCTTGGAATTGACATCGTAGTTGGCGTCCTCTTCAGGCGTGCGTGGGATGTAGAAAGTGCGCTCGAAATTGGCCTTGATCTTGTCGGCCCATGCTCGGAACGAAATGGCCTTCTTGCCGCCTTCGAGAGTCACGCCTTCGTATTTGTACTTGCCTTGGTCGTGCAGGTTTGCCACCCAGTTGAGGCAGCTGTACAAAAGGCCGATGATCTCTACAGGCGCACCGTCACGTGGCGTTCCGGGTACGCCTTTGCTGCCAGCCTTCTCACTCTCACCCATCTTGTCCATCCATGTGCCGCAGTTCCATTGGTTTCCACCGAAGATCAGGCCCGTCTCCCAATCGGGTTGTACCTTGATGTTGAAGCCCTCGTCTCTCATTTGGCTGTCGATGTTGGGGCCAGCGTCGTACTCGCGGAAGTCAAGGCCAGTGGCGTGGCGTTGCAGTATTTCCTGGATTACATCCTGAACAGTGGACGACTGGGAGTAAGCGCGCTCGTCATCGTACGGGAACCAAGTATCGTCGTAGGGAAGGAAACGTCTTGGTGCCTTGTCCTGGAGCAGGTCAAGGCCGCTCGGGACGATCTTGGTGTAATCCTGTACATTCTGCGTAAACCACCATACCGAGTCTCTGGAGTTGTAACGGGGCAATTTGCCGCTGCTCAAAAGATTCGGGATCATGCCATGCTTGACAACACTGGCGAAAGCCAGAATGTGCTCTCTGGCATCATCGTAACGACCGGTACCCATGAGTAGACCGCGGGCAGAGATGCAAATATCGCGACCCCAGCACCGCGCCCAATCGTACGCAAAATGGGGAAGACCGGCGGCCATGCTAGAAACGCTCTTCTCGGGCCAGAGCGACGTAGTGTTCATGAGGCCCGTCATTTGGAAACTGACCAACGAAAGGCTGCGCAGGAACGCTGGGCCGTTGCGGACGTTGTCGCCCATCAGCTCGACGGCTCGATCTACAGCGGCATTGTACGCGGTCTGTATGACCATAGCGAACGATCTCGGCAAAAGGAAGCTAGGGATCTGGCGAATCCTGTTGCAACGTTCCTCGAGCCACGTCGCGGGTCCCACGATGCCGCGGTATTGCTCTTTCTCCGCGAGACGCTTCAGACGACCGACACAGTAATCCAAAGCCCACTGTCCCTCTCGAAGGTGGTTACAGATGGGGTGGCCAAGATTGTTCTCATCGACAACAGTGCGTAATACACTCCACCAGCCTTGGAGACCGGCATACACCAGTGGCCCATGTCCAGGAATATCGTAGGTACCGTCTTTGTTGTCGGAAGCATCTCGCTCCTCTTGATCACAGCGGTACAAGATGTGGTTGAGATCTGCAAGGTTACATTTGCTGAACGCCTCTCGCGCACCAGATGTGACGAATTCATCAAGGCCGTCATCATGCTCTGCAGAAGGGACCGAGGTTTCAAAAAGCGCAATACTTCCAGGCGGGAAGTTGTCAGGAATGTGAATTGTGGACGCATCTCCGGCCGATTCCACTACAACGCCTGTGACATCCTTGGTTCGACTGGGGAGACCGCGGAGTACCTTGTCACCGGTAACAGCCTTCCAAGTTTCGGCGCTGTTGTCAACCTCAAGGTTCCAGGCACCAATCAGCTTGGCTTGAGTGCCGGGGAGGTTCGTAGGCCCGAACCCGGCGTTTCCGTTGCCATATCCAGGGAATGCCGTGTGGGCAATCAAGAAATAGCCTTTCCTTGTACGAGGGTTAACGCGGTGGACGGTGATGTACTCTTTGTCATGATGAATGTAAGTCTCAGTGTACTCTTTCTTGCCCATCTCCACATGAACTTTGTTCAGGATCTTCCGGATGCCACCGATCCCGCCTTCACCAGCTTGTGCCTTGATTGTCCCACCAGTGGAGTTGTTTGATGTGTAAAGTCTCTTCTCGTGGACCAGTTCGATGAGCTCGGGATAGACTTCGTCGAAACCGAACACACTGCCCGTGGCACACGAGCACATGGCCACCAAGGCGGCACTGGACAACGTATCGCGTGCATCACGCTTCTGCGCGGGCGTCTCATTGTCGTGCGTGCAGTCCATGAACAATGCGTGAACCGGACTCTTTTTGATCTTCTTCACTACGCGACGAGCGCCGTCTGGAGTCATGGTAGTCGCGGACGTATCGGCATTCATCACCTCGTCCGTATCGAAAGTGCCGAGGGGAACGCCACCGTGACGATGAACCAATCGGCTCAGTTCTTGCGTGCTCCATGCTTGCATGCATTCTCGGATAAGTGCATGTATACCCAGCTCTTTCACGAACTTGAAGTCCATCTCTTCGGACCCAGAAAACAGCTCAGCAACGCAGAAGAGGTTGGGATTGACCATACGAGCCTGATCGAGCATGTAGCTAGCGAGATGAATCGGAGTCGAGTGACAATTATCGATCCGGAAACCCTGGAAATACTTGGCCATCAACCTGGTGTACTTCGCCATGTGCTCCCAGAGGTAAGGATTGTCTTCTGGGCCATTGCCATAACGGAGTTTCACACAGTCGCCCCACACGATAACCTCTCGCCTCAAGTATGCCCTGGACTTGGGACCAGCATTGTCTCTCATTGCATCGGCAGCCCAGACCCAGCCATTGTTGACGAGAGCAAGTGCTTCCGGATTGTGCTTTTTCGTGGTCTCATTGAGAGGCAGGCGCGTGAAGTATGGCTCGACGAGCGGGCTGCTGTCGGTGATTTCGCCCATTCTGGGACCATGCTCGTCCAAGCGGCAGTACTTGATGCGGTTATAAAGTTGCTCCATTATTTCAGCGGCATCTGCGTCGTACTCGCGATAGAATTGAAGATTTAGCTCATCGATGATCTGACGGATTGCTTCGTTCGCCGCGCTTTCGTCGGGAGCATCGCTTGTCCTGGTGTCGTAGCGGCCGAAGAGGGCCGTGAGGAGTGCGGCGCCTGTATCTGCATCAACAGAACGGCGGTAGCGTTCACTGAGTCTGTCGCCGCCCTGTAAGGCATGATCAACGATCCAGTCGGCCTTCTTTTTCAACGACCAGTTCTTCACAGCATCAAGACCGCGTAGACCAGCCTCTTTAAAGCTGTCATCTAGGAACTTGACCTGTCCAGCAGTCCAAGATTGTACTACGGATGTTGCGACAGTCTCCTTTTCAACAACGTAGTACTGCCAAAGCTTGATCTCTCCGAGCACGCGTGACTTCACACCGTCCATGATTCGTAACAGATCATCTTGGCTACTGATCTTTGTGGGCAGACCAAGTGAAGGCAGGTCACGGCTATAGTTGAGAAGCGCCGTGTCCAGGTCAAGTGCAGGCCGAAGCCAGGGCGCCGTGTCCACGTTGTAACCCGACTCGGGGTGCTCCTCAAGCCACTTGCTGTTATTGGCAGTGTGATTCCAGACCACGTCGGTCATGGCCAGCAAGTTGTAATCCTGGTGCATCTTCCGTACAAGAGACGCAATGTCTTTCTCCCCGTTTGGAAACATGGCAGGGTCGAAGTGGTGTTGGTCGTAGATGCTGTATGGCGAATTTGAATCACCTCGCATGTTCAGCGGTGTGAAGTGTACCATGTTGTATCCACGCTCGCTGATGCCGCGCAGATGGTTGTTCCAGTCAGTGGGATAGCTGCCCATGAACTTGGAGAGGCAGGTGAACAGCGAGATTGACTCAATGGGAACTTGTTCACCATGGAGCGTAAGCCGTGGGCAGACATCGATGTAGTATGTTGGTGTGCGGGTGGGCTTCGTCGGAGCGACGTCGGTAAAGGACCACTGCGGTAGCGGCGTGTAGGTGGTATAAAAGGAGTAGGCATTGGCCTCGTAGATGGGAATGTCGTGCTTGATGGTGCCATTGAAGTCTGGATCCAGTCTGCACAGCCTGTTAGCGGAAGGCTGTGGGGATGTCCTAGAGGAATGCCTACTTGTACTCGCGGTAGTGGTCACGCTTGAACTTCTCGCCCTTGACGGGGATGTTCACCCACAGGCTTCCCTCGCGACATATTGAGCTGGTGCCCTGGATCTCGAAGCAGACGTGGTACGGGCTGTCCTTGTTCGGAGGCGGCAGCAGTATGTACTGGCCGTCTACTTTGGGAGCCCCGTTGTCTGCCAATGGCAGTAAGTAGACATCCTGTTTTCTTGGTGCCGTGGCCATGGCTGCGTGTCAGGGTAGATTGTTGCGGTGTGCTGGCTAGTAAACAATGGCAAAATGTGCGAAAAAGTGCTGCAACGTAAGAGTAGGGATAGGTGCGCGCGTAGGTGCGAGGGTGATGGAGGAGGGGTGGGGCCGGCCAAGCGGTTGGCACTATACACACACTCTGCGTCGTGAAGGCGGCAGGAAGGATGAGGACGCAATTGCCCTTGTTCTCTGAGGAGGTGGGAGAGAGGGCGAATATGCGGGCGAGGACGATCGGCAGCCGATGCACGCAACAGGGCTCAAACGCGCTGTCCGTTCCTGACCATACGTCATGCCGCCAAGCTAGAGCATCCCACGATCTCGAACCTCTCCGCCTTGGTTTCGCGTAGCGCGGAGGCGCACGCTCCAATAACTCCAAGAGGGGGGCTAATGCACCGGCATTGCACGCTTGTCGAGCACACCGAAACGTTCAACGGAAATTCTCTTCGTCCACCTTCTACGCTATACTGAGATATCGTACAAATCCGCCCCCATCCCTGCTAGTACCCCGTCAAGCCAGTGAGCCATCAACGTATCGGGACATGGAAATCGACCTAAAAATGACGCCAAAATGCATGCACCCTAACTCCTCCGCTCAGTGCTAATTCATCAAACGACCACAAGTGCTGCCACGAGCCTAAAAGGATTCGAGAACGGGTATCGCGACATCGCGGCAGCCAAAACAGAACCAAGAACATGCAATGGGTAAGAAGTGGAAAAGCAACATCGACGCTGTACCCTCAACGTACATGAACACTTCCCTGGGAAATTTCTTGTCGTCGTTGCACGTCCTTCCATCATCGTCCATTAGGTCCATTAAAGTCTATTGAAAATGGGGAGCTGGGCGGATTGTTGAGATCGAGGCGAAATTGGCTGTCCGAAGGGCCTCTGTTGTGCTGTGCCTGAGTAGGCGTCGAACTGGTGTCTTCATCGTCTATAGTGTCGGCTCTGCCTGGTGCCGGTGCTCGTTTTGGAGTCGCGCGCGCGTTGAACGCTTCACGGCTGTCTGACGAAGAGATCGCTCGGTCCGCCGACATGTCTCTCTCATGCGCGCCTCCACGCTTTGAGCTGTTGGACTTTTCGGAAGACAGGAGAGACGAATTCGGCGGAGTAGCACGTCCAGAAGCCAGACTCCTGTCTGAAGACACTCCCCGCGAAGAGGGTGCTTTTCTGTCTCTGGAATCATTTCGTGCTGAGGGAGACTTGAAGTTGTCCCCTAGAAACCCCGACGACTGTGAGCCCTTCGTCTTGCTCGAGCTGTGTCCGTTACGGGAAGGAGTTGGATGGGGCTGCGTCTGGGTTCCACTGGTGTCCAGCAACTTCACCTCCTCAGTCAGGTACTCTTTCTCAGTCCAGCATCCCTGCCAGCAATTGCGCCAGTCCAAGATCAAAAATTGGAAGCAAAATGCGTCGATTTTGATAGCGGGTTGGAAGCAGATGCACAAGTTGTTGTAGTTCATTTTGTTGAACTCCGAGCAAGAGTGGAGCAGACTGATGTGGCAGGTGATGGCAAACAGGAGATAGTAGTTGAATGGCGGCAGCCTCGACAGCTCGTCTTTCAATAGCTGGGGCGTACTCTTGGCACCTTGACACTCTTGCTGGATCCGCGATTGAATAGCCTTGGGAAAGATTTCATCGGGCAATTGCCGCAGCCAATTCTTGAACAACGAACCGATGACGTTTGGGTCGTTCAGGTTTTCGTCTGCGATGAGGTCTATGTCGCGATCTAGGGAACATCAGCGACGAGCCAGACGTGAATCCAATGGTAGACTTACCTTGATCAAACTTCTGCTCATAATATCTGATCTGATGAGCGGCACCAGGAACTCGGTACAGACCTTCCTCCTCACATCCTTTCATGTTCAGATAGCTGTTCCTCAGGTCAGATCACGTGACATATATAGCAAGCAACGGGGACCGGGAACATACTCGATACAACGCCAAGGTAGCGCTGGCATCCAGAATTCCGTCTTGTCCTTGGAGTTCTCCAAACGGTTTGAGATCCTGGTCAATCTCGTCTGTTCGACCAACGGTGTGTGGATGATCTTGAACTGATACTGCTCCTTGGGAATTTGGAGCTCCCTTTCATGGTTGCTCGAGCTTCGACCCAACTTCCCGAACAGACCCTTGCGAGCTGAATTGAGTTTCTCGCCGACTTTCATAGCACCAGAACCCATGTTGGACATCAACTGAGCGCCACGGCTCTCGTTATAGGAACCTGAAGCCACGGAGTTCTGCTCCCCTCGGTCTCTTCGCGCTTCATCGTGATCACGTGGTGCGAGCTGAGAGGCGTCGTGCCGGTCTGCGGAGTGGGTTCGTAATTTGCCAAACGCCATGTTTGAGCGCCATGTTTTGTCCTTCTCCATTGGCGCGCTTTTTAACAGTGCACCATCGCCATTTTGCGTCCATGATGCTGTCGAACCTGGTGATAGTTTGGCAGGCTGAACCTTGTTGAGTTTTGTTCGCCCAGGCCCTTCATCGGTTTTAATTGACCTCGATCGCCCGGGCGTGCTGCATTGTTTCTTTTCATTCGACTTATCGCGCTTGGAGTTTGGAGTGTCTGTACCGACCTCTGCTGCCTCGCTCGACTTGCCAGAACCGCTTCGCTGCTCAAAGGGAATGGTTTCAGATCGATTGTCTGTTGCTTGTCAGTCCGCATCCCCAGAATGAATGTATAAGACCAGGTCGAGATATCACTATTCGCCTAGCTCACCGTAGCAGCAACGAAATTGGCATGATGTCGACCGCTCGACGTGGTGCTGCATGTGACTTACCATCAGAATTCGGAGTTTGGACCGGACGACTCAAGTCTGGCGTAGAATTGCCGCCGCGACCATTAACATAGATAGCTTTTTGACTCTCTCGTGGTTCGGGCAACTGACGACTTGAATTTTCGGGGTTGGTTAAGCGCGATGAAGATCGCGTGGCGGAGAAATTGCTAAAGATGCTCTTGGAATCTTTTCGGGGTTTAGGCGAGGCAGGCGAGGCAGGCATGTCGTGATAGGGGGCGGTCGGTGTTGCACCGTTGGAGGCGTTGCTGTTCATGTCTGGTGACGAGGGGCTTATGGGGCTAAGCGGAGAGTTGACGTTTTCCTTTCCGCCTTTGGGCCGCATGGCTAGTGACAACGAAGATGATTTTGGCATTTTTCGAAGTGATTTCCGTGACGGACTCCAAGACTAGTTGCACCTTAGTATGATTGTGGCATGGGGCAGTGCCGCCGATCTCGTGCTCTGCAGAGGGTATGTTTAGAGGTGGGTACATACCTCGGTAGATGGGGCCTCGACTGGAGAGTGAGTGAAGTATTTGGGCGGGTCGGGCGAGCGGTACGTGGGGTGTGCAAAGGACGGCTTTACGAGGACGGAAACGTGCGGCGGGTGAGGTAGGCGGGATTCGAGGGCGGAAGCGCGATTCTGGAGACTGTCATCGCGCATGGCTGTCAGCGAGTGTAGAAGACGGGCAACAATTCCGGGCTGCGGAGTATTTACAAGCCAGGAGAAGGTGGCACAAACCGTGGCAACCCTGCTGTGGTGGAGAAGGGCTCTTCGCACTGCCGTCTGCAGGAGCACACGAATGCGTGCGCAGCGAGGGTCGAGTGTGATGCCGCGTAGAGCAGGGAGAACGGGCAGGCCTGCGGGCTGCCGCTGTCGATCCGGACGCGGCGCTCGTGCGACGGGCAAGTGCGTGCCGGCTAGAGATGCGGTGGTGTTGACTCAGAGGGGGTTCGGTGGTTTGGCGCGAGGTTCAGGGCTGCGTGCTTGCTGCTGTCAGTACGAGAAGCCATAGGCGACCTGCGGTACCACATTGACCTGCCACGGTGTTGAAACAAAGGAGGGGGAAGGGCAGGCCCAGGGCTGCGTCGGGCAGCACTTACCTGCACCAGAACAAGGGCGTGTGTCCTGTGAGAGAGACAAAGAGGCGTGCACCGCCAATGTGAGCTGGGTGCAGGCAGGGAGCTGGCGCAGGCGGCGGCGGCGGCAAGTGATTGAGGGCTGCTGGGAGTCGGTTGGCGGGACGCGTCTGGCAGCAGAGCGCGCGGTGAATGCACCAACGCAACTCGGGGTGCTGGCGACGGGCAGATGGGGGCAACGGGCAACGGGCAACGGGCAACGGGCAGCGGGCAGCGGCGCAGGCGCAGGTTCAGGCTCGTCAAGGGCTCGTTCTCGCAATCCCGTGGCCGTCAGGACGAGAGAGCAGAAGGACGAGAGAGCAGAGCAAAGCAGAGCAGACCAGACCAGACCAGACCAGACCAGCGGCAGCGGCAGCGGCAGCGACAGCGACGTTTGAGAATGCTGGAGACGCTCGGGCCCAGGGCCGTTTGCGACGCGTGCTCTACCTACTGAGCCTCTAGACTACCTACAGAGTACAGAGTATCTATATCTATGCCGACTACGGCGCGCTGAGCATTTGCCTGCATGCGGCGGCAGTCTCACAGAGGGTGCGCAGATACCCCCCGCCCGCACTTCCGCACGTCCGCACGTCCACCTGCAACGCTGCGTGAGTGAGCCCTTGCTCCCTAGATAATAGGTAGACTAGGTGCTCCGGCGGGCGCGAGGCCAAGCTCCACACCGAAGATCGTTTCAGGTCCCGGCTTCCGCGGACGCGCCAACAGCTTCGTCGCCGACTACCTACCTACCTACCTACCTACAAGGCGACGGTCCTTATGCGCCCGTCTCTCCGCTCCACGCACAACCGCAGAACATCTGCCGCTGCCCGCTCTCCGCTCCAGCGCCAGCGCCATGTCTCTTGTCTCTGGGCCTGGTCGGGGCATGGCCTCCCTGCCCGCCGAGACACGCCTTGTCGTGGACAAGCACGTTCGCTACATCCAGAGCCTCGATACCGTGCGTCTGTCTGGCGTGCATGCTGCTTCTTGTGCGTGCCTTGATTAGCACTGACCGTCGCAGCGCAAAGACGAGCTCGAGTACTGGCTCACCGAGCATCTCAGGCTGAACGGCTTGTACTGGGGCATGACCGCCCTGCATCTGCTCGGCCACCCTGACGCCCTGCCCCGCGAAGGCATCCTCAAGTTCGTCTTCTCCTGTCTGCACGAGGGCGGTGGCTTTGGTGCTGCACCGGGCCACGATGCACACATGCTGTACACTTGCAGTGCCGTCCAGATCATCGCGACCCTGGATGCCTTCGATGAGCTGGAAGCTTACATGCAGGATGGCCGGCGCAAGATCGGCCAGTGTATGTTTGAACTGCTCAGGGGTCCAAGTTCGCCAACTCACCATTTGTAGGGATCGCCTCTCTCCAGGACAGTGCGACTGGCACCTTTGCAGGCGACGAGTGGGGAGAGAAGGACACGAGATTTATATTCAACGCCTTCTTATCCTTGTCTCTCATGGGACTGCTCGATCTCGTCAACGTCGACAAAGCAGTCCAGCACATCAACTCCTGTGTCAACTTTGACGGCGCATACGGGACCAGCCCAGGTGCTGAGTCACATTCTGGCCAGGTCTACACTTGCGTGGGCGCGTTGACCATTGCGGGCAGACTCGATCTGGTAAACCAGGAAAGATTAGGAGCGTGGTTGAGCGAAAGACAGCTCAAGAACGGTGGATTGAATGGCAGGCCGGAGAAGACGGAGGATGTATGTTACAGCTGGTGGGTTATGAGTAGTCTTGCTATGATCAACAAATTGCATTGGATAGACGGCGAGAAATTGACAGCGTTCATTCTCGGCTGTCAGGTAAGGGAGCAAAACCACAGTCACCGCACGTCTAACTGGTGTAGGACCCCGACTTGGGAGGTTTGTCCGACAGGCCTGGCGACATGGTCGACGTGTTCCACACGCACTTCGGCATAGCAGGACTCAGCTTGCTCAAGTATCCTGGGCTCGCAGAGGTAGACCCGGTGTAGTACGTATCTCGGTGCGTCGATGGTAATAGTAGGCTGACATGGGTGCAGTTGCATGCCGCGAGATGTTGTGCGGCGATGCCTAGGTAAATGAACCGAGCCGATGATACGCTAGTGGAGGACGAGGTTATAGTGAAGATGATGTGAGTGAAGGCGTAGAGTGACGGGTGACAGTGAGTGGTGCATGTGGGTTGAGACCAGCCCTGCAAGCGAGCGTCATTCACTTTGCTCCCGCGTCTTTCGATGCACCGGAGCTGAACTTGTGTCGATACCAGCTTCGTGTGTTTCCCCTGTTACATTGGCAAGAGATATTCATCCTCTTACTGCGATCTCTATCCCGCAGAGCTGGATTCGGTGTCGACCGCACCGGCGGTTGCCGTTCCTACTAGTTCTCCCACGTGGCACAGGCTGAAAAACGGCATCCACCGTCCCTCACCATTCTCTTCCTGCTTGCCATTGCTCGTCTCCTTCCCTGCTTCTCCCCCAAAAGCCCATTTGTGCCTGCTTCCTGCTCTCGAGTCCCATCTATCGCGTCAATGGTGCTGCTGCAGCTGCGGCAGTGACCAAGAAGCCGGGCTAGTCTTATCAGCCTGCTCCTTCATCGCCTCTTCTCCTTCTCAAACCTCCCCCCGCTCCTTTCAACTCACCCTCTCTCGTTACCAACCAAGCTGCAGGGAGAGCACTTTCACTTTTCACTTCATTGTACTGCGTTCTGAGCGTCTACGTTCCACAGCGGCGGTCATGGCCTCCGCCAACATTCCCCTCCACTGCAGCATCTGCCCCAAACGTCCAAACTTCAGCGATGTATCTCATCTGCTCACCCACATTGCCAGCAAAGGCCACCTCTCCAACTACTACAAAGTCAAGGTTCGCTCCGGCAACGACGATGCGGCACGCCGTTTGGTCGAGTCCTACGACCGTTGGTATGCCGAGTGGAACGTCGAGGATCTGATGTCGGAGAGGATGACACAGAAGGACAAACGCCGCTCGCGTGCGAGGCCGGTTGGTACGCGTCTTGACCCGCTCCGCTTGCTTCACTCCGGATTATACTGATTTCAATCACAGCTCGCCAAACGCCCGCGCCGAAAATCGAAGCTCCAATTCCCCGCCCTGCCCGTCCTCGCACTGCCGTTGGCAATCTACTCGACCCTCGCTTGTCTGAGCAGCAATTGATCAAACTCGAGAGCGCTGTTTCGCCTACGCCGACTCCCCAACCGGGACCTGTCCTGCGGCAGCGACCGCCTCGCCTTTTCGGTGCTCATATGCAGTATTGGGCGGGTACAGATTCACGTGCGTCTCATTCTAGATGCATATACCTTGTTTTAACGTCGCTCAGGTGCAAGCTCCCGTAGCTATACCAACGACTACGATACCTCCAGCGAATATTCGGACCCTAGCGAGCGCCGTCGATACCAGAACGCAACCCGTGAGGATTCGTGCGCCATTGAAGACGACCCTGCCGACGCAGGTTCAGCGGATCCTATGGCGGTTAGCGAGAGCACCAAGCTCAAGGGTGTCCTCTGGCCTGGCATGGCCATCTTCGATTCTGCCACACCTGAGATGCGTCGCAAGCGCAATCAGAAGAAAGACAGCTCTGTTGTCGAACAATTGGAGATCAATTCCCAAGAAGTGGAGCCTACTGAGCTCATCTTCACCCCCACGGGCTCCTTCAAGCGCCAGCGAAGGATTTCAAGCTCTGTCTACGATGATGAAGATGATGAGATGATCAAAGCGGAGAGCCCGACCCCCTCATTGGCGCGACCGGCCCTCGTTGACCTGGACGTCAACGTATCCCGACGGCAGCGCCGCGTTACTCGCGCCCAACCTTTCTACGCCGCTCGCAGCAGCTACGAGGACGAACACGCTCGAACCGACCACGCGAACAGCTACGGTGACCGTGCTCCCAAACGGAAACGGAGGTTTGAAGTCTTCCAAGATGACGAGGTATCTTTCGGCCAGCCCGCGCCATTCCAGACTCTCACTGCTGGGTTTCAAAACCAGATGTCCCCAACGCCGGCTCCCACCGTACCTCTGTACAAGACCTTCAACCAAAATCCGTTCCAGTTCGAACATAGGATTGATAACAAAGAGAACATGCCCCCTATGCTACACCATGCGTCAGCATATGAGCATCACCACGCTCATCAACCTGCCGCCTTCCACTACCAGACCTTCACTTACGGGCTTGCCCCAGAGCATCCCGCTATCCAGTACCATAACCAGCTTTACATGCCGATGCATGGCTATCACCCAAGCCAGGATGAAGACGACAATCGCACAATCACGGCTCCTCCGTCGCCATCCACGGCTTAGCTCACCCCGCGGCGCCCTCTAGAGCCACTCTCGTCACTACGCCACGAAAGGTGGCATCCTCGTGGCTTCGATTTTCAACCTTGATATTGTTCCGAGCACCCAGCTGTCGACTCTCGCTTCTCCTTTTGGTTTTACGATTCATCTTCGGCGAGCGAGAGCGACAACCATGTGTGCCAACTGTTTCCTTCTACTTCAGGTTTATAGTTCATGGGTTGTGGTATAATGTATGCGTAGTATGGTTTATGATTCGTGTCTTCTATTACGGTTTGGACATGTAGCAGTCGCTGTTGACTGCATTCTTGTCCGGGGTTTTCTGACCTCATTTTGGCATGCTTTCTTTAACCAAATTTGTTCGCGAGCATGGATGGTGACAAGGCTGATGGGCTTGTACGATATTCACTGCGAAGGCATGCTTAATGAAGGTGTTCCGGTATGTTGCTTGCTTAACCATGAGGAACTCACGATGCTGTGAAAATGCCATGCTTTATCAAACTTGCTGCAGACTATGAGGACTTCAAGGCACAATGACGCATGGCGCACATACATAGGGACAGGACGATGGCATATCCAAAGCCATGTATCGTTGATGTAGGATCTGATTCTTTGTATACGATGTTCTGATCCCGTGCAGTGTCCTAGCCAGATTCTGCTTTGACGTCTTGACTGCCCTGAAGCTCTTCCTCGGCGTGCCTTGCTCAGTGCACTTTCGGCATTTCGTTTCGACTTCTCGTCCATCTGATCTATTTCGCTTTCCCGTCCTCTCCACGTACCGTCACGTTGTCCCGTTCGATTCCGTTGACGACGCGGTAGCACCAACGTAGGCCAGCGCCCGCCGCCCACATGGCGACTCCGCTTAAAGCGAAGAGGCCGATGCGCTGAGTCGTGTTGAGGAGCGCAAATATGGGGTAGGGATAGAATTCTTTAGGAGTCAGTGGTTTGAAGTCCATACTCGGAACTCCCGGGGGAGGGGGATGAGACAAATGCATGGCAGATTGTGGAAGGACATTAGCAAGTAGCCAAAGGTGGGCAAGAGAAAGGCGGTTGAGGGGAAAAACAAGGGAAGATATACCGTTGTGCGAGTAGCAAAGCTCTATCCAAAACCAATAGAGGAACGCGATGAAGGTGGAGGTCATCAGGGAGAGAGCCGAGGCGCGAGGGTTCATGGGGCTGGTGGGCCAGGGAGGCGAGAGGAAGAGCGCGTCCAGCGATAGAAGGAGGGTCGGGAACACTGTCTAACTTTCAGCTCGGTTTCTGGACCGTGGGATGGGAGAGCTTTACGGTGGAAGCCGAGATCAGCCATTATCGGTGGCGTGGGTAGGTCGGGTGGAATGACCAATTCTTGATCGATCTATCTGAGCTCAGTATCTAGGCATGTGGATCTGGCAGGAGGGGCATGCATACGGCTCGTAGACCCCAGTAGAGCATGCTGATGATGATCTCTATTGGCGCGGCTACAAGTGCGAGGTAATTCTTGAGCGTGAAGAGCTGCTGGGAGGCCGTCATGTCGGCGAGCAGGCCAATACTGAAACATGTCGTGGAGATCGACAGTCCAAGGATCGTGAGATACTGGAGATGCCAACCGAATGAGTCGTTCTATAGTAGGAGTTAGTAGGCTGAATGGTGCTGAGTTGGGCTACAGATGTCGTGGAAAGAGTTTTAGGATTCTTCTCGATGTACAGGTAAAAGATAGCCCGGGCCTCGATGGGTCCGGGTTAACGTTGGTTCAGCGTCTCCAATCGGACCAGAAGATTGGGTTTAGAACGATAGATCGCATAACAGTCTTGAAAGACTTGCAACTTCGAACAATTCAAGCGTCTGCCAACGTACAATTATATTGGGATTATCAACCAGACTGCGACGTCAGTACCTGTTCCCGCTCGCGGTCGAAGGTTGCATACAATTTGAACGAGTGGTAAAAGCTGATGAGACCAACGACCTTAACCATGTATCAGGACTGTTGCCCGATCATTTCTGCGCTGTGGGACCACATACGTGCGTTGCGCCAGATGTTCCTTTGCCAGGCGCATTCAGTCTTTGTAATGGATGTCGCCGTTTCAGCTCGTCAGCTACTCGAGAAGCACTCATCGCGACCACAAGAGGAATGAATGTGGGAAACAACCGTATACAGCGAATTCTATTGTTGACAAAGGCACGAGTGAGGACGGATATGACGAGTTGCGGCCCATGTGGCGAGCGAGCTACCTAGTGCACGTGGGGTGGCGTGTGCACGCTCCTCTGACCAAGCCACATCAAGTATTCCCGTCAGCTTGGTTCACTATCTAACTACATCGCAAAACATCCCTACGCTCCTGGCGTTCAGCGTTATCCTTGAAACCCCGGTTATCATGCATTAGCTGACGTCCACTTCTTCTAATGGATAATCATCGGGCTATCGTCGCTTCCTCTGCGGCTCGGCTACCGGGCTCACACCCGATGGGCAACCCGCTGGGTGAACTTCGGTCGCGCTTGGTACTAGGCTGGCCATATCGAACCGCGGCATCCAATCGTGCACACCTTGCATACTCCACAGCTGGAGACATCGCGGAGTTTCGGGCCAAGTCACCCGGCTTTTGAGGTCGCCATGGCGTATAAAGGCTACTGGCAAGCGTCGCCCAACGTCTGGCAGGTCGCGTATACCCCTCATCACAGCGTCATTACCCATCCCCTCGTGGTTTCAAGGCCACTATAGGTTTTCTTTCTTCGTCAATTGGTCCATTTGCAGGAACACAACATGGATGTGAACGTTGAGGACATTCTCCAAACCCTGACTCTGGAAGAGAAGGTATCTCTGCTTGCTGGAAAAGATTTCTGGCAGACAGTACCAGTCCCAGAGAAGGGCGTTCCGGCAATAAAGGTACGTTGGTCGGACACCCGCGCATATCTTCCGACTGACATCATACAGGTGTCTGATGGACCCAACGGCGCCCGTGGCGAGACCTTCAGTGGTGGAACCCGAGCAGCATGCTTTCCAGCTTCCTGCTGTTCAGCATCCACGTGGAACCCCGAACTCATTAAACAGGTTGGCCATGCCCTTGCGGAGGAGACGCAGACTAAGGGGGCTCGAGTATTGTATGCCAGTCCGGAACTTGAATTTTAATAAGGTCTAACACGTCCCAGGCTCGGGCCTACCATGTGCAATCACAGGCATCCGCTCGGGGGGAGAAACTTCGAAAGCTTTTCCGAGGATCCCCTACTTACCGGCAAGCTTGCTGCCCAATACGTGATAGGATTGCAAGAGAAGGGTGTGGCTGGCACTTGCAAACATTTTGCTGCGAACGAGCAAGAAACGGACCGCTTGACGGTGAACGAGATCATATCCGAGCGTGCTCTGCGAGAGATTTACTTGAAACCCTTTGAGATTGCTGTCAAGGAAGCCAACCCCTGGGCTTTCATGACTGCCTACAATCAAGTTAACGGAACCCACGCAGACGCCAACAAGTTTCTGTTGGAGAAGGTTCTCCGAGGAGACTGGGGGTGGAATGGCCTGGTGATGAGTGACTGGGGCGGCACCAACTCCACCGCTGAGTCTCTCAACGCTGGACTTGATCTCGAAATGCCAGGTCCCACGCGTTACCGAACATACAGAGGTGTGAAGGAGGCAATCAAGAACGGCGAAGTGACCGAGAAGACTATCAACGACCGCACAAGAAACGTTCTTGAGCTGATCCGGAAAATTGGAGCGTTCAAGAACCCCGAGATTCCTCCTGAACGATCCGAAGACAAGCCAGAGCACCGCAAGCTTATCCGAGATGTGGGCGGACAGGGCATCGTCCTTCTCAGAAATGAGAACGATGTGCTTCCCTTGAAGAAGAACCAAGTGAAGGGCAAGAAGATTGCGATGCTCGGTCTCGCGAAAGAAGCTCTTATTCACGGAGGTGGAAGCGCATCCCTACATTCTCACTACCGAATTTCACCCTGGGAAGGCATGCATAATACCTATGGAAAAGATGTTGAGTTCAAATTCGCGGAAGGTAAGATTATCTGCAAGCCCAACATAACTAAAATTAACGAGCGTTTAGGTGCGCACACATATCGCCTCTTACCTCCTCTTGCAGCAGGATGCAAAGACTCGGAGGGAAAACCTGGATGGACTCTCCTAGCCTTTGAGGCCGGCAAAGGTGGCCTACCTACCATGACACTCCACGGTCACAAAGAGGCCGCCTTTACTGGCCTGTTCAACGACGATGTGAAGTGGAAGGATCTTGAATTGACCACGACCTTCGTTCCCACTGAGACTGGTGAACACTACATCGCAGGATCTGGCATTGGCCCCACTCGCGTGAAGATTAATGATGAGGTTGTGTTTGAACAGAAAGACAGCACGAATGACAGCATGGGTTTTCTGTTTGGTGGCAATCCCGAAACAGAGTTTACTTACTCTTTCACCGCAGGCCAGTCCTACAGCATCCGCATCGAATCCGAAGCGCCGGGTAATGATGGATCGGACTTCGGCGGTATCCTTTCTGGCATGCCTGGGTTCCGACTAGGCTTCATGTATACGGCAGAGCACGATGAGGATCTTGTCTCCCAAGCGGTAAACGTCGCTAAAGAGTGCGATTACGCCATCGTCTTCACTGGTCACACCCCAGTCTGGGAAACGGAGGGCCAAGATCAAGCAGCTTTCCATCTGCCTAACAAGGATCGCTCTCAAGACAAGCTCGTCGAAGCTGTTGCGGCTGTTAATCCGAAGACGATTGTCGTCAACTCAACTGGAGTAGTTGTTGCCATGCCATGGCTCTCAAAGGTATCTGCCGTGGTACAAGCATGGTTTCCGGGCCAAGAAGCTGGAAATGCGATTGCAGACGTGATCTCTGGCGCAGTTAACCCTTCTGGAAGGCTTCCTGTGTCTTGGCCCAAGCGCATTGAGGACGCTCCGGCACATGGCAACTTTCCAGGCGAGAAGAAGGATGGCCAGCTCACTGTCAAGTACGAGGAGGGTGTCTTCGTCGGCTACCGCCATTATGACCGCATCTCGCAAGATAAGGTCCAGTTCCCATTCGGTTTCGGTCTTTCATACACAACTTTCAGCCTCAAGGACGCCCAGGTCTCGCAAACATCGAACGGCAAGTTCACAGCTGAAGTCACGGTTACCAACACTGGAAAACAAGCCGGCGCCACTGTTGCACAACTCTACATCGGAAGGAGCAAGCAATCCTCCGAGCATCCCATAAAGACACTGGCTGCATTCAAGAAGGTGTTCTTGGATGCTGGAAAGGAGGACAAGGTTACGCTTTCGATAGATCTGAAAGATTTTGCCTACTTCGACCAAGGAAGCAACAAGTGGCAGGTTGACAGCGGACGGTACGACTTTTCCTTTGGCCAGTCCACACAGCACATCGAAAATATTGTCAGCATAGACATTGAAGGAGCCAGCCGAGAGTTGAAGCTTTAGGGCCCATAGACGAGATAACGATAATGATAACACCTACGGTACCTTGCTGAGGTTTCCAGAAGCTCAATAGCACAAATGTTGCGTAAATTGATCTGAACCAAGCTTGTCTGTAATAGCGAATATAGGCTATGTACATGGATCTCTTCCGTGGAAGCAAGGCCAAAGCGTACCGTTGATGCGACCGGTCCTTTTTGGTCAAGTACGTGGCTCGTGCGCAATCGTTGGGTCGGATCGGAAGGCTGAGGCACTGCGTCTATTCCGCCACCACGTCAAGTGCTTAATACAATACGCCAGGAGGAACGAATACTTTGAACCGCGCAGAACTATATGCCGGGTATGCACGAGCCGGCTGATCGTGTTCTTGGGGCGTTGTTGTTGAAGTGATTCAAATCCGCGATGCCAAATGTCGGTAAGCCTTCGAAAGGCTGTGCGCATTGCAGAGAAAGAAAGGTCAAAGTGAGGAAAACTCCCCGGTCGAGGAGGGGTTCGTTAACAATAGGATTAGTGCGACCTTAAGCGTCCATCATGCTCCCAATGTATCAGGGCTGGAAGGGAGTGCTATGGCTACCGGGACCCACTTTCGATGATATTCAAAAACGAAAGTAATGTCGTCATGAATAAGGCACAGAAAAGATATGAAGAGCTCTCAAAGAATAGGGAAATAAGAAAGCCACTTTCTGGGACACCTCCGGTACAGGAGCTGGCATTCGAAGAGAGATCAAACGGTTCATCATCATCTTCGCCGGGATCGTCGGAGTCACAGCAGGCGTCTTCCACCTCAACGCGATCGGGACTCGCGAGATCAATTACCCCTCCTATCGAAAACCAAGCCCTTTCTTTCTTTGCTGCCAACAATATCTTACAGCCAGCGGTTGTGGGGAGAGGCAATTACCAATGGCTGTTCCAGATGTTGAGTGGGCCTACAATTGATGCGACTCTGCAAAGCAGCGCGCATGCTGCATCTTTGGCAACCCTTGCCACAGCAAATAAGTCGCCATTTCTGATGAAGAAGGCCCAGGAGCATTATGCCAATGCATTAACCTTGACTAATAGAGCATTAGGTGACTCAAACAAGGCCTGCAAAGATAGCACACTTGTCTCTGTGATTCTACTTGGGGTTTATGAGACCTTCGTATTCGAAAAGCATTCGATGAAGGCATGGATGCAACATCTCAAAGGCGCAGAGATATTGTTCGCGCTCCGTGGCGAAGTTCAGTTCAAAAGTGATCTTGCCAGGCAGATCTTTGTGCAATTTTATAGGACAACTATAACCAAGGGCGTCGAGCTCGGCACACCTATACCAGACAAGATTGCTCGATTGTATAGATTTCTGACTTCGTTGAAGGACTATACCATGCATGGTACGTACCAACACTCGGCAATGTTTCCTTTCGCTTGGTCAGATGAGAACAACTCGTCTGCACCGATGGTCTATTGAATCCCAAAGTGCTGAGCCTTGCTAATATAGAAAGGTGTCGAACATCAAGTCGAAGTTCTGGAGAAGGCGATCACGCTCATGCAAGACGAAGAAGGATCCAGCCTCCATCGTGTCCGACATAATGAAGCTTGACGGTGAGCTGGACCTCTTCAAGTTCATGCTACAGACCCTGTGGAGATACGAGGTTGTGCGTCTGGAAGGACCTGCAGACCACGTGTTTGGGAGCTTCTACCACATCTACACAAATCCTTGGGTCACCAACATGTGGAACATACTCAGAATGTGTCGGATACGTCTGTTCAAGTTCGTACGCGCTCAAGTCACCAAGGGGCTACGATACTCACCTCCACGATTTTCGAAAGAGGAAGCACAGGTTCATCTCAATGCTTGCAAAGATGTGATCAGTTCGCAGATACTGGACATGTGCGCGTCTACACCCCAGCTCACTGGCCAAATTGCTTTTCCTCATCAAGTCAAGCAGGATCTCGATTTGCTTAGTAAAGGCATAGAGGCAGTGAACTTGCGCAACAAAATGTTCAAAATACATGCACAAGGGACATTTTTGGAGCCTTTCAAGTCAACTGGACTGGACCATCTGATTGGGCCACTTTACGAAATTGGACGAAATGATTATGGTCCAAGGTTGACACGGTGGGCTGTTGATCAGCTCTATTTCATCGCTCGAACAATTGGAACGAGGCAGGCTATAACGCTAGCAGAAGAGCTGGAAGAAAAGCTGAAGAACGAATCCAACTTTCTGGTCTGGAATGATCCTTGCCCGAATTCTGCACAGCTCATTGCGCTAGCGAAGTAGTATTGGAGCTCAAATCTTGAGGGGAATCTACTTATACTTAATCCCCCGCGCTAGTACCGTACCGCGGAGATAACAGACGTAACGTCAGCACTCTATCCGAGAGTGTATTGCTTCTAACCAACCAAAGCGCTTCGCGGAGCTGGTGAATCGGAAACAATCCTGTGCCTCGGATCGCCCCCTCTTCAGCTCAAATACATCCTATAGCTCTCGAACACGGGTCGCATTCAATTCTCTCCACCACGAAGACTTTCAAACCTGGGGGGAAATTTCAACATACAAAATCCAAGTTGTCTACCAAAAGAACAGTAAAGTTATCGTCAAGGGAAACATGACTCCCAAAAGATACCAGAAAAGATGCAAGCTGCACAAATCATAGAGGTACACTTTCTCCTGGGAGCTCATCTTCAATCATGTACCGAGTTACAAAACGCTTTGCATTGCCCAAGGACGGAAAAATCTCCATATCCACCATACAAATTTCGTGCAATAACATCTTCTGACTTCCGCAGTTCGACAAACCCTACAAAATCAACACCGTCCCCGTACCCACCAACCTCGCCCCAGAAGATCTCCTCATCCGCGTAGCCGTCGCATCCCTCTGCCACACCGATTTCATGGTCCAGCACGGCATAATGGGCACCAAGCTCCCTTGCACCGGCTCCCACGAAGTCTCCGGTACCGTTGTCGCCGTCGGCTCATCAGTACAGGATTTCAAGACCGGCGACCGCGTCATTGGTGGTATCATCTACCACCCGTGTGGAAATTGCGGCAACTGTCGCGGCCCGGAAAGCTCCACTGAGTACTGCACTAATGCCGCTTACTGCGGTGTCAAGGACGCGGACGGCTATTTCGCGGAATATGCAAGAATCGACAGCCGGTGGGCTGCCAAGCTGCCCGATAGGGTGTCTTTCTAGACAGCTGCTCCGCTCGCTTGTGCAGGGTGCACCGTCTACGAAGGTCTCGTGCTTGCTGGGCTGTGGAGAGGGGAGTGGATCGTGCTTGTGGGATCGGGAGGCGGGTTGGGTCATCTAGGCGTGCAATTCGCAAAGGCGCTTGGGCTGAATGTCGTGGGTGTCGATGCGCGAGACGAGGGGCTGGATCTAACGCGAAAAGGAGGCGCAGATCTTATTGTGGATGCGCGGAAAGGCGATGAAGCAGTGGTTGAAGACGTCAGGAAAGTAACGAATGGCGAGGGCGTGGCTGCCTGCAAATACTGCTGCTGCTACGAGTTGTGTCATCACGCGGATGCATGGGACTGTAGTTCAGGTCGCTCAGGTTAGTCTCCTTTCTCTGCTTCAGCTCATTCAGACCTGGCGACGAGAACGGTGTCTGGGTTCCACTTTTGAAATTCGAGTGCGACTCTTCGAGAACCAGATCTAATGACCAACAGCCCGATAACGTAACTATCCCCTTCCAAGAGCTGATCTTCAGAGACATACGGCTTCGTGGCTCCCTTATTTGCTCAGCGCAAGAGGCCAACGACAGGTTGCAACTTGTCACCAAGCATGATATCTCCGTCAATGCCAATGCGTTCAAAGGACTCGGAGAGCTGGAAAAGCTTATCGAGCTTGCAGCGAGCGGGAAGATGAAAGGCAAGGGCATTGTGATCATGGATCAGTCGCAGATTGACGCGGAGGGGACAGGGGTGGTTTGACTGTGAGTCTCATGGGCGTTTGCGTATTGGCGATGGAACCGATAAAAAGTTTATGCTGTGGTCTTGATTTTGTTGAAGTTGCGGCTCGAATGCATCGCTAAATACGGGTATCATACCGCCTCGCTTTCCTTTCATCGAGAATTCCCCCCATTCATCCCTTAAACTTGCAGCTATTGTGCCATTCCCTGTGTTTACAACGCCTTATGGTCTCGGCTTTACGTAAGCTAACTTCACAGTCTCCACCTCCAACGTTTCCATATCCACCAGCACAACCTGCCCAGTCTTGCTGAACTTCGGTACTCCCACAATCAGTGTTTGCTGCCCCGCCGGACCCTGGACAAACTTTGCCTGAAACTTCTCTCTGTTACCCGCAAAGTAGATGTGGGGGCATTCTTTCAGTATCAAAGGATCGTCGTCCTGAAATGGGTAGCACCACAGCGTATCCGGCGCTGTGGGCGCTATACACCGCCATCTCAACATCATCTCCATGGCATCAAGCGGCCGCACACCTTCCACGTATTTAAGCAAGTCGTCCAGTGTTTGACCAGCCGTCCCCAGTATTCTCCATCCCTCTACATCGGCTTCCCACGGGTTTGTCACCAGGTCGAGCCCCTCGAGTGTCTCGCTCGATAGCGCAGGCGGATCTTGGTAGGCTCTGCTGAGAGGGAAAAGAGCCGGGTGGAGGGGCTGTTGTGGGAGGGCAACATTCGCGGGGTCTTGTTCACCAGGGAGGACACTAACCGGCAGGGCGGGAAGGATTTCAGAAAGGAAGGCGTCGAATTTCTCGGCGGGTGTAGCGTTGTAGGAGGAGGAATCGTAGCCGTAGTTCCTCTTTGCACCTTTCCTCACGTCGAACTCTTCTCTTGAAAGAATTGGTGAAGCGTTGGAAAGCGAGTTGCCAGCTATGACAAGCCGTGTGATACTTGACGCACTGGTCTGGTCGGGTCCGCCTGCTTCTCCCGAAAGGTACTCCACCAGCAAATCCAAGGCAACATTGTCCTCTTCTTTGCCAGTCAAATCGAGGCCGGAGACTATGGCTAGTTTTCCCGCCTTTTCGCGTTTCGACATCGGATCCTTTGCGAGTGTGAGAGACGCATCCTCAGTCTCCCAGCGCTGCGGTTGCCGTGGGAGGTCGGCATATTGTGTTGCAATGACTTGGAATGAGCCGTCGGCTTGCTCGGTTCCGAGCGCGGCGAGGATACAGCCCGTTACATAGTGGGAGTTCAACGAGTTACCGGCAACGCGGAGGCGTCCAGATTCGTCTTCGAGCATCATGTCGTCTGTGCCAGATGGGCTTACGTACGTCTGGCGGGGCGGGGGAGCGGCAATCCAGTGCTGCGTGGCTGTTAGCTGTGCGTGGACTGAGAGTCGCAGCAGCGTCTTGTGTACCTCTTTCGATATATCGTCGAGCACGTTGGGCTTCATTGCCATCTCCATATACACTGTCCCTACAACCCAGCAGAGCTCGCCCTGCCGCACGTCGAGCACTCGTTCCACGTATTTCGCTTTGTCGCCAGCCAACTGGCCAAGAATTAGCTTCCCTCCTTATTTGGTCCACCCGCGCCACTTTCTGCCTGTACAGCTTTCTGTTGTGCGGTATCGTACCTCGAATGCATCCCAAGCCTCATGTGCCTTCTGCTTGACCGCCTCCTTCAATTGTGCCAATCGTACAAAGTACATGTCGGCAAACTGATGCGCGTAGTGTTTCTCGGAACCTTTCGGCAGCTCAAAGGTATGTAACGGCCTGTACGCTGAGGCATTTCGAGACGACACAGCCGCGGCGTCTTCACTGCGCAGTGATTAGCATGTATGGGCAGCTTCGTCTGCTCCAAACTCACAAGGGTGCCCCTTTCAGCAGGATGCCGTCACTTGAAGCCATCGTAGCAGTGCAGTTGTGTCAGTCAGTCACGGGTAGACGCTGACCTGTGATGCTCCCGTGTTCATCGCGGTCAGAAAGTTGGGGACGCGGAAGTCGCGTTCGCGACGCGCTTACCCGATTAGGCATCATAAGAGCGTCACCCTCGCCCGAGACGTCACCAACGCTTCTACACCTTCCGCAGCCTGTAAAGAACCGCAAGAAGAGGGGGACGAGTGGATAATTTGACGACGAGCGCTACTAATAAGATCTTGATGTGAGTCCGTCTCCGAGAGCAGGGAAAGTCGATCTGGTCGGTGAGCTCGGAAGTTTGTGGATTAGGTTCACGGTAAATGCTTCACGTTGAAATAACTGCGATATAAGGATTGACTTCCTAGTGTACGTATTAACTTCAATAAATATGACACGATGAGAGTGCGCAACGAGGTCAAACGCATACACGAGAGAGGAACGGCTTCACAAAGCTTGACCCCACTCAGATCGAACGCCACCGATTCAGCTGTCTTTCTTTGGCCTCCAATCAATTTTAAACCTCTTTGATCACCCTATCTGTACAAAATTCATTTCGATTCTCTTTGTTGGATGCCTTGTTCCTGCCTCCATGGCCAAAGACTATTCTTGTCTGGTCGCTTTCTTTGCCAGCACGACGTAGCGAGATGCAACCACATTAATTAAGGACTCGTCTTCACCATTCCTCTTTTCATCTAAACCAGCTTCTCTTACTCTATTGCTATTTGGCACTTCAAACGCTCGCTACAGTCACCTACACGCAATGATCAGCAACATTGCTATCGTGCTCCTTGCTGCGCATACCGTCGCCGGTGCCGCAATCAAGCGCAATGAGCCCACCACTTCATGCACCGACGGCCAGACTGCGAGCAGTGCTCTCGCCACTGGGTTATCTACAACAGTTCCTTTTTACTCGGCCGTCGTTCCGAGCTCTGCTCCCGTTGTCTCTTCTTACTCGGCCGTCGTCCCAAGCTCCAGTGCGAGCCTCTCATCGAGCGTCGTTCTTGAATCCTCAATTCCTACCTTGTCTTCTTATCCTGTCGGGATTCCAAGCAGCACCCCCCTCTCGAGCTTCACTGGCGATATCAGCTCCGTTGCAAGCTCCATTGCCAGCTCCGCTTCAAGTAGCTCGCTCTCTAGTAGCATATACTCCAACTCGAGCATCATCTCGTCGACCACACCTGCTTTGTCTACGCTCACCTACTCGAACACCACTTCTAGATCTGCTCTTGTTAGCACGGTTTCCTCAATCCTCCTTACTTCGAGCGCCACGCCTTCTGGCCTCGCTCTCGCCTCATCTAGCTTAACGCCCATCCCCCAATCTAGTGGATATATCGTTGGACAGCCAAGCTCTACTGTTTTTTCGAGTGGCACTTCCTTAATTGCAGTGTTACCTGTCAGTAGCAGTCCTGGTTGCATTGCCGCCTTCACTCAAACTGTCTATGTCACGGCATCGGTGCCTACAACGACCATGGAAATGTTGACAACGGTTCAAACTACCAGCACGGCAACCGTGACTTTGTCTGCTTCGTCTTCTATTCAAAAGCTGTCGAAGCTCGTTCCCACTCCTGTGCCTCAGTCTTCCGGATATCCTGTCGGCCAACAAAGCTCTGACTTGGGCAGCTCCAGCCCTGTTCCCACTATAACTGAAACTAGCGTGCTCCCGAGCGTGAGCTTCAACTCTGTTTCTATCCCTGCATCAAGTGGAACACCGGTAGACGTGCAAAATTCTGCGCCGGCCTCTGTACCGGCCTCGTCCTCAGCCACTCCTTCCTCGCCAGTTGTGCCTTCCCCATCCCTGCCAGGGTTCAGCTACCCGGCTTCCACACCGGGACAGCCGACAGCTTCTTTCTACACAGGTGCCCCTCCATTTTCCTACGGAGTGAACAACAGCACAGGCGCTTACCCTACTGGAACAACGACCTCGGCATCTCTAACCATCTCCACAGGTTATGGGCCGGTCGTGTCGACCAACATCATTTCTAACTCTGTGCCAGTTTCCACCGGAAGCTACTCGATGGCGACAAGTAGCACCCCGGTGTTGCCTTCGTCCTCGTCGGCTGTCGCACCTAGCTCCAGTGTGCTTTCAAGTCCCACCCAGGGATATCAGACAGCGGTACTATCATTGACGACTACGACTAGTCATTCTATAGTAATGGTCGTACCCACCAGTACCAATGGCCCTCAATACAAGCGGGATGTAGCCACCGTCAACCTTGCAGTTCCCGCCACTCGGTCTCTGGTGAGCAGCACTCTGAAGCCTAGCAATGCTCCCAACTCATCTTCTAAGCCTACTTCTAGCACCTTTGAGCGGATTACTAACGCGCCGAAGCCTAAATCGTCATCGAAGTCCTCCGTAGGTGACGAGGCCAAGACTATCGTGGTATCCCAAGATCCGCGCTGTCCGTATCCGTATCCAGGGATCTATTGTGGGGAGCCATCCACAACAGTGATAAGCGTCAAGGCTGCGCCGACTTTGATGCAGAGCGCGAAGAAGACTGGGTCGGTCGTCTGGTGTCCTTACTCCTACCCTGGTGGGAAGGGAGAGGCTTGTCCATAACTCTTTGATTTTTTTTGTCTTTGCTGATTTGATTCTGGGTTTCTAGAGAGAAGAAGGGACTGTCCTGGACGCAGACACTGGTTGTTGTCCTAAGTGGAAATGCCGCTGCTCCCAAGACCACAGCCTCTGCGTTGCCTACGATGCATACGGCGATCGGATTTTGCGATGGCGGGATCTGGATGGGCTGTTGGGGTGTTCGTATGACCGGTCTGTCGCACTCTTCGTTTGATGTATCTTCCTGTATCTGTATTGAAAGGAGTTTTCCTGGCCTAACACCTTTATCATGGTCGTAAAGATTATGCATGGCTTTTCAACCCGATCGTTGGTCAGATTACAGTCGAATTATTCATATAAATGTTACAGAACCAAGCACCTTGAAACTTATTACCTGATTCGATCATGTGGATCACTTTCACTGGCATATCGTCACAGGTATAAAGCTACCATGACTGGGCTACATAAATCTCCTAATCTCGATGTTGCCCGTCAGTCCATCGGCAAGCACGTCGTTTTCTATATCTGGGGCGGACGACGCTAGGTATTGGCCGGTCGGAGCTTGCCCAGCAGACGGCCGACAAAGGCCGCAAATTTGGGTTGCTGCCAGACGTTGAGACCTTTGTGGTGCTTGGCGGAAACTGGTTACAGGTCGAGCAGAGCTCACGTGTGTCGACTGTATTGAAGCGCTTGGATGGTTAGGGGTGGTGGTGGTGGTGGTGGTGGTTTGCCGCGTGGGGCTCACGGTTGAGGACGCATAACAGACCATGACGCTGGCGGTGTTGAGGTGACCAGATGGCCAGTCTAACGATTACATACGATACGTCGATCCGAGTAAATAGGTACTCGATGGTTCACAAGATAACCAGATCTTCCACCTCAGGTGTTTCCTCACCCGTTTCTGGCTTTTTAACCCAAGGGTCCCTTCTCCCGACCTTTCGAATATATGCGAAGAAATGGACTTGGCGTCTTTACTGTTTAGGCGGGAACTTCTTGCCAGCGCATTCGGCAATCAGCCGTTGCTGGACGTTGAAAGCAGTTTGCGCATAAGACACGAGATCTTGCTCTTCGCCCTTTCCATCTGGGCCACCATCGAAGACCTCGTAACTGAACCACCCTCGAAACCCCGTCCGCAGTACCGCAGTCGCTACATCAACGACGGGCAGGTATCCTCCATTGTAAGGCAGTGGCCTGAAATCATGACTCCATCGTCCCCTCGGGCGCAGACCCGACTCATCCGGTTCCTTGCTCAGCGGCTCAGGCACCTCGTATGCGTCGCTGATTTGAAGGAGATAGATCTTGTCTTTGGGTATCGTTTTCGAGAGGTCTCCCAGGCTGGCCGAAAACCTGTGGATGAGCTCAATCTTGGAAACGTCATCGAGGAGGCCGAATTCTGTGGTGGGGTCAGCCCACTCTCCGCCCGCAGTCTGGAAGGTATCGAGGCAGAGGCCGATGTTGTCGCGGTCCACGTCCTTGACGATCCGCCACACGTCTTTCCAGTCCGGCGCATGCGAGCTCCAGCACCAGTTCTCGTACGCGACCTTGAACCCGTGCGGTTCGAGCATGTCGCACAACTCCCGCAAGTCCGGCACCACCCTGTCCAGATCCAGTTCCTCGAGCGGCGTATCCGTGCTGCCGACTTGCAGCATGTCTGTCCCCGCCGCCTGCATTATGCGCACCCACCCACGCGCCCGCTCCCATGCGTCCTTGCGGCCGTCGCTGCCTTCTTTCCAGCCTTCGAAGTTGGCAAAAGGCTGCAGCATCATGACGCCGAGCTTGCGCTTGTCGCACTCTTTCTTGATGGCCTCGGCGACCGTGACAAGCTCATCGTAATTCTTCGGATCGGGAGAGTGTCCGAGGAAGGTTTCGCCGTAGGACAGGATGTCCGGGAAGGAGAGTTCGATGGCGCTGAATTTGGCGGCGGAGATGGCGTCGAGGCGATCAAGGAGGGGCGGTGGTGAGGACGGGGGCCCTAGGGAACAGGATGCGTAGCTGATGGGGATTGTGGTGAGGGAGGCGTAGTCGAGGGCCATGGCGGGGAACGTAAGGTTCGAGCTGCTGGGTTCGCCCGTGATGCAATTTTGCTCCTAGCTCGAAGGTGATTGGAGTTGGGATGGAGAACGAAAAGTCTCGGATGGGAGCTTTGGTGGGGTTCGGAAGCGCATCGGTTTCGTCGGAAGGTAGGTAGATATATACTCTAGACGTTGCATGACACAATCAATCACTAGGATCAACAAGGTGTCACCAGAAGACTGAGATGTATCCTAGTACACAGATCAAAAACTGCCATGCAAGGTGTTTGCAGCTACATTCACCGAACTCGGCTCGATATCTTTGGAAAGCTTCTTGAGGTGCCGCCAAAAGACTAGGATCTATCCTAGTACATGTATCAAGTACTGCCACGCAAAGGGTCTGCAGCTACATTCACTGAAGTCAGCTGGATATCTACAGAAAGCTTCTACTGTGTGTACCTCTTCGTTGCTCTGTGACATGGTTCGCGACACTAGTAAGGAAATCTGCGCTAACCCTCTTTACGGAAAAGTGCAATGACGGAGAAGCGCGCTGCGATTGGCTCCTTGGATAAAAGATACTCCAGACGAGAGCGGCCATGGACATGTACCCACCGCAGCGTGAACTGCTGACTACGCTTGTGTACTGGTGCCAGGCCGTAGCATCTCACTTCACCTCTCACCTCATGTACGTCGGTTGTGGTAGAACAGAGAATGGCACCCGATCCAACGTGAACGAGCGCGTCGACGATGCGGAGGCCCAGATGCCACACCGCTGCCGCCATGACCAATCAGCATCAAAGCTTACTCCGTCTTCGGGACTTTATCGATAGCGTGGCTGGCTTTTTGTACAGTCGACTCACAAAGAAGCCGACTCAATTCCGCACAACTCGCCTCTGCACCTTTGCGATAGATAGACCAGCCCAGAGACCCTTTGGCTCTGCTTGCATTTCTGTTCCTTGGTCGTCTTGAGTTTGGAGCTTCCACCAGACCACAGCCATGTCGACTGTAAGTGCAATTTGCCCCACCACGCCATCCCCGCGCAGCGCCAGTCTGACCACGCATTCAGTTCTACATTGAGAACAAGTCGGTCGGCGACTCCAAGAATTCCGAGGACTGGCGCATTCGAGGCTACAACCCCCTTACTCCTCCCGATCTGCTCCAGCACGAAATTGCGCAGACGTCCAAGTCCAAGGAGACCACCGTGCAGGCGCGCAATGAAGCCGCAGACATCGTACACGGCCGGGACGCGCAGCGGCGATTGATGGTCATCGTCGGCCCTTGCTCTATTCACGACCCCAAAGCCGCCTTGGAATACTGCGATCGCCTGCTGAAGCTGAAGGAGAAGTACAAGGACGACTTGCTCATCGTCATGCGCGCATACTTGGAAAAGCCCCGAACCACGGTGGGCTGGAAGGGCTTGATCAACGACCCGGACATCGACAACTCGTTCAAAATCAACAAGGGCTTGCGCGTGTCCCGCCAATTGTTCGTCGACCTCACGGACAAAGGCATGCCCATTGCCAGCGAGATGCTGGATACCATCTCTCCTCAATTCTTGGCCGACATGCTCAGCGTAGGTGCTATTGGCGCCAGGACGACCGAGTCGCAACTACACCGTGAGCTTGCCTCGGGTCTCTCTTTCCCCGTAGGCTTCAAGAACGGCACCGACGGCACCTTGGACGTTGCGGTCGACGCGCTAGGCTCTGTCAAGCATCCCCACCACTTCCTCTCCGTTACCAAACCCGGTGTCGTCGCCATCGTTGGTACCACCGGTAACGAGGATGCCTTTGTCATCATGCGTGGCGGAAAGAAGGGCACCAACTACGACTCCGCGAGTATCAAAGAGGCGCGCGAGAAGCTAGAGTCCAAGAACCTCAACCCGCGGTTGATGGTCGACTGCAGCCACGGAAACTCGGAGAAGAAGCACATGAACCAGATCAAGGTCGCGCATAACATCGCTGAGCAGATCGCAGCCGGAGAGACCGCCATCTCAAGTGTGATGATCGAGAGCAATATCAACGAGGGTAAAAACTGTCTTTCCAAAGTACCTCGGTCGCTCACTAACCTTCACCATAGGCAACCAGAGCGTGCCCAAGGAGGGCAGGGAAGGTCTGAAGTACGGTGTGAGCATTACGGATGCTTGCATAAGTTGGGAAGACACGGAAGGCGTTTTGGAGGGGCTCGCAACGGCGGTCGCGAAGAGGAGAGCCCAACTCGGCGTGAACGGCGCTCATTGATGCATTTGTTTCGAGACGGGTTAGCAGCAACTGAGTGGGCCGCCTCGGCGTGTCCGGGCTGGAGAAGAATTGCGATTGAGCCTTTCGCACAAAATACCTAGCATGACCCTCAGTGCTTCCGTTGTTCCATGGTAACCGTACGCTGACCCTCGGCACTCGCACAAACGGTGTCCAAATGCGGCACATGGGAGGCTTCGCACTGTTGGCTGTTGTGCGAATGTTGCAGCTGGGGCGTGGCTTCCACGCGTGTATATTGCAGGTGCATACAGCCAACGGAAACACCGACGACATTGTGACTTGCTGGCGCCCACTGCATCGTCTCACCGGAATCTGTCCACATCCCCGAACTCCTCACGCACCGTGCGGCTCACTGTTTTCGCTCGCACCCATCCACATGATGTCCTCTTCCTGTTTTCTTCCCACCACTCGACGATTGGTTGGGAAAGAGGTGGCACGGTAGGTAAGTCGCCACGCCACGCCACGACACGCATGCTTGGTGGGGATCTGCGAAGTCGGTCGCTGTGTTCCGATCTGAAGCACACAAGGCTGAGATGATCTGATGTCAGTTCGCCACACCGATGCCCCGAAGAAGCAGGGGCTATATGCGAGTGCATATCCAAACACCGTCGATGGTTACCTACCGCATTTGGGGGGTGGGGGGGGAAAGGGGGTGCGCGATCGGTCTTGAATCGACCTCACCGAAGTGTCAAAACCCGCGGTTCTTGCTGCAGGGTCTGCACCAGGGTTTCTACCTACCGTAGAGTATATTATATGTAGGCATTTTTTTTTTCTTCTTTTCTTCTTCGGCGTCCGCGAAGAGTAGGTAGGCCCTTCGGGGGCTTGGGCTCCTCTTCCCTCGATGTGCAGAGAGCCCGTGATACCCCCTGGGGACGCGGCCTCGTCGGCTTTGCAGTAGGTGGGTAGGACGGTTCGGCAACGAGCGCACGGGATTTACGAATGCATCTGGATGTGGGCAGAGCTAGATAGGTAGGTACCGTACCGTAGTGTGGCACGGTCGAGTGGTGCGCCACAGCTACGGGGATGCTCACCAGGCTCGTCCACACACCCATCTTGAATTACACTATCTACTTCATGTTGGCCATGTCAGCCTAGATAGCAGCGGGTCCCAATAGGCTTGCTCGTACAAGTACCGTCCAGACATGGCATTTCACACCCTGGCGACTCCAGACTGAACATACCATGATCGTTTGGTGAACGGCCTCGGAGCTCAACAAATTCACCTCATGCAATGCCTGCTTTTGTGGCTCAGCATACTTGGACGTCAAGTAGAGATGACGCACCGGCCAACAGTTTGGTGGTTCTGTGGTTAAAGACTTCGAGCATTCCGGTGAACGGAAAGGGGCGTAATGGTCACGTGTCTACAGTGCACATGTACGCTTCACTCCAGCATCCAAGCTGCTGTTCGAGCCACAAGTCTGCTGTAATGTCGGCCGCTGAGTGATTTCCTTGCGAGAAATTTCCAACGAAACATAATACAGGTGCTGGTGCATGCTCGGCCATCCATACAGGATGGAGTCAGCGCTGGATGCGGTGCACAAGGCAAACGCCTCAGCCCTTCGGCCATTGGCCCTGCCCGCACACGGCCTTTCCGTGGGCCTCGACTGATCCTCGCAACCGACATCCCAGCGAGACTTCTCTGGCCTGGTGTCGATGCAAACTTCCTGTCGGCTGCCCGGCGCTAGAGCTACGGGCCGTCACTCGTTCACATCCAGATCCAGCCGTTGCTCGCTAACAACGGTGTCAGAGTTCTGCTTCGCTTTTGCAGGCCAGCATCCCATGCACCTCAACGGCCGCATCGACCCATGACACAGGCTCCTGGTATTCGAGCCTCGTTGGAGTGCCGTTGCCGCCAGGACATGCAGATAGCCCTGAGCAGTCATAATCCTCTGGCCGCCTGCGCCACGGGTGGGTGATCGGGGCATCGAGAGAACGGGAGGCCTCGGTGTGCCTGCGTTGCGCCGCGGTGAAGTCGTGGGCACCCCAAATGCCACACTCGGATATCACATGGGATGTCCAAAGCGCTCCGTCGTGCCGGGAGCTTGCTTCCTGGCGCAAATCGGAGTCCATGGTATTGGGCTGAGAGGCGGAGCCAGCAAATTGCCCTGCCTACTGCACCGTGGTGATTGGCACGCAGTCTGCCCTGGGCTACCTACCACTCCGGCCGCTTTATTTCGCATCCTGTCGGGATCCCTACTTCTCGCTTCCCACGTCTCTTGTGTTCGGGTGGAATCTATCCCACGTCTTGACTCGTCCCCCCGCGTCGCGGCGGACGAGTCATTTGCCTATTTCAGCGTGAGATGGATGGATGTACCGTGAGTGCTGCTGTGGCTGCTCCCGTGTCATCGCCTCGGCTTGCGTTGATCAGTCGTGGTAGGCTGCAGCTGCATTCGCTCTGTGAGTCCGAGTCCGCAGCCCATGCGCGGTCGCGCTGGGCCTTTACCGACCAAAGTCCACCGCGGTCTTCCCCCGAGGCTCAAGTCAGTCGGCCTCGTGGTGTTGCCTTCCATCCCGCATTGTGGCGCTGATGCGGATTCCAACGAACGGGTGCACACATTGGTGTGGGAATCAACCTTGCCTGGTCATTCCAGCACAGGCCTTGCTCTCTTAACTTCTCTTTTCTTCATAGTATGAGCACGAGCTCCTTGTTGAGAGATATCGCTGCTTTCTCATATATCATTGCGACTGGTCGCAACTGACCTTCCTCCCTCCCTCCCACTCACTCACCACGTTGCAGCCGGTTTCGACTCTGGGGTCTACGCACATTAGCTCAATGCTTTTGACGTTGGCGTGACGAGTCGCCCATTCATCATCGTTTGCAGCAACAGCTTCTTCTTCACCTCGTTCCGTCTCCCGACTCACATGCTGCCGCATAGCCTCCCGTCACACGACGACCAGGGCCATGTCCCCGGAATCACGAGACTCTGAGTTCGACCTGGAGAGGTTCCAGGCGCGCACCCAACATACCGGTCGGGACCCATCGCCCGACGGGTCGGCAAACGAGCGTGCTGCGACTGACTTGGCAGCTTTGGGGGCGGCCTTCTGGGGTCGAAGGGAATCCGACTCGCGCCCTGACTCTCTTGATCTCAGCGAGGGAGAAGAGATCGCTCGGGATGGCGTTCAGATGATGGAACGAGCCGAGTTGCTGTCCGATGCAGACGCCGCGGTGGCCGGGGATGCGGTGCTTCGCCCATCGCCTGCAACGCCAACTCCGACACAACCCAACTACGGATCCTACATTCAGCCTTCCGACATGATCCAAGTTCGCGAGATAAGGGGTCGAAGGAATCGAAGAGCACGCAGGCCCCGCCGAGGTGAGACTTCTGTTCGCCGCAATGAATGTTTACGCGAGAGCGCACTGCTCTGCCGATCCTGGCTGTTGGGTCGTCGTATACTCTGACAAGCTGCGGTCGTCCGCGTTTGCTTCCCTCGTTACAATGCTTCTTAGAAGCCTGTCACCTTGGCTCCGGTCCTAGAAGTGACTTCTATGATCCTTTGCCGAGAGCAACAGCCGCGTGGACAGCGGACATGGCGCTTCGAATCTATTCAACAAGACTGCTGCTGCTGACTCCTCGCCCTTACTCATTCCGATCCCTGCTCATGGCACAATCGCTAACGGCATCAGGCCCAGGATCGCACAGCTCCACTGGCACGGTAGAGCGGGATCGACGAGCATCCGACACTTCGAACGACGACGGCGGTCAGGACGTGGCCAAGGCTCCCGATGAAAGAGGTCGCAGCACGACGCCCACACCCTACTCTCCGCAGAGCTACACGCCCTCTCACCATTCTCAGCAGACGGAAGAAGAGCATGGCGAAGGTCGGGGCCCTCTGTCATCAAACCCTTGGTCAGCCAACTTCCCGTACAACGCGCAACAGCGCGAGAGGACCGAAGCGATCGACGACGTCGACATCCATTTCCCGGTTGACCAGCAGCCGCGGGCAGAACACGCGTACCGCGAGGAGGAAGTACGTTCTAGGGGGCAGGGTCCTGGTCCGTGATGGGGAAGCACGAACGAGGCCTTGCCAGACCAGAAAGAAAAAAAATAAAAGATAAAAAAATTTCCCACCGTCCATCTCAAACTCCATTCGATCCTTCATGTGCTATGCGTTCTTTTTTTTCGGCCTCGACCCGCAACTACATCGGACCACCCTCTCTCCTGGCGCGGATGCACTCGCGGCGCCGTTTCCTACGTGCAAGCTGCCCACGACTTTCTCCGTTGCGTAGGTAGTGAGTGCACCTTGCTCATATCTCTTGATGCTACTCCAACTCGTCATGCTCCCGTGATAGCTTGCGGTTTTGCTGACCTGATGCCTACTTCACCGGTCGCGATGCAGGCTCCAATGCGGCCTGCAGGTAGGTGCATTTCCGCCAAGTACGATACCTAGACTAGGTACCGTAGACGTAGCAGCCATTCGCTCGGTCTGCACGTAAGAAGGACGTCGGAAGCTCAAACGTCTTCCGGCACGAGCAGCGACGGCTAATCAAATAAGTCGGCACCCCGGGAGGAGGCTCTCGAAAGCGTGATGCGCTGGCGATAGGTAGGTACGTTGGCGGGGTGTGCAGATGACACGGCGCCGCTGGCCCGACCAGCCTAGGTAGGCACCTACCTATCTACCTAGTACCTATCTACCTCGTAGGTACCTATCTACCTAGTACCCATCTACCTAATACCTATCTACCTCGTACCTGTCTACCTAGTGTTACGTACCAGATAACAACGTGGGACTCGGGCGCTTATAAAGGTGTGATGAAGCGACGACAGGGTTACGAACGTAATAAAGAGACGCCAAGTAACTTAGATTAGGTCACGTAATGTGCTTAGTTACTTAGTAGCACTAAGCAGTAGAGCTAGTTACGTAAAGTGCTTAGTTACTTAGTAGCACTAAGCAGCGGAGCAGCTTTAGTATATAAGAACGTAAAGATAGGCTCTCTATACTTATATTTAATCTATTTATTAATCTATTATTTAGATTCTAGTAGACTAAATTATTAACTTATTATATTTTGTAAGATACTATTATATTAATAAGACTTTCTACCTTCTATAAGTACTCTTGCCTAAGAACTAACTTTAACCCTTTAAGACTAGCTACTTTTTTAGATTTAATATCTTAAACACTCTTAATATAAGTACTTTATAAACTCTTACCTCTTCTATAGCTTTAGGTGCTACTAAGATTACTTTTATAAAAGATAGTAGTAAGGCGTATAAACCTAATCTCTACTTTAGCGAATAATTTTAAACTAACGTCTAAATTCTCTAGTTAGACTTTTACTTCTTTAACTTAGACAAACCCTTTAAAGATAAAAAGAAGGTTATCTTTATAGCGATATATATATAAGGAGATATAGGATTATAGATCTATCTTTACCTTAAAAAGTATCTAGGAATAGACCATAATAATAATAATAACAATTACGCAAATAAGCACGCTAATATAGTTAATATTATTAAGGATTATAATAACTTTAAGAAATACTTTAAATAACTTTTTAAAATTACTAACAAAGACTCTATTATAAAAGTAAAGATTTAGACTATAACTTAGAAATAATTAGTAGCTAAGTATATAGCTAAGTTCTATAGATACGCTATATAACTTAACTAGGATAATAAATCTCTTTAGAACATATATAAATAAGGACTTAAATAGAAACTATGCAAAGAACTCTTATATAGTAGTGCACAAATTGCTAACCTTAAAAAACTATATAAAGAAACTATTAGAATTAATAAAGAGTAGTTTTTACTGTAATAAAAGCTTTACTAAAACCCTAAAGTAATAAGCTTTAGACAACTAGCAAAAGTAGTTTATAAGAACCCTATTAGAATTGTCTAAAAGTAACAGTTAAGAAACTACTAGAGATACAAACTAATAGAAGATGTCTAGTTTAACTATATAGATAAAGAAAAAAGAGGAAGGATAGGCCTTAAGTAGCCTAATAAACGCGTCTCTAATAGAAGTTAACAACTAATAACTAAGACCTATAAATACTTTATATATAGTAAACTAGGCTATATAGCTAGAAACTATAGATTAAAGAACAAAGTCTATTAAACTAAGTTAAATGTACTAACTATTAAGGACTAAGAACCTAATAAAGAATAGAAAGTTATTATAACACTATTTAGTTACTAACGCGTTACGCTAGAATAAAGTAAGTGATTAGATTTACCTAACTTATAATTATATAAAGATCTAGAAGACAACTCTAACGTATACTATAATGTAAAAGACGTAGAAGAGATACTAAGATCTCCTACTCCTCACCTATAAAGTAGGTAGGAAGAAAACAACCCTATATCACCTAAGTATAAACTAAATATTTAGGACTATATAGAACCCTACTAAGCACTAAAAGAAATGCAACCTTATAAAAATAAGAAGTTAGACTACGTACTAAAGTACTACCTAGACCACTAAAATCCTACACACTAATTCTATATATAGATATATTACAAAGAACTAACATGCGTACAATATAAGGTAGAAAAAGAGAAGAATAAGAAATAATCTAGAAAAAAACTACGCTGTAGATAGATATAAATAGACTACTTTATTATAGCTTATAACAAACACCTCTAGAATAAATAATAAATAAAATACTTTCCTTACCTTACGCTAAAGGGTAATAAATGCTGTAATATACTTATTAATAGAGACTATATATAACTATACTAGTATACGTGTCTAAACTAAGACTATAAATACTACTATATAGCTAAATATTTAGACAGCTTTGTAAACTACCCTACGTAAGAAGTAATAATAGAACTACTAATTTAACTAGTATATAGGAATAGTGAAAACTGTAGGAGGAAAAACAGAAAAATATCTTTATAGGAAGAAGAAGAAGACAATCTATATAAGCTATGTACTTAAGAATAATAATAGAAGTAGATACTTAGAAACGTATACTAGGCACTTAAACTTAACTATAACTTATATAAATAGATGTCTTTTTTAGGCCTAGACTTAGATAAGAAAACGCCTTTATTAAATTAAATACTATAGTAAGTATAGTATTAGTTAAGCTACTAGTATAGCTTAAAGGAATATAGGCTTAAGCTTTTATAGACTTAAGAGTAGGAAAGAACTTTATATCTTATTAGATAGTAAGACAAGTAGGACTTATAATATTAGAGAAAAAAGTACTCTATATTATCTATATTGCGAATAGATCCCTAATACCTAAGACACCTTAAATATACTAAAAGGTTACTACTACAATAATAGTCTAAAGATATAGTAAGGAACTTACCTTAGATATTTTACTAGGATCTAAGTATAAGTTAGTCTTAGGATTACCTTAGTTAATAATACACAACTTGTAGATTAACTAGGGTATAAAGAAAATATTATTTAAACGCTATAATTATACATTATAAGCAAAGCCTACGTATTAACTAAAAATAATAGTAGATAAGGGAGTTATTAACAATATAATACTATAATAGATAGTTAAAAAACAGAAGTATACCTTAGTAGACGCTAGCAGGAACCACTAGATTAAGAAGCGCGAGAAAGAGGACAATAGCACACCCTTTACCTTACTAAGAGAGTATAGGAAATAAATATATATGTTTATAGAAAAAGAAGGAAAAGCAAACCTACTAGAATATTAACCCTAGGATCTTATAATAGACCTAGAAGAAGGGAAGACGCTACCCTTTAGACTACTATATAGTAAAATAGAAGAAGAACTCCTTAAAGAATATAATTTTATTAAGATAAATCTTAAAAAAGGATATATATAACTATTAAAATTACTAGTAGTAAGCCCTTTTATATTTGTTAAGAAAAAGGATAGATTAGATAGACTATGTGTTAACTACTAATAACTTAATAATATAATAATAAAGAACTAATATCTACTACTAAATATTATAGAGTTACGAGATTAACTATCTTAAGCTAAGATATTTATAATAATAGATTTAAGAGACAGTTACTACCTTATACAAATTAAGAAAGGTAAAGAATAGAAAATAGCATTTTAATTACGCTATAGACTATTTAAGTATAAAGTTATACTATTTAGACTTATAAATGCACTAGCAGCTTTTATAGCACTTATTAATAACATACTCTATAAATATCTAGACATATTTGTTATTGCGTATATAGACAATATCCTCATCTTTTTTAAAAATAAATTAGACCACACTAAGCATATATAGACAGTACTAGAAGCACTAGACAAAGTATACCTTCGTATTAAACTTAAGAAATGTAAGTTTAACGTTAAATAACTTAAATTCCTAGAACATATTATTACTATAGAAGGAATTAAGATAGCACTAAGTAAAGTTAAATATATTAAGAACTAGCTAATACTAAAGATAGCCAAGAATATCCAAGAATTTTTAGAATTCTATAGATTTAATTAACAATTCATCTAAAATTACGTAAAGGTTATAATACCTTTAATAAATCTTATAAAGAAAGATATACCCTTTAAATAGATAGATAAGTATAGAATGTTATTCTAACTCCTTAAAACAGTATGTATTATAGAACCTATCCTTATTTATTTTAGAAGCGATAAACCACTACGCTTTAAAATAGACGCTAGCGATCTTACGCTAAGCGCCTACGCTAAATAAGAATATAATAGTAAATAGTATCTAATTGCCTATTACTTATACAAATTTAATAACGCTAAAACATAATATAATATATATAATAAAGAACTCTACGCTATTATTAAACCTTTAAAGCACTAGAGGATTTATGCGCTTAGTTACTTAACGCTAAAAATCTATATAGATTATAAGAACCTTCTAAGGTTCACAACAACAAAAGAACTTACGCTATAATAATAAAGATAGTTGCAAACTATAAGGTAGTATAAGTTTAAAATTATCTATGTAGCTAGAAAAGAAAATAGCAGAGTAGATGCTCTTAGCTAACAAAGTAATTTAGTAGAAGAAAAAGTAAAAACCTTCTCTATAATCCTTTGCAAAGCCAAAGATAGATCTCTAGAGCTAATAGCAGAACTAAATTAACTTTTAGTAATTAACTAAGAAGTTCTAGAACATTTATAGACTAAGATTATCTAACAATACCACAATAACCCTATATACGGACACCTAGGTATCACAAAAACAATAGAACTTATCTAAAGGAATTATACCTTTAAAGGAATTAAGAAAGCTATAATAACTTATATCTATAAATATATAGAATGCTAAAGAAACAAATATAGCACATATCTTAAATATAGAGAGATGTAAGTAATTAGAATACTAATAGCACTATAGGAAGATATTACTATAGATTTTGTTATAGGAATTCTAAACTCTAAGGATTTAACAACAGGAATTAAATACAATAGTATACTAGTAGTAGTCTACTAACTAACTAAGTATATTAAGCTTATTCTATGTCTTAAAAGAATAATAGTAAAGGAACTTACTTTTCTTATCCTAGACTAACTAATTAGATATCACAGAATCCTAAAAATAATTATTAGTAACAGAGACAAGCTCTTTACGTTAAATTATTAGATAACGCTTATAGCCCTACTTAGAACAAAATAAAAGCTATTAACAGCTTACTATCTATAAACAGACGGACAGACAGAGTGTATAAACTAAACTATAGAAACGTACCTACGCATCTACTACAACAGTTAGAAGAATAACTAGGTTTTATTACTATTTATAGCACAGTTAGCCTATAATAATAAAGTATTAGTAGTATTAGGACATACACTATTCTATATAAACTATAGAAGACACCCATATCTCTTTAATTAACAATTTCCTACGATAATTAAAGCAAAAGAAGCTATAGATATAGTAGAAAATATAAAAAAAATACACTAATAACTCTAAAAGAATCTTAAGAAAGCTTAGCAGCAATTAATTTTATACTAAAACTAAAAACGAAAAATAGCACCTTAGCTAAAGAAGGGGGATAAAGTATATCTACTTATAAAGAACCTTTAAACTTAGAAGAAGAAATATAAGAAACTAAATTATATTAAAGTTAGACTATTTTATATTTCTAAGCAAATATTACTAGTAAACTATAAGTTAGAACTACCGCTAGATGCAAAGATACACCTAGTATTCTATATATTACTACTAGAACTAGCAGACCCTAATACACTAGTTAAAACCACCTTCTACTACTAGACTAAGGAAGAAAACAAATTTAAGGTTAAAAGAATTCTAGAATATAATTAGTATAACAACGTGTATCTTATTAAGTGGAAAGGTTACCTATACAGTAAAAACACTTAGGAACTAAAGAACTACCTAGGAAACTATTAATAAAAAATTAAAGAATTCTATTAATAGACTTACCTAAGATAGTAACACTAAGGAATTGTTCTAGAACTCTAGAGGTAGGTTGTCTATTATAGACTATATAGACGTGCTAAGTTTAGCTAGACTAGTAGGCTAAGTAGAATAGGCTAGGTCCTTTTCTAACTCTAACTCTATTAGCGCAGTACTTTCTACTACGATAACCTCGCTAGTACGCTTTTTATTCTGCGCTAATTATTTTAATAACTAATCCTCTTTTGCGCGCGCTATGCGTAGGGCTTTAAATACTACGTTCTATTCTTTTTGCGCCTCTAATATTTGCGCCTCTAATTTCTTCTTCTTAGTAATTAACTGTAAGAACTTATTCCTAGTAATAGTGTTAAGATCTAAAGGCTAGGCCTTCTGGGATCTTTATATGTATCTATATTTGTTGTTTAAGTGACACTGCACAAAAGGTTACGTAATTAGATTAGTGTAATTAGAGCGCTAAAATAACTAATTAGACTAAGCACTTAATATACTAAGTAACTAATTAGTGCTTAATTAGTTTAATTAGAGCGATTAGTCTACTAATTACTTAAAGTATATAGGAACGTAAGGATAGGCTCTCTATACTTATATTTAATCTATTTATTAATCTATTGTTTAGATTCTAGCAGACTAAATTATTAACTCGTTACACTTCGCAAGATACTATTATATTAATAAGACCTTTTACCTTCTGTAAGTACTCTTGCCTAAGAACTAACCTTAATCCTTTAGGACTAGCTACCCTTTTAGATTTAATATCTTAAACACCCTTAACATAAGTACTATATAAACTCCTACCTCTTCTACAGCTTTAGGTGCTGCTAAGATTACTTCTATAAAGGATAGTAGTAAGGCGTATAAACTTAATCTCTACTTTAGCAAATAATCTTAAACTAATGTCTAGATTCTCTAATTAGACCTCTACTTCTTTAACTTAGATAAACTTCTTAAAGACAAAAAGAAGGTTATCTTTATAGTAATATATATGCGAGGAGATGTAGGATTATAGATCTATTTTTACCTTAAAAAGTACCTAAGAATAGACTACAATAATAATAATAATAATTACGTGAATAAGCACGCTAATATAGTTAATATTATTAAAGATTATAATAACTTTAAGAAATGCCTTAAATAACTCTTTAGAATTACTAATAAGGACTCTATTGCAAAAGCAAAGATTTAGACTATAACTTAGAAATAATTAATAGCTAAGTATATAGGTAAGTTTTATAGATACGCTGTGCAGCTTAACTAGGATAATAAGTCTCTTTAGAACATATATAAATAAGGACTTAAATAGAAACTATATAAGGAACTCTTACGTAGTAGTGCACAAATTGCTAACTTTAAAGAACTATATAAAGAAACTATTAGAATTAATAAAGAGTAGTTTTTACTGTAATAGGAGCTTTACTAAAACCCTAGAGTAATAAGCTTTAGATAACTAGTAAAAGTGGTTTATAAGAACCTTATTAGAATTGTCTAAAAGTAACAGCTAAGGAACTACTAGAGATATAAACTAATAGAAGATGTCTAGTTTAACTACTTAGGTAAAGGAAAAGGAGGAAGAATAGGCCCTAAGTAGCCTAATAAACGCGTCTCTAATAGAAGTTAATAACTAATAACTAAGACCTATAAATACTTTACATGTAGTAAACTAGGCTATATAGCTAGGAACTATAGATTAAAGAACAAAGTCTATTAAACTAAGTTAAATATACTAACTATTAAGGACTAAGAACCTAATAAGGAATAAGAAGTTATTATAACGCTATTTAGTTACTAACGCGTTACACTAGAGTAAAGTAAGTAATTAGATTTACCTAACTTATAACTATATAAAGATCTAGAAGATAACTCTAACGTATACTATAACGCAGAAGATATAGAAGAGATACTAAGATCTCCTACTTCTTACCTATAAAGTAGGCAGGAAGAAGATAACCCTATATTACCTAAGTATAAACTAAATATTTAGGACTATATAGAATCCTACTAGGCACTAAAAGGAATGTAACTCTATAAAAATAAGAAGTTAGACTATATACTAAAGTACTACCTAAACTACTAAAATCCTACACACTAATTCTATATGTGGACGTATTGCGAAGAACTAACATGTATATAATATAAAGTGGAAAAGGAGGAGAATAAGAAATAATCTAGAAAGAAACTGCGCTATAGATAAATATAGATAGACTACTCTATTATAGCTTATAACAAACACCTCTAGAATAAATAATAAGTAAAATACTTTCTTTACTTTACGCTAAAGGGCAACAAATGCTGTAATATACTTATTAATAGAGACTATATATAACTATACTAGTACACGTGTCTAAACTAAGACTATAAATACTACTATATAGCTAAGTATTTAAACAGCTTTGTAAACTGCCCTATATAAGAAGTAATAACAGAGCTACTAATTTAACTAGTATATAGAAATAGTAAAGACCGCAGGAGGAAAAACAGAAAAACATTCTTATAAGAAGAAGAAGAAAATAATCTATATAAGCTATATACTTAAAAATAATAATAGAAGCAGATGCTTAGAAACGTATACTAGGCACTAGAACTTAACTACAACCTACATAAATAGATGTTTTTTTTAGGCCTAAACTTAGATAAGAAAATATCTTTATTAAATTAAATACTATAGTAAGCATAGTATTAGTTAAGCTACTAGTATAGCTTAAAGGAATATAGGCTTAAGCTCTTATAGACTTAAGAGTAGGAAAGAACTTTATATCTTATTAGATAGTAAGACGAGCAGGACTTATAATATTAGAGAAAGAAGTACCCTATATTGTCTATATCACAAATAGATCCCTAATGCCTAAAATACCTTAGATATACTAGGAGGTTACTACTATAATAACAGTCTAAGGATATAGAGAGAAACTTACCTTGGATATCTTACTAGGATCTAAGCATAAGTTAGTCTTAGGATTACTTTAGTTAATAATACATAACTTATAGATTAACTAGAGTACAAAGAAAATATTATTTAAACGCTATAATTGTGTATTATAAGTAAAGCCTACGTATTAACTAAAAATAATAGTAGATAAGGGAGTTATTAATAATATAATACTGTAATAGATAGTTAAAAAATAGAAGTATACCTTAGTAGACGCTAGTAGGAACTACTAGGTTAAGAAGTGTAAGAAGGAGGACAATAGTATACCTCTCACCTTACTAAGAGAGTACAGGAAATAGACACACATGTTTATAGAAAAGGAAGGAAAAGCAAATCTACTAGAATATTAACCCTAGGATCTTATAATAGACCTAGAAGAGGGGAAGATGCCACTCTTTAGACTACTATATAGTAAGATAAGAGAAGAACTCTTTAAAGAACGTGATTTTATTAAGACAAACCTTAAAAAAGGATATATATAACTATTAAAGTTACTAGCAGTAAGCCCTTTTATATTTGTTAAGAAAAAGGATAAATTAGATAGACTATACGTTAACTACTAATAACTTAATAATATAATAATAAAGAACTAATATCTACTACTAAATATTATAGAGTTACAAGATTAATTATCTTAAGCTAAGATATTTATAATAATAGATCTAAGAGACAGTTACCACCTTATATAAATTAAAAAGGGTAAAGAATAGAAAACAGCGTTTTAATTACGCTATAGACTATTTAAATATAAAGTTATGCCTTTTAGACTTATAAACGCACTAGTAGCTTTTATAGCACTTATTAACAACGTACTTTATAAACATCTAGACATATTTATTATTATGTATATAGATAATATCCTTGTCTTTTCTAAAAATAAATTAGACTATACTAAGCATATATAGATAGTACTAAAAGCACTAGACAAAGTATACCTTTATATTAAACTTAAGAAATATAAGTTTAACGTTAAATAACTTAAATTCCTAGGACATATTATTACTATAGAAGGAATTAAGATAGCACTAAGTAAAGTTAAATGCATTAAGAACTAGCTAATACTAAAGATCGCTAAGAATATTTAAGAATTCTTAGAATTCTGTAGATTTAACTAATAATTTATCTAAGATTACGCAAAAGTTATAATACCTTTAATAAATCTTATAAAGAAGGACGTACCCTTTAAATAGATAAATAAGTGCAGAATGTTATTCCAACTCCTTAAGATAGCATGTATTATAGAACCTGTCCTTATTTATTTTAGAAGTAATAAACTACTACGCTTTAAAACAGACGCTAGTAATCTTACACTAGGCGCCTACACTAAATAAGAACGTAATAGTAAATAGCACCTAATTGCCTATTACTTATGCAAATTTAATGGCGCTAAAACACAATATAATATATATAATAAAGAACGCTATGCTATTGTTAAAGCCTTAAAGCACTAGAGGATTTATACGCTTAGTTACTTAACGCTAGAAATCTATATAGATTATAAGAACCTTCTAAGGTTTACAATAACAAAAGAACTTACGCTATAATAATAAAGATAGTTGTAAACTACTAAGTAGTATAAGTTTAAAATTATCTATATAGCTAGGAAAGAAAATAGCAGAGTAAACGCTCTTAGCTAATAAAGTGATCTAGTAAAAGAAAAAAGTAAAAACCTTCTTTATAATCCTTTATAAAGCCAAAGATAGATTTCTAGAACTAATAGCAGAACTAAATTAACTTTTAGTAGTTAACTAAGAAGTTCTAGAACATCTATAGACTAAGATTATCTAATAATACCACAATAACTCTATGTACGGACACCTAGGCATCACAAAAATAATAAAACTTATCTAAAGGAATTACACCTTTAAAGGAATTAAGGAAGCTATAATAACTTACATCCGCAAATATGCAGAATACTAAAGAAATAAACATAGTATATATTTTAAATATAGAGAGATATAAGCAATTAGAATACTAATAGCAGTATAGGAAGACATCGCTATAGATTTTATTATAGGAATTCTAAACTCTAAGAATCTAATAACAGGAGTTAAATATAATAGTATACTAGTAATAGTCTACTAACTAACTAAGTATATTAAGCTTATTCTATGCCTTAAAAGAATAACAGTAAAGAAACTCGCTTTTCTTATTCTAGACTAACTAATTAGACACTACAGAATCCTAAAAATAATTATTAGTAATAGAGACAAGCTCTTTACATTAAATTACTAGATAACGCTTATAGCACTACTTAGAACAAAACAAAAGCTATTAATAGCTTACTATCTATAAATAGATAGATAGATAGAACGTATAAACCAAACTATAGAAACGTACCTACGTATCTACTATAACAGTTAGAAGAATAACTAGGTTTTATTACTACCTATAGTATAGTTAGCCTATAATAACAAAGTATTAGTAGTATTAGAACATACACTATTCTATTTAAACTATAGAAAACACTTACATCTCTTTAATTAATAATTTCCTACGACAATTAAAGTAAAAGAAGCTATAGATATAACAGAAAATATAAAAAAAATACACTAACAACTCTAAGAGAATCTTAAGAAAGCTTAGCAGCAATTAATTTTATACTAAAATTAAAAATAAAAAATAGCACCTTAGCTAAAGAAGGGGGATAAAGTATATCTACTTATAAAGAACCTTTAAACTTAGAAGAAAAAACACAAGAAACTAGATTATATTAAGGTTAGACTATTTTACATTTCTAAGTAAATATTACTAGTAAACTATAAGTTAGAACTACTGCTAGATGCAAAGATACACCTAGTATTCCACGTATTACTACTAGAACTAGTAGACCCTAATACACTAGTTAGAACTGCCTTCTACCACAGAACTAAGGAAGAAAATAAATTTAAGGTTAAAAGAATTCTAGAATATAATTAGTATAGTAACGTGTATCTTATTAAGTGGAAAAGTTACCCACAAAGCGAAAACACTTAGGAACTAAAGAACTACCTAGGAAACTGTTAACAAAAGATTAGAGAATTCTACTAACAACCTATATAGTATAATAACATTTGTACCTAAGATAGTAAAGGCACTAGATTATCCTAGAATTCTAATAGGAAATCCTTAAAAGCGCTCTATATTATAGGGGACAAGAAGGGACCTAAAGGAGTCTTATTAACTACTAGATTAATAGCCTTATAAGATTTAGCCTCCTTAATATTCTTCTCTTTAACTACTATTACATCTTTAGCACGCTTATCTAGTAAGTCTATTTACTAACGCAACTAATCTTTATATATATATATAACCTGTAATTTCTCTAACGCCTCCTTATAGGCCTTAAATATAGCCTTCTACGTTTCTCTTAACTCTTTTATCTATATACTATTGGTTTGGCTCAATCTGCAATTAAGCATTTAAGGGTTAATAGTATACTATTGTGCAAAGGGTAAGAAGTAGGTTTAATTAATTACGTCTGGTCTATCGTACAAAGGGGCACTAAGGGCTTTATAAAGTCTCTACCTCTTAGCGCTAACCTAAGTAGTGGGTCCTTATGCGGGTCCCTATAGGTAGGTAGGCCCCTATTTCACTTAGTGCTATTTGTACGATAAACTATACAGACACTAGTAACTTTTCTTTTATGTAATAGCTTATATCTATTATACACTTTCCCTTTCCTATCCTTCTCTATCTATATAGTTAGCCTTCCCCTATTAGAATAGGTTGTAAGGTAGGTGTAGTGTCGCTGTGTAGTAGAGGTCCTATTTACACCTACTCTTATGTAAATAAGTAGTAATAGCTAACCTACTTAGTTCTTACCCTACCCTTTTATATAGTAGTAGAGTCGTATCGCATAATAAGGCTCTTTCTAGGCATGTGTTTTATACGTAAATAGAAAGTAGGGTGTTAAGTAATATAATGCTTAGCACTAGGTCTTAGTAAGTAGGTATAGAAGGATCGCTCCTAGTTATACAATAAAGGTATATAGTAGAAGTAAAGTATAAGGTAGCCTTCTATACTTCTTCTTTATTACTCTATTAGTCTTATTTATCTTCCTCCTCTTTTATGTGATAGTCTTCTTCCTCTAGCTCTCCTTTAAAGTTAAGGATATATACTTATATATTTATAGTAGAGGGTTTATATTTGTAGAAGTTAGCGTATAATAATATATATTACTTTCTAGCTTACTAGGTATCCCTTAGTAAATAGTTAGTAGACTAGCATCCTTCTTTATAGTATATAAAGTATTTCTACTTTATATAAGAGCTTAAACTTCTAAAGTTACCTCTTTTTTTTAGTCTAAAGGTTAATCTGCCTCTAGAGGGGCTAGATCCTCTTATACGATTAGAATTATTATATTATTAATTAGTATAGTACACCTCTTTACTATTTTAAAGGAACTATAACTTCTTCCTATCTTTAGCAACTTAGAGTAATGCACAAAGGTCGCTAAGTAAGCCTTTTACTATATTTTTAGGGTTAAATATAGCTTATTTAAGGTTAAAATAGCTATAGCATACTTATATAATAGTAGTGTATAGTTATAATTTACTACTAAAGCCTTATCTAAAAGCCCCTTAGGCTAAGGTAAGCTTATTAATTATTACTTCTAGAGCCTTATGCAATATAGTAGCTAGATTATCCCTTTTATAGCGTTTAAAGGTAAAAGTAGTCTAGTCTATCTAGTACTAATTATAATTAACACTAGTGTTAAAGTGCCTATTTAGTCTGTTGTACAATTTATCCTATAGAAGTCCTAGTCTAATATTGTGTAAGTAGTAGGTACTTACACGATTAGAAAGGATTCCTAAGAAGATGTTTATATACTAGTCTTATAGTATGCCTAGCCTATAGTATAGTTTTCTAAAGACTTTTACCTTATCTGCTAAGATATTATATAGCCTACTAGTGTAGTTATTCTCTTTACTCTAAGCCTTCTAAAAGAGAATAATCTTGTCTAGCTAGATATAAGCATAATCTCTTAGTTATTAAGGAGACTAGGAGTGTCTAGCCTCTTTATACGATGTAGTTTATTAGGTAAAAGTAGTCTAGGTTTTAGGCTACTACTATTAGTGTAGCTTTATATATAGTGTCTCTGTCCTCGCATGTATAGGGATAGGCCCTAGCTGTGCTCTATATATATATATATTACCTATAGATAGTGTAGGTTATATTATTAGGATTATACAAAGCAGTTTAGGTTGCGGTTATAGAGTTATTATATAAAGAGTCTGTAGCTTATAGTTAAGCTGTAATAGTTTAAAGAGTTTCTTTATATAGGTGTCCTTTATTATAGAATTAGTAGTAATAAAGCCTTCTTTTATAAAAAAAGTAATAAGCTCTCTTCTTACTACATAACTAATCTTATTAAAAGTTCTCTTCTTCTAGTTGTTAAAATCTTTAGTAAAAGAAGAGATTACCTCTTTACCTTTAAGACTACTTACGCGATATTACGCAATTATGTACACTATATAAGTGTTTAGCTGTTTTAAAGAAGGGGGTAGGTGGCTGTGTAAATCTACTCTATTTACCTAGTACTTTTGTGCGATCTCTCCTCTTAAAGTAATAGCCTTAATATTTATTACTTCTTCTACTTATTAAAGCTATATTACTTTAGCTTTATCTTTCTACTAAGGAGGCAGTATTAATTCTTACGTAACATCCTTAGGTTATAGTTCCTCTAGGAAGTCTCCTAGTCTTAAGGCTATATTATTATTATCTTTCTTAGTTATGCGACGTGTCTGCGTTTAGTTATTACTAGTTTAATTATGCGACGTGTTTACGTTTAGTTGTCGCTAGTTTAATTATACAACGTGTTTTTTAGAGTTATAAATGTGCTTACTATCTCCTTTCTTTTCTATAGAATAGCTTAGACTAGATTATACAACTTTTTACAAATGTGCGCGCTTTGTTTCTACTTATTATATAATCTAAAATTTAATCTCTAGTAAAGGTATTATCTCCTTTCTTTTCTATAGAATAGCTTAGACTAGATCGTGCGACTCTTTACAGATATACGCGCTTTGTTTCTGCTTATTGTATAATCTAAAATTTAATCTCTAGTAAAGGTAACAATACAGAGCCTACGCATCTAGCTTATAGGGCGCTCTGTCTTTAGACCTTGCTAGTTTACAGTTAATTAGAATTAACCACTAATTAGTGTTAGTTTAGCTTAATCTACAATTAAGTATTTAAGGGTTAATAGTATACTATTGTGCAAAGGGTAAGAAGTAGGTTCAATTAATTACGTCTAGTCTATTGTACAAAGGGGCACTAAGGGCTTTATAAAGTCTCTGCCTCTTAGCGCTAACCTAAGTAGTGGGTCCTTGTGCGGGTCCCTATAGGTAGGTAGGCCCCTATTTCACTTAGTGCTATTTGTACAATAAACTGTACAGACATATACGCAATTTCTCTTTCTTTGCTAATAAACGCTTAAACTTAGACTCTAAAACGCGTATATCGTAATATTAACCTTAACAAATATATTCTCTACATCTTCTAGACTAAACGTGAACTTTATAAACATAGTTATATTTTGTATATATTAAGTATTTCTTAACTATAACTTCGCTAAAGGAGTTAATAAAATTAGTTAAGTAATAGTAATAAGTAGTGCTAGACTTAGAAAGTTATTAGAGTATAATATAAGTAAGCTAACGCTACTTATAACGTAGGGCAAGCTTTAGTTATAACTACGTACAAGATATAGTTATATAATTTAAGGATAAATCCTAGTAAGGAGGGAGATAATATTAAAATCTAAAGGCTAGGCCTCTTAGGATCTTTATATATATCTATATTCGTTATTTAAGTAACACTGCACAAAAGGTTATGTAATTAGATTAGTGTGATTAGAGCGCTAAGATAACTAATTAGACTAAGCACTTAATATACTAAGTAACTAATTAGTGCTTAATTAGTTTAATTAGAGCGATTAGTCCACTAATCGCTTAAAGTATATAGGAATGTAAGGATAGGCTCTCTATACTCGTGTTTAATCTGTTTATTAATCTATTGTTTAGATTCTAGCAGATTATTAACTTATTACACTTTGTAAGATACTATTATATTAATAAGACCTTCTACTTTCTGTAAGTACTCCTGCCTAAGAACTAACCTTAATCCTTTAGGACTAGCTACCCTCTTAGATTTAATAAATAGCTATATTATATTTTAAGTCTTATTTCTAACACTTACTACACTTCCTTAAGCTAATATAGACTTTATAAACATAGAAATGTGACTTATAGAAGGAGTACTTTAACACTATAACTACTTTATAGTTTTTAATAGTAGAGATAAGGCTGTAATAACGCTTTGTAGAATTATAGTTAGTAGGCATAATTCTTTAGGACGAAGAATAGAAAGGGAGGGAATAATATTACGTACTAGATAACAATGTAGGACTTAGGCGCTTATAAAGGTGTAATAAAGCAATAATAGGGTTATAAATATAACAAAGAGACGCTAAGTAACTTAGATTAGGTTATATAATGTGCTTAGTTACTTAGTAGCACTAAGTAGCAGAGCTAGTTACGTAAAGTGCTTAGTTACTTAGTAGCACTAAGTAGTAGAGCAGCCTTAGTATATAGGAACGTAAGAATAGGCTCTCTATACTTATATTTAATCTGTTTATTAATTTATTGTTTAGATTCTAGTAGACTAAATTATTAACTTATTATACTTCGTAAGATACTATTATATTAACAAGACTTTCCACCTTCTGTAAGTACTTCTGCCTAAGAACTAACCTTAACCCTTTAGGACTAGCTACCTGTTAAATCCAAGAGGGTAGCTAGTCCTAAAGGGTTAAGGTTGGTTCTTAGGCAGGAGTACTTACGGAAGGTAGAAGGTCTTATTAATATAATAGTATCTTGCGAAGTGTAATAAGTTAATAATTTAGTCTACTAGAATCTAAATAATAAATTAATAAATAGATTAAATATAAGTATAGAGAGCCTATTCTTGTGTTCCTATATACTTTAAGTAATTAGTAGACTAATCGCTCTAATTAAACTAATTAAGCACTAATTAGTTACTTAGTATATTAAGTGCTTAGTCTAATTAGTTGTCTTGGCGCTCTAATTACACTAATCTAATTACGTAACCTTTTGTGCAGTGTTACTTGAACAACGAATGTAGATATATATGAAGATCCCGGGAGGCCTAGCCTTTGGATCTTAACACTACCCTCTTGGATTTAACACCTAGTACCTGTCTACCTAGTACCTGTCTACCTAGTACCTATCTATCTGGTACCTATCTACCTAGTACCTATCTACCTGGTACCTATCTACCTAGTACCTATCTACCTGGTACCTATCTGCCTCGTAGGTACCTATCTACCTAGTACCTATCTACCTCGTACCTGTCTACCTAGTACCTGTCTACCTAGTACCTGTCTACCTAGTACCTATCTACCTAGTACCTATCTACCTAGTACCTGTCTACCTAGTACCTATCTACCTAGTACCTATCTACCTGGTACCTATCTGCCTCGTAGGTACCTATCTACCTAGTACCCATCTACCTAGTACCTATCTACCTAGTACCTGTCTACCTAGTACCTGTCTACCTAGTACCTATCTACCTAGTACCTATCTACCTGGTACCTATCTACCTAGTACCTATCTACCTGGTACCTATCTACCTAGTACCTACCACCTACCTACCTAACCTACCTAGCGTTGTGCTGCGGTAGGGGTCTAGCGACCTGCGTGCATGCTCGGTGATGGACAGCGCAGCACAGCACGCAGAGGCAACTTTTCATCGAGTCTCACGTCCGACGTTGCGATTAACTCGCCGTGGACCGGCACTAGCTTCACTCGGCGCGATGGCTTTGCGCAAGCACGGGTCCCTGGTCGCGGGTACGGTTCCTACGGTAGGTAGGGCTGCGGTGCGTGCTGTGCTTGGTCTGAGTGTTTCGCCGCCGCCCATGCCCATGCCCATGCCCATCGCTCTGCCATCGCTCTGCCATCGCTCTGCCATCGATCCGCACGTCCACCTTCCCTCCAATGCCATCACGCCAGTGAGCACTTCCAGCGAGAGCCCTGCACGAGAGACACGATGGCGAGGCTGTCGGGGCTGCAGAGGGACGTGTTGAGCCTGTACCGGCGGTGCTTGCGGGCTGCGCGCGCGAAACCGGTCGTGAGTGTGCTTCCAGAGCTACCTTTTGATGGGGACTCACCCTTTTTGCAGACGAATCGTGGGCATTTTCAGGCTCTGGCTAGGTACGTGGTGTTTTTCCCCGGGGAGAGGGAGGGGCAGCGGTGCGGTGCGGGGATGTTGACTGTGGGTAGGAACGAGTTCCACAAGCATCGCGCGGTGGACAAGAAGGATTTCAGTGCCATAGAGTACTTGCTGCGGAGGGGGAGACGGCAGTTGGAGATGTATGAAGAGGCGGGTGTGCGCGACGTGAAGGTTTAGAGTGAAGGTTCAGAGTGAAGGTAGGTACAGTTTGACTACGGTGGGCTTTTGTCGTAGGAGCTTGCTAACGGCCCTCGCAGGCGATTACGGTTGGACGGCACGCCCGAGGGAAAGCTATGGGCTCAAGCTGAACATGGAACGGCAGATAAAGGTGCACTCGGTGTAGCATTGTACGATACTGTAATCTATCCGGGTCGCGTTCACACCCACGTGACTCACCGCAAACGCATCGTCTTTCGACTTGGACTCAGTCTTACGCCGACTTGTTCGTGTCTTTCCCGGCCTCCCTCGCTGTAGTCGGAACTTTCTCTGGCGCTGGGTTGGTTTCCAGACGAATCGAGGAGCAAGAACCCGAAGCTCTCAATCGATTGCAAGCGGCGCATCAACAGGTAGACTGCTCTCGGCGAGGGAGCTTCGTCGAGCCCCGCCCGCCAGCTTGCGAATGAAGCAGGCAACAAGGTGAAGTTGGCTCCACTACCTACCCGTAGCGAGTCTAGATCAACGCTTTGAATTCACACCCTGCGCATAGTACATGGCCACGGAAGTCGAATCTGATGGGAACCTGCATGCCTTTTCTACAGACTAGATGTTTATCTATTGCGCGTTGCAAACAAGCAAAACGCACTTGCTCCTTGGGGGAGCGTCTTGGTGGGGCAAAGGTGGGGCAGTTCCGATTGCGGAAGGTGTGATGGTGACGCAATGAGATGGTGGCAGTACTAGCGTACGACGATAGGAGCTGTTGGAGATGAAGATGAAACGGCGACAACCGGGGGAAGGTCTGGCGCAGGAGGAGAGGAGAGGAGGAGGAGGAGAGGAGGAGGAGGAGAGGAGGAGGAGGAGGAGAGGAGGAGGAGGAGGAAGAGGAGGAAGAGGAGGAGGATAAGTCGTCCATGTTACCTGTGTGCATGTGCACATGCGCACTGCCGTCGGGGCGTGAAAAGGAGGGCGTGCGCGGTATCAGTTGCTCGACAAGGTGGGACAAGGCAAGGCGCCGGACCAGTGTAGGTGACAAGGTGGGAACAAGGCAAGGCGCCGGACCAGTGTAGGTGACAAGGTGGAACAAGGCAAGGCGCTGGACCAGTGTACCTAAGGTAGGTAGGTACTCAGGTGCGTGCCAGGTCACGCGCGAGGCGCAGTGAGACGTGACCGGGTGCACTTGAGCCTCAACGCAGAATCGCCACGGAAGCGTTTCAAAGGGGCGTCATTTTGCGAGGCCTGACTACACGTTGATGGGCATCAGACTGCATGTTGATAGGCTAGACTACAGGGAGCAGCAGAGGCTACTCCACGACGTCTGGATAGAGCATCAGACTTTGATACTTTAGACTACAGGGAGTACCTAGCAAATAGCACTCCACGACGTCTTGATAGAGCATTGAGTACATGTTGATGTGCATTAGATTAGACTTTGGTACTTTAGACTACAGGGAGCAGCAGTACTCTACGACGTCTTCACAGAGCATCAGACTACATGTTGATAGGCTAGACTACAGGGAGCAGCAGACAGTACTGCACGATGTCTTCACAAGGCATCAGACTACATGTTTACAGGCATTAGACTACATGTTGATAGGCATTAGACTATATGTTGATAGGCTAGACTACAGGGAGCAGTAGGCAGTACTCTACGATGTCTTTACAAGGCATTAGACTACATGTTGATAGGCATCAGACTACATGTTGATAGGCATCAGACTACATGTTGATAGGCATCAGACTACATGTTGATAGGCATTAGTCTCTATGTTAATAAGCTAGACTACAGGGAGTAGTAGGCAGTACTCTACGATGTCTTTACAAGGCATTAGACTACATGTTGATAGGCATCAGACTACATGTTGATAGGCATTAGTCTCCATGTTAATAGGCTAGACTACAGGGAGCAGCAGACTACACTCCACGATGTCTTCACAAGGCACTAGACTACATGTTGACAGGCATCTTCTGCATGTTGATGAGCATCAGACTGCATGTTGATAGAACAGTACACTGCACAGAGTAGCTGATACCCAGTACTCCACATCGTTATCCTCAGGCATGCAGGGCAACAGCCACCGAACTCGGCGCCGTCGGCTAGGGCGCATCGACGGGCAGCGGCTGCCTGCGTCGCGTCTCGTTCCTTGATGCATGCGTGGTTGCGACGACAGGCCCGGTCGACTTGGAAGCGCGCAGGCACACGATGGCGTGCGCATGCTGGGCCCTTCGTCATGGGGAGTCCTGGGGAGTCATGGGAAGGCCTGGGAAGTCATATGACCGTCCGCGACCCGTGGACTGAAGCCCTCCCCTCCCCTCCCCTCTCCCCGCCACGCGCCGTGACGAGGTGCACGACATCACGGTCAGGCCCAGCAACCCCCCGCGACGGCCGCCCCAGCAGCATGACGACGGCACAGCGGGCGCGTCGCTACCTACGAGTAGTATCTACCTCGTCGATTCGGGTCATGGACGCTGCAGGCTGGGCTGGACTGGAGGCGTCGTCTGCTCGCCGCAACGCGCGCCTACTCGTACATCACGTCCTTATCCTTATCGGCTCCCCCCGCTAGCCGTCTTCGGCCATGGCGGCCTCTTAGCTATCCCCAGTGACTCGCAGTGCCCAGGTGCTCACCCACCCATCAACGCGCCACAGCCCTGCTTGTATTCGTCCTCTGCGAACCTACTTCCTCTGCACTCCTCTCCTATCCTTTCCTTGCCGTTGCGCCTGCAGAATCTCGTCCTCCCATCGCCACTCCTCCCACCTGCGTGCAGCCTGTAGTGCCTCGGCGAGCTGTTCCATCACAGCTGCCTGCCACCCTCGCTCGCCATCCTCCGCACCCATCACACCTTCGGCCTGCGCCTGTGATTCCAGCCCTGCACTGCTGTCGCTGCAATCTCCCCTGCATCTCGCCGCAGCCTGCCTCCTCCTGCCGAACCAGCATCCTTGATCGACCAGTACCACCACCGAGTACCCGCCACCGCCCTCGACACGCCCTCGACACGCCCTCCTCTTCGCCACTGCAACTTCATGTGCAACGTCCTCACGCCGACCCTGTATCCGCATCTTCGACGGTAGCTAAACAGAGTGGCATCAGGAATAGCCTGGTCGCCCAGCGACGCCACCATGGCTACTCCGTCCAACAACCAACTGCGCTCACGCAGGCCGGCACCCGCGAGCCAGCCGTCTTCTTCCTCCGCCTCGGACATGATCGGAAACTTCAAGCGCCTTGAGCACATCGGCAAAGGCAGCTTCGCCGAGGTCTATCGCGGCATTCATGCCGTACGGAACCCCTCTTTCATTTCGTTCCCCGGTGCAAGGCATGTGGAGCATCTGCCTCGTTGTGTGTCTTCAAGCGATCGACATGAATGAATGCTAACCTTGCTTGGCTTGCAGGAGAAGCGCCAGTCCGTCGCCATCAAGTCGGTCAACATGAGCAAGCTAAACAAGAAGCTCAAAGACAACCTCGCATCCGAAATCTCCATCCTGCGCAGCCTGCTTCATCCACACGTCGTTGCCTTGATCGATTGCCATGAGACTCCCTCACGGATGCATATAATAATGGAGTTCTGTGAGCTAGGGGACCTGTCGTCGTTCATCAAGAAGCGTGCCGATCTTGTAAACCACCCGTCGACCCAGCGCATGATCGAGAAATATCCGAACCCAGAAGTAGGAGGCTTGAATGAAGTAATAGTTCGACATTTCGCAAAGCAGACGGCCAGCGCCCTGGAGTTTCTCCGGTCCAAGAACTACATCCATCGTGACCTGAAACCGCAAAACCTACTTCTAAACCCGTCGTCCATGTTCTACTCCCAGAGTGGGATCCTTGACCGCATGCCCCTGGCTGCCTCGGCCAATTCCTTGATCCCTGCCGCCGGCGTAGAATCTTTGCCCATGCTCAAGATTGCTGATTTCGGATTCGCTAGGATTCTGCCCAACACCTCCCTTGCTGAGACGCTCTGCGGCTCGCCACTTTACATGGCACCGGAAATTCTGCGCTACGAAAAGTACGACGCGAAGGCTGATCTGTGGTCAGTAGGCACCGTTTTGTTCGAGATGATGTGTGCCAGGCCACCATTCCGGGCAAACAACCACGTGGAGCTTCTCAAGAAGATCGAAGATCGCAAAGACCAAATCAGATTCTCCGAAGGTCTTATCGCTAGTAGGGCAATGAAGAACCTCATCCGCGCCTTGCTGAAGCGTCATCCCTTGGAACGCATGTCCTACGAAAGCTTCTTCTCGGATCCAGTCATTCGCGAGGAGATACCCGGCCTAGCTGATGAAGATCTCCCGCAATCGGCGTCGCAGTCCATCGCACCAGAGCCGATCGCTGAAGCTAAGCGAGCGCCAAAGATACCCATCGAAATGGAGCGACGAGCCTCGGAGAGTCAGTACTCCCAGTCGCCTAGAGGAACCAACTATGGCACGACACCACCATCGCGGCCTAGCTCTCGTCCATCTTCTGGTCAGTTCAATGCGGCTCCACTTCGGCCTACTTCTTCCGCTCGACGGATGAGCAACACTCCACAATCTCCCGTCGAGCAACATCCTTCGCAACGCGAGCAACGAAGGCCCAGCCTCACCAACGCTGCTACTGCACCGGGTCGAACAGCCACCCTGCATGACCAGGTCGTGGATCTTCCTTATGCTGGGAGCAGGCGGCGCGTTTCGCGCGACGAGGTGCTTCCTCCGCCCTCCGGCTTGAAAGAGCACCTCGAACGTGAGCGGATGCCACAGCGGCCCGAAGTGGCCATGAGGGAAGCTGCGGAGCGGGCTGCGCAGGATACTGCTATCGACGAGGGATTCGTCTTCGTTGAGAAGCGACGAGTGGAAATCGATGCTCTGGCGGATGAGATAGCAGCAAGCCCACAAACGGCAAGGGATCGTAACATCACGAGGGAGAGTCTCATGAAACGCCGAGCGACAACTCAAGGCTCGCCGACATCCACCACAGGCGCAACCATACCTTCGAGGGCGATTCAAATCCAGCAAAAGCAGACGGCCGTACACCAACGGACCGGCTCGTATGAACGTCGCTATCGGCCAAGTTTTGAGAGCGCGACCTCGGCACTGTCCAAAGCCATGAACATGGTTAACATCCGAGGTCTCGGGCTTTCGCCGCCAATGGTGAAGGGTGCATCGCCGCCCCAAGGTTATGCAGGCTTCCCTGTTTATCCCACGGCTCAAAGCAGTCTCTTGCTTGTAGGAGAAAGCGGAAAGATCGCAGACAAGAGCGAAGACGCCGCAATCATCAAGCAAATCGAGCAGCTTGCTCAACTCAGCCACGTCGTGTACGGCTTTGCAGAAGTCAAGTACAAGCAGCTCGTGCCGGTTGCGCCGAGCGATCAAGGTCTCGGCATCGGAGCGAAAGGCGTCAGAAGGGTCACCAACGACGAGCTCGAAGACGACGATGATGATGACCTGACTCCGGACACCATCTTGGTGATTTCTGAAGAAGCGTTGGTGCTCTATGTCAAAGCCCTTGGAATGCTCAACAAAGCGATGGACGTCACCGCAAGCTACTGGAACCACAATGGCCGTGGTCCCTCTGCCGAAGGTAGCAATCGAGCTGCAATGAACACCGAACGCTTCCAAGACGTGGTCAAATGGCTTCGCGATCGATTCAACGAGTGCTGCATCAAGTCAGAGATTGTTGCGCGTAAGCTGAAGCAGGCACAAATCCTGCTTCCGTCCGATCATCCAAGCCACCCCGCCAATCGATCGATGGCTTCCGGCTCCGCGACCACCGTCGGCTCTGCTGACAACATTCTCCTCACGACAGGCGTGACGGCAGAGAAATTGATGTACGATCGCGCTCTTGAGATGAGCCGAACCGCTGCCGTGAACGAACTGGTGGGAGTCGACCTTCCCGGCTGCGATTTGAACTACTGGACTGCTATCTTGATGCTGGAGGCGATCCTCGAAGACGAAGATGAGTCGTCGAGCCAGAAGCTTGGCAGCGAGGAGCTTGACGGTCTTCAAATTGACGATCGACAAGCTATCCAAAGGCGTAAGCTTGACCCCAAGGGAACCAAGCGGACCTGGCTAACTTTGAAATAGTTCTAGAAGGTATGAAGGCTCGTCATACATCACTTAAGAAGAAGTTGCAGCTGCAAAGGGCGCAGAAACGCGCATCGGTCACCAGCGCGCCTACGCCTCATTCAACCACCCGCAGCTCGCCTTCATCGCAAGGTGCCGCACGGTGATTTATTGCATGTGCAGGAAAGATGTCCGTTGTTGAATACTGTTCCGCATCTCTGCATTTAGCATTTTGTTTCGCAAGCATTGCATTATCAGGCGTTCCGGAATCCATATCCTCTTCTTGCTTTTCATGCACTCGAGCGTGTGTTTTACCATCTCTTAGCATAGCACGTTTGCGCACCTTCGATCGATGCGCAAGCGTACTCAACGGCCTCCTGGGGCGCTTCGCCAGACTTGTAGCGCGCATGATACCCGTCATGGCGTCTTGGGCTTCATGTTTCGCACTTTCTCTTTCCACTGCTTCTTCTCTTTTGCGCTTCACATAGTGTGGGGTCGGGCGGCGCATGCACAGGGCTGTGGGTTGGTACATCATGGCGCAACGGTTTGGGGCCGGGCTGGCTGGCTGGCTGGATCGCGCCGCGGAATGGATCAGATTGACACCTCAGGGACTCTTGTTTGGATCAGTGGTGGGGGGGAGGGGATCATACCTACCTGCGTACGTATCTGCTTAGTGTGTGGGCGAATATGAACAGCAAAAGCACTGCGTGTCCTCATGTGATGCCGTGCGCTCGGGACGACGCAGTTTGCGCTCTTCGCTGACAAAGACCCGTTGCTTTCGGGTGAATGTCTACCGAAAACGAGGTCGCGTTCCATTGGTCACGTGGCCAACGTCCTGGGACTGCGTATAGCTTGCGGAGGAGTGCCCTTTTCCTGGACGGATTGCTTCTCGCTGGCTTGCCGCCATACCAGTCTACCATCTCCCACCGCGCTCACGCACTCGGGCTCGACTATCCAAGCGTGCTCATTCAAATGGTAGGTAGTCTAGGTAGTCTATACCGCGTTCGCGAGCGTTGGCACGGGCCGGCCACGCATTGGCTTCGACTCGACTTCACCCCGCCCGGATCGAGCGCAATTATCTATCAGGATACGAGGGATGCTATTATCTTTTCTAAGAAAAAAAAATGCCGTGTGCCTACCGGGGGTATGAGAGTTGCCGCAAAAACGCCAGACCATCGCTAATCGCGCAAAAAGAGGTGCTTAGGTACCTGGGTACTGTGCAAATGACACTGGCCGCAGCGGGCTTTTCTTTCTCCCTTCCTTTCTCCTTTCCTTTCTCCCTTCCTCCGTCTATTAGGTAGGTATACCAACGCCCGCTTTGAAAAGAAAAAAGAAAAACATGGAGGGCCCAAACTCGTCTAATGCTGTGCTGTGCCATGATATGCCATGCCATGCCATGATGTGCCACGTCACGTCTTTAAAAGGTGACGTGGAACCTTGGATTCGTGCGGATGCTCTCGCCGCGGAGGCGGAGGAGCAGCGGCACGGGGATCAGCGCGAGCGCGATGAAGCCGAGCAGCGAGTTGCCCCAGCCCAGGCCCAGCGCGGCGAACATGTCGAGGCCGGCGAGGGGCAGGAACGCGCCGAACAGGGAGCGC